>OU744336.1:28959758-30209758 GCA_916610165.2 Gymnosoma rotundatum
AAAGTGAGCTTCACCGCTAAACAAAAATCATTTATAAAAATCAGGGACAACGATAATCTTGTTTTTGGCCCATTCACCAAATGTACACCTTGCTAGGTGTTTGTATGGCTCCAGTTGATTTAGATTTTGTAGGCAAGCAAACGGCAAAACGTTTTGTAGTTAATCAAATTAATTTGATCTAATGGGGGATTATGTTGAACGTAAAATAAACGTAATGCAGGATGCAGAAACAGAATCATGATTTTCAAAAAAAATTTCATAATAAGGAAATGTTGTTCAAGCGTCAGTCAACGCATGTTGAAATACATCTCTTTACAGCTGACAAAAAAGCATCCAGTTGAAAAAAGTTGCCAACCTAAAATTAAATACGTCTAAAAAATCATGCTTTATGTAAAGCTGAGTCCACTAAAATAACAAGAAATTAGTGTTGTATTAAAGGGTGTCCCATAGGTTTCGAAATTTTTCGTAGCAAGTTCAAACATACGTTTGTTAAGTATTTCTGGTTTATCTGTAGCAAGTACTAAAGTTCAATTAAGTTATTTAAGGGTATCCCATAAGTAGTAGTAATTTTGGAGTAAAACTAATGTTTATCCCTTGGCACACCTTTCTGCATAGAAGAAGATTTTTTCTTGTATTTTAATAGTTTTGTTTTTACTATCCTATTTTTTGTAACCGACGAAAGTAAATTTTCACTGTTTCTTTTTTTTTTAATCATCTAGAGCTATTACTATTTGCATCTCTTAGACTTGTAAATATTTTTCTTTTAAAACAAACAACACTACAAGAAAATTGCATACAAATTTCATTTTAAATCTCGTCGTTATACACTAAAATAAGCTTACAATTTTCAAATATTAATATTTCTTTATCTTAGCAATTTTATTTAAAGACACTGAATAGTGTTAACTGCATTAAAATATCTACATAAATATGTAAATATAAAATTAAATAGATATAACAGTTCACTAAAACTGTATTTAAAACTATTAAGGATTCTTAAATGCTGTAGAGTTTATTAAACAACAAGGAAGACGTGAGTAAACATGCCAAAAAGGTTATGTTTCAAGTTGAAACTTTCAACACAAAGAAAAAACAATTTTTTGTACGGTGTTGCAGCTAAGAGGTGGCAAAAAATTTGTGTAAATGGCTTTTATTTTAAATGCAATATTATCAGGTCTCTGGGAAGTAAGTAAAATAAATTTGAAATGAAGGCAAAATATTTAGAATTAAAAAATGCTAAAAATTATTCTGCTTTTTTTAAATTAAAAAAATATATGTATTTTAGCTAGCATTGCTAATAGAAAATTATAAAATTGTAATAGTAGGGAAGAGTTCATGGTAGTCTGTGTAAATACTACTTTGTCAACCAACACATTATTATTATTATTATTATTATTATTATTATTATTATTATTATTATTATTATTATTATCAATATTATTATTAATTATTTATTGAAAATTAATTTTACAATAAATATTAATTAAATGAAGACTGCCTTCAAGGGCCTTCACTTTTCAACCAACACATAATTTGTGACTTTTTTAGATAAATATATATTTCAAAAATACAATAGCTCTATTCACGATCTTGTACAAATAGTCTTGCATCATAGCATTTGTGTAGCCTATTTTACTCATTACTGTGTGTTTTGCTGGTGTACTGTAACTAAAAGTATGCTACACAATTTTGCAAATGCTATCATGCAAGACCATTTGCACAAGATCGTGAATAGGGCCTATATAAAAAAAAATAAAAATTCTTACATTCTTATTCTTCTAAATAATTGTATAAAGCAACACAATTTATAGCTTCCTTGAAGACAGTTACAAAGAATGCTGACCAAGACTGTAGCGAACCAAATAAGTGTGTTTCCTATTGTCGGCATCTATATTTAACAGTTGTCGATAATTAGTTACAATTAAAAACGAACTTTAGCCTTACTGATAAATAGTAATTCATTATTAAGGAATTAATAATGTAAGAATAACGTCAGCTCTTGAATACTTTATGTAGATTCGGCAACGCATAGAACGCACTACAAAATTCATATACCGGTAATTAAAAAAAATATTACTTTTACAAAAACTAGTTTTATATACATACATATGTACACCTATATAAGTACATTTATTCACATAATAAATCTTCGCAAAATGTTTATTGCATATTTATTAGCCTTCATATTTAATCGGGAGCCACTCAAAGTTCAGTTTTAAGGTAGACTTTCAATTCATGTGACTTTATGTGAAAGTAACCAACTTCATTTAATTTTTATAGATGGTAAATTCCTTATTCCTTATATTTATTTATATAAAAAAAATGACGAAGTCGTGGGCACTGCTAGTATATAAAAAACTAAAGAATGGTATTATGCTAATGGAATTTGTTTAGTTTCAGAGAGAAAATTTGGCTTAAATTTAATTTTTTTTTTTTACACAAAATATCTTTATTTTAGATGAATGTTTGTCGATAAATGAGGAAAAATTATAATTTGTTGGTCTTAGCGTAATAATTCTTTCTAAGCATTTTAAGCATTTTAAACTTCTTGTTACAACTTTTTAGAGAGGTCAAAAAGACTAGACACAACTTTAACGCCAAAAAAATTTTTAAAAACCTATTTTTGAAATATATTTTGGCAAAACGATTATTATTATTATTATTATTATTATTATTATTATTATTATTATTTTTTTTTTTGCCCAATATTTAAAATATAACAACCCAAGAAAATAAATTTAAGAAAAATCAAAAGAACAAAAAGCTAGATAAGAAAATTATATTTTAAATTATTAAAGCCAAATATCTCCTTAACTATAAAGATAACGAATATGTACGTTAAGCAAAGTTGTTCTGATTTCCGATTTCTTCTGGTATGATAAAGTCCACATCGATCAGTTTTTCTCTTGAACTCGTTAACCTTATTTTTAAAATTTATATAGAATTCTGTTTAACGCTTAAAACACTTATATTATTTAACGCTTATTTTAAAATAAATTTTTGAAGGAATAAAAGAAGATGAAATTAAGTGATATAATATTCATTAATGTGAGAATTAATTTAAAAGTTTTGGTCAAAAATTTAATAGCAGCAAAATGAAAAGAAAACCTTAATTTTGTCCAAAACAATAAATCAAAATCATGTTCACTTTCCACAATTTTCTTTTGCTTCATTTCTTCTGCATCGATGGCTTTTTCTTTCCTTTAAAAGCATAGATGATTAATAACATCAGTATAAAGCTTTTAATCTAGACAAAATGACTATTAGTCAATTATGATTTTACGACGACAAAACATACGCATAGACACACCAAAGAAAAACACAAATTTACAAACCACTAATGGCCCAACACCAATTGTCACAGAGACAAGCCAATACAGCAACACAGTGTCATCAGGAATAGCATACATATCTGTATTATTGACTAAAGGAAACATTTGCTTAGGATTTTCTTAAGCGTTAACATTTTTCATTAAGTGAACGAATAAATAAATGAAATAATTATTTTTAGTCTAGGAACTTGACATTAAATGTGATCTATATAATCGTTTTCATAATTATTGCCTGCATAAAAATTTTTATCATGTCTTCTTTTTTTCACTGAAGCAAATGTTCTACCACCATTGAGTAGATTGAGAAGATAATAGCAGTGACAAGGAGACACATAAAATGACATGTAATTTAGGAAAACAAGCAGAGGAAGCTTAGATTTCATTTTCATGGTGGCTGGTAAAATGACAACTTTTTAATTTACAGTAAATGAAGTGAAAATATCTCAAACTTACCGCACAGACAAAAGAGACATACTGGCTTACTTCCATACGTACGCGTATCATAGATATAAATACACAAAGTTAGTTTTTGTTCCTTCGAGAATGGAGTTGGCAGGAGACAATGCCTCCTATTCAAATAAGGAACACAAAGATAACTGGTAAATATTATTTGTGCATACTGTTTGTGTGTAAGTAATAAAATCTCGTTTAGCCAGAGCTTGGTGTGGAGAAATCGATTGTAAACTGAAAGTGATAAATGACGACTTGAAAATAAAAAAAATATAAAAAAATTGAAAATGATAATCAAAAAATTGAGAAAATATTACTGTCATTGCAAGAGGGCAAAGCAAATGGATTAAGGACTTTGTTATTTTTGCATTAAATAGAAATAAAAGTATTTTTGTTCTTGTTTTGCGGATTTCATTTCAATTTAATTAATGTGACATGACCTCAACTTTAATCCGAGGTTAAGTTTTGTTTTAAAGTATTTCATTGTACTGTGTTTAATTATTTTCTCAATTATTTTAAGATGTTTCTGGTTTTTTTAATTCCTCAGCAATTTACCTCAATTATTATATATTGTAATGATAATAATATTTGGCTACACTTTACTTATCTGCAGCATTAAAATTTATAGATTGTATTTTAGCTAAAAAAGACCACAGTTGTCGACATTTTCAGTTACTTGCAGTAACGATTAAGTGATTCACTAACATCAGCTTTATTATAAACTTCACCCCAGATGGAAGAGAACATATCCAGAGCTCAAAATTTATCATTTATGAGCATTCAATTATAAACATTTGTGATATTTTTCATAAACGAGATTCATAAACGATCATAAAAAAACTTCTTACTGCGATCGTGTGTGATCATGTGTGAAGGGATCATATATGATAAGGGATGAATAACATCATTCTCATTAATGCTGCTTTTCATAAACAAATACAAAGAATAAATCAGCGTTAAAAACTTCTCACTTGTGAGCATTCAAAGATATGATTAATACAGTTTCTCATAAATGAGAAAAAAAAATGTTTCTCTTTCACGGTCATTAACGGGCAACAAAAAATTGTCTGCCTGCGATCCGACATGAATGTATGTATATATTAGCATTGATGCAAGTAAGGTTGAAAAATAAAGAAAATGCGTATTATAAAAGACAATATTATAACTAGACTATGTAAAATCTCTATGAAATCAACAATAAAGCATACAGAAAACAAAATTTATTGAAATCTGTATAAATATAATTTTATTAATACATTAATATACATACATGCATAAGTATTTTTAAATTATGTTAGTTAGTTAAAAACAGTATTTAATATGTTTTTCTTAGGATATTTGCTTAAAGAATAGTTTTAAATAAACTTTAAACATATCGAAAAATAATTCAAAGGACGAATCACTAAGTTAATCACATTTCTTTAGCTCCTATTCCCAATACAAAATACTGACTTCAACATATGCATTAGAAATACATAAGCTTAAGTAATTGTACAAAATATGTATTTGGTTTTAAAATAACTAGTAGCTCAAAAGTACAAATTTTATATCTGCATATACTCCAAAATAAACAAAAAAACAATTTGTAACATACGCGTTTATACGCCGGTAGTATAACATAAAATATATGCGTATAAACACACATGCGAACGCTTAATGAAAAAATTTTTTTACGATCTTTTCACTTATGAAAAATTATTAAAATTGTAAATTCTAATAAAGAAGCACATGCGTGGAAAAATATTTTTTCTCATTTTTTCACTTTTGAATAGAAAGAAAAAAAGTACATAATCACATTCATAAATGAAAGAAACCAAAATATTTTCTAGCCTCTCACACATTTATAAAAAGAAGCAAAAAAAAACTAAAACGTCTCGCTGCACTCTCATTTATAAGAAGTGAGAGAGCATTTCGGTAGTCTGAATATATGTAATATCCATTTCGAGCCCATAAAGTATATATATCTATATTCAGATGTCCGTCTGGGCGTCTATCCATTTCTCCGTGTTAGTGTACATGTTGAAATCATCTTTGCCAAGGCGCTAGATAAAATTTAAAACCGCCGATCGATTAGACTTTGTTTCGATAATTTTGCTAAGGAAAATCAGCAAGACCGGTACATTTCCTTCAAGAAATGAAAATCTACTGGTTTTATTTCTTTTTAATTTCTATACAGTGGGTGTTATCAAATAAAATAAGTTAACATTGGTGTTCAAGACACAAAGTTGACACTCTTATTTCAATATGCCATTTCAGCGCAAAAGCTATTAACCAGATTGCGTTGCGCTTTACGCGATAATTTTCGTTTCGCTGTTAGCTCTCTAAATTTTTTTTTCACACTTTGATTTAAAATCTGTACTTAAAGGCTCCTTAATGAAAACAAAATTTTTACAAACGCTATAGAGGCATTTCTTTTTGTAATGTATTAACAACAGTCACATTAAGCACACACATTTTTTTGGTGGTTTCCTTTCATAAGTATCATCTCATTCATTGTGTAAGTTATTTTAAGGAGTTCTTAGACAATTTTCTGTAGTGGTTTCCTTTTATAAGCATTTTTCCGCAATCTATTTCTAAAGCCTAGTACTCTGTTCAATTTTGTGAAAAATGTTGAGCAACATGCATTATTTCGCTTAAAAAATTTTGCAATTAGCTACTGGTGCCAACACAGCGTTTTAGAAAATAATTATCATTTTTATCGCCTTCAATAATTCCACATTGTCTGAAAAAAATTTTAAATTTACTGAAGCTGAAGAGAAGTAAATACTCATTCACCTCATCCAAACTAATGGAATTTAGCCCCTACATACATATATGTTTTTGTTTTTTGATTGCAGTAATGACCAAACGCTTTTCTGTATCAATAAATTAATTTTTGTCTTATTCACTTTTTAAATTTCCACTTTTTTAATTTTTTTTTAATTTTTTTAACACAAAAAAAAATCAAAGCGACCGTTTGAAAAAATTATTTTTAAAAAATTCCGTACTGCTGCTTATGTTATTTCGTAGTTATAAAATTATGTTGCAAAGAATCTTTTTAGTTGTTACACATGCTGCCTGAAACATTTCGTGACTATTTCACAAATACTTCAGCAACATTATTTCTTATTTATTTCGCACGAAATGATGAACAGAGTACTATGCTTAATAATAAAATTTAAATAATAGTTTTAATCTTAAGCTTAACTATAACTTTATATTTTTTGTTTTAGTAATCTTGAGTGTCAATAGGAATTACTATTCGTAATGAAATCGAATGCAATTGTTAAATGAATAAATTTGTTTGATTAATTTCATTATTGACAAACTCAAGGCGTTTATCTCCATTCAACATATATTATTGTGATTAAATAAATAACAACAACAACAAGATGACCACCAATCTTGCTGTTATTGTTACTGATAACAAATTTAATAGAAATTTATTTAAAATGCAAACAAATTAAAGAATTAATGCAGTAAGTGACTGGAAACGAAGCAGTTTAAAACTCATTTGCGGTGTTAAAATTAATTCAACAGCAGTGTGATAATGTCACAAAACAATAAAAGTCTGTAGTAATTGTTTTAATTAATATTAATTGTAATTGAAATTATTTTAATATGTGCAAAACTTTTTTTTAATTAACATGAATCATCTTGTTAATATTTGTTCGTTTTAATTTGATTTGATTGTTGCAGTATTAACAATTGCAATTTGCCAATTGCCTGGTGGCCACAATGTCACCACAAATGTACAAAATGCTATTAATGCTATTAAAGAGGCCAAGCAAAAAAATCCAAAAGTGCAATTGGCAATTTTGCCTGAATGTTTTAATGCTCCATATGCTGTAGAATGTTTTGCAAAATATGCTGAAAAAGTGCCTGAAGGATCTACATGCCAGGCTCTGTCACAATTAGCTCAATCATTGGGTATCTATATCATTGGTGGCAGCATAATTGAACGTGCAGATTCAGATAAGTTATACAACACTTGCCCAGTGTTTTCACCAGAGGGCAAACTAATTGGTAGACATCGTAAAGTAGGTTCTAGTAATTGGTTAAATTTTAATATGTTTTATTTGCATTTGTTTTTTATTGCTTTTTTTTAGATTCATCTATTTAATGTTGACATTGATGAAGAGAATAATGGCGGCGTAAAATTTGATGAAAGTTTAGCTTTATCAGCTGGCAATGAATTTACTGCTGTTGATATATTCGGTCATAAGGTCGGCATCGGTATTTGCCATGATAAGCGTTTTGGTGAATTGGCTCAGATTTACCGTAATCAAGGTAAGTTATCTTCTTTTTTCAGTCTTGAATTATGCGAAAGTTTGTTGCAAATTATTCTGCAAGTCTTAAAGGCCAGTGTAACGATAATTAATATAACACAATAGAATTTTACATCAAAGTATCATCGGCTCTTAATGGGTTAAGCAGTTTTAAAAAATTTTAGGTTTTCCTTAGAGATCTCTTCAAAAGATTTTACTCGTAAATGATATCTGCAATAATATTTTAAAAAAATTGAAAATTTCATAGCCCCGTAACTCGAATAATATGGGCGCGTGCCAATCTTTCCACTGGCTTTTTTTTACTTTTTAATTCTCTATCGTCCCATATATTTGTTTTTTTTTTTTTTTTTGTTTTTTGATTGGAGTTACTTTACTAAAATAGATTTGTTCCAAATGATAGGAAAGAATTAGAGGCAGGCGTGGTGTTTTGGCCGTTGCCTCGATGAACATGGACCGATCTTTCTGATTTTCAATAGAAAAATTTTTGAAACTATTTCTGATCGATTGGCGCATCTAGTGCGTTGGCAAAGTTGTTTTAAACCAGAACACGGACGAATAGACGGACATCATACTATCGACTTCGCTGTGCACAAGAGCTCAGAATATACATATATACTTTATGGGATCGAAAGTGGATATTGCAAAAATTACAAATAGAATAACAAAAGTAGATACAACTTTTTTTCTTCTTTTATTAGTGTATAATAAAATAGAGTATAAAAAAAGAGGACAACTTTTTAGTACAATTTAAATTAGAAATTTAA
This sequence comes from Gymnosoma rotundatum, assembly GCA_916610165.2. Classification (NCBI taxonomy): domain Eukaryota; kingdom Metazoa; phylum Arthropoda; class Insecta; order Diptera; family Tachinidae; genus Gymnosoma; species Gymnosoma rotundatum. Next base: position 28,968,573 of record OU744336.1, read on the forward strand.
ACTGCTTAATGTAATACACATATTTTTTATCTATAGTTGTTTCTTCTGCAATTACGCCTTTTACTGTAGTTTAAATTTTTACTACAAAAACAATTTTTTGGTAAAATTTTTTTGAATAATAATGAAATGTCGATCACTCACTGCCAGTCACACGAATTTGTTTTTGTTATAAATGTAATTATGCGAACGAACGAACGATTACGACATCGTGGGACTGGCAATTACTTAAATGCCGAGTCTTTGGTAATCTACAGTTTTATTTCCGAAATAGAGGTTTTCAATACAAAGAGAAATACAAAAATAACATACATAAACATAAACATAAACACAACAACATCTGAAAAACAGCATGGAAAATATAAACACTCGACTTTCTTTTATCACATCGCCTTCATTTGTGAACTGATGTTGCCGAATTTTAATAACACAGACAGACTGGTGAAATGAATTTTCTGGGTTCTCGACAAGACTGGTTTCACTCCGATTACGCACAAACAAAATATACATACTTATGAGCTCAAAAATGAATGAATTTATAAAATGTAGGTTACGACAAAGGTTATAAAAGTAAGTGTTTAAGTATGTTTTACTGAGCAAAAAAATACAACTCTGGCTTCGATGAGTTTCGGGGTTGTATTTTTAATAATAAAACTATCTAATTTATCTAGGCTTCTTGTTTTATATTATCATTTGTAGTAAATTAGTTTATGTTACAAAGTCTGATTAAAAATTGTTAATATTTTTTGAGGGTCATCTCACAAGTACATTTATTAAAGGATATAATGTCGAGGGACAGTTCATTCTACTTCATTTAAGCTTAATAGATTTTTATTTTAACTTTCTGATTTATAAGCACAATATTTTAAGTGAAGATTTTAATGTTTGAGCGATTAATAAATTAACTTCCCAAATACCATTTATTTGGATTAAGAGAACGGTGCGGGTTTTGGCCGAAGGCAATATTGGATGAAACTTTCTTGAAAATAGGACTAATAAGCTGGTGCCTAGGCACTACTTCAAAACAAGATTTTAGAGCTTAAACTATGTATATGTTTTTTATAGTGATACATAAAAATGCATGCCACCATTAACAACAATTATTTTCCATAATATTCGGTCAGTTTTTACCTTCCTTATCAATCGTTAAACAAACTAGGTTCACTCGACCTGAAAATTCAGCAATCTAATCTCCACAAGAAGGCTGAAATCTGGCTCAATCCAAGCTTATCGTCTCTATTTTATTTAAATGACCTGGTTCTGTACTCTAATAATAATCTGACTCACACCATGCTTCGATATTCTACCTTTAATTAAAAATTTCCACTTAAAAAGGTTCTGCGTAAAGACATTCTCATACGCTGTTTAAAACTGTATTCTATTTAATTTTTCTACAATGTGGGCTTCTATATTTAACTGCATAATTTACAGAATATTATTTAAATTGCCTTAAATTGAGCCATTTCGTTTGATTCAGGATAAGGAAAAAGTTGCTTTTGTATTTCTGTTATTTGTATTTAACACAATTTAAAGCAACAAACTAATTTATATTATGTTATATATGGTTAAACTAAGAGTACATCCCTATTTTAATTACCAACAATAATTAATAGTTTTTGCATTATTACTTCGCTTTAGGCTGCGAAATGATAGTTTATCCATCCGCTTTTTGTATTTGCCAAGGTCCCATGCACTGGGAACTTTTGCAACGTGCACGTGCCACTGACAATCAATTATTTGTTGTAACTTGCTCACCTTCACGTAACAATATGTCCGGTTATGTTGCATATGGACATTCAATGATTGTCGATCCATGGGCTCGTGTACAACGTGAAGCTGGTATTAAGCGTGAAATAATTATTGAGGATATTGGTAAGTGATGCAACGAGTATTTTTTGAGTATTTAGTTAAATAAAATTTTTGCTATACGATTAAATTCATACGATATTCTTTTAGATTTTCAAATGGTCGAAGATGTCCGACGACAATTGCCTTTGTTTAGTCAACGCCGTACTGATATTTACAATACAAATGTCATAAAGCAATAATTGATTGTGGTTTTATAGTGATTGGAACTATTGGATGTAAAATTTGCTTTTTATTTATGTGTAATTTAATCTCAAGTAAAAGTTAATAAAACGAAATTTAAATTTTATCCAAAAATATTAGCGTAATCTACTTGCGTCAAGAATATATAATCAGAGAATAGTACGTTTCAGTTTTTCCCTTCCGTTTGTTCTGCACTAAACATTGTTGAAGTAAGTTCCCCAAAAACTTTACTTAAAAACTATGAATTGCTTTAAAATTAAAAACCACTCTGAATGGCTTCATTTCTTAACTAGAACATCGTACAGTCGGATTTTATCCATTAATTTAAGAAGCAATAATTTTTTTTTTTTAATCAGGTAAAAACTGAAAGCAATATTCATCAATATATTATTAAAATATACAATTTTTAACCATCTTCAAAACAAGTAAGAGATCTATATTCGGCTCTGCCGAATCTTACATACTCTTCACCGTCTATGTAAATCTAGTTTAGTGAAGTAAATCCAATCAAAAAAGCAAATATTGGAGTGACAGATAAATAAAAATAAAAAAAATTTTGAACTGTGTTACTGTGTTATTGTTCCAAATGACATAACATAATTAGAGGATAGGCGTGATTTTTTCCTGCTGCCTCGAAAGCTATGGACCGATCATGCTGATTTTCAATAGCAACTCTTTCGACACTGGATCTGATCGATTGACATATATATTTTTTTTAAATCAAATTTGCCGGTACAAACTTCCCTTTTCATAAGAAGTCAAAATATATACACTTTAAGTAGTTGGAAATGGATATTGTAGAAATTACACATGGAACGACAAACTTTTATATACCCTTTTTAGACTTTTTGCGGTAAAGGGTATAAAAAGAAGGAGGTTATAAATTCGAAAAAATTTTGTTTTTTTATGGTTGTGCCTGCATAACTCAGACATTTCTGAACCGATTTTTTTTAATTGAAAGGACATGCTTACAAATTGATCCCGTTTTAAAAACAATTTATAATTTTAAAAATTAAAGGTTGCCCTATATAATATACATGTTTTTTAAGTGTATTATACACGGCAAGACCCTAAAATTAATAAAACATTGAGTATCACTATATGTCCCAATAGCAAAAATTAATAAAAAAAAATAAATTTAAACATTAAAGGGTGTCGTCATAGGTGATGCAAATCAACCTATATGGGCCTATCTTTTGAACCGTTATAGACAAACGCTTGAAGATTGGGCAAAATTCCGATTATTAAAACCGTTTCAAATTATAAATTAAAGGGTGCCCCAATAGCTCACCTAATTTGATGTATATGGCCTTATATTTAAATAGTTGTAGGCACTAAAGACGTGCACTAGTATATCCAACAGCATGGCAAGAACAGATATATCATATACATATCAGTTAAAACAGATACAAAAGAACGCATGAGTGTAGTTGATATTGTATGATTTCGCTTGTGCGTTCTCACACTATGGATATAAACACACACAGTTGTTTATGGTTTTGAATAGAGTGAGAAAATTATCAGTTTTTTATTCTCAAATATCTGTTGTACCATGAGTATTTGGATATATCTGTTTATAAAACAGATATTTTTGATAATAATTGTGTGCTGCTTATGATATAGGCGAGAACTAATAAGCAGTATTTTAACTTCGTAGTAATAACCCGAATTGTAATTATATTTTTTAGCTTTAGTAATTAGTTTATATGATTTTAAACGTAGAATCAGAAATATTTTTAATTTTAATAATAATTTTATTTTATAAAAACAAATGAAAAATTAATAAATTGTTGTCTAATCGCGTGTTAAGTTACGAGAATTAATTCAATTAAGAAATTTTATTATATGTTTATTTTAAAAAAAAATTAATTCCTTTTTAATAAAACCTAGTAAAGAGTTAAAATTAATATGTAAAAAATAAATTAGGGAAAACAGTTACACTTCTAGAAATACATCCAGTAATAATATTGTCCCTTTTATATATGTACATATTAAATAACGCAATTATTATATTTTATGCACTTAAAAGGATATTATCGTTATGTTATTTGCACATTTAAAATTTCTAACATGTACTAAAAAAAAACCTCTTTTTTGCATTAAAAAAAGTCCTACAGCTTAAATAAATAGAGTGTAAAATTTATTCGAAATTGAAAAGTGACATTTTTATCATAAAAATCTGGTAACATCAGGCACTATAAGAATATATTTTTGTTTTCGAGTAAGTAATAAGATTTGCTAGCTGGGGTTTGAGTTAAATTAAGATATCAGACATCAAGTTTTATTCCTATCCCATTTAAATTTAATAAATTATTAAAATTTTTGAATGTATATCGATCAACGAAAGGGTTAAGGTTTATTTTTTATACGTAGTTCTTTTTAAGGTTTTGCTATTATAATTTTATTTTTCATAAAAACAATTATTTTTTCCAGTTGTAATTCCATTCCATTACCATTATTAAAACAATTATAATTAAAATAAAATTATTAGCATGATGTCGCTTTTTCATTATTTCAACTAATGCTAATGAAATTTTAATGGTAATGAAAAAAATGCTTTTATTTTTGCTAAAAATGTTTGTATACTCTTACTTCATTTTTATATTAAATTTTTAATAAAATAATTATAATTTTATTAAAAAATTTAAATTAAAAGATGTTAAAAAATTTGATGTATATGGCCAAACTGTTAAACTGTTATAGACAGACGGTTGAAATTTACAAAGAACCTGATCGCTAAGTCTACTACAACAGGAAGAATAAAATTTGAATTTGGTAAAGGGTGCCCCTGTTTCTTGATGTGTATTGCCAAACTGTTGAAAAGTTGCAGAAATGCGGATCCAATTAACAAAGAGCTGCAGTGCTAAGTCTGCTAAAAATAAGTATAACAAGTATTACCTCCCCCTGCCAATAAAAACAAAAAAAAAAATAATTTTAATGGTATTACGAGGCTTGCGTTCCGTTTTCTTTAATACTTCCAATATTTTTAAATTAATATTTTATGTCCCAGCCCACAAAAGGGTGCTAGGCTAAAACCGAATTTTAGAGCCTTGTTAAAGTTTTTGAACTTTCGCTAATCCTAAAATTGCATTTGCTAAACAAAAGTACGGGAAACATTAAAGGTTCTTCTAAGAGGAAGTTCTTTCTCCTTGGACCGATTTTTTTTTCTTCATTTTCAAGCGCTAACAGCACATGGCTATAAGACATATTTCAGCCTAGTTTCATTGACTTCAATAATTTTTCAGAGCCAATATTAGCAAAAAAAAAAAACATGTGTGCGTAGGCGTAATGTTTATTTGTGCTTAACAAACTTCTTTAAGTAAGGCATTTTAAAAAAAGCATGATTAATTTCTCTTTATGTTTTTCACAGAAATTCGTAAATAACTGTTTTTCCCCACTGCAGCTGGCAATAAAGTTAAATTTCGTAACCATAGAAATGCAATATTGATTTACAAAGAAAAACTTCATTATTTTTTACTTCAGTCACTAGTTGTAGATACTGTTGTTTACGTTCGTTAACAATTATTTGTAACAGCAGAGATAATACAAACTCAAAGAAAAACAAGTGTAATACAGAGCCAAACATTCATCAGCCAAAGAATAGGAAAACGTAAGAAGGAAAATACAGTCAATAAAAGAATGTTGATAAAACCATAACATCAGCAAAGAAATTGAAAAGTAACGAAATCATCGCCATTATCATCGCGACTGGTATCAATGGTAAAAAATATCAAAGAAAATATTTTTTCATGCTGCAAGTAACAACAAGTAGCCGATAGAGATGAAACAAAATTCCAACAAAGAGGAAAGAAGCGAAATTAAAAATGAATTTAATGTAAAAATATCAAAAGAAACAAGTAATAGTGTAACGCTGGAATGGAATTTAATTTTCGAAGCAGATGTATACCAAACTGAAGTACATCATAAATACAAAGGATGGTTAAATGTTGATTGGTAGGCATACGAGTACAATGACAAGACGAAAAAATAAATAAATAAAACTTGTACAAGATATTTAACACAAAATGTTAAAAAAAAATATTCCTTTATTGTTTTTCCTTAAAGGACTAGTAAATGTTCAGCAACCGTTAATAATTTGGAAGACAACTTTGGTTATTTGTTAAGAGTTAAAGCTTTAAAATTAGATGCTGTTATTGGCATTTATAGAACATTAAAAATTTCTCCTAATATTGTTGTAAGTTGTTGTTAGAAATTCAAAAGACATCACATAATCCTTGTTTTCAGGGCTGTACCTTATCTGCTGAACCTACAACAATTTGTCTTTTTCGTGCCATTAAAAAAGACCAACAATTTTTGGTCAAACGTATTTTATGTCGTCGTCCTAGTTTAATTGAATATCCTGGACCAAATGGTTATATGCCTTTAGCAAATGCTATTGCATTTAGTAAAATGTGCATTATCGATGTAATACTCACATATGGAGCCAGTGTTCATGTAGGAAATCTAAATAACAACCGGACGCCATTACATGTGAGTATAAACTAATCAATTACAATTCTAAAAGAATCTTTACACATAAGCGTGTGACATCTGTACAAGTATACTGATGATATTGGAGAAAATGTTCTTGATAGCAAAAAGGGAATGAAATTGTTTTTACAATGAAAAAACTTTCTGTGCTGTAATGAATTAAAAAAAGAAAAAAAATATTACACCTCAGTTCTGAAGATTGATTCGCTAATTATTACATAAATTACCAGTTACCAAACTCTTAAACTTATTAACTTTTTTTTCCTACTCTGTCGTATTTCCAGCAATATTTAATTTTTGTGGATTTCAAAAACAAGTCTTATCCCAGCAAAAAATTATAACATCACCTAAAAAAGTACTTGCCATGATATGGCAATCACATTAAAACTTTTGTGATTGCCATATTTTGTTAGTCGCTTACAAAACACATTGCATTACATTACATCATTTTGCAAAAAAGGAAGTAGTAATTGGACTAGTTCTTTAAGCTTAAAGAGAATACCTTAAAATACTTACTAATGATCATCAATATTTTCTGCAATAATAAATGCAATCAATTCTCAGTAACACAGCTTTACAAATTTTTAATTTGGAAAAATACCAAGAACATTACATGGCTAGATAAGTTAATTGGGACATCCTGAACACACGAAAAACTCTGTAATTGTTTTTTTTCTAAGTACAGTTTTTTAGATAACGGTACTTTTGTGTTTTTCGGTGTATTGTCCCACTCATTTGGTTTTTTTCTACGTTATAGTAAAGATCTGGCCAAAGTTTTCGGGTGTAGTGATTCTGGCGAACACGGCTGTCCCATAGACATAGAAAACAGGGAAACTTTGTATTGCCCCCTTGTAATTCAGATAGTGTGGCAACTAATTTAAATTAAGATTACGCTGAAAATATGGATACATATTACAAAAATTCTATGACATTGGTAAGCGTTGAGTGAAAGCATTTATATCAAAAGGCCGTTATCATTTGAAAATTTATTCTTTTCAACTTTTAGGTTCAAATATAATACCTAAATTACACTTCTTATTTAGTCATTTGGATATTTTCCCCACGAACTTGGGCTCCGATGAATAAGGTGAAAGATTTCACAAGAAAATGGAGGAAATCGAGAGACGTTACTAGGGCTGGTAGGATATACAAATGATGGCGCACTGTTGTTGGTTCCCCATGCGCGAAGATACATCCGAAAAAAACGCAAACTTTCAAGTCGCTTGTCATTTTAATTTTTGGAATTTACGCCGAATATAGTGTGTGAGCAATGAAAATGAAAATATTGCCGTTCCACAAAATCCTTAATAAAAACTTTATTTTTCATTCATTTTTTTTTCGAATTACTCTTAAAATACTGGTAATAATATAAGCTATTTGTAAAAAAAAAATAAAACATTACAGATCTTTACTATAACGTAGAAAAAACTAAATGAAAATAAAAAAATTTCAAAAAACGTAAAAATAGGCAAATGTTGAATTTTAAGGTGCCATAACTCAGCCATTTCTTGGCAGATGAAAAGTTGCAGCATGACGATGGAAAAGACAGTCAATTACCTTTCCAACGGTATCTCGATCAGAATTTTCGGTTGGGCTCCACAATGGCTTGAGTGGAAGTATACCCAAAAAAAAAACAAAAAAATAACGTTATTTAAAAAAAAGGTACTTGGAAAAAAACAATTACAGCGCTTTTCGTGTTCAGGAGGTCCCAACTCGGGGCCAATGTTTTCACTTGATGTTTTTTTTCTGAATTTTTTATTCTCTATCAGCTCATATATCTATTTTTATTGGAGTTACTTTGTTGTTCCAAATGAAATGAAAAAATTAGATAGGTGTGCTGTTTTACCTGCTGCCTCGAAGAACATGGACCGATCGTGCTGAGTTCCAATAGCACCTCTTTCGATACTATATCTGATCGCTTGACATTTTTATTATTTTATTTTTTTTTTTTTTTTTTGTAAAATCAACACTTGATTTCCACACTAACACGGACGGACAGACGGACATTGCTCAATCGACTTCGCTATGCATATGAAGTCAGAATATATACACTTAATAGGGTCGGAAATAGATATTCTAGAAATTAGACACGGAATCACAAACTTAGGAATACCCATTTTCTACTTTTTGTGGTGAAGGCTATAAAAAGTCAGCCGTATACAGTGGATAAAGAAAAATAAAATAAACTTTGATTTTTGTCTTCACTTTATTGTTTGGACAAAAATCTTTAGTTTATTCAAAATATTTGTGAGAAGTTTCCTAAAGAGCTAAATAAGCGGTAGCTAAATGGCCATCAGGAAGTGCATTCACCCTCAATAATCAATATTGGTGATTAACAGTTAATTGGAACAAACTCGAAATGGGTTGAGAAAAAACGTTCCGGAAACGTTTACTGATGACGTGCTCATTATAGCAGAAAATGAATAAGTGCTAGAAAACAGGTATTTATTAGCAGTTTACACAATGCATTATTATGTCAAAGCAAGTAAACAAGTAAAAAGTCAATTGTTTCGTTTGCGTTCTTTGTCATTCTAAAAGTGTTATGTTATGATTATTTATTTTGTCTCAAAAGTAAAAATTAAGTTGTTAGATATAAATATAAGGCGATTCAATATTTTATGAATATGATTAAAATTAATCATTATATGATGAAAGTAGATACTGACAGCTTTTATTTGTTTTAACTACAAAGAGCACCCTATATTTTAAGTTCGTTATTAAATAGAAATAAAAGTCATACTATGTCGAAATAATACTGATTTTGTTGGGGAAAGTGCTTTAAATGATTTTTATACACTTCACCACAAACTGTGGAAAAAAGGTCTCAGTTTGCCATTCCGTTTGAAATTTCAACAATATCCATTTCGGTACCCATAAAGTTTATATATTCTGAGTTCTTATGCATAACAAAGTCGATTGAGCCATGTCTGTCTTGTTCTTCCGTATTTCAAATACACCAATCGATCAGATATAGCTTCGGATCTTTTGCTGTTAAAAATCAGCAAGATCGGTCCATGCGCTTCGAAGAAGTGAGCAAAACACCATGACTTCCTCTAGTTTTTCCATATAATTTGGAACAATGAAGTAACTCCTAAAAACAGGTATAGAGAATAAAAATTAAAAAAAAATAGGAAAAAAAATATCAAGTAAAAAAATTGGACTTTTCATAGAAAAGTACGATGCAAACCATATTTTTGAAGATATCGATATGAATAAAAACTTATATAAACTAAAGAGCCGATGTCATTTTTATGTAGAATTATATGTATATATGTAGTAAGTATTTTTTTTTTTCTTTCTTATCTTTTAATTCTCTGTCATCTCAATATATGTTGTTTTGATTAGTTACTGCACTAAACTATTTTTACATATGTATATCGCTGGTTTCATGTAGAAAGGCCCTATCTCGTATATAAGTAACTTTATAAGGAGAAGGTAAAACATAACAGAAACTGTATTTATCACAATGTAATATTAAAATTGAAAATGCTTAGAGAACCGTTATTTTTGATACTATTGCGTTCAAATTTTGCGACAAGGTGTATCTGTGTGAAATGTATTGGAATCACGAAAAATTTCAATTTCGTAAAAATCGAGTTAGGGCCTTTCTACATGAGACCAGCGATATGCCGAAGCTTATATAAGGTTTGGCATAGCCGAATATATTTGTTTGTTATTTTTTTAATAAATAAAAATCTTTCACAACATCTACTGGCAACATTTTCTCACAAAAAAAACAGAAACATAATTTGCCACATTTCAATTTACTCTTACAAACACTTTTATACCAACATCATCATAAAGTTATTTGTATCTTTTAGGCAAACATAACAATATAAACTTCCGTTTGTTTCGACAACTAAATGCAATTGCTGTTTGTTTTCATTCTTCTTTTCCACAAACATGAAACTCATATGCAGCAGGCCTTTTTCTATGGACGTTTGCCAGTGGCTCGCATTTTATTGAATAAAAATGCCAGTATGGATGCTAAGGATATTTATGGTTTAACTGCCTGCCATTTGGCGGTAGATGCAAATCAATTTGAGATTTTAAAATTTGCACTTGAAAATGGTGCCAATATAGAGGCTAGAGATGCATGTGGCTGGACACTATTAATGCGTGCAGGTATGAAAGTAAAAAAAAAAATCAGTATTTTTAAACTGGCTTGCAGCCACATACATAGTTATAAACATATGCATACATATATACATACACAGGCTAAACTTAAGTAAAATAGAAAACAATTTAATTAAAAGTTGAGATTTTCTATAAATTCAGTTGTGTGTTTTTTCTTCGTTACTTTTCTGTTTTAGTGATTATGGATTCCGATTTATGCATTTTAAAATTGTTAGTTACATATGGAGCTAATATGGAGGCCAAAGATATGAATGATTTAAGCTGTCAAGACTTAGCACGTCTATATGGAAATGAAAAGGCCACACAATATTTGAAAAAAGTTTTGAAATTAACAGAGGAAAAGAAACATAAAGGCGAATGTGAATCAATCAATTAATACCTACATTGAGAAATATGGAATTAAAAAAAACTATTGCAAACTATTACAAAATTTATATTTATTTAAGGGTTTTAAGAAAATTTTATAAAAAAAAGAAATGAGTTTGTAAAAAACACATTAAATAAAAATTAAAATATATATTTTTGAAAATAATTTTTTATAAGCTTGTATACATCAACTTGAGTATAAACAAATAATTTTTTTTAAACAATAAACACAATTATTAAGTTTAGCAATCCTGAGTATTTATTTTGAATTCGTTTTTTGTTAAACACACCGAGCATTCCTCTCTGTTTGGTAACCACATGAATATGTCGAATAGAAATCCTGAGTATGCTTTAAACCTAAAAAGAACACATTTTCCGCCAAATCCTTGCCAAATTCACAAAAGTTTTGAGCATATAAAGTATAGAATATTTTCTTATTGTTAAGTTGATATTGTTTTAAAATTTCATTTTCTTGTTCAACAATTTCGTGATTCTTAGACGAAGCGCTTATCCATTCACTGTAGTCAGCTAAAGCATTGCGAAAACTTTTTAAATAGACCACAGCCAAAATGCGAGCCTCTTCCAAAACATTAACAAATTGTGGCATCTTTAAACATTCTACAATCTCTGCAAAATGTTTGGGTTCATAATAACGTTCTGTAGTATTAAATAAAGTCATCCAAAGGTGAACGTTTAAGGTTGGATAAAAGTAAGACATTGGCTTATTACGACTCTGATACAAATACAAACTCCAATCCAATATCGTACGGTGAACACCATGTTCATAAGTTGAATTCTGTTTACGAAATATTTCCAAATTTCTTACGTTGTGTTGATAACTTTCTCGGTACATTTTTAAGGGCTCGTATTCGTAATTTAAATCACCTGAACGAAAAAAGATTTGTGGTGTTTTAAATTTATCCTTCAGTGATGCTAATTTCAAACGTATTGGATTTCTGCCAAAGTTTTGTGTGTGTTCTGCCTTTCTTACAAATTCTGAGAGTATGTCAAGAAACGTACGATGTTCGTGAGAAGAACTATCAACGTAGTTTTTTATTATAATATAGACAAATAAAGGTTTAAAGTATTCAAACGATTCTCGATAGCAATCTTCAAGTCCCTTAACTGTATTACAGGATATAAAGAAATCCATTAGTTTTTGTTTGGCTTCAAATTGGGTATTGTCGTTTTGCAGTTCAGTTAAAAGTTGTATTATTTCATTAGTTTCTGGAAGATGACCTAAAATAATAAAAATAAAGGTTTATCTTTATTAAATACACAATAAGGGTACGTAACATATGTTAATAAGCTAATCAAGCCAGAGTACTATATTCGGCTAAGCTGAACATTATATGTGTAAGCACACGTGCCTTACTGAAGATTTCCCGTTGAATAATAAGATATTAAATACTAGTATTATGTTTTTCTGATTGACCAAAAAAAAAACGACACTGTTTTGGTGGGGATGTTTCTGTTGTGGGATAGTTAAAAATATTTTTGGGTGCTTAAAATTATTAGTAACCATTTAATGATCAAATGTTAACGATTGTTACAGAAAATATAGTATAATTCCTGCAGTCCTATTGCAACCATAATTTTTACTGTCTTCAAACTTCAAACAAACGAAAAGAATGTATTTTTCTTCTTTTCCGGTATTAAATTAATTGGGTTGATTCCGCCAGTATATAATAAACTGTTGTTATAATTTGATGTTATCACATCGAAAGCGTTCGCCGAACATCCAAAGTACACAGCCAGTGAAGACGGTTATTACCGAAAATTATAACAACAGTTTTCTTCTTTTGTTAAAGAAATAAGTGAGGCAGCACGCTTAGACTGAAGAAACTATCAGTGCTAATCAGAGAACTGCAAGAGTGTCTATTATTAATACTCTAAGTATACTCATCTTAAATGCGGTTGCGGTGTGATCGCCACCGCATTTCTTTTGTGCGAGTATTTACTATACCCATTCCATTTGAGTATTGATGAGTTTAAAGGCGGGTTCACCCATTGTTTCGGAACAAAATTCTTGTTGTGAGAGAATTTTAGTTTTGTGAGAGTTTGTTCTGAAACGATTCACCCACTTCGAACAATTTTTCTGGAAAAACAAAGCTACCATATGAAACATATGTGTAAGCGAGATGTGTTACTTTACAAGCAGGCAGCACTGTGATAGAAAATTAAAATCAATGAATGCCGTTTTGTTATAAATAAATTCTAAATTAAAAAAAATTTCATAATTAAATCAAAAAATGAGCTAAAAAAAATTGAGGTAAAAAGTCATACAAGCATTCTCTACCCGGCTTTTTCATTTCTGAAATAAGCTTCAAGGCAAGGGATTCATTCGTTGAGATCCATGACACAATTTTTTAAACTTATTTTCTTTTATTTTGTGTTTTATTATAAATATACCAGGCAAATTAAGGCAGGTAATCTTAAGAACAAAACAAATTTTAAAAATAATTATTGAATATCAATGCAAACAAAGAACGAAAAAGTATGTAAAATATATTTTTTGCTTGAATGATTTTTATCACATTAATTAATGAAGTGGCAGCTCAGTTAAATTTTCTTTGAAAAAAAAGTAGTTGGCAGCACAGTTTCTTTGTTTCGGAACAAAAATTAAAATTAAACCAATTCAAGCTGAAATTGTTCCGAAGTGAGTTTACTCTCTTTCTCTCTCTCTCTCAAAAAATAAAACGTCAAACTACATATAAAAAAAAATGTTTCGGAACAAAATTTTTGCCGGTGAACCAGCCTTAAGTGTCTAGCATACTCAAGTAAAATTTTTGCGATGCTGGCTTTACTTTATTCGTACTCATACTCACAACCAGTGTGACCAGATCCAAAAAATTTTTGGAGCTAAATTGGTACCAAAAAAGTGCTAAAAAGTGCTAAAAAATTGTTTTAAGTGCTAAAACATAGTGCCAAAATTTAAATGTCTTAGTTTTAAGCAAATATTTTCTTGGAGAGTTCAAAGCTTTATCATTTAAATTTCTTAAAACAATAAATCATTTATTAAAATAAAAATTCAGTCTATGAATTAAATATCACCTACACCAGTAATTAAATATACTTGACTTTTTTAATGCATATGTAGTTGCTTAACTTTTGCTAAACTGTTGCTGTAGAAAAATGTCCAGCAAAAGCAAATGCAAAAAAAAGAAAGAATCGCATTTGCTTTAGCTGACTATGCGTTTCTTTCTGCAGCAAAGCAATCGGCAAACCAATTACTTTGAAAACGTCTGCTGTTGCTTAAGAGGTCAGTTGTTCTTTATTTTTATTTTTGCTACTACTTAATACTTTACTATGAAGTTGTTGCTAACTAAGATTACTAATTCTTGCTCGTACTTGCTGAACTCGCTGCTTTCCATCCCTTTTAACTTTGGAAACGTATTTATGTATTTATTACTTACAATGCTTAAGAAAAAAAACATTTCAAAAACGTTGTTTTTATTACACCATTAAATTGTGTTTTTTTTTTTTTCTTAAAAAGCAACAGCAAAGGAAGAAACAAACATCAACTTATTGCTTTAGCAACAGCAAACGTTTTCAAAATAAATGCTGTGCTAATTGCTTTGCTGCAGAAAGAAACTCAAAGTTAGCTTAAGCATATGCGTTTCTTCCTTTTTTTTGCATTTAATTTTTGCTTCGTTTATAATGAAATTACATACACATGTGTACATACATACGCGTATATTATTCTAGGTATCCGCAGTAGGATTTGAACATACAACTTTTTAATTTAGAGATATCAAAAAGTGCTATTATTGCAATTGTTACACGCGAAAAGTAGTGTTTTGCAAAGAAAGTGCATTAATTACTTTGTGGAACATTTTGTAAATTAAATTAATTAAAAGTGCTATAAATGCTAAATAAAGAGTTCGTAAGTGCTAAAAATAGTGCTTAGTGCTAAATCGGTAATTTTGCTGCTAAATCAACAAAAGAAGTGCTGAATCTAGCACCGAAAGTGCTAAAATGGTCACGCTGCTCACAACAAACACCAAGAGAGAGATTTTAACGTGTGTAGTGAGAGGAAAACAGAGTTATCAGATCAGAATTATTAAATCAAACACAATATCAAAAGTCGCCAAAGTCTAAATTAGCTAACATACATACTTCTTTGAAATTATGAAAGTTTATTTAATATATATATAACAGAAAATAAATTTAATAGAACCCGTAAAATTCGCCATATTTTCATTTATTAAAAACACAACAAAAGTTTACTGATAACTCAAGAATAGTTCATTGTTTATTATATTACGTTTTTGTTAGGGTCTTTTTTTAAAGTTACACAGGATAGAAATTTAAAAATTCTATTCGTTAAGCAAATAGATTTTTAAAATGAACAAATAGTTATAAAAGCAATAATTATATTTAACAAAATAAAATATGTAAACTAAAAACTTTATTTTATTTATTATTATTTATGAGGTCTAATGACATTCAGTCAATGCAATATTACATCTGCTTATATACAGTTTTGTTAAAACTAAAAAAAAATTAAGTAATTTTCCTTTTATTCACCGATTTATTTTATCATTTTGTTTTCCAAAATACCGTTAGTAGCACGTTTATGACAACATGGCGTATAAACTGAAAATATTTGTACATAAAAAGCAGCAATAAAATAAGTATACCTGCTTTAAATAGCGTACAAAAGCTATGCCTTTCAGCGGTTTTTATTGCATTTTATTAATTTAATATGTGTTGTATTTCATACCTATGAAAACGGTTGTTGTCTGTTTTTCTGCTTAGAATGTTTAAGCAATAGATTTGATCAAATTTTGTTTTTTTTTATTATTTATAAATAGATCTGCATACAATGCAGTATTTCATAAAACGGCAGTAAAAAAACTTTAATAGGGTAAAAATGTGGCAACGTTGCTTACAAATAAAGAGAATTAAAAAATTCTGGCGTACGAGTATAAAAAGTACTTAAAATTCTGATTGCGATATTTTTGATACTCGTTTTTACAAGAATGGGTAAAATAAACACCGCAACTTTTTATTGCGGTGTTTATAATACTCGAGTATGAAAAGTATAGAGTATGTATAGAGTAAGTATGCGGTGTACTCATGCGTTGCGGTGTACTCGTGCAGTTCTCTGGTGCTAATTTAAGTAAACCACAAGAAAAGATAAAGATTAATTTTTTTTGGTAAAAACGTATTCCTATTTTTTAGCTACAGTGTCTGTCTGTCTGTCTGTCTATCTGTCTGTCACAGCCCTCTATATCTAGAAACTTTTGCAGCGTTCACATAATGCTTATTACTATACCCGCTGCAATATCAAGCATTAACCATGAAAGGATGTTCCGAAAATAAAGTGTTATATACTCATAAAAATATTGTTATTTATATTTATACCTCTCACTGTGGGAAAAGGGTATATCTATGTTTGCCATTTTGTTTGTAGTTTCTATAATATCCATTTCCGACCCCAATAATAATATAAATTCTGTATTCTTATGTACAGCGAAGTCGATTAAGCGATGTCCGTCTGTCCTTCCGTATTCGTGTTGAAATGAACTTTGCTAAGGCATTACATGAGCTATAGAATGTTTAAATACACTAATCGTCAGAGATTATTTAGAAAAAAGTCAACAAGATCTGTCAATGTCCTTTCAGGCAGCGGGCAAAACTCCACGCCTGCGTCTAATTTTTCCATATCTTTTTTCAAATTACACTTGTTTTGCTGCAGGTGGTTGCATTTACTACTTATTAACATCTTACTGCTTATTCAACACAATTATGCTAAAATCTGATACAGCAACCTTTTCTTTTAGTTGGGACAACAATCCTAAGCAAAACTTAAAATTTTCGGCTCTTGTTTTAACAGAAAAACTTAATGGTAGGAAAGAATTTCTTCTGCCGATTTATATATACATTTATGGTGAAGACTACATATGAGATTCAGCATAGCCGAATATAGCACTCATACTTATTTCAAGTGTGATCGGCAGACACGTTAAATTTGTACAGTGTATCTAAAATTACATTTACTATAAAAATAACGTTTTTACGTAACTGGACTTGCTTTTGAATCTCAATAGGCAAACAGTTTTAGTATTTTTCTGCCCATGATAATAACAAGTACAAAAAATTAAAGATGAAACAAAAATCCCAAGAGTGTTTGTGACGTGATTTTAACCTATACGTCTTTAGCTTATTAGCCGTTGTACGGTGACATTTAGGGCTTACACAGAGTATGTAGAAATATGTGAATAATAAATTTAAAATTTAAAGAGGGTTTTGACGAATTTCAACTTATCTTTTAAACCATTACATGTATATATTATTAAATACTAGTGTTTATTATAGTAGAAGTAGTTTAAAAGATGTAAATTAATAAACAAAACAAAACAAAAAAAAGTGTATCAATACTGTATTGATTTTGAATTTTATTTTATTATCTTTTTAAAGAGATACTAAAAAATAAAACTAAAAATTAAGAGACGGCCCATACATGTTACGGAAGTTTTAGTGTCTGAAACAACTTGCATTCGACGAATTTATTTAGTTTAGATGCACTCTTATTATTCGGTGCTTTATATAGAAGTTATTTCGTATGCATATTGGAATGCTTTCTGTGATTTAAATTCTTAATTTTGTTGAGGGTTTTTTTTTAATGAACTAAGCAGTGTTGCCAGGAAAAGTAAAAAAGGCAACGCTTTTACTTAAAAAAAGTTACATTTTTTCATTAGAAGTTACATTTTGAAATTTTCCTTAAATAAATAGTAATTCAATATAATCTATATAAAAAAATTTTTATGCCATATTTCAGAGAAAATAACAAGGCAACATATTAATTTACTAAAAAAAAGAACGAAAGTAAAATAAAAAGTATGAAATAAATTCATACCGATAATACTCATGAGGATTTAGTTTAGAACTCAACACTAATATTTCCGTATGAAAATGTACATGCTCTCGCCATTCAATAATAAAAGTTAAAATAGGATTTTTTTTAATAAATCCGTATTAGCATTTTCTTTGAAAGATTAAGTTTCGATAGAATTTACTAAACTAATTATTTCAGAAACACCGGTATTAAAGAAAAAATTACTGATAATTTTTTTTGTAATATTTTTTTTAACATTTTTTTGTAAATAATTTCCTGAAGGAAACTAAAGCACAACTTTCTTCTAAATTTAGGTATTAGTACTTTTGTCAAAATTTTCAAGCGTAAGAGTTGAAAAAAATTGTTGACATAAACATTTTGCTGTTTCTAAACATGAACCAATAAACATTTCGTGATTTCTTACTAAAGCCTGTTTGTTCTTATGGAAATTGTTGAGCAACATTAATTAATACATGTGGAATAGTTGGCATTTATAGATTTTGACGTTGTATTGTTTTCGCATGTACTACATTGTCTTAAAAATGTAAGCAAAAGACTGTTGTTTAAAAAATTCCGCTTGAAATAATGCCTATTTGCTTTATTTCAAAGCTTTGGAAAAATGTTATATCATATGTTTTTCCACAGTAAAAAAAGAGTACAACTTCTGCAACATTTTTTCGTGACTTTTTCACACAATGTTTTTATGTATGCAGTTTGACAGCATTCCGCATGAAAAACTAAACAGAGTACCAGGCTTAAGAGAACATAAAAATTCAGCAACGTTAATTTCAAACTAATTTTAATAGCATTTTCGAGTAACTTTTATTATTAAAATCGAATTGGTATGTTTTGAAAGGTTTCTATGTTGAGAGAGGTTCTTACCTTAACTAGTGAAACAGGTACTTTTTCACTGATATTACTTTATTTCCTGTCTGCACCAAAAGTTATGAAAATTTGGCCAAAGATAAAAAAGTTATACGTAGAGCCCTTAAAAATTACAAAAAAAAAATTTACCAAACGGTAACACTGGAACCACGTTAAAATTTTTCTATATGTGGGAATTATTACAAAAAGAAAAAAAATACTGGCTGGAATTTACTTTTAACGTACTTTAAATATTTTTAATCATAAGTTAGCATACACGCTTTAATATTAATTTATGTAGATGTAATCAGGTAATGACAATTTTCATAACATCAAGTAAAGTTGGATGTCATTATATTTTAATTCTTGCTGACCATTAAAGTCACTCGCAAGCTACAAACACATTTTTGGTATCAAGTACTTACCCAATATTGAAAATAAAGGACGATTACGTCCGCAAACATAATCAAAATAACTTTCACAGGCAAATTTATCCATATCTATAGAATGTTCCATACGTATGGCCATATTATGTAATTCTTGTATGCGTAACTCAGATAAATAACGCATATATGCGATTTGAGCATTTGACAAAGATACAAAGTTTAACAACATCAATATGAATGTGGTAGTGTAAAACAGCGAAGAAACTATTGTAACAGCTGAATGGCGGTTAAAATATTCAACGTGATGATGTTGATGATCTTGTTGATGTTGACAAAGTAGAAAAAATAAACAACAACACATGGTTAAAATTTTTGTGCAACTTTAAATGATATATACTTTTGGAAAATAGAATATAATATACAGGAACATATGGTTGATGCACCAACATTAAACATAAACACAAAAACATCAACAAAAAACTGGGTTCGTTTTAGAGATAAATTTGACTTTGATATATTTGTGTGCTGAAAGTAGGTGGTTTCGTTCACAGACCGACATAAAAGTTTTTGTTAAAATTAGTTTTTGTTCGCTATAAATATTTTTTTCTCTTTTTCTTATTTTGCCTTTTTTGTGGGTCGAATATTTCAACACAAGTATATTTTCTGTTTAACTCTAAACTTTAATTAAATTCTAAATGTAAACAACAAAAACTTATTTTTTAAAGTCCAACAACAAGTAAACAAGTGCAGTCACACGTCCAAGTGGAATGAGTTTTAAAATCAACTAAATTATGTTTAATATGTGAGTGACTATAAGAAGGGATTACGGTTGATGTGTGAGTTAATGTTTAATTTGTTTTTTCATATTTGATTATCATTTTTTAATTGATAACACTATCAGCTAAAAAAAATACTTATGTAGAACCTATTTAAGCTTAAGCTTTCAGTATTTCGAAAATTGTTTATTTAAAATAACAGCAATTCTAAGTTGTGAAAATGCACTGTATCCATAAATAGGGTTTTGGTCTCATAATCCGAATTTTTATATTTGTTTTTCAACAACCAAAAAAAAAAAAAACAAAAATGCTAAGAATTGTGATAAAAGTGCATTAGTGTAAAACTCATTAAGTTTAAAAAATTTCTTTATGAAAAAGAGATTATAATTTAAGTACTCATTAAAGTATATGATGTTTTTTAGGTCTAATAGATCTTTAAGTTGTATAAAATAACAAAAAAGGAAATTTGAAACTAATTTGAAAATGATTTTAGGCATATGACCACTGCGACTGTAACGAATGAATACTGCTGGCCCCAAGGTACGAAACACGCACGAAAAATGCTGCTTCACGAAGGGGTCAACTGCTGCTGGTTTATCGGCATACACCAGTGAATATTATTATTATTATTAAATAATTTTCAAAAAATAATAATTATAATAATCAATAATAATAATAATAATAATAATAATAATAATAATAATAATCAATATCTGTGATTTGAATAATTAATCGGGAAAACAGCAGGAAAAAAGATTTTTTGAAAATTAATTAATATAATTAAAAAAAAAAAAATCCCATTGTTTAATATAATGTAATTTTTTTTTTTACTGCCGCAAGTGTTGAACTCAGGGCAGCCGGTTTGTACTAAACGTGCTTACCACCTTGACTACATCCAGCCAGTAAAATAAACCACATCGCTTATAACAGTTTTGGGATTTATTAATAAAAATATAACTGATGACAGACTTTTAGTGTAATTCTGGATAGTTTGGTAATTGATTTTATTTGGATCTTCAAGCGTCAATCTATTCGTTATAATTTGATAGAATATAATGATCATTACTTGACACAGCATAATTACGTAAGTTCTATCGGGATAGTAAAATGTGGCCATTATTAGGAAAAGAAATTGCAAATTACAAAAAAAAAATAAAAAAGATGGTGGTTATATACCCTTCAACACATGTGTATAACCACATGTTGATATAAATCGGTAAAAGAAATTCTTTTCTACCACTAAGTTTTTTTTGTTAAAAAAGAAGCGCCAAATATTTTAAGCTTTGCTTAAGGTTGTTATCCCAACTATGTAAATGAAAAGGTTGCTGCATCAGATCTTAGTGAAATTGTGGTGAATAAGTAGTAAACACAACCACCTGCAGTATAAAAACGAAAGTTGAAAAAAAGATATGGAAAAGCGCAGGCGTGGTGTTTTGCTCGCTGCCTCGAAAAAATGAACCAATCTTGCATATTTTCAATAGTAAAAGCTTCAAAACTATATCTGCTCAATTGGCATATTTAAATTATCTCCAGCACATAAGTGTTTGGAGAAGTTGATTTCAACTTGGATAAACACTTTTCCACCTGCGGTGAAGGGTATAACAAATGAATTTATCACTATTTGGTTTATTTTTGATGTTGCTGTTGAGCCATTTAAATTTTATTGTAATTATTTGAAATCGTGACAAAACTTTAACAAGAAAATATTTGATTTGGAATCTTTTTTTATATTAATTTGATTAAATTGTGTTTGATTCCTTCAAATATAAATATTTTATGATATTCTCATGAAATATTTATTATTTTAAACTAAAAAAACTGAAATATATTGGTACGGGGAAAGGATATCCATATGGCCATTTCGCTACTGCTCATATATAGCTCATCAGTAGATTCTAACGAAATTTTGTAAAGAAAATCTCAGAGTCTTATACCAAAAGCCAAATTGATTAATTGAGAACTCCATTGAATCAATAGGGCAAAAAAGGCCATAAAAAATTTAAAAAAATTTTAATACAAAACACAGTAACAATTGAGTTGCTATTTTTCTTTTTTCTTTCTTTCATTTTTGTACAAAAGGGTTGCCATCAGAAACCATTCATATGTATATGAAATATTTAAAATAAATGTTGTAAACAATGTCACCCTTCACTTCAGCAATCATTCTTACAAGAAAAAAATATCATCTTATTTTGTGACAAAACCGGAATTTTTTAACAATTATCATTATTACTATGCCATGAAAATATTTATTTATTAGTTAATGCTTATGATTTTCCTTTTTAAATAATTATCGCTGAAAGTTTCGCATTAAAGAGCATTATCATTACTGAATAAATAATAGCATTACTTATCATTCAAAGCTAATGATATTGACAATTACTTAGTCTATCGAATTAATTACATAAATGCAGGAGTATTTTTAATTTCTGTTAAAAATTAATTTCTTGATTGTATTAAATTTTTAATTTTATTTCTTCTAATTTATTTGAGCATGTAATTGAACATACTACGTTCATAAAATTCAAATTAGGATTTTATTTCAAAGAATTTGTACATAAAAATATCATTAAGGAATTTGTTATGCAAAATTTTGCAACTCCACTTATGATACTCGTAGCATTTTTACTATTATTCTGCCCAGAAAAAAAATTAAAAAATTATAAAACAAAATAATCTGCATGCCTTTCAGTACATTTAGTCCTTTTTGTTTTATTTTAAGAAGAATGTAAAACAGAGAAAATAAATTTAAAAAAAATGAACAACAAAAAATAATTTTTCAAGAAAAATACATTACATACGAAATATAAACACATTACAAAAGCAAAAACATAATATTCAATTAGGAGTGTTATGGAAAAAGTAGAGAGTTTTCTGTAGATGCAAAGAAAAAGTATTTTTTAATTATAAACTAAATAAAAATTGATGCAACATTTTTACGTTTGACGAGAATTTCACTAAAATTTCACTAAATGTTGTTTAAAAATATTTATTTTTTATTCCATATTAAAATTTTTTAATATAATAAACTACTCAAAAAAGGCAAGTAATATTCAGACATTAAACTATTCTACTTAATTGTATTATCGTCTTTAAAAAGGGATAGAATAGGTGCGATAGGCAATGAAGGATATTGGTTTCCTAGAATAGAACGCCTGATTTTTTCAAACCTGAAAATGCACGTAATATTTTGTTTTTTATCTTTAGAACAGTGTTGCAGCGCCAATGGTGTTAAAGTAGACGTCTTATATTTTTAAGCGAGTACAGCTATCTTATATTTACTTTCCTTGACAAAGAAGGGCGCTGCAAAATATAGCAAAGCCCCATTACTCAGAATATATGGGCTAGTGCAATTTTTTTCGATGTTTTTTTATTTTTTAATTCTCTATCGCCCCATGTATTGGTTTTTTTTTTTTTTATTGGAGTAACATAATTTTTCTAAATGATATGGAAAAATTAGAGGCAGGCGTGAGGGGTTGCCCGCTGAAACAAATGACATAGAACGATCTTGCTGATTTTCAATAGCACCTCTTTCGACTCTATGTCTGATCGATTGGCATATGTTAGTTTTCTCTCGCTGATCTAGTGCCTTGGCAAAGTTGATAGCGAACGAGCAGACGGCCATCGCTTAATCGACTTTGCTATGAATAAAAACTCAGAATATATATACTTTATGGTGTCGGAACTGAATATTGTAGAAATTCAAACGGAATGACCAACTTATATACTCGTATATCCCGCTTCTACTTTTTTGGTAAAGGGTATAAAAACGGATATACATTATAGAGAAACGTATGTTGATATTTATTGAACGTGCAAACCATTTAAGCCACAGCACCCTTTAACAAGGTTATCAGTTTTTAAAGTTTAATTAAATGCTTGCGATTTAAAATTATCAACATACCAGCGTTTGCAATTTATAGAATTTGTTTCAAACCCTGCCCTGTGAGTCAGAAGATCCAGTTTTTGGATATCACGCTTAGTGGCTGCACTGGAGGAAATATCTAAAGTCAAACTTAGTAAAGTTTAAAAATATTTTTTGGCTCTGAGAAACATTTTATATTTTCTTAAGTTTTATGTATCTTATATTTAAAACTACAAACATTGGCCTGGTTTTAAAATTTTCTACTTATATATAGGTAATTTTTTAAACATTTATATTTATAAAACAAACTCTAGTACCGAGCACTCTTAAGGAATCTGTTTTGTTTTTTTTTTTCTTTAAAATCTTTAGGGTTTTGTACTTGCAAAACATTTCATGAGCCCTTGTATTTTTGTAGAGCCATAAAGTTTCGAAAAAAATCTATAATTTCTCCCAAAGTAAAGTGTTATATACAATTTACTTACAATGCGCCTCAGTGCTCTTTATGCACATACACCCATTTAATACAGCAGTACAACTATATTACAGCAAGAAAAACAAATATTGCAGATAAACAAAAATGTTCATAAAGTTGTGGGTGGTAACTAAAGTCATCAGTGAAAGAAATTTGGAATTCTTTCAAGCAAACAATTTTTTGGGCAAAATATAAAACAACAACACACTGAAAGATTTAATAAACATTGTTTCTTAATACTGAAATTATTATCATAAACTTTTAGCATCGTAAACGGTTTAAAACATTGTTATGATGGAATTTTAATGAAATTATTTAATATTTTATTAATTTTATTTCAGAAACATTAACCTCGTTGCCGATTAAAGAGAAGTCAAATTCGTACATGTGTTAAATTTACTTATCATGCTGTAACGAGTTAACAAAGTATATCATAGCCAGAATTATTTTATTTGATTTGTGGAAACGTAGCTATTCTTTTGACAGCAAGTTCTAGCAATAACACTGCTGTTACCTCGACTAGGTAGGAATTAACAGCATACTCATCTACACAATAATCCCCTATGGCTCCCGTGAGCCAAAGAAGACAAGAACTTCTGCTTAAGCAAATAAGTCCTTTTAACCAACTCAGCCAAGTCAATTATACACTGTTATTAGATCGATAATTATTTCACTAACCACTGCTCCCGTAGAGATTGGGCAGTATTGCAGTATTGAACCGGCCTATCTATTTGCTATTCTCATCGACTGGGGCTTAAGCTTGATAGCTTGGGAAACATCGAAGCTACTCGAAAATGACTATTGAAGCTTATGGGATTTAAACGCTAACTTGTGAACTTCTGTTTAGCAACAATCAACCATTGCTGTTGTTTACCATGTTTTAGCCAACTTTTTCCTTTATTCTCTTCACACTTAATCGACAGCAACAACAACGATGTTCAGTTCAGCATTTGGTGTAAAATGCTGTCAAAAGCCCATATAAAAACATAATATATATTTATATATATTCTATTCTATAGATATTATAGAAACTTCATACGAAATGACAAACTTTTTCCAGTTTTTTGGTGAAGGGTAACAGAATTATGTTAAAGTTGTTCTCTGTGCATTTTGTGAAAAGTTGCGATATTAACAGCCAAATGTTTCTGGCAACAATTTTTTCCAATTGCGAAATAACATGAGCTCCATCCATTGGTGCAGCGCACAAAATTTTTCATGGTTAAAGGCATTTAGAACAGAGAGTATTTAGCTTACCCTGAAGCCACACCATCCAGTTTTCCTTTCAAGATTTTCACACATACTGCTTTCTAAAATTCATTTAAATTGACAGCTATGACGAAGGCTGCACGAAACTTGAAAACAAATTGCTTTTAAGATGGCAAAAACTTAGGGCGACATTATATTTGTAGAAACAAAAACGAAGAATAGTTCAAGAGAATTATGAACAGCTTTTTTCTTGAACGTAACTTGAAATACTCAACTTGAAAGAAAAATTGAAAACAAATTCGTTTTAATTTTTAAAAGTAGGAGTGTATTGGTAAAAAATGTGATTGTATTAAAACTAGGAACAAAACTTGAAGCAAGACTTAATTGTGTAACCCTCAAGTTAAAACCTAATCCAAAGTTTTTAACAGACAACACAAGCTTTAATTGTGACAGCAATGTAAAGGGTTGTCAAGTCTAATTCTCGAACCAATATTTTAATCTGATATTTAATAATTTCAAGATTGTTTTAAGGAAAAATGTAATTTAAAAGAATCACTACATCTTGACACTATAAGGCATCCTTTTTTACAATATCATCACGTTTAGAGACGTCTGAACCAAATTATTTAAAATAAAAATGATTATTGTTGTAGTAGCTCTGTGGAATTCCAGAGGAAAAATTTCTGTCTGCTAGATCTGTTGCATAGATGACATTCTTCGACCGAGTGCAACTCATAGATCTATATGTCAAGGGAAACGAAGAGATTGTTTGTAATTACCTTTGTTATAATATTTCTTGTATGACCTACAATTTGGCAATACTTAACACTGAAGCTGGGGAAAAAAAATATAAAAAAATGTGATTTTTTAACATAAACCATCGTCCTGCATTTAACATGGCCGAAAAATCTTGTTCCTCAATATAATTTTACATTTAAGAAAGCCAAGCAATATTCTCTTTGCTATATGGTACGCTACACTGGGTAATTGCCAATTACCAATTACTAATTGGTCACAAATAAGCCAACCACTTGTCTACTTTATGCTAAAATTTTACATCTGAGATTGTAAAAAACACAAATCTATTCAAAGCTAATTTTGGCAAACAATATTTCTTGTGAATACATTTATTTCGAAGAAGTGTTAAATAATTCTTAATTTAATCGTTTTTTTTTTTTTTTTGCAAATTTCTATAGCCCACATGTGCAAAATATTAATGATGTAGCATTTTCCAAATACAATAACTCTTTCACATTAATCATTTTCGATGTTATGAGTTCGGGACCCACAAGGGAATAAATTAATTCGTCTCTCAAACAGTATCTTTCCATTTTTCTTTCATTTTTTAACTTTAATTTCTTTCAAAAAAATACACTTGAATCTTTTTAAGTATTATTTTGAAATAGACATTTTTTCTTAGAAAAAAACTTTTCAATTTTCAGACAGCATGATAAAAATCAATCTTTAACACTTTATTGTTTGCAGATATACATTTAAGGAATATACACCATGCTGTACGGAGTATATAAAAATACCTTTACAATTTTTGTATACAAAAGAATCTAAATCTGTGTCTTAAATAATATTTGAAAAAAAAAATTGGTCGTTAAAGGTATTGCTAGGCCTGAATGTAGAAGGTTTGTAAGCTCTTTTTTTTTTGATGTTTTATTATCGTTTTAATGAGGTGCTTAACTTAGAATTCCGTAAGTAAATCCCCTTGAGAGTGTGCTGGTGGCCGTTTTGTATTGACACAAAAAGCATTTTTCTATGTTGATGAAAGTGATTTAGAAAAAAGAAGAGGAAAAAAAATGTTAAATATATGCAGATATTATGTAATAAAAAACTTTTCTATAAAGACCATATGTATGCATACACTACCGTAAATAATTGTCCGTACACTACTTGAGATTTTGGTTCAGTGCAATTTTTAAAAACCTGTCAATAAATTGAAAGGAGAAGTTTAAGGGAACATTGCAGAAAGCAAATTAAAAATTTTTGTTAAGCAAAAGAGCTAAAATAAGCATGCGTAAAATTTATAGTTTAAGTAGCCGCATTCGTTGCCCCAAAATTATTATCGGTCATCGGCACATCATTGAAATAATTTACATACTTAATATTTACATAATCACCCAGGAACATACTCCAAGAGATCTTTAAAAAAATAAGCTTTGTCTTTATTTTTTACTGAAAGGAAAGTAGTTCTTCGTGCATCACTAATAGCGACCTAAAGAAGGGCTTCGTTGTATCATAAAAAAAATTTTATATGTTTAATTAAATGTTTTAAAAGCTGTAACATGCAACTAATTTATTGGTATTATGAAAAAAATCGTTACAAAAATAAAATTACTTCATTGGTCTTGTAAAATAGTTTAATTTTGAAAATAAAATTACATATTACTTAAATGAAATTGCTTCATTAAATTTCTTAATTAAAAGGCAGTAAAACTCTAATCAAAAATTATTTTTAATGAATTCTTTTAAGAAATGTACCTTTTTCAATCGTCTGCGCACTTTTGTGCGGATTACTGTAAATCTGTATAAATTGATCTGTTTTTGTGATCATTGTAAAGGACTGTTAGCATTGGTTAAAATTTTATTTGATAACTAGACGTTTCATTCCACTAATAAAAATATTCTTTTTATTAAATAACCAGCGTTGTCAACATTGAAATTTTAAAACGCACCAAAGTGAAGAAAAAAACGCACCATTTTAGAGAAAACGCACCAAGTTTTAGAATTTCTTTTTTTCTTAAATCTGTAATGATTTAGGACTCAGCAATTCAGGTTCGTTGTAAATTTCAAGCGTCTGTCTACAACTGTTAAAAAGGTATGGCCATATACTTCAAATTAAGTGAACTATAGGCGCACCCTTTAGTTTGCAATTTTTAGTATTAATACTTGTTACTATATCGGCCATAGCAACCGACATTCTGTACAATTTACAAGCGTTTGTCTATAAAGGTTCAAAACATAGGCCCATATAAGTAAATTTACATCAATTATGGGGGCACCCTTTAATTTTTAGATTTATTTTTGTATAACTTTTTGTTATTGGGAGCCATAGTAAGACGCAGTCATTTTATATTTTACAGAATCGTCCTTTACAGTTACCCTTAAATATTAAGATTATGAACTGTTTATTAAACGAGACTAATCTGTAAGCATAATCTATCATATTACCAATAATTTTCAAAATCGGTTCAGAAATGACTGAGTTCTGCAAGCACAAACATAAAAAGGTAACATTCAGTCGAATTGTATAACCTCTTTTTTTTTTAAGTCGGTTAACTGATCACGACAAAACTCTGCTTTTGCTAAGCTGTTTAACAGATACGACAGCTGCCTTTACTACAAAAACAATGACCATGAAAAAGGGATAGTATATTCCATACAGTGAAATGTTTCTTTTTTAACATAACATAAATTAATACAACAACAATACCGTTTCATTTTGTGCTTATGATTTGGTACGTCTTATACGAAATGGTATTAAAACAGGTGTATTTTTTGTACAAAAATTTTTTTGTGGTGCCACCACAAATTAAAAAAAGCACCAAAATTTAAAAAAAAAGCACCACGCACCAACACGTGAAATTTTCGCACAAAAAATTCGAAAAAGCACCAAAAATGGTGCGAAACGCACCAAGTTGACAACGCTGTAAATAACGTTTCGTTCGTATAATGAAAAATTCATGCGGAATGCTGTCAAAGTACAAACATATAGAAATGTGTATGAAAAAGACATAAATAAAATGTTGCAGGCGTAGTACTCTGTTTTAATTGTGAAAAACCAGAGTTCAGAAAATACACGCACCATACACAACATTTACCGTTCGAAAGCGACATACACATACGAGTATTTTTTTAGTGTGTTTCTTGTGTTTCCAAACTTGGTATGTTGGCGAACACACATATAAGTTAGGGTTGGGTTTTAATATTTGGTTGGTACACGAACACGTTTTCCGCAAGAAAGAACATATCGCTCCTTTATTTCAATATAGTCATATCTCAAAAAAATTAAAAATTTGTAGTTACTTAAGCAAAACTGTTCTTTTAGACCTTCTGTACATGTTGAAAAAAAATCAGTTTTATATCCCAAGCTGAACCGAAGTGAAAGCAATTGCAATTGCGGCAATTAGATCATAGGACATGTGTCTTGAAAACTTAAATCGCATTTTGTCAAGTTCAAGTTTTTTGAGATATGACTATGTTGCAATAAAGGAGCGATATGTCGTGTATGGAAATACATACATTATTTAAAGATCGTGTAAGTGAGTTGAGCATACGATTGGTGTACGATATACACGATTCATTACGTCAAATTAAAACTTTTGCCTTTACGTTTCTTTGAGCTGTGTTTATTATCATTTATGTATTAGTCTTGCATGCATGTTGTACACTTTTCGAAAACTGAAAAAAACATATGAATAGTTGTGGCAACATTTTCTTAAAGCTCTGAAATAATGTAAGTGCGGAATTTTTAAATAACTGCCGGTCACCAATCAGTTTTGCACTCTTGGTGTTATAACAAATCGGAAACTGCCAATAAATTTTAAATTTCTATATTAAATTATTAAAAAGTAGTTTAAAAATAAAATCCTAATATTAATCCA
The DNA here is from genome assembly GCA_916610165.2 of Gymnosoma rotundatum. Lineage (NCBI taxonomy): Eukaryota > Metazoa > Arthropoda > Insecta > Diptera > Tachinidae > Gymnosoma > Gymnosoma rotundatum. Next base: position 28,998,639 of record OU744336.1, read on the forward strand.
AAAGAAAAACTTAAAATAAATTTCTTTTGTTTATGTTCGTAAGACTGTTTAAAGTAATTAAAAATAATAAAAACATTAATTTTTATCAAATCACGAGACAGACACAATATTTTAAATGTCAAAGTGCTAGGCTTTAGTATAGAGGAAAACTGCCTTACGACGTAATCTTGCACAAATCTGTAAAAAGTTTTTGTTTTTCCTTTTCTTCATTATTTTTTGGCGTAGCTATAATAAACGAAAAACTGCTTAGCGTACGCATATTTTTTTGAGCCAGAATACTTCCATTGTATAATATTGTTTGTAAAATAAATAATATAAAATATGTATTTGTAAAATTTGACAATTTTATGCCAAAGTTGATGTCTTTTATCAATTTTAATATTTTTTCTATTATTAATACGGTCTGGTTTTTAACCCTTTATTCAATTAGATTATAAAATGGCTAAATTTTGCTCTTAATTGGCTTATTATACTGCTGTGCTATTTGTTATAATTTTGATGACATAAACCTTCATAATGTAGAAAGATATTCTGCTGTACGTAAGTACAGTAGTTTTGCTTTTAACCAATCTTTGATTCTGCTATTTTACAATCAAATTATTTTAGTTTTTATGGTAACAGTGTAATGAATTGTACATTATTTATTTAATTTTTTTAATATGTTATACAGATCTCAAAACATATTTTAAATTAAACGACCAATAATAGTTATTTATTTATTCATAACATGGGTACTGGACATAAGTATGTCATATGACAAACTTTTCAGTTTAACGAAAAAGCCTGACAAAGTACTGGTTCGTTAAACTGGAAAACTACTGTATGACAAAAAAGTAAAGGGAACATTTCACTGATTTTTTCGACTTAAAAATAATTTAAAATTATGAGCAGCGATTATCGTTTTCTAGGTTACACTTATGGCAAGCAAGCGAATATGACGACTCTAGAACTGGAGCATCCATCTTATCAACAGTTTTTAAATTATCTTTGTGTAGCCTTAAACATAAAAAACGACATAAAAAACGGTTGATGGTACACATTTTTGGGTTGCAACGTTTATACTAAATAAACGTTGCTTAAGTTTTTAATCAGCTGTATACTTATATATTTAAAATAAAATCATGGTAAGAATGTAGTAATTTTACATATTTACATACTTGGATACTTAAACGTTATTAACGAATATGAAAGAAAGTACAAGGAATGAATTCCAACCCCTTTAGCTCCAATAAAAACGAGAAACATTTTTATTATTTCTTCAAACTCCTCACTTTCAGCCTCAAAAATCTGAGATCAAGCACGTACGCAAGTGTCCCAACAGTATAAGGAACCATTACGAAATTTGAATACCTGAAGTTAAACAAGTAAACAAGTGCTATATCCGGCTATGCCGAATCTTATATACCATTCAACATCTATGTAAATCTAGTTTAGTGAATAACTCCAATCAAAAAAGCAATTGTTGTGGTGACAGAGAATTAAAAAATATAAAAAACTTAAGTACTATAGAGGCCCATAACTCGCAAAAATATGGGGGAGCGCCAATTTTTTCACTCAATATATTTGTTTTTTTTTTTTTTTTTTTTTGGAGTTACTTCAAGTTCCAAATAATATGGAAAAATTAAAGGACATGGACCGATCTTGATGATATCCAATAGCACTTCTTGGACACTATGTCTGATCGATTGGCATATTTCAACACTTACATGGACGCACAGACGGACATCACTCAATCGACTTCACTGTGCGTAAGAACTTAGTAACTAGATATATACTTTATGGGGTTGGAAATAGATATTGTAGAAATTACATACGGAATGACAAACTTAATTACATCGTTTTTCCACTTTTTGTGGTGAACGGTATAAAAACAGAAGAGTGAACAGCCCGTTCGCAAATAAAATCGATTTTAGTTTGCTAGAGAGCGTTTGACATGGAACATTTTAGAAAGGGTTTTGATAATGATTAGCAAAACTGTACTCAATATGGATGGTCCAGATACAATTATAATTATTATTTGTACGACACGGAAAGGAAAAGAGGATATATTTTCTAAATGGTCATAACAAAAGAGAAGGTGGAGTGATAGTCTGGAGTGCTACAATTTATTACATTATATTAAAAACGTCTGAAAACACTTACAAGAATCGATTTTTTCTTAAGTTTTTTTTTTATTCACAGCTCACAGTGGCTTTTCTTCTGTTGAGATATTTGGCGTAAGACTTGCGTTTCAAAATTTTTGTTATTGTTTCCATTATGCATAACAATAAAAAAACTGAGCACAGTTTTGTGAGCTTACCCAATTTGTACTTACGAACGATTAGCATCGAATGATTCCAAACGTTTATGTTTTCAAATTTTTAAAATTCAGGCTTTTTCTTGTTACAAAAATAATTAACAGTTAAAATTACAAGCAAGAATAATTAAACCTAAATTTTAAAGGGGATCCCCTAAGTTAAAACGTATTAAATCGAAATCGTTTTAACTCCTACACCTTTGAAGCAATAAAATAAAGTTTTCAAGCACGAATAAAGTAAATTAAATTTTAAAAGATTCCGAATAATAAATTTTCATATTGATATATTTGCATGTGCACATTGCCTTTAACAAAAATTGTTTTCAATTTTTATTTTTTCATTTAATCTTTCAAATACATATGTATGGTTCCCAATGGGATCCCTTATGTAGAAAAATGAATAAAATGATAAAACATTTTTGAGTTGTTCTTGTCTTTTGTCTTATTGATTCAATGAAGTTCTCATTTAATCAGTTTGGCTTTTGATATAAGACTTTCTAGTTTTCTTTACATAATTTGGGTAAAATCCACTGATGAGCTATTTAAGCAGTAGTGAAATGGCCATATGGATATGTTTTCCCTGCAGTAATACATTTCATTTTTAGTTTAGTTTAAAATAATAAATATTTCATGAGAGTATCATGAAATATTTATATTTGAAGGTTTCACTCACGAATAAAGCAAATTAAGTTTTCTTACATTTTAAAATATTCACAGTACCTGGAGTGCACTGTATATTATAAGCTTTAAACATTTTATTTAGAAGAATTATTAAAAATAAATTATATATAAACAAAACACGAAACGTTTTTTAATTTTTTTATTTCAATTAAAAGTTTTTCTACTTCACAACCGCAAAAATATTATAATTATTTTAATAACGACATCTTTGGTAAAATATATGAAATTGTGTGGACTAAAGCTTTGAAAGCTTTTTCTTATCAGTAACTTTAAACCAAATTATTTTAATCATGAAAAATAACCCAAAAATTTGATATTTTTTTCCAGACCAAAAGAGTATAAGCATTTAATAAACATTTATTTAAATGATTTACTCAATCGACTGTATAAGTGTTATGTAGGAGAGAGCAGCTTTTATGATCTAAAAAAATACAAACAAACAAAACCATAATATTACAAATAAACTCACGTTTATGAGCAAGAAATTTAAGTATCATAAAAGCTAAAAGTGTTGAATAAAAACCAACAAATAGAAAAACATGTATTAATTACCACCATAAAATTAGCTAAAGATGCCTCATAAAAACCGGCTTTAATAATTGCTTCACGTTGTGACCGTAACATCACTAATAACAGCATGCGGCGATGAGATGGCTTTAAGTTATACCAATTTGATAGTTGTATCGAAATTCCAATCATGAAACTCTAATTTATGCGAAGAAAAAATGAAGTTAGAAATAGAAAATAAATAATAATGAATTTATTCGTTAGGTAAATATGTATGTATGTATATTTGTGAATTTAGGAAGATCTTATTTATAGACAATTTTTAAAACATAAAGTTTTTTTTTCTTTTTTCTTTGAGGTTCGAAAATGAATTAATTTATGCAAAATAAAATTGTCTTTTCAATATTTGCCAGCTAAAGTTTCACTACAAAACTTACCTCCGTTTTTAAAATTTCACCACCATAACAATACATAAAGAGTTGCAACAATATCGACGTTAAAAATGTACAATTAATAACCAACACCAAATAGCTATCAATGTGCTAAAAATGAAAGTAAATAACTTCAGTAAATTAACTATTTTAAAAATATTTTTATTAAATATTTTTTTTTTTCCTACATACCTTTACCACTTGATACACTATAGCACACACTTGCAATGATGTCATCAGAAATTGTCCAAATATTATGGGAGTATATATTTCACGAAATTCATCACATAAATGTAATATCAAATTATGATATTTAACATATGACTTTAGTTCGTATTGTAGTTCTTCTTCTCTTTTTAAGAAACTATTCTCAGTCAGAGATTTTTGCAGTACTTTTAGATGTGATACCAGGCTTATAGCAAATGATATAAATAGACCGTCTATTGCCACAACATACATAATAACGGATAGTGTTGCTAGGCCTGTATAAACGTAAGCCAATTGATAGCCCGGAAAGCTCTCAAAATCGAAAGAAAATCTTAAAGTAAATAAGATTTTGTTAATAATATAGCGACACAGAAAAAAGACGATCGATATATAAATTTTACTAATAAGCTCTTAAGTTTTAAATTATTTTTAACGGACTTCAAAATAACGAGGTCTTGCTAATATTACTTTTTTATGCTTGTACCTACAGAATTTAGTCACATTTGGATTCTGAATATTTAGCTTATGCTTACGAATTGCTAATGTTGTACAAACAGTTCATAATCTTAAAAATTAAAGAGCCTCTCAATACAACATATTTGTTGTATTATAAACCGTAAAGGATACCGCTTAATCTTTTTTAAAGGGTATCCACATAGTTGACGTAAATTAACGTATATTAGCCTATCTTTTGAACCGTTTTAGACAAACGCTGGAAAATTAGACAGAAAATCGATTATTATAATAACAACTATAAGATTTAAAATTAAAAATTAAGAGATGTTACAAAATTGATGATATTTTATATATATGGTCAAACTGTTAAACCGCTATAGCATACGGATGAAGTCTACATAGCACCAGTGACTAAAAATGCTTGACTATTTTCATTGCATATGTAGTTGCTGAACAGTTGCTTAAGGCAAATATGCTTTGCTTACATGTTTTTCAGCATATAAAAAAAAATGTCTCAGCATTTCATTATAAACGAAGCAACAACAAAAAGCAAAAAAAAAAAAAAGAAACGCATTTGCTTTAGCTGATGACTATGTGTTTCTATCTGCAGCAAACAATCTGCAAAGGTTTCACCTTTTGCTGTTGCTTAAGCAATCAGTTTATTTTTAATTTTGCATCTGCTTAACATTTCACTATGAAGTTGTGGCTGACTACGATTGCTCTTTCTTGCTGCAACTTGCTGCTGTTTACCCCTTTCAACATAGAGAACGTATTTATGTATTTATTACTTACAATACATAAGAAAATCAATTTTAAAAACGTTGTTTTTATAACACTATTAAATGGTGTTTGTTTTTTTTTTTTCTTAAAGAGAAACAGCAAAAAAATAAATGCTTTGCTGATTGCTTTGCTGCCGAAAGAAGCACATAGTCAGCTTAAGCAAATGCCTTTCTTTCTCTTTTTTTGCATTTGCTTTTTGCTATTGCTTCGTTTATGATGAAGTGTTTCGTAAATGCTGAGACATTTAGTTTTTTTATTTACTGAAAAACATGTAAGAAAAGCAAAGATTTTAGTGCTGTTGCTATTTTAAGCAAGCAATTTAAACCCTGCACAGCACCTCTATTGCTAATTCTGCTGCAACAGCAAGTATAAAATTTGAATTTGGCGAATAAATATATATGGCCAAACATTTGAAGCAAATTTGAAATTTGTAAATAAAGGGTGACCCCATAACTTATGCAGCTTGACCTATATGGCCCCATCTTTGAAGCACTTGAAAATTAGACTGAATATCAATTACTATATGTAGTATAATAACGAGTAAAAATATTAGAAATTAAAGGGTGCCCTAGTAGTACATGTAATTTGATGTACATGGCATTTCATAATAACCTTCTTAAACAGACATGATTATAAGTTTGTCTGTTTCGAAGAATTATTACTAACATTACTCTGTATTAAATTATTGTTATAAAAATTATAAAACATTTAAAAATTTTTGCAAGCAACGCTACGACATATTTACCTCATTGGCATTGGCAATTCTAGCACTAAGTCAGAATTGCGAAATCTTGACCAAACAATCTTTAAAATTGGAGCCAGCATAAAATACAAACCAGTGATGCAAACAGTAATCCAGTAAAATTTTACAACTAAAAACGCTTTTCGATTGGCTGTTTTTAAAATTTCCTTAGCAGCTAAATCTCTTACTACAAAAAAAGCAACAACAACAAAAATAGAAGAACATACAAAACAAATTTTAATTTATAAAAAACAGTCAAATGATTAATGTTGCAAATATATATAGATAAACGTTGAAAAAATGAAATGTAATCCTCTTTACTTACATTCATGATACATACTTTCCAACTTTTCCATTAGTGCAACAAAACGCCATTTGTAGTTCAAAAAGGTAGTTATTTTTATGACAGTCAGAATGTTTGTAAAAGAAATACTTAAACTTGCCGTAGCCAATTTCAAGTTGTCAATATAATAAATGGTATAATTCATCAAGGGCCATTGAGCCGAAATGACCAACATAAGGACACCGAAATAGACAATATTGCGCCAGTTACTTAACAACAACGATTTATCACGTATAAAATGATGACCCATTATATGCAGGCACTGTCTTTGTCTTTTAAATAAGTCAATCATTTTGAATAGCCGAAATAAAAACAAGTGTTTAACTTAAGCAGCCTTAGAGAGAAGACAATTAAAGGCACAGAAAATAAATTTGTTCAATTAAAAATCTGTAGAGCTTAAAGATACTTAAAGTTGGTTGCTTGTCGGTTGACTGCTTTTGGTAAATAAATTAAAGGAGCTTCAAATGAATGATTGGGTGGATATAGTTTTGATTTCTATTGGCAATATTTAATCCTTTTGTTTTGTTCTTTTTTTTTCAATTGAAGTTGATAATAATAGGTTATTGTTTAAATTAATTACTGACAGCGATATAAGAAAAAAATTAAACAAAAAGTGGCTAGGTTTACAGTTAATAAGAAAAATATTAGGAAGAAAGGAAATTAAGTTCTATGGCTTGTTGTTTCATTTTAGAAAGGGTTTATTTCTTTCTGATAATTTGAACGGTGATACAATTGCGTACGTTAGAGAAACAAGTCAATCGTAGGGTTCATACCAAGATGAAATAATCTCATTACTTCAGATTTTGTGTATGCAGTCGAAATTAATAGAGATAAATATAAAAAATTAAGGTTTTTATTTAATTTATGTACATAAATAAGTTTTTTTTAAAGAGGAGTTTGTATAAATAAAAACTAGTTTTTTTTATTGAATTAAGTACTTCTTAAAATTTTCTGTAATTATACCCTTCACCACAAAAAGTAGAAAAAGGGTGTATCTAAGTTTGTCATTCCGTGTGTAATTTCTACAATATCCTTTTCCGACCACATAAAGGATATATATTCTGACGATATCTGTCTGTCTTTCCGTCCGTTTGTGTTAGTATTCACAAAAAAATAAATATGTTAATCGATCTGATATAGTGTCGAAAAAGTTTTGTTGGAAATCAGCATGATCGGTCCAGGTCCTTCGAGGCAACAGGCAAAACACCACGCCTACCTCTAATTTTTTTTGCCATTTGAAACAATTAAGTAAGGGCAATCAAAAAAATAAATATATGAGGCAATAGAAAATTAAAAAATTAGAAAAAAAAAACATCAAATCAGAAAATTAGCGATCGCCTATATTTTTCGAGTTACGAGGCTCTGAATTTTTCAAATTTCCTTAAATATCAATATGGGCGTCATTTTTAAGCTTTTAAAGATATCTTTAAGGAAATACTAAAAATTGTTAAAATGCTTAACATTTAACAGAAAAATTATATGCAATACAGTATAGTAAGATCAAAATGAGAGGGTTTATGCTGGCAATAGAAATTCAACTAATAAAAGTGTGTAATAGTCTATTTATTTTACACAACTTAACATTTCTTAACAAACGTTATTTTATGTTATCTTAAGAAGAACATTTTACCTGATTTTAGCACTTTTTTTTAATTAAATTAATTAGTCCATTTAATTCTTTTAAAGGATAGTACTTATACTCCAATTAATTTAATATACTCAGAAAATTTTTCTTTACAAAAAAATTACTCAAATAAAATTTTTTATGATGTTATGTTTACAAATCAAAAATAAATAGCAATGCCATTAGATTATAGCAAATATTGTGAAAAATTTTCTTATTTTTATGGTTTATTAGCTCCTGCCAACTGACGCACATAGGGATACTTTGCCGGACATTACTTTTTTTTAGCTTATATTTGGCTTTAAAAATTAACAGAATGCACCTAAATTAATGATACTTCGCAGAAAAATCTGCTATGGTCATAGGCTGTTAAAGCAAGAAAACAAGAAAAATCGGAGCAAGGAGAAAAAAGTTCCCCGTAAAAGAACTAATCCTAACTCTGAAATTTGCAAGTTTTTTTTTAATTTTCAAGTCATTTTGTTTAGCAATTACAACTTTTAATGTCAAGGAATATTAAAACTTAAAGTTGGACTCAAGAGATTCCAAAATCTCATACTATCCTGCCCCTTTTTGTCAAATAAAATATTAAATACATACGACTTAAAACCATAGACATAAAACTATATGGGCAGGGTGAGGTATCCCTCCAATCCCAGCCCCAAAAACGTCCCTGTGAAAAAAAGGTTTTTTTTTAAGTTTTTTGCCAGTTTCAAATAAAAATGATTTTTTTTTTTTTTAATTTGTTACTTTATAGTATTTTATTTATCTGAAAATAATTAATTTATTCATAATATAACTTTTTTATGATTCTTACAAATTATTTATTTAAAATATCATCTCCTTTGCACTAAGATGATAATGAGTGCCATGGTTCTTCTTCGTCTTATTCTTCAAAGAACTCTTCCGAATACTCTTCAGCGTTAAGTACACGTGAAAGCATGAAAGAAAGGTAAAAACTAGTAATTGGTGGGTTAAGCGCAAAAACGCACAACGTTTTTTCTACAGTATAAAAGTAGAGATTGTAAATTTTATATATATTTTTGATATATAACATTTTTACGACCGCGTTGGAGTTCACTCTCAAGAACCTGTTCATTTTTTTTTTTACAAAAAATTTAACAAATAATCATTTTCTTTAATTTCGAAAGAAATTTTTTATCTTAAAAATGTAAAAAAAAAAAAACATTTTTCTAAAAATAAATATAAGTGCCGCACATTATAGCATTTCACAGGAAAATTAATCAACACAAAATTTTTATTCTTTTAGCCACAAAACAATATATTGCCAACCTCTCAAAATCGCATAAAATTAATAAAAACAGAAAAATGTGAAATTTTAAAAAAGTCACAAAAAAAATTGTGCAAAAACGCGCAACTTTTATATTTTACAGTATAGAAGTAGAGACCGCAAATTGTATAGTGATATATAAATTTTTTTTGATCGCGATGGAGATCACCCGAAGGTAATATTTTATCGTTACGCGACTTTTCTGACTTTAACAGTGTCCCAAAACGACAAATCTCAAGCAAAAGCCTGGAAAATTCACTATACGATGCATTTTAACATTTTTCAAAATTAATTTTTGGCTTAATTTCCGGCTAGATTGGCAAAATACCCCTAGCGTGTCGGTTAGCAACGAATATAGTTTTAATTTTTTATAAATTTGCTTCTTGTTTTTTTATTCACATTTTCTGGGATCATTTTTAAAAGATCTAACAGTATTATATAAGCTTGAGGTCAGAGTTTTATTTTAAAATTTTTTTTCTTTGTTTTCCGTGCAATAATAATATAAAGAAAGTAATTATTATAATAAAAAAAATTTAATATTTTTATATATTATTTATTTTACAAGCAATGGGTCTTTATATCTTATTTTTATTTTTTAAATATCTCGCTATTCCTTTGTGTAGCATCATCACGAAAAAAATATTTGTTTTATTTTTTGTTTAAATAAATAATTGTTTTTCTTGATAATGCTACACAAATGAGTAGCGAAATATTGAAAAAATAAAAATAAGATATAAAGACCGATTGCTAATAAAATAAATAAAATGTAATTAATTAAAAGTCGAATAAAAAGTATATTAATTTAATATTTTTATTTATAAATACATAACTATTCAATAAATGACAATAAAATCCTATAGATGTCTGCCTACGCTGGTCACCATAATTTTAAAACAAACAAGTAAGAATGCTATATTCGACTATGCCATCTATCTAAATCTAGTTTAGTGAAGTAACCCTAATCAAAAAAGCAAATATTGGGATGAGAGAGAATTAGAAAATAAGAAAAAAATTAAGTAATACATATATATAATTTTACTTAAAAATGCCATCGGCTCTTAAATGTGTTAAACATTTTTTTTTTTTAATTTAAGTATTTTCTTAAAGATCTCTTCAAAAGGTACAAATTGATAACGATATTGATATTTTAAAAAGGTTTAAAACTTCAGACTATTTCACTTGCTATTTTTGTCTTATTTCTTAATTCTCTATCGCCCCATATATTTGTTTTTTTGATTTGAGTTATTTCATTGCTCCAAATGATATGAAAAATTAGAGGTAGGCGTAATGTTTTGCCCGCAACGTCTTAGGACTTGGACCGGTCTTACTGATTTCCAATAACACCACTTATGACACTTTGTCCGATCGATTGGCGTATTTAAATTTTTGTTGAAATAAAGTTTGCCGTGTTAATGTAGTAGATCTTTGGTCATAGTGCCTGCCTTTTTTATTGTTAAATGTTATGTTGATCAGATTATTCTTTGATTTTATATTGATCATAATAACATCGTAATGATAACTAGTTGCTAGTTACGAACACACAAACATTTTGAAAATTTTTGTACTAACTTACTAATTGACCCACCTAAATAACAATACCAATTTAATTACTATAACATTACTGTCATTAACAAAAGTCAATGTAGCAGAATGTCTACACTGATTTATACAAACATAAAAAAATATATAATTATATGCTCTGTTTAATTTTGAATGTTATGATAACAATGTGACACTTTAATTATGAAGGAGTTACCAAACAGACTACAAGAAACACAAATACTTAAACATACAATGAGAAATAGGACTAAAACTGATAAACAAAAAAATGTATATTTTAAATTCATATTAAATTTAACAGAATAAACTATCAAGAAATCCTGGCAATTAATCATCCACAAAAACAATTTAATGAAATTGACATAAACAATGGACTTTTGTGTCAAAATCAGAGATTTAGATATAAAGATATTTTAATGAAAGAATCTATTGGTTTCGTTACTAACAGTGCTATTCTAGAATTCATGACAATTATTATTCACTACGAATTGTTTAAATTTAAGCAGTTTCATTTTTTTTATTTGTTGCCATTATATTTTTATTCCTCCGGTTGAGTTGACAATTTAATAAAAGAAAACAAAAGATGTCATATTTTAATCATTTGTCTAATGTTTAATACAAGTTGATATAAAAACTATAACAAAATTAAAATAACAAAGATTTTTAAATGCTTCAAGTTAAAAGCGACACTATTTCCATTTTGCTATATGATTTTGCTGCATTAATCCATTTTACTGTTACTTTGTGATTGTATTTTTATTTTGTACACCAATTTATGTATAAAAATAAAGAAATATGTCCCTTTGTCATTATAAGTTTCTTGCTTTAAGAACTTTTAAATGAAAAGCGCTAACATAACCACCAAATGTAAATTTATTTGTATAAAAGCTAGAAAAATTTTATCGCGCATTTTGCAGCATGTGTCGGTGCAAGAAGTTCAAAAAGTTGGCTGTCTATAATTTGTGTACCTTAACCTGGAGAACTGCGTTAGCGACAAATAATGAATGAAAATTAAAGTATATGATTTTTGCAGACAGTATCGGGAAGACTCCCCGGGCACTAAAAGTCTGGCTGAGCTAACCTATGTACGGACAAAGTATTCTCTACGTAAAGGGGGAACCAGTCCCCCGGTTGTGCAGGCACCAAGCCTGGATAGCCAGAGGGGCATTCTTGAAGGATGAACCAGTGCCATGTCGCCCCTTTCTGTAGCCGGTAATTAGTGAGGTCCCTTCGGGGTACACGCGGTGGATGTGGTTAAATAAAAGTCTATATATGCAGGCCTGGTACGGAATAGATGAAAGTGTGCTGCTGCACTCTCAACAGACGGAGTTTGGCTAGACTTCAACCCTATAGAAAGGTCCTACAAGCATTGTTCTTGAAATTGCGACAAAATAATGGTAAGCCCACCGTCTGGTAAGGGCCCCGTGCCAGGTACACATCTTAATCACATCTTGTATCGGGAAGAAGCTGAAACAATAAATCACAAAGTGTGTGAATGCACCGCAATGGATAGCATTTGGTTAAGTGATACATGCAGAAACATAATAAATGTGGTTGCTTTCGGGACCTTAGACAAATGTTACTAAGTAAGCAATATACCATTATTTGAAATAAGTTCCTAGATTAATAATAAAAAAAAGTATTGAAGCCGCTGAAGATTGTAGTAAAGGCTCAGCAGACGCTGACTTTAAGCTTGGCACAGAAAAAAGAAATTAGTTATGACAACAGAAGTTGTTGCAAAGCCAATTGTGTCGGTTACGCGTATGATTATTAAGTCAGTTGTTATGATTTATTGATTATTATACTCACAAGATTTTCAAGAGTCACTATAAAGTATAATTGTGAATTAAATGAAAAACTATTAATGAATAAATAAATTACAAAAATAAGATTACATTACAAATTACCAGCCGAATTATTTTTTTTTTCATTCCCATGCCAATGTTTTGACTTCGCTAAAAAAAAATGAGAGTTTAAAATTATTTTTATTTACAAAAATCCTTTTTACACTAATGTTGAACTCACCTTTCAACAATATTGGGTAACTTTTCCCTGCTTTTACCATTTTTTTGTGATTAGAATCTAAAATATTGGGTAAACTTTTGTGGATGGTCCCTGAAGAACCTTGTATCAAATATAATATACTTTTTTCCTAAAAATATGTCATTTTGTATAGAAAATTGAGATACAAATGCGAAAGCACCCAATTGTAGTGGTAGAATGATACTAAAATACTTGTCAGTACAGTTTATTTTTGTAGGCATATAATTTTTACCAATGCAGTGCACTGTGCACAGAACTTTACAATAAGTATACAAAACTACATTTGCCTTAATTAAAATTTTAGGAAATTAATTTGCAACATTTACATTACTGATGTATTTAGTATAAAACTTTCTTTATGTATTAAGAAACAAAAACATTTATTTACGTTGCTAGAAAATAAATGAAGCTGCTTTAGAACAAAAAAAAAATTCATGTTTCTTTTGGAATAAATTATCTCTAATCGAATGCAATTATCTGCAAGTAGAAAAAAATCAAGTAATAGTATAAACTTAAACTTTAACCATTTCATTTAAATTTAATGTAAAATAAACTTTTTTGCATCATGTATTTTAAAATCCTTGCAGAAAAAAATCCGTCTTCAAAACAAATTTTAGCTTTCTATCTATAACGGTTTAAAAGTTTGGCAACATGCATTAAATTAAATTAACTATTGGTATACCCTTTAATTTCCAAATCTAAGCTTTATAATTGTTGTTATAGCTGACTTAGCACTACAGGTTCTTTGTACATTTCAACTGTGTGTCTACAACTGTTCAAAAATACAGCAGCACCCTAAAATTTTGTATATTAATACTTGTTACTATTACAGCTATAGCATTCGACATTCTGTCCAATTTTCAAGCGTTTGTCTGTTACGGTTCAAATTTTTGTATTTATTTTTCTTTTACCTATTGGCACTATAATGATATTCACTTTTTTAATTTTAAAGTAGTGCTCTTTACGGTTCATAATACACGTAAAATCATTAATGTTGTATGGGGACACACTTTAATTTTTAAAATTATGAACTGTTTTAAAGACAAGACCAATGAAATAAATAAAAAGTTTTCAAAATTGGTTCAGAAATGATTGAGTTATACGGGCACAAACATAAAAAAGCAACATTCAGTCGCATTGATAACCTTCTTCTTTTAAGCTTCCTTATTAAAATGTATAGTCTAGCGAAAAACTGGAAATACAAAATATGATGTTGTTGTTGTCGAAGCGCTTCGAAAATAGCTAAATATCGACTTATGCTAGGAACACAACTGGGACGTACGACGAATTTCGTCAAACACAACGAATACATCGTCAAAAATTCGTTTTGCAAATTCGTCGTATGAAACACAATAACGACGAAAAACACAGCTGTTATAATTTTTGAAGTTGTTTACTATTTGTAAGCTGCTAAGGCGACCATTAAAAAAAATTATATTTAAAAAGTTAAACATTAGCAAAAACACAACTTAAAACTATTTTTATATTTAACTTATAATCTTTATGCTTATTATAAATGCTGTAAAATAAAAATACATAATTTTTATAAGTAAAATAATTTTATTTAATAAAATACTTGGTAAAACATGGTCACTTTGTACTGATTTGTTCGTCGTTCGCCGGCGTATGAAATAGAATTATTATATATTCGCCGCGTATGGCGAATTTCGTCCCACGTCATGATTATGTGCATTTTCATATACACAAATGTGTTTTACTTTTGACGACGAATATTCGCGACCAAAAAATTCGTCGTTCGTCCCAGTTGCGTTCCTAGCACTAATTAAAAAAATTAATCTTCTAAAAAAGCAACGCCAATTGTCTCTTAAACTGTATTCCTTTTAGTTATCACTAAAACAACATAAAATTAAAAGAGTAACTAATTTAATTTTTTACCTAATTTTTTCATAATTTTGTATTATTATTGCTTACGTAAACAATATTTTAAAATCAAAAGTAATTTTATGATGTTATCCCCGTCATTGATTTGAGCTTTCAAAATTATACGCAGCAAATCGCTTTTTTAATGAGATATTGCTTAAATCGATAACCTATTGACATACAGACGAATAACCAAAAGGAAACATAAGATATACACTTTCCGTAACATTCATTTAAACTGCAAGAAGACGATTAAAACATAAAAAAATAAAACAACCAAAGTATTCAAAGGTGTGATTGATAGATACAAAAATTGATGAATAAAAGGTATGAAATAATAAAAGAAAAATTAAAATAAAATCTAAAATCTAAAAGCTAAAAGCTAAAAAAAAAAGAAGCAATTAAAATCAACATCACGAAGATACTATTGAGGTCAAGAGCATTACCGTTATTATATATTTAGCCGAAACTTTTTATTTAGAAAAAAAAAAAACAAAATTATTTTAACAAAAAACATTCAAACAAAATTTATTATTTAACAGTACAAAAAATTATTTCTTAAGCAAAATTACCAAATGATTCAACAATTAACTACTAAATAATTAATAACAAAAAACAATAACAAAACCTTGCTTTCTTCGCTGTTTGAACAATAACAAAAAAGTCAAAAAGTAAAAGGCGACTACAATGCAACTAATTAATAGACATTTGGTGGCAAATAAGCATTGTTGTTGGACGAACCAGAACTGGGACTAGTTTGAATACCGCCGAAATTGGTAGCCGCGGCTTGAATACCAACAAAGCTGCCAGGGCCCCCCACATGTGCACCGATTCCACTGTTAGAAGCACCACTTGCACCAACAGGCCCTCCAACATCACTTGCACCCAAGGAACCAATAACAGAAGTAACAGGAGCAACACCTTCATCGGTTACTTGGCTGCTGCCACCCAAAGCATCATACTGAGCTTGAATTTGTTCTTGAGCATGATTGGCTTCTTCGTTGGTCTTGTACTTAATAAAGAATACTTCCGGTTTGGCAGTTGTAGTTGGATGTTCAACAACTTCAGCTTGAATATCGGAAGTATCGGTTTTCTTGGTGAGCACATAAATAACAGTCTTCTCCTCGGTGGGTGCAGGGCTAATTTTGATGGCAGTCTTTTTGTTTATTTTGGAAGGCGATTTAATAAACACAACATTGTAGTTCTTCTTTGGAATACCAACGGTAATGTGTTTCTCTTTGTAGTCTTCTTCAACGTCTTCAGGCGCAGAATGTATAAAGAAACGTTTTGAAACGATAGCCTGTTGTTGCTGAAGTTGTTGTTCTTGTTGCGACTGAATTAGTTGAGGTCCTAGGCCTGCAAAGCTCGAATGCTGCACGCTTTGAGCACCTTGGAAGAAATTACCGCCTGATGCAATACCAGTATAGCCGCTACCATATTTACCAGCTGCTGCTTGTTGGACTGATACACCTGAGACGCCTTGATTGTAGCTGTAACCTTGGGGAGCAGCCAAAGACACAGTACATAAACACAACACCTATTAAGAAAAATTATTCATATAAATTTTAATTCAAAAAAGTTTTTAGCCACAAGTCCTTACTATAAATCCACGCATTTCTAAGCTTGAATAGTTGCGAAATTAGTTAAAAGGGTTTTGTTATTGAAAGTTTGTTTGCTTGTCTTAACTCTTGATCTTGCACTAACTTTGGTGGGAAGACACCACCTATTTATATACCACAACAAAATAATATTTCTAATATTTCTTCCACGGTCATTATACGAATACCAACAAAAAAAGCAAATAATTTTATTTATTTTATTATTTTTTTTTTTCTTTAATCATCAAAAATGAAGAAGTAGTGAAAATACAATTTTAACTTATTGCATTCTATACAAATTTTGTTGGATTCCAGATTAAAATACAATTAATCAATCATCACATGTTAAAAATAATTTTCATAGCTAAAAAGTAGTTAACTCAAACACAAGTTTACACAACTGGGTTGAGCATCTTCATATTAGGTTAAGATTTAATTAATCGTGATTTCCTGCAGTCATACTTTATAATTAATTTATATAAACACTTTCAAATTTATAGCTCTTTAGAAAAGCATGTGTCAATATCAAGCGTTGCGGATACAAGTTGTCATTTGAATCTAAAGGTCATCGAACGTGCGAAAATTGCAACATTTTGGAATATAAAACATAAAACTTCTAATTCCAGTCACAGCTTTACAAAAACAAATGTTCATGGGTTGTGCTACAAGAGACCACAGATGCTCAGAAAAAAGCATTTGCCTTATAATGACTTACTTTTGCGATTGCCAATGTTATCAATTCTCCGTAATTGATTATACGAGGGCTGCTATTTATATTTCTGGCCTGGCAACACTGAGTGCTGCCAAGTGTAATCTGACATTTCCATTGGAAAGTTTGTCATTTTTAAGCATAATCGTACTCAAAACGTTTAGACGTACGACCATTATTTGTGTTGTTTACAGTGATTTGAAAAAATTAATATAGAAAAAAATGGAATTAACTCGTGAACATTTTCATGCCATCATTTTTCACAACTTTCGACGTGGATTAGCACGACAAGAGTGCATTGATGAACTTAAATCTTTGCATGGCGATGAAGCACCATCCTATAGCACTGTGAAAAATTGGTATAATGAATTTAATTGTGGCTGAAGCTCGCTCAAAGACGAATTCCGTGAAGGTCGTCCAAAAACGGCTGTTGTGCCAGAGAATATTGAAGCTGCGCGTGAACTCATAATGCAAGATCGACATGCGACATACCGAGAGATAGAGACATCCTTGGACATTTCTTCCACCAGCATACATTCGATACTGCATGAACACCTGCCCGTAAAAAAAGTTTGTTCTCGTTGGTTCCCGCACAATTTGAAAGTCGCTCAAAAAAAGGCACGTGTCGATTGGTGCAAAGAAATGTTGCAAAAATACGATTGCGGTGCTTCAAAAGACGTTTATAAGATCGTCACAGGTGACGAATCATAGATCTATGCGTATGAGCCCGAAACGAAACAACAATCGACCGTGTGGGTCTTCAAAGACGAGCAAAATCCAACGAAAGTTGTTCGTGGAAGAAGCACTTCTAAGCAGATGGTCGCCTGTTTCTTCGGCAAAACTGATCATGTCCGCTTGAGCAACGTAGGACGGTCACTTCTGAGTGGTACACTACAATTTGTTTGCCTGAAGTCATCGGAGAAATTCGAAAAACCAACAAGAGAAGACGAATCATTGTTCACCATGACAATTCGAGCTCTCATGCATCGTCTCAAACCAGAGCGTTTTTGACCGGCTAAAACGTCGAATTACTGGGTCATCCGCCGTACAGCCCTGAATTGGCACCTAATGACTTCTTCTTGTTTCCGCACATCAAGAAAAAAATGCGTGGTCAACGATTTTCCTCGCCAAAAGAAGCTGTTGAAGTGTTCAAAAACCATGTTTTCGAGGTGTCTCAATCGGAGTGGAAAAAGTGCTTCGACAACTGGTTTGAGCGCATGCAAAAGTGTATAAATCATGCTGGAGAATACTTTGAAAAACAATAAAACCATTTTTAATTATAAGTATTCGCATTTTCACTATTAGGCCAGAAATATATAGAGCAGCCCTCGTAAAGATATCATGCCTTGTTCTAATTATTAGGTTGGTAATCTAGTTGAGAAGTCCTTCGCCAAAAATGCTTAATTCCACACTCGATTACCTTTTCTAAAATTGTTTGCTGGGTGGCTGTGGATTTGCTAAAGTGAAAAATAATCCCTACAAGCATATTTTAACACGCTTCTCTACAGGTATCCTTCTCTTTGTATTGCAAACTAATTTTTATAGAAATGTACTGAAAAAAATCTGACCAATTCGTTGTAATATGCGAAGCAAGTTTCGGGAATTAAAATATTATAAAAAATAGAGGGTCCTACTTAAATGGTTTTCTACAAACTTGTGAAATGTTTTACCTTTATAGCCATTTTCCACGTTGTTCCTTGTCTCTTTTCTCGAATCGAGTTTTGAAAAAATACTTTGTCTATTAATCGTTGAAATTAAATCAGGTTTATCAAAATTTCTACTTTTATTCTCTTGCCCTTCTTTGGGTCCGAGTTAAAAAAAAAGTCCATTGCACCATCTACAGTAAAAAGACAAAATTTCTCAAAATTTAACGATCTTTTATTACTGTTTAGAACAGAATCGAAATGGCCATACCGACATAATTTCCCAACAGCAATTGTTATCATAGATGTGCTTTGCAACAAAATTCGTATTCTAACTATCCTGCAGGAGGATAAGCGTTAATTGTCTTTAAACTACTGGTACCAATACTAGTACAGCAAGCACTAGTTCAAAATGTGATAGAATATATATAGAAAAATACTAGTAATTCAAGTAGTTCATTTAAAGATTGATTTGACTTGCAGAATTTCACATTAATTTTTGATGATGTTTTAACGCGAATTGCTAATTCGCATTTTCATTTATTTTATTTTTAGTTGCAGTAACAAATTTAAAACAATTATATAAGTAAAGCTCGATTTTTTTGTGTGTAAAACGTGACATTTAAAAAAAGTTAAATTTGATTAAATTAAAAAATAAATTTAAAATTTTTAGAACATGTTTTTTGTTTAAGATTGATGTTCAAATGTAAAACTAGCGATCTTTTATTAAAATACTGAAGGAATTTTTCGACGTTGAGTGAAGTAACACAATCTTTAATATCTGCATGTAGTTGAAATTATGGAAATCAATAATATTGTGGAATTTTTTTCTTAAAATACAGAAAGTTAATTGTTAAGTTTTCGTAAATTAAAGGATTTTGGTATATGGTGGATTAACAAACGTAACTCAAGTTGCACAAAATTGCTAGTGTAAATCCCGGAAATTGTTCCAAGAGCCATAAATTAGTGAGCTTAAGACAAACAAAAATGTTAAAATTTGTAACACTAATCGATGTTTTTAAAACAAATTAAAATAATAAATTTCTGTGTATAAAAATAGAGTACTATGCAATGAAAATCCTCGAAAAAATTGAATTTGTGAAGAAATTGTAAATCGACTTGAACTATACTTGAAAGAAAAAAAAAGCGATAAAATTAATCTACCTACAAAAGATTACGAATTATCAAATCAGGGGGCTAATTCTCGCAGTCGATACCTTGCGAAATTTACTCGAAGTTGGATTTTTTTTTTTTAATTTTGGGATTCTCGCACTCGCTATCGAGTAAGTTGTATCGAAATTTCTTTACCAAATACATGCCAAGGAAAATGCCTCCGGTCCACCGCTAAAAGTTGTAAAAACTTGGCACAAGGTAAATTATTAATTGTTTTTCACATTAAGATGCTGCAGATACAGACTTTTGTAATTTTCGTCCATGACCGCGATTAAAAAAGGAAAAACTTTCAAAATTATAAAACAAATTCCCAATTCTTTTGATAAATTATTTCATTTTCTTGGTAAGTATATGTTTTTTGTTTACATATTTGTAGTGTTGGTTAAGGTTTTTTTTAAGGTTTTAAGGTTTTCTTTTACAACACTTTATTAAAAAATCAATTCGCAAGGTAACGAGTGCCATCATCAGAAAAACTCGCACGATCGAAATTAATTTCGATACGAATTTATTTCGATCACGAGTCCCAGAATTAGCCCCCAGTCTTTAAAAAAAAGTTAAAGAAATGGTTTATACAGAAAAAACCCACAAGAAAGGCTTGGTTTTTTTGTTGTCTCTATAAGGTATGCTTGGAAAAACGAACAAAATTGAAATCCGAAGTGTAAAAAGTAAAAAATTTTTTCGGAAAACCAAATTGCATAGAATATTATTTGCTATAAACCAGTTCCTAATGCAGAACTAATTGTATCCGACTGGAAGAAATGGCACTGACATCCACCTCGAATCTATTGTACTAGTTCTTATTTAAAACCAATAATACTAGTTTTTTATGAAGAACTAATTGTACTAGTATCTACCTAGAATCAATTATACTAGTACTCATCATTTTCCTAACACACTCAATGTTAATATGAGCATTAAGATGGTATAGGAAAGTTTACACTTGGGAACTAGTACTGGTGATTTTTGTACTAGTACAATAGTCGTTTGATACTAGTTCGATTTCCTGCAGGGTACTCACGATGTTAGAGATACTGATCTATATATAACTCTCACATATGGACCAGTGTTTTCAAGGTCTATTTCTGTTCTATGACGTACAGGAGAGGGTGAAAAAGCTGATCGGTGGCAGTACCGAATCTTCTAAATATATGAGCACTGAAGCAATGTAGCATGTGTTTCGCCATTTTACCGTGACGATAATGAAGTGTGCTCTGAGTTCAGGCAACTAAGACATTTTTCATTTCAATTAAGAAAATTCAAATTCAAGTTAAAACTAAGAAATTTTCATTTTAAATCGAGAAAATTGCAAATTAAAATAAAAAGTTTTAATATTAAATTGAATTTTTTTTTTTATAAAATTATTATTATTTTTATTAAAGTAATAATTGACATAAGTACCAAGGAACTTAAAATAATATTAAAAAAACAATGAATACAAATCAATGTGGAATTATTGACCACTGTACATATCTTACAAATCCAGAGCAGATTGGTAAAATATTGTACTCGTAAGCTCTACTGCAATTAACAGTAGCTATATATTACATTAGGGGCATTATTTTTTGTCAAATAATTTTAATGGGGTTAAGCATCGGTGAGTAAGAGCTCAATCGTAAAAGTGTAACTTTTTTTTAATTAAAAATTGAATTTATTTTCAAATTCAAATTTATCACAAAAAATACAGTTAAAATGACCTGCTAAGCCATTGGCTTGTCAGCGGGATAATATTGAAGAGTTGTAAAAATAATATTATCAGCCGACTATCAAGGAGCATTCTGAAAATTAATTTAACAACTCTTTCCACGTATCAAGAAGCGGTTTGATCCATTCATTTGCGCCATCCGGTTCAAACGAACTCCCGCTGCTATCCATTAGAATAAAGCCTAATGTACCATTTGCACCAATATATGTTCTTATATTATATTAATCTTCAGTAAATATTTCTTTTTATTTTTAAATTGTCTAAAAATCCATTTGGAATTTTCTCAATTTAAAATAAAAAATACACAATTTCATTGAGAATTTTCTAAATTAATTTTGGTATTTTCCTAATTTAAATAAAAAATAGTGTAGTTCTTCTTTAAATACTATCGATTTGTATTTAATACTCGTAGGTTAGTGAATCACAAAGGTAATTTTAAAAATTCCTTTATAAAACGAATTTTCTGGAAAAATCCTTCTTTTCACTTTTAGTATTAGAATATTCAAACTGAATATCCCCTAAATAATAAATTCATATTTTTAAGAAAAAAAAAACGAAAAGATTAATGAAAATGAAAAATTAATGACAAAAGTTTAGCCTGAAAATAAATAATTTTTTACAAAAAAGTATTGACAAATAGATATAAAATTTTATTTTTAAGATCAGCTCAAGGTATTGACTTGCAACCTTTTTTGTAAGTAAAAGTCAAACATAAAATCTCATCACATCATTTACATAAAAAATTTTCATAAGATCTTGCTTAAACAACAACTATAAGAAATAATAATTAACTCACACATATTTCAGAGTTATTAATTATTTGCCGTATTTCATACAACTGCCAATGTGCATATTAAAAGAGATATTTAAAGTCATATTAAATTAATGGTCAAACAAATTCTATTTAAGTGTAATTTTGTAACATACATGCAGCAGAGGTGTTCTATTTCAATTTTAATTCTCGTCTTTCGTAACTCAACTCGTATTTGTGTCAGTATTATTTAGTATATTCGGTCAAATTTTCTAATAATCTGCTTCACTTACCATTTTATTAAAGAAGATAAACATCGCTCAAATTAGTTACATTAACGCTTCATTTGTTAAGCAAAATTGAGTTTTAAAAAAATTTCTTAAATCACACATGGAGTATAAAAAAAAAACCGGAGATTTATGACTGTGACTAAATTTTACAGTAGCAAATTTTATTAATGTTAAAATTATTCAAATTTTTGAAAGGTGCGAAAAACCACTGCTTTCTACTTTTTTTTTTTTTTTGTTTTTTGCTTATTTCAGTAAAAGAGATTTAAAAAAGAAGAGCACACACTAATAAAAAACTTAACAACACTAACTAACTGTCTGCATAATATGAACCGAACATAATAATGCCGCTTTCACAAGCGGTTGTCTAAGTTTAATGCCTGCAAAGCTGGGTCTGTCCTTAGAAATTAACTGGCATCATTCCTTTAAGGCGACCAAAACATTATTGTTTCTTAAATTGTTATTTATTTTTAAATATTTAATTGCCTCTTGGAAAAAAATTTAACAAAAAAAAAATCATCTGTACCAGTGCCTTTAATATGCCAGAATTAATTATATATTTTTTTTCCGTACAATTATTTTATTTTAATCGCAAGCAATATATATTTTTACATTTTCAAGGTCAGGTTTTCTTGTTTGCCGGTCTTTTTTTTTTTGTTTTGTTTTTTTTTTTTGTTGCTAAAGGTCATCAGTTGCCATGTGGAATTTAAAGAAATTTTTTCTAGTTAAAGATTTGACATGATTTTGTTATCTTAAATTAAAAACTCTTTATATTTGTGCGTGACTTATTAAATAAAAACGTCAGACTTGTGGCTTCTAAAATCATCGGCTAATTCTTTGCCTGATATGTAATGAGTATGCGACAGGTGTTAATCATGCTACAAACAATTTTATAACGGATGTGATTAAAAGCAGAATTTTAAACAGACATTTAAAGATATTAAATTTTTTTTTAAATTTGGACTTTGTATTTCATGTTTGAAGGGCACAATGTTCATTACAATTGCGCAAAAAAAAATAGAATAAAATAAAATTTGTGTTGATCTCTTGATTCTTCAATATAAATTATTCATAAATAACTAAATAAAATTTTCTTAATGTTCGCACAGTTGTTACCACTGTTGTCAGTTTGGCAACGGAAAGTCTTTTTAACTGATGAAAATTTAAAAATAGCAATTGGCAAGATAACTGCTATTTATGAATACATATTTTGTTTATTTAAAGTCTTGGATAAAATAACAGTAAAATTCTTGTTCTTAATACTTTTTAAAATAAATTTGCTTGTGTAATGTAATTCCTCAAATATACAGCTTAGTGTATTGCCCGAAGCTGTTTGTAAAAAAAAAAAAACTTTTTATAAAAAATTTTATATACAATTTCTTTAAGCCTCCCCCTTTACACGTTGAATAAAATTGGGACTTGGAATTTTTATTCTTTTTCGTCATCCAACAAAGTTCAGCCTTAAAAAAATTTCAAAATAATTATTACTTGGTTTCTTCAATTATTTTTTTTATTCCATAACAAATGACTTAAAACTAAAACATAGCAGGCATTTGGTTTTTTTGCTTCCTTAGATTAAAATATTAAATTGTAAAAACTTTTTCGTTTACTTGCTTTAAATTTATTTAGCTTGTGATAAACAAAATATATTTTTAATAATTTGATATTTCTCTGTTAGATTTTTAATAGAGAAAAACAAAAGAATAAACATTTTTATTATCGTATAAAATATTACCTGTAAAATTAATTAAAGACTCTATTAATTTATAATCTGGAGCCCTAGAGCTTAAATAATAATTAAACATGTAACTACAAAAGTTAAATTTAAAATATGAACACTTATAGTTATTTCAATTACGATGCAGATCCAGTTAATAATTTGAAGTAAAATTACATCCTAAAAATAAGCGATAGAAGATCATTTTTGTTAAAAGAGGGATTAACATGAAAATTTTGCAGTACAAGACTCTTAATGGGAAATCTTTTCAGAAAACCTAGCATTTTGTTTTACCTTTTTTTTTACTTTCAAAAAATGCTACTTATTATACTCCTTGTGGTCACAGCCCTCATGAACCCAGACTTTTTTTTAATAAATCTTTTTCTTTTCCTGCTTTCGGCACTTAAAACTTAAACTTTCTCAAAACCAACTACAAGTATGCATGTGCAGTCGTAAGTATGTTTTTAATTTCACATTTTTCTGCATATAAACAAAAAAAAAAAAAAATATGTAGATAATCTTTCATATTAACATTTTGATTACTTAGTATTCGTATATTTTTTAAAGAAAGTCTTACTAGTTATAGTTATCTATACTTGCACCCTCATCGACTAATTAACAACTTGAAAAACATTTCATTTTGAAATTAATAAAAATTTATTTCTGTTAAATTGTATTTATTTACCTCAAAGCTATTGAGTCTAATCGCAAAACCAGGTCAATGCAAACAAAATGATTAATAATTGCAATTTCATAATACGATATTTAATTAATATCAATCATATTTTTCGTTTGTGATTTAAGTCATTAAACATTTTAGCGCATGTTAATTAAAATTGTTTAATATGTAAAATTAGATAATAAATCATTTGTTTGTAGATAATCAACAAATAAATTAAATCTATTGCTGGGAAAAGCTCTCTTTTAAGAAACACAAATATTAAATTATTTTTGGTTTCCTAGTTTAACTCAATATATGTATATTTAAAATCATTTTCAAACCTTATTCTTTTAAAAAAAATATTGAAAATTTATAATAAGACATTCATTCATCAGCAAAAGTGAGCAGTAAGATTCATTAATGTGATAAAAAAAATTTAAATAGCAAATAAAAAGAATTAACTTTCCAAACTAACGCTTTTTATCTTTTAC
This sequence comes from Gymnosoma rotundatum, assembly GCA_916610165.2. Classification (NCBI taxonomy): domain Eukaryota; kingdom Metazoa; phylum Arthropoda; class Insecta; order Diptera; family Tachinidae; genus Gymnosoma; species Gymnosoma rotundatum. Next base: position 29,024,210 of record OU744336.1, read on the forward strand.
CATAAAGCTTAAAATGGTTTAGAAACAAGAATTATATGGTTTCATTTTCATTTCCGGTATCGTTGGAAAACAAGCTTTTTGTTTTAAAGCTTTTACAGCAGAGATTATAACGCCGTTAGTCTTTTTTTAAGCTTTCAAGAGTTACCAGATTTAAAACTTTAAATAGTTGTAACAATAATTTGACAGCCTATTGTGCAAAATTTCATATTAAAAATTATTTTAATAATTTAAAATTTAATTTTCAATACACATGCAGATTGCAATGATTGATTTGTAGAAAAAAACAACAACAATGAAAAATAACACTATCGAGGTTAGTTTATATTTGTAGCGATGATCGCATTCCAACAACTATGACAGTATTACATACATTTTAATATCTCGAAACTGATACCGACACAGTGTGAAATAGGATTTTTTGGAGATTAATCGCATTAAAATATTCAACATTTTGCTTCACAGTGATGAATTAAAATTTAAGTAAAGGTTCAATTAGACGTGCCATAACCATAACCATATAAAACAGCTGTTTAAACCAACCTTATAGGAAACACTGTATTTGATTATTGGTGCTATGCCATAATGCTAAAGCCATAACCGTAACCACAGATATTAATTAAGGTATTAACTGTTAGTTTAGTTCTTTTATTTTGTTCTTGTTTTTAATGTTCGCTACATGGTAGTGGCGAGTTAATTTTTTTTTTCAATGCGCTGCATTCTTAACAAACGGAAAAACAAATAAGAGTTGCTTATGGCTAAAGCACCACTATAAATATGATTATGGTTATGGCCGTGGTTACGGCTATGGCGTTATGGTATGGCACGTCTAATTTAACCTTAAGGAGTTCAATTTTTTTTTTAATTTTAATAAGTATTTCTTATAAACTTACAAAAGCCAAATGTAAAGAATGAAATAAAAAAAATTTTCTTCTATTGTAGGAATTTTTGTCAATCTTGTTAAACTGAAGTGTCAAGCGCGTTGCCGAAAAGCCGAAGCATAAATTTTATGTAAAATTTTAAGTTTTTTAATTGTGTAATTATCAATATTTTATTGCTTTTACAGTTGCTTTTTAGTTTTTATTTTGAAATTTAAAATTATCTTGATAGATGAACAAATAGCAAATTATTGATATGATATCGATAAATACATGAAGAGTCTTTAAAGGCTTCGAATTTATCTGACGATTGAGATCATAAACATTAATGGAGATGAAGAATGTGTTGTCCTTCTTATTATTTTAAAAGCCAACCCAAATGGAATTCCATTTTATCAATACACCTTAACAACGCATAAAATAATGCAAATGTGCCCTAATAAAAAATACGTAAGAAGAATTTATGATCCCTTTGTCTCTGGCGAATGACTAAGTTAATTTAAAGCAAACGCAACAAAAAGTCTGTGACGAGCATAGCGCAAATCTTTATATGTTTTAGATAAATTAAAAAGTAAGGCTGATTTACAAAACATCAATTGTTTTCTAATCGAACAATGTATAACGTTTCATTATGCCTCAGTACAAAACATTCACAATTTATACCATTTCAAAAAGACGTCTACAAGTATGAGCATCGCAGTAAAAATGAAATCAGGGCATCAGTTTTAAAGTTGATGCTCTATTTTGCAATTGCATACGTACATGATTTACATGCGGTAGCACAACTCAAAATAAGTCTGATCATTTATATTGTCCTTGGATATTACATCGCTTTGAAACAAATCACTTATGACTGCAACAGAAGGTCCATGTACATTATGCCATACCACCTCTAAAGCTGTTTCGAGAGTGAATAGCTTTTAAGGTTCCGTACCCCAATAATAAAAAGTAACTATATTTTCGCTACATGTGTCTGTCTAGCTTTGCAAAACATTATAAAGCAATATTAATTTCCAACAATAAATAATAAAAACATAAATGTGAAAATTTAAAGGGTGGCCCGAACATTGCACGAAAACCTTTGCGTGTTTGACCAGTCGCATTTAATTGATTTAATAATTTTCATTTTACTGAACAAAAATAATCAATGAAAAAAAGCAAGAAATAAGCTAAATCGAACGAAACATTGGCGAAAACAAAATCTAACAATAACCTTTTTTCAAAACATTAATTATAAATAAACTGTTTGTCTTGTTAAAATAAAGATACACTTGATTAAATTTTGAATTTTAAAAGATAAGAAAATGAAAATGTTGTTAAACAAATCATATTAAAGCAAGTCAAGTTCATCTGCACACAGATATGTTACTAGAGTCATCGAGACAGTCATTAAATAATTGTTGAGATTTTTAAACAAATATGTATTTTTTAATTTATATCGTATTTCAAATATGCCCTGACTGGCATAAGCTTTCATCCTACTTACTGTTATACTGTTTTCTCAAAATGATTTAATGAGCCGCAATTATTAGTCATTCATATGTGTTTTAGGGCAGATCTGAAAACAAAATCGCCTAAATGGAAACAACATTAATAATCTAAAAAAGGTAAAATTTTGGCGTCCCATTTTTAACATCGATCACAACTGAAACCAAATACTTTGAACCCGAAGTCAGACATTTGCCATTTGGGAGCTTTAAAACAGTATTTAATTTTATTTATTTGAAAAATTGCTTTGTTGACCAATAATGATTAAAATAAAACATATAGATGCAACCAAATGAATACCTTTTAAATCTTTGACTTTAAAATTCACTGATTATAATGTTCTGAAAGCTAACATCTAATCGCCACGGTTTTTGTGTTTGGCAAAGTCTATTACTGGTTCTTGAAATCGTGACATGAGTTCCATTCTTATAAACTTTATGATATTCACCATATATAGTTTGATCAAGTCAGTGTGTCATGACGTACGACTCGTGAAAGAGTATAGTAGACGTATAAAGGTGAAATTACATTATTACCGCAATGCACCAAATGTTGCCCAATTTTGATTTTACAATCAGCACATGCGGCAATCGAGACCGATATTGTGCTAATTTTTCCCAATAAAATGCAACTCTGATACGGCAATCAAATTTTTTGTAAATAACTTGTTTTTGTATGTGCTCATGATTTTTTTTTTATTTCATATTCACCCTTATTCCAGTTCTCGTCGTCGTCGTCGTTTTAGTATCAATATCACTTTGTATCAATGTCGGCGTAAATTCAATAAAACTTTTGCATTCTATAACATTCCTGTGACGACGCAATGCACATCCTGAGTCCGTTGTTAAATTTTATTTGTGTTTGATAGTTTTATGGTAACATGTTTTCTAAAAGTGAAGAAAATTTTGATGTAATTGATGATGAAAGCTCAAAAAAATAAAAACTGGTGTTGGAAAGAAAACTTCTTAGGCAGAATTGCAATAATTTTAATTTGCCGGATCGCAAGTATTTACATATGTTTTGCCTGTTCCTGGCTATGCTTCTACAATAAATCAGTTTGATTATTGCATGGGCATTTTCTTTTTTGCGACAGCCTCTTCTAGAGGTCTGATTGAAATTGTTTAAACATTCCGCCGCTAGTGGCTTTACACTCCGCTTTATTAGCAACCATCTTTTTTTCACTTTGGATTTAAATTTCGCCCAATCTTAAAAGTTATTTTTGCAAACTTTTTTATAAATAACTATTGGATTCATTATTTTTTTACCTTTTGACATCCATTTGCCATTTTTCTAGAAGGACCAAGAGAATTTAGAATTTTTCCAATTTCTTCCCATTTTTCTTTCAAGATTGCATGGAGCAGTGCCTCTGCGAAAACCCACTGCAACAGATGGATTCTTTTTCAATTCTTCCACCAATTTTACAAATTGATTTCATTTGTAACCTTCACTTTTTTACATTTTCAATGTTACATTTGGTTTAAATCACTGCCATTCGTTATGCAAAAAGGCGTCGACAACAAACAGAGTCACGTCAATACAATATCGTAGTCACATTTTTTATAGAATACGATAAATCTTTAAGCAGTAATCGATAAGTGTCGATAACGACAAGTAGAATAACAAATTGAATGAGTCGACACATAGCAACATTGATATGTATCGACGCCGACAACTAGAATAAGGGTGATTATAAATTATAATAAATTTCAGTTTTAATATGGATTTCAGTAAAGAAATATGTAAAGTCATAGATAATTCCGTGTCCACTGAACATGATAAGGTAAATCCTGAGGTTGCAATCACAATAGCTGTGCCAAACAAAAAAAGGAAGAAGCCGAGTGTTACGCCCGTGGTCATACACTGAAATCAGTAAACTTGGGTAAGTCGTTATTTTTAATTTACATATGTATTTATATAATTTCGTCGCGTGTCTGGATGTACTTATGTATGTCCAATTCGCTTTCCAGAGCTTTCTGAAGCCATCTGATATCGCAGAAAGCTGAAATTTGGCATAGTTAAAATATTCGTGTTCCCTTGGGTCAAAATGACGGCAGATATTTTATTTTCGGCTTGTGGGCGGTGAGCTTGGCTTCGGAATTTTGTTATAATCCTCTACATTTTTTCTTTAAAATTTTAAGGAAACTTTTATATCATCCATATAAAATGTGACACAGTTTAAGCACTCTATGTGAAGACCATAATATTTTAAATAGACTTTGTGAAGAGTAATTTATAAAGCTGAAGTATTTCTTTTTTCATTTAAAACTCAACAGCTGATTCTCATAATTACAATACAAAACCGTGTGATTAGGCTGCGACAATTACTGTTTGCCAAATGGTTTTTTTTTTTTTTGCTATTTTGCAAAAATCAATTTGTACACAATGGATTAGTTATGTGACTGAAGAAAATGTCTCTGAGACAATTTCATTAATGTGCGGAAATTTAGTATAGTAAAAAGTGGGCCAAATTGGTGCATTAGCGGTAATCCTATGATCACACATTCAGACATTTTCTTGTCGTGAATTTTGTTGCTGCGGTTCCAATAGAATTGCGTTGTTAGCCATACAGTCTATAAAATTTACTGTTGGTACCCTCTCTCGTTTATGATAAATATATTTCAGAAACATTTCAATAATATTTAGGCTTAAAAGCTGACCTGGAAATCATTAAATATATTGATTTAAGACTTCTAACGGAAAGCCAAAATTTTAGAGTCACGTGTAGCTTTCGTTGCATTTGTTTAGTACATGTAGTGTTAACATTGTTGCAGTATAATCACGAGATCAACATTATATTCTCTCGAACAATAAATCATTGAGTTAAACATATGTATCTTTTTGCACGATAATCAATTTGTGATAAACATTTAACAAGGTAACCAGGCATAAAAAATGTAATTCAATTAGGTGTAATAACCAAACCGTTGTTGTATTTTTTTAAACAATATTTTAAGTTGGCCAATAATTGTGATTAATGTTAAACATATTTTTTCGTCAAGCTAATTAGGCCTAAATTTTAAAATGATTTAATTACAGTTTTAAAATAATTTAGTTTGATTATAAAAGCAGTCTCTATTCGATTAGGTAATCTATGTTTCAATTGATGAAGAAATATTTTTATTAAATACACATATAAATTTTGTTGCTTGCATCAAGGTGTACTCATAGAGTAAAACGGCAATTAATTATCAAAGTAAAATTTTAATTTAATTTTCATAAAAAACTTTGTGCTATTTTTTAAATTATCCCGATTAAATTTACTACCGATATTGATTATTGAAGGTCAAAGCACCTCTCGGTAGCCATTTTGTTACCCCTAACTTAACTCTTTAGGAAACTTCTGACAAACATTTTAAATAAACTGAAAATTTTTGTAAAAACAATAAAGCAAAGACAAAAATGAAAGTTTAAGCTAAAACAACATTAACCAACAGTAATTTTATTTTTCTTTCTCCACTGTATACGGCTGACTTTTTTCGGTTCTTTTATAAAGTTGAGAGGAAAAATTCTAATTGTAATCATATGTTGATCATATTATTTAAAAATATAATGAATATATTGTAGCATGATAATTTTGTATCATCTTACATATATCAAGCATGATAATGTGATCACATTATAAACATTACTAACGTTATATGTTTCTATAATATTTTTGTGTTTGACAAATATATAATATAGATATTGGTAATAAAAAGATTTATGAAAATAGTATGTTTCCTATAGAACTACGTAATTTGATGACAGAATTTAGGTCGCTCTTAAATTATGGTTACAGCAACCATGTTTTTCTTTTCATATAAATGCAATTTCCTCTATAAAAATGGCATAAAATAAATTGGAAAGGTAATATATCAGGCATGTCACAAATTCCGAACGGAATGGTTATAACAATTCCGATCGATTTTGTTTTACCTTCTTTAGATTTCGATCGATTTTTCTTATTTCTAAAAAATGCTTAATATCCACCTTTTTATTTAAATGTGGTGATATTGCGCATACATAATTAAACAACAAAGCTAATTTAAATAAGGAACACATAATAAAAGAAAATTTGAAAACCGCAAATAGCAAAATATCAAAAAAAAAATAAATTCCACTTTGAATTTTAAAAGTGGTTTTATTCCGAAGAAATATTTCGTCTTTCGTTTTCTGAAGAACCAATTTGTGGAATTAAAACCACTTTTGATCAGAATTGAGTTCTGTGACATGCCTGTATATTTCATGCAAAGGTTTAGAACATATAAACACTCTAGCAGGTTTACTGCAACCACTATTAATATTGTTGGCAGCCTCTACAAAAAACTTAAGTTTTCTTCAAAAGATTCTCATTACTGCGGAAACTGAATATTTTTATGATGCACAAACAAATTATTCAAATTTTCAAAGAAATTTTAGATTTTATGTTAAATTTTTTATTGTATTTTAAATATGTTTTAAACATCTTCATTTGATCTTTTATTTTTATGAAATATTTTTAAAATAAAAAACAAATAACTATTTCCTGAAATTCAATGTTGTTATGCGATATTTGTATTAAATATTCAACATAATACCTAACAATTTACATAATCTTTTAACTATAAATAACAATTTAATTTTAAAAAACTTTTACTAATGATGTTTTACGTAAAAGTAAAATTTCTTTGTTGTGGATGAGTTTCTTTAGTTTTATAGCAAAAAATAAATAAATAAAATATCTTAATATAATAACGGCCTGATATTGAATATTATATAACATATAAAATAAATTGTAATAATTTTTATTTATTTTAAATTAAGCTGTCAAAAGAAATACATTTATCATTATTAAAAGAAGGACTGATTGATGTCTTCTGATAAATATTATCTTTTATTTACAAATGTGCTTTTAATTTGTAATTCTTATATCAAACATTTGTTCATTAAATGAAATTTATATGTATATTGTAGTTTGCGTCGACGTATGTAAGATGCATTTAATTTCCAGCTCTTAGAAATCTGAGAGGTAGTACAAATTACATGTGTACGTAAATTGTTTAAAATGTAAATATTAAATAACTCATTACTAAAGAGGCCGTGCCACACATTTGAAACATGGCTAATTAATTTAACTATTGTCTGCGTTTTGTCTTTAACTGCAAATTGCGAAAATTCCTCTTAATGCCCTACGCATGGTAAACATGCATTTACTTTTACAATCTGGTTGAACGTCTGTAATAAAGCACACTAAAGTAAAACATCGGGGCTTGTTTTTGACCGAGCCGCTATTTTCTTTTGCCAAGTAAGTATATGACGAACGTATTGTTACGTTTTTCCCTTTTTAAAACCAACGCACGGATTCTTCTGATTGCAAATACCACTGTGGCTAATTATAATTTCTGTATTCTTGTACTTTATGGCTTACTCTGGCTATACTTCTTGATCCTACCGGTCTTTTGAATCCCTTGGTCTCGTATTTACTAAACATTCGTTATTACTACAAACGCAGCCATCCACGCTACACTACTGTGTTACTCCGGCGAGACATGAACAACTCGATGCCTTTAGTAACCTTAACCATCCACAGACATCTCCACACTACTTCTTTTCAACCAAGCCAGTCTACCCTTTTATCCAGTAGCCACAACACACGTCTGCCATACACTTTGTTATTATACTGTTACACTTCCCTGCGCAACCGCTACCGTTCTTACTTTTTATTGTAAAGGGCTTCCTAACAATTATCTGTAGCTCTTATATTACATTGGGACGTCTCCACTAAATTATCTGCCATGGCTTCACACAATAATTGTCTCTTGCCTCTCGGGAGGTTTGTATTGCATTATAACAATTATTATCTTTTCTTTAAACGCATGTCCGAATGCAGTATCGAACTCAGGACCTTCTGTTTTGCAGTACACTGCTCTACCAACGCAACCATCGAGGTTGCTCAACTTTTGTTCGCTAATTGTGGTTTTATTCTATACACACACAATTAGTTGTTGAATTAACTTATTCACCACGCTCATACGGATAACAACAACAGGGGTTGCCAGATCTTACATTCGTAACAGTATACTTGAGTTGTGTGTGCAGTGCATCTGATCAAATAAATATTGATTGATTACAAATATACCTCATATTCTTGCTTAATAAATTAGTTGATTAAATACTCGTACATAATATTTACAACGTACAGAACCTAAAGTAGGTAGATACGAAGAATGCATTACATTACATTCTGCTGATATTGGAGCTTAAAACCGAGATCTAACGAATCGTAGGTTATAATTATTAATTTTCCTGCAGAACTCCAATAGTGGGGCACATTAAATTTGATGTTGGTTCCTCTCTGTATGTTCCAATAAAACCTCCGTGGTATAGGAGGGAAGACATGGTGACCCCCAATCACTTCAATAACATGTTTTTTTTAGTCACGTATACTTCTGCTGAATTTTCTCCTGTTGACTGACTTTGAATATAAATTTTGTGACAAATAGTTTTTTATCAGTAATTTTTTAATACCTTTACAAATAATCAATCTAGTTTTCTACTAAAAATGATTTTGGTTTCAATAAGAAAATAATGACTTTCAATGCAAAAACAAATATTCACCGTAGTCATCATCCTCATCAATATCATCAACATTCGTATGCTATAAATATTATTTTATATAAATGTAACTACGAAAACACTCTCACAAAAACCCGTACATTAATGACAACAAGAACAAAAAATATTAGCAGAAGTTAGTAAACTCAACGCGTAAGACCAATACTAACTAATTAACTAAAGAGGCGTAACAATGTGCAGCATAATTTTTTTTTTTAAATAACGCTCTTTTTTCAACCTTTAAAATAAAATTTAGATCTCTGTTTAGTTAACTCCACTTAATAACTGTATGTTCACTTGGTTTTTCAAGATCAACATTAAAGACAAAACCATTACCACAAATAAGTTGTGTTTCAATTTTAGTCAAAACATTTGAAAAAGTATCTAAACTTGATGATTGCATGGTTACATTTATTAATTTTTAAAAATTACTTGAGATAAATAGAATAGAAGTTTTTAGCTTTTTCCAGTTTTCTCCTGCAATATTTATTTTAAACACTTTTTTCAAATTAATCCGCAAAATGAAACTCCATTTATATTTTTTTTCTCTTCATTTATATTTACGGGCAAGTTTTTAAAATAAAACTCTACAACTTTTAATCAACATTCATACTTATTTTATGTAGCAATTTATTCAGTCGTCTCTGACCAACTATAAATTTCTTTACATATTTTTTTTTTTAATTCTCTTTAAATTATGCAACAGAATAATAAATTAAAAAGGTACAATGGCAGTAAATCGTTAACAAATTTTAGTCACAACAACAACAACAACAAGTAAGACGAAATAACTGACCTATCTTTACCTACAAGTTATTTATTTCTTCCTCTTGTCTTAACAAAAACACAAAATATTTTGTATGCTCAAAGCAGACAAACATCTTAACGCAACCATGGGGTGGCGCATTCATGCTGCTATTAAAATAAATAACAAACACAATTTAACAACCTTTCTTAACAACAACGTTTAAATTTAATGAACTACAGACACATATCGATGAGTTAAAACAAAAGTGACTTTTAAAATAAATATCTTTATGACACCAGCAGTAGTACAAATGCTGCACCGCCTGGTATCTTTTTCTTTATGTTCAAATATTGTAAGTTCATTTACATAATCGAGCAATTAGTTTTTAAACATAAACAAACAATAACAACAGTAAAAAAAAATGAAATTTAACATTCGGTTGAGTCGAATCTTAAATACCGTTTTAGACAAGTATGAAGTCATTAATATGGTAACAAAATATATAAAATAATAATAATCTATAATAAAATAAAAATTTTATATTGTTAATGTCCGCGTACATGCTAAATAAAGCTAAATAAGTTATTACTTACTATAAAAACATGCGTTAATATGTCGATTAGTTAGGAAACAGTAACTTTACCCCAACGGAATCTGAAGTAGAAAACGAAATTCATTGTTTTTCTATTCTTGCGCTGAATAAGATAGGTAAAGTGCTCTAATGTAAATGGCGGTTAAATTTTAAGGGCAGCTGATGATTTTGAATAAAATAAAAATTATTTAGGAAATTGTTGTCATTTCCTTTTATTTTGATCAAATTGTTATGGTTCAAGTATGTAGGAAAGAAAATATCAGCCCAGTGGCCGCCGCGACCTTGGCGGTACACCTCCATCTAATGCTCCAAATTTTCGATGCCAGTGAGGTTTAATTGAGGTTTTATGCCGGTAATGTGGCGAATTATCTCATCCTTTAGCTCTTGAATTGTTGCTGGCTTATCGGCGTACAACTTTTCTTTCAAATAACCCCAAAGTAAGAAGTCCAACGCTGTCAAATTTGTCGCGCAAAAGATCCAATGTATCGTTAGCTATGTGGCAAATGGCACAGCCCTGATGAAACCACATATAGTCTACGTACATATCGCACACCTAGTTCAAAAGTGACACAACTCAAAATTTTAACTTTTCAGAAATCGAAAAAAAAACTGCTTTTGACTTGAATAAAAATGTTTAAAAACAAAAGCTTTGGACTATTTAGTAGAAAATCCAAACCGCTTATGATATAAAAAGTTATTTTTATTTGTTTAAAATTTATACACTAGATAATAAACAATTTACTTAAATTGTATCACTTTTGAGTTGTGTCACTTTTGAACTAAGTGGTCGTTGTTCATCAACCACGAGCGTGAGAAGTGTAATTGCTAGGCACGATAAAGAGTTGAGGTGAGCGGCTCTTCACAGCCGCACTATCGAGAACCAGCTATACACTGGTGTTTTCACATCTCCTACAGGCACGGTTTGCTCATATTCTTGCACGACTTTTCCGCTCATTTCAGCGTTTAAATTGACCGAAAAAATCACGAAGTGCACGATATGCATTTTGATTTGAACGCTCATTTTTAAAACAAGCCTAAATAACTTTACAGCGTTGCTCGATTGTGTATTTTTCCATGGTTCAAATTGAGTTAGTCTGAAATTGAGAAACATCAAATTAAATGCACAAAAAACTTGACATATAGGTTGTGTTCACATTCAACATCGGCACTTAAAATTTAACCATCCATCATATATCAAAACAAGGAAGTCATGATACGGTCATTTTAAAACCTCACTTAAGTTTCGGCTGGAAACCCAAATACAAGCTGGCCATATATAAGAATTGCAAATGGGATGATTAAGGCGCCTGTATAATTTAAAATAGAAATCGTGCTATGGAACCTTAACGGAACAGTTTTTAGCTGAGTTGGATAAAAAGAGATCAATAGTTACAGTTTTCTCGGAGCCGAACAGCATGTTGCAGGCGTGTGCTTGTTTGCTCGTGTTAAAGGAGCGTGTTTGCTGAACAACATATTTAATTTTTATAGAGCGGATGGCAGCGTCAGTTAGTTAAAGTGCATTTTTTATAAATCGGCGTTCTTAAAAATAAATAAATAAATGGAAACTCATATTTAGCCAAAAAAGCCATGATAATTCAATATAGTGATGGGATGTAAGTTTCTTCAATTTTGTTATAAAGTTGCGGATAATCATCCTTATATTCTTCAGATTGTGAAGTGGTACGGTGAAAAATAAATGTTGAGGCCAAAAAAAATTATTAATACAGTAGTAACTTGCTTTTGAACTTTTGTGAAAAAAAAATCCAAAAATCCGGAAGGCTCTTAAATTTGAAAATTGCTAAGCTATAAATTTAAAGAACAAACAAAATTTATAATCAAATAAAATAAATATTTTTTATTTAGAGGACAGTACGCTTTTACCTAAAATAATTAAAAATGTATTTACACGTAGTTTTTATAAAAAACCAAACGGCAAACGAATGGTATAAAAGTAAAATGAATGTAAATAACTCAAGATTTATTGTAACAAAAGCCCCACTTTTTTTTTTTTTTTTTTGTTAATAGGGCATGATGAACTGGCTTGAAAATTATTGGTGGCTTCCGGCTAAATAACAAGATCAGTTGCTATACTACAAAATAAAATTTCTGGTTTTCATTAACCATTTTTTGTGAGTTTATTTTCTTTAATTTAACATAAAATTTAATGCCTGTCTGCAAAGATAATATTATGAGAAGAATAGCGATCATCTTTGTTTTAATTATTTTATAATTGGAATTTTAATGGTTCAAATTTGTTATATAATCAGGGTGCTTGCTCAGTTATTTGACTTTTAAGATTAATTTACTGTGATATTTTTAATAATATATGTTTCATAATTAAGTTTGTGATTTGTTTAATTTAGATAAACTTATAAGTTTTTGATGAACAAAAATTTGTTGTAGAAAATTCTTTGTAAGTCAAATTATTTTTAAATGTAATTATTTTGCAAGTTTTAATATTGTTTTTATATGTTTGTGGTTGCCAGATTTCAAATAATAAAAATCCCTAAAGAAGTTGGAAAATACTAATGAAATGTAGAATGCAATAAATTAAAATTAATAATCTTTTATTAAATTGCAATTTTAATTTATATGACCATGATTAAAAGAATCTAAGTAAAAATCTGTTTTATTTTTTAAACGGTACAGAATATAAATAAAGTTCTTAATTATAAAACAAAAACCTTTGAAGTACTCCTCTAAACACGTGAGCAATGCCTTCAGAGCATCTCTCTTATTATAAACACATGATGATATGTTCCTCTTTTAAAGATAAAAAGTTCGCAAATTTTTCTTTCAGGGGAAAATATTAAAACCAGTTTTTACAACAAGAGATTTTTTTAAGTATTCTTGGTAAAAGGCTAAAACCTTGCTTTTAAAATATAAAAATATATTGAATTATTTGTAATTTTTTGTGACATGTTTTCCTTTTCAAAAGTAGTGGTGCTTTTAATATGAGAAAGTATATTTTTATCTTATACTCCTGTTACTTTTATTGTTATTTATTCTCAATTTCTTCCCTGTGACTAGATTTTTGCCACTATCTCTTACTTGACAAACATGTGTTTTTACGAATTTGAACAGTCATCCGCGCTGCAACTCTGACTAGAATCAAACAACTCGACGTGTTTGACACAGATACACAATTAACCTGACCAGCCATTCAGACCCCAATACGCTGAGGCTATGGCAGGATTCTTACTCAGGATCAGCCACAACTAACACACACTATTGCTATAATGTTATTTTTCGAGCCGTTAAATCTGCTACATTCATTTACAGATGCCATTAACAACTCATCACTATCTGCTGCACACTTCTTATCAAAACACCGGACGGTCTTTTTCTACTTTTTTTATTTATTCTCTATTCTATTCAAGACTTTGTAAGAATTTGAACTCTTAACTTTTTCCGGAAAAAAATTAGACATTACCTTTAAAAGTACTTGCCATAAAATTATTTACTTTTGTGATAGATATATTACTCGCTTACAAAACACATTACATAAGCTCTTTAAGTTAAAAGAGAAAAACTTAAAATATGTACAAATGATCATCATAATTTCCAGCAATAATCCAGCAACAATAATAATAATAAATTTTCAGTAATTGAAATTAAAAGTCTCATGCCTTGGTAAAATCATTAGGTTGGTAATCCAGTTAGGAAGTCCTTCCGCCAAAAATGATTAAATCCACACTCACTAGACTCTTTCTTGTTTACCAATCAAGCAACATCTACCTAACGGGGCTGCTCAATATTTGTTAGATAAATTTTCTTTTTTGTTCTACTGACTCACGCCTCACTTTATTAACAATAAAAGTAGCACCTTGTTCAGCTCTTATCAAAGACACAATCCGAAATTTTTAAGAGACAATCACCCCTGTTCTGTGTTTCGATTAAGTTTCCACATTCAGTTCCGTTGCGATCGAAAATTGGTATTCTGAAGAAAAACGAAATCGAAAGAAAATGAAGGAGACAACAATGTTTACAAAATTATAGCATCACTGTCGAATGTGGAAATGAAATAGCAAAATAAGCAAGTGTGTTATCATTTTCATAAACAACTATCAAATTTAATACAAAAAGTTGTATGTATACATAATTAACAGTAAATTCCATACACTGGCATTTTTTGTTGGAGAATCTAGTGCACTGAGGATTAACAATTGAAAACAAAAAAAAATTAATTTAAAGTAAAAAATTTATTAAAAATAAATTTAAGTGGTTTTTTAAATCGTTTCTGAATATTTTATCACATTTTTTTTCAATTTTTTCCCTTTAACTAAAAAACACAAATAGAGAAAACCCCTTCGTTAACTAAAAAACAATTGAGAAAAACGGAGCTCCGATTGAAATGCGAATACATACAATCGAAATAAACTTAGCGGAATCGAAACGCAGAATACCAAAGTTGCCAGACGGAGAAAATTTCAATTCGAATCGAAACGCAGAATAGGGGTGAATAATAAATGTTGGATTGTGTCACGAGAGAGGCCAAAAATGGTTAAAGTCAATTTTAGAATTTGAAAGTTTTTTATTTTATTTTTTAAAAACACTATGACTAGATGATATCTGAAATATCTTTCTAAAACATTTAAAAATGTTAATGTTATAGTGGTTCAAAGCTAAAGTTTATATGTACAGCATACGAAATTTATGGGAAATCCCAAATTTAATGTTTATTTATATTACTAGAGTTAGTTAGAAAAAAAGATAGTAGTGTCAAGGCTTTTCAACAACCGTAAACTTTCGTAGAGATTTTAAAAGAAAGTACATATTATACTTTTCTCTTTTTTTTTTTATTTTGTATTTATAAGAACAAAAACGAGACGGGTGGAAGAACTTTTCACATGTTGAATGGGCGCGGCGTGCATAGTAATTACTAAATATATAACCATGCAAAATTTCAATCTTATAGGCGTGGTACTTTTTAGTTTTTCCCGAAATTTCGCGTAAATACTTCCTTTCTTCAGAAAGACATTCATGCCAAATTTCATTTCCTAACTTTCTAGCTGCTTCTATTTTTAGCCACCCGTTGCATGAAATAGCGATACATTGCTATTTGCAAATAAAAATTATTTCTAATTATTCAACTTACTGTTTTTACGGCAAGTTAGAAACAAGAATATTTTCCACATTATAATGGTACCGGATAGAAATTCTATATTTAATTGGCAAAATTTCGACAGAAGACATTTGAGCATTTTATAATTATACCCGCCAAAATACTTCTCGCCCAATTTATTTTATTCAAAAATTATTTATGCACAATTTTTTGGTTTTAAACACTAAAATTTTGCCCAAAAATTTACTTTTTAAAATTTTTGTAAGGCCTAATAAACAAAAACAATTAAACGAAATAAAATGTGGCAACACTTTACACCTTATTTGCAAATAGCTATTCCCAACTTTAAAAATTTATTCAACGTTTATACGGAAAAATGTTTTTGTTCACAATATTTTTATTTGCGAATAAGACGTGCGTGTAAACGTAATAACGAATGTTCAGAGGATTTTCAAATTTTATTTTCGTAACAATGAGGATGGCAATTAATGACTGCTTCACCTTAAAACGTAATTTTAATATGCACAAAGAGCAAAATTAGCAAATTTATTAAATTTTTACTACCACTTCACTAAAGAAGCAGATATAATTTCGATTCCAAGTAAAAAATTTGTGCTGCCTACAACTGATTAAATCTGTCCTTGTATTATTATCAAACAATCAGTTTTTAGCGTTAATAAATCTAAAGGTCCTAAATAAAAAAAAGTTTTTTGTGCGTACTTCAATTTGATAACTTCAAAAAAGCGCGCATTTCGCTCAACACAAAGATTCGTGCTTTATTGAAAACTAACTTCACAATGAAGTGCGGTAACACATATAATTATTATAGTTATCAATACCATCGCCCTCAATATGCTTTTATGTTGCGTTGTATACTGGTTATTATGTTTCTTTTATGACCGTTGTATTTTGTGCTTTTTCTTTTTAATATTTTCGACTGAAGTTTTTGAAGCTTTTTTTGTGGTCATTTGAATACATACATATTTGATCTCTTCTTAAGCGCGGATATTCATTTCAGTTCGTGTTTATAAAGGTTTGTGCTGTTTTTTATAAACACTTAGTAGATTTTAGATTGTCAATTGATACACAAAGGTTGACACAGGCCTTAAAGTTTCATGAAAAAACCAATTTTTTTTCATAAATAACGAAAATTTATTTTAAAAATGCATAGTTTTATAGTAAGTGAAAAAATTAGTTGAAATAAAAAAGTTGGTTGGTGGAAATTATACATCACAATAAAATAAGTGGTGAAAAACGAAAAAAAAAACAATACGAAAAGACTGAAATCAATAGCAATATAGTTTATAAATAATGAAACTTCAAAAAACTAATTATTTAAATAATGACGTACAATCGAAATTGAAACCTTTGTACAAAAAAAAATATTTAAGTTTCAACCAAAGGAAATCAATTAAATAGATCATTTAAAAAGAATGTTTCCAATTAGTATCAACAAAAATTAATTGAAAACATTTAGAATAATTTTTTTTTCTTGTAATTGATTTAATTACTAATTCGTTATGGTAACACATATGGAAATTATTATTATTTTAGATGATACGTTTACGACAAACAGTTATAAATAAATGAATAAAATTTCGGGTTTTCTCTGGTTTTTGTGTTAACTGCACGCAATTCACGTGAAGGAAGAGCCTTTGATGGAAAAACAAAATAAACAACCCCCCACGTTCTAACATTAATCTTTTATTATTGTGTGAAAACTGTTGACCTAGTTTTACTAGACCAACACTGAAGGGATGAACCCAACTGTTAAAATGTTTTTCACATACAAACTTTTTATATAAAAAGTTAAATATATTTACTTTTGCCGATGAGCGTATTTGTTAAAATTACTGCGGTTTTATAAAATTATTTTCAATCGTAAAAGCAATGAAAAAGAAAAAAAGGCTTACAATTATACTCCAGTAAGAAAATATTGCTTGAGTCTCGACTGTCATAATTGACCAGCTTTATGCTTTCCTGAATTAATTTATATATTTCTTTTCCTGTCGAGTAATAGAAAGTTAACAGAAAGTTTGCAGAATACTTCTTTTGAGACTTTGAAATGAACTAACTTTATAGAACTTTTATGCATCAAAGTCAATCAATCATGTATTTATATCACACGTTACAACATTAGAAGCAAGCATTATCTGTAAAAGCGATATATAGGCTCGGCAGCTTGACATTTAGGTATTGAATATTTTTAACTTTATTTGACCAATTCTTATCGATAACAACTCGTATAACTCTTGGCTCAAATTAACGTCAGTACCTGACCGTGTTTGTCCTCATCTGACATTATTATTACTACAGAGTTATTACAATGCTATCACCAAAGAGCTCAGAGTGCATAGCAATACCTCAAGTAGCAGCTTTTAGCAAAATGGTCGGCACCATAAGCAGCATGTTCTGCAGTGTAACAGCACATTGGGTTCATGCGACCAATAACCTGTGACTGTGTAATCCGCAAACATCACGGTTTTTCTCCAAAGGACTTTGTCAATAATAGGATTATAGATTTCGGTCCCTGTGGGATTTCGCTTTTCGTAGTGGCATTAACTGACAACTGGTCACGCCACGAAAGTCCTTTATTTCAAGTTTCAAGCTACGAATAGCTCAGGACAGTTATTGACTTATTTCCAAGGAACAATAATGCTCTTGCATAAACCAAACAATTTTAATTATCTACGCTTTGTCTTCTTCCTCCGTTTTAGATTCTTTATACTTAAACAAAGGTGCGCTAGACCGAATAAATAAATAAAAAAAATAAATAAATAGAATAATTGAAGGTTTTTTTTTTCAAATATCATCTTCGTTTTCGTACACCTGTTAGCAGGATATAATATTTTTAATAACTATTTATACCCGGTATGCTTCGCTATCCCCATCGTTAAAATATGAAAACGTACCTTATTCGCAGAGTGACCTCTATCAAATTTGAATAGTTTGCCTTTTGTAGTTCTTCAAATGTAGAGTAATAAATATTTGCTTTTTATGGGAACTAACCGTTCTGTTCTTTCACGCGTAAACTCTAAACTGCGCGTTATTCTTAAAATATATTTTATTACTGTTTAATTCTCCTTGTTCGCTACCTACAGGCACTCACAGGAAAACATAAGCCAGTCTTAAACAAGCCAAGAAATATCACTATGGTGTATATCTTAATTAATTTTTGTGGGCTGACCCTTATCACCTCTCGAAAAGACTACCCTTTTTATTTTTCGTGTTGGCAGTAAGCTGGATCTTAAATATTGAAATGATCGGTATCTCTGTTCGGCTTTGAAAATTTACAAAATAATACAATTTATGTACTATGAATTATATTTAATAAACAAATAAATAATATTTTATTAGTTTGACAAGTAGAGTAATCAAAAAATATACTCTGTACAATAGAAAAAATACACTTATCATACTATAATATTATAATATATAAGAAAAATTACCTTTTTGTATATGTTAAAATATTACAGAGATTTAACTCAAGTTTCTTTATCCATTTAACAGCTCAGTTGTCTGCTTGCTACAGCTTTGGCAGCACCTCAGGGCTACAATTATAATCAACAACGGTATGATGTTCCAGTCGAATCGACCAACTTCAATACAAACTCTCAATTAATCTCGTCATCAAAAACTCAAGAAAGTCAAGGATTCTTACAGCAGACATTCAATGGAGGCAAGTTGCCACAACTTTTACCGGGTGGACAAATAACAACACAGAATACACAAGACTTCTCAACGGCACCCAACTTTTCAAAATTTCAAACAGGTACCCAGCAAAATTTTGGTTTCAGTGGAGTACAACAGCAACAAAATGAACCTCTGATAACAAATTTTGAAGGCCAACAACAACAACCGTTTAATGGATTTCGACAACAACAACAACAACAACAATTTCCAGGACAAAGTAAAATAACAAAAGATATATATGTGCATGTTCCACCCGAAGATGTGCAGAATCAACAAATTCAACAATTTGCTATACCTCCATCTCCACCCCGTAAACATTATCGTATTGTTTTTATTAAGGCACCAACACACAATATCAACAATGCTTTACGTATACAACAAGCTCCAACTGAAGAAAAGACTATTATTTACGTTTTGACCAAGAAAACAGATCCCTTAGACTTACAGGCTGCTTTTCAAGAAGCTCAACCTAAACAACCAAGCAAACCGGAAGTATATTTTATTAAGTATAAAACCCAAGAAGAGGCAAAACATGCACAAAATGCCATTCAAGGTAAGTAAACTGAATTTTGCAAAAACTAAAAATTTAAAAAGAAATGATTTGTATGCATCTTGTTTCCATTTTAAATGAAATGAACTTGAAGATTATTTATGAGTAGAGCTTTTTCTTTATTTTGTTGTATTATATACCTTTCGAACGTCTGTTTTGTTTATTTATACTATAATTATTTTTTTTTTTTGTTCTACAGCTCAATATGAAAAGCTTGGCGGTACATCACAAATATCCGATGAAGGCATTGCACCGGTAACCTCTGTTATTGGTTCCTTAGATGGTGCCCCACAACAACAGCAGCAACAACAAAATCAACCTACATTTAACTTTTCTAATGTCTCTGGCTATGCAAGCGGTTCAGTAGCTGGCTCTAGCTCTAGTTTAACCAACAATGCAGCTATAAACAATGGCAACAAATATTTACCACCGATTACGAAATTATAAACTTTCCAAACGAAGTGTTAATTTTGTTTTGAAATCTATTATTTAGCCATCAAATGACACCATGCAGATTTCCTTACATAATCATCACTTTCTATCCGTATTGTCTTTTTTATTTAAATTTATTTTATACTCATTATGAACATTTATTTATTCACGTTTACGGTATCGTCACGAATGTGGTAAAATATATTATTTTTTTTTTTTTAGATAAATTAAAAAATTTGCAATATTTTACCACATACGAATAAGAAGTGATATTATATTGTTAAATTATTTTATTATTTTTGTTATTTATGTTTTTTCTTATTTATATCTTAATCGTTGTGTTATTTCTTTATTTTGAAATCTGCTAAAAATTATTGAAATAAAAATGTTGATTTTAATAATTTACGCATTGTTTATTGATCATGGTCATTATTGTTTTAAGTCATATTTAAAAAGCACAAAACATAATAAATAAATTTACATTCATATATATGAAATATTAATTTAATTATTTGGGTGTGATTTCTTTATATGAATGAAAAATTAAACTAATTTCACACAACAATCTGAGCAGTAAATCAATGTTGCCAGAGGCTTTTAAAAAGCGTAACGAATTTTTAAAAATTTTAATAAAAATCGCAACAAAAAATGGAAAGGCCTAAGAATTTAGCACAATTCAAAATTTTTATCTTTTCATAAACAAAAAACCACAATCGCTTGTTGGCTTAAATTGGTCTATTGTTTTGTGCACTCTAGTAAATCTATTTTAAAACTGCTATTATTTAAAGGTCATGTAGTACATTTAAGCTGTGTCGTTCATGAACGAACAAAAACAATTGAACGAATCACACAACTGAGCGAAATGAACCGTTAATTTTGCTGACGGTTTTGCGCTCCTGAGGGCACCAATCAATTTTAGAAAAAAACTCTTTTGATTCAAAGTGTTAAAATATTTTTTTTTTTTTTGCCAAGAGAATGTAAAGAGAAGGTTTTTAAAGGCAAGGGTTCCCAGATTTCATTCGAGTCGTATCCCCAAATAGATAAACTTTATCCCTACAATTTCTCAAAAAATAATTTTACCTTTCGCAAAATATCCCCATTATAAATAACAATATTTATTTTTAATTAATTTTTGTAAAATTTATTTTATAATAGTAAAATTATAATCACTCATCTCCATTTTAAAAATAAAATCCCCGATTGGGATATTAATTTTCTAATTTGACAACACTGATAATCGTTTTTTAAACAACTAGAAAATAAGTGAATTTCCTTTTTCTGTTCATTTGTAAGAAGTTTTCTTTCAGAATTTTTGATGAAACTTTGCTAATGCAACTGATAGATGTTTTGTTAATATAAATGAATTAAAATTTATTTATTTTAATTTTTTATTTTTATCTTTGTATTTTCGACTTTTTAATTTAATTTTTAATATGACTATTTCTTACCTTATTTAGTATTTCATTATAATGATAATTTTAAATGTTTTTTTTTCTTTTTTTTTAATTGAAACCCAAAAATAGTTTATATTTTTTCCCCCTCTTAAGCTTTTTGCTTATTTTTAACCGTGCTTGCAGAACTCATTTCTGATCCGATTTTGAAAATTTTTGGTAATATGATAGATTATGCTTACAGATTGATCCAATTTTAAAAACAGTTCATAATCTTAAAAATTAAAGAGTGTCCCCATACAACATATATATTTTTTAAGTTTATTATGAACTGTAAAGGGCGATTCTGTAAAATTTAAAATTACTGCGTATTACTATAGCTCCTTATGACAAAAAGTTATTCAAAAATAAATCTAAAAATAAAGGGTGTCCCCATAACTGATGTAAATTTAATTATATGGGCCTATCTTTTGAAGCGTTATAGACAAACGCTTGCAAATTGGACAGAATTTCGATTGATATAATTGCTATATATAAAATTAGAAAAAAAGAGTGCCCCAATAGTATATTTATCTTGATGTATATCGCCATATTTTTAAACAGTTGTAGACAGAAGATTAAAATTTACAAAGAACCTGTTCTGCTAAGTCCGCCATAACAAGAAGCTTATAATTTGAATTTATAAACTAAAGGGTGTTCCCAAAATTAATGTAATTTTTTCCAAATGGCCGTATTTTTAAACCGGTAGACACAAACACCTGAATTTTAGACAGAATGTCCACTACTTTATTGGGTATAATAAAAAGTGTAAAAATTTTAAATTATAAATTAAAGGGTTTTACAATAGTTGATATAATCTGATGTATATGGGCAAACTGTTAAACCGTTATAGACAGACGGTTTAAATTTACGCAGAGCCTG
The DNA here is from genome assembly GCA_916610165.2 of Gymnosoma rotundatum. Classification (NCBI taxonomy): domain Eukaryota; kingdom Metazoa; phylum Arthropoda; class Insecta; order Diptera; family Tachinidae; genus Gymnosoma; species Gymnosoma rotundatum. The sequence goes on from OU744336.1 coordinate 29,046,538, forward strand.
ATTGCCAAATCTACTGTAACAGCAAGTATATAATTTGGAAACTAAAGGGTGACCCTTTAGTTGCTGTTTTTTGATGTATATTGCCAAACTATTGAACAATTGAATAAGTATTAAGTTTGGAGGTGAAATATGAGGGTGTCCCAATAGGTAATGTAATTAATTTATTTGGCCATACTCTTTAACCATTATAGGCAGACAGATAAAGTCTGTTTCAATCATATCCAAACAAGATCATAAAAATTTGGATCGTCATTTCTTAGGTCAAAATAATTAAGCGCCATATATGTAAGTCAAACTACATTGCCTACTGGGATACTCTCTAATTTTTATAATTATAGTTTTCTCACTTTTAAAGATACCAATCCTTCAGCTTCGAAACACAAATGACTGAGTTCTATATGCAACAATTTTTAATATGACAACGAATTGGTAATTATCCTTCTTTCAACCCTTCACCACAAAAAGTGGAAGAAGGGTATAACTAAGTTTATCATTCCGTATGTAATTTCTACAATATCCATTTCCGACCCCATAAAGTATATACATAAATTTTGACTTCTTATGCAGAGCGAAGTCGATGGTGCGATGTCCGTCTGTCCATCTGTCCGTCCGTGTTAGTGGTAAACTTGACTTCACAAAAAAAATATGTCAATCGATCAGATATAGTGTCGAAAGAGGTTCTATTAGAAATCAGCACAGTCGGTCCATGTCTTTCGAGGCAGCAGGCAAAACACCATGCCTACTTCTAATTTTTTCATATCATTTGGAAAAATAAAGTAACTCAAATCCAAAAACTAAATATATATGGCGATAGAGAATTAAAAAATAAAAAGAAAAAAACATCAAGTGAAAAAATTAGCGCTCGCCTATATTTTCCGAGTTACGGGGCTCTGAAATTTGCAAATTTTTTAAAATATCAATATGGGTACCATTTTAAAGCTTTTGAAGAGATCTTTTAGGAAATACTAAAATGTTTTAAAAAATGCTTAGCCCGTTAAGAGCCGATGTCATTTTTAAGTTGAATTTTATGCATGTATATATATTAATTTTTTTTTTCTTATTTTTTAATTCTCCGTAAACCCAATATTTTCTTTTTTTATTGGAGTTGCTGATGGTATATAAGATTCGGCATAGCAGAATATAGCACTCTTACTTGTTTTGGTTAAAAACAAAGGGTTGCTTAGGGCATAACTTAAATTCATCCATACGTACTTAAATTTTAATTACAAAATTATTTTGGGGTTTTTATAATATTATTTTATTACATTATTATATAATATCCATGCATTTTTTATATAATTTTAAAATTTTTATGCGAATAACCCATAACTTTTTATAATAAAAATGCTTTGTTAATATCTAGCCGTATTTCGCTCGTTGGTCAAGCCAGCTCATTAGGAAACCTTTAACCAAATTTTTACAAATGACATAAACGTTTTTCTTTTAGTACATAAACTTCATAAACAACATGAGAATATACATAATTAACTTACAAAGAAACCGCCTTTCTGCATTAGGTTGGTTACATGCTCCCTCTTAATGAAGACATTAGGCGATTAAAAATAATACTCACATGGTTCTATTTTCTTTCTTTTCGAAGGCAAAGTCAGCATTTATTCACTTTAACAACCTGATTCTGACATTAACTTCTAACAATTATACCTTAAAAAAATAAGGCCTTTGCCAAAGCATTTTCAAACAAATCTGATGTTTAAAAAAAAATTTTTTGGATGCATTTTAATGTTGAATTCATTACGTCTTTTTTATTAGAAACTCATTTACAAATATTATACAGTTTTACAAATAAAAGCGAAATTAGTTAAATTAAAATATAAAGGATAAAATATGGTGCCTGAAAAGATTTGTTTTTGAAATTTTTAGAAGGCGATAGACAGTACTATATTTACTAATTTGACAATACTGTTAAAAGTCGGCAGTCAAACTACTTAAGACAGCCTAAAGTAATGCTATAAACAAAAACAAATATTTCAAAGCATTGAATAAAAATGTTTTGCATTTCTGAGATTTTTCTTTATAAGGCCAACTTTTACACATTTTTTGTAGAGTGTTTGAAGGCGTTTTGTTAAGCTGCTAGTAGCAATAAATACTCTAACATGTTCAACAGTAACAGGAATAATTTAAATAGAAATTTGTACGCTACTAAATATTGTAAATTTTGGGTAAAAAACAATTTCTAGAAAAGTTCACAAGAGGTTACGTGCAAACAAGAACAAGCACAACAAATTATTATATTTCAGTTTGACTCATTGATATTAATTATAAATAATTCAAAAGGCAACAATAAACTTTAGATACCAACAGAATGAAATGCACTTTATCGTTCGCTACAACCTGCGTCAGCATTCTTCAGAATTATCTAAAAGGTAATCATTTTAAAATTGTTCTGTTTATACAACTATTAAGAAGAAAAAGAATATGAGAAATTTTATTTTTAGCTGTTGATTTGAATTATTTACATACACTATCACGAAGTATCCATTGCTATCACATCTTTTGTATTTTTCTATAAGCTGTGCTAAAATTGGTTAGAATTTTTCTATGTGTTTTTCAATGTTGCTTTTAGTTTTAAGAGAATAATTGAGTAAATGATTTTATTATTGGTTTTCGCAAAAGAAAAGCAAAAGGCCTTGTTGCCGTAAAATATCTAAGTTAATCATAAAAAGTCTCACTTGGTGCTATGAGCTAATTTAAACGGCAAACAGTGGTTAAGAATAATTTTTCCTTGGTGAAACCTCCTTTACTTTTAAACCAGTTAAGATATTTTAGTAAGTGTTCTTTTTTTCACAAAAAATGTTTCACTACTTTATAAAGGAATTTATACCCCTGATTATTGCCGAAAATTTCTTATTTCACCTCAATAATTAATTTCAATAAGAATTGAATATTTCATAAAAAATTAAATTTAAAAAAAGTGTCTCCTTAACCAATAAATCTAGATAAAGACAAAAATTTGAAATTTTCTTTAAATCGGCGTTTTATTAAAAAATTGAGATTCGAGGAAAATCCGTTTTCCAGAAATTAAAATTTCAAAAAAAATTGGCTTCTAAGCATTATATCAACATTTTACCAAAAAACCGAAAAATTTAAAAAAGAATTTATTTAGGCAAAATAGACATTTACAGACAACAAAATTAAAAGATTAAATTTAAACAAATAATTAGAATTTCACATAGTTTAACAAAAATTAAAATATACGCAAATCCTAAACTTGAAAACAATTTATTTTTTGTTTTTTTTTTTTTTTTGCCAGAAAAAATTTAAATGTTACCAACAAATTGAAATTTATATAAAGAATTTGCATAAAATTGCTTTCGTATGTAAATGCAGACGCAGCTATTGCGACTGCTAAAAAAGGGTTATTGTACTTTTCTATCATATTCTCTACCATATACTTTAAATTTTAGTTTTGATAATTTTTTATTTCGCGTCTAGGGGAACACCCTTCAAATTTTTAATCTTTTCCTGATGTTACAACAAATATATTATTACTCTTCACCACAAAAAAATGGAAAGAGGGCACATATAAGTTTGTCATTAAGTGTTTAATTTCTACAATATCCATTTCCCACCCCATAAAGTATATAAATTCTGATTTTTTATGCATAGCGAAGTCGATTGAGCGATTTCCGTCTGTGTTAGTGTTTTTAGTTTAAGTTAGTGTTTGCCGAGGCTAACTGATTTTACAAAAAAAATATGTCAATTGATCAGATATAGTGTAGAAAGAGGTACTATTGGAAATCAGCATGATCGGTATATGTCCTTCGAGACAGCTGACAAAACACTACGCCTACCTACAATTTTATCATGCCTTTTTAAACAATAGAGAATTAAAAATAAAAAAAACAAGACGATAAAAAATTGGCGCTCGTCAATATTTTCTGAGTTACGGGGCTCTAAAATTTTAAAAATTATTGAAATGTCAATATGGATATCATTTTAAAGGTTTTGAAGAGATCTTTAAGGAAATAATAAAATGTTTTAAAAATGCTTAATCAATTAAGAGGCGATAGCACCTTTATGTAAAATAATATGTATATAGGTAGTACCAATTTTTTTTTACTTATTAATTCTCTGTCACCCCAATTATTGCTTTTTTGATTGGAGTTACTTCACTAAACTAGATTTACATAGATGGTCAAGGGTAAATAAGATTCGGCATAGCCGAATATAGCACTCTTACTTGTTCAGCCTACGATTAATTAATAATATTACCTATAAAAGTTAAAAAAATATTTTCATTTTTTGAAATCTAACTTTTATCGTAAAACTCTTTTGAGTGGAAATTTTAAAAGTGGAAGTTATCATCACCGTAAACATCTATTGTCATATAGTTTTACATATCAAAATAGAGCGTGCTCTAAATAAAAAACTAACACATTTTGTAACACAATGGAAAATAACATATATTATGTTTCATGAGGTTTACACGATGTGTGTTGATTTACGTATGGAAAATCTGACATTCCATATGACTTATACATACCGTCTAAACACAGCTTTAACGAACATGGACATAAACCAAAGGAAAAAGATAAATGTATGACAGTACACATCCAAGTAAAAAAGGCCGAAGACTAGACATTTTTAAAAACACTGAAATCTACAAAACCCGACTGTTTAACGGAGATATTATTAACGAACAAGTAAACACAACCTCAGACACAGTTTTTACACCACTAAATTTATTAAAACATTCAACAAATAAAAACACCCACAGATGGTCACACTTACTTATCCAATAATAAAAGACGGAAATATTAAATTATTTGCTTCAATAAACATAACAAATGTCAATCAATCTACCTTCTAATACCATTTGAACGGACAAAATTACATAAACCCACCACCTTTTATTTTTAACACTATCTCTTCAGTACTAACAAAAAAGTAGCTTGATGTTATCATATGGAAAGCGCTTGCCAAACGTACCAAGTATACAGTCAGAGTCGGCGGTTTTCACCGAAAGATATAGCAACAGTACAATTAAAGTAAATTGACTAAAAAAACATTCCAAATAGTAAATTTTCTTAATTTATTTCTTTTTGTAGTGGCCGTGGTAATACATATGTATAGTGTTTTAAAATCAGGCATCTTTTAAGACGCCAACGTGGGATGTATTTTAAGAAAATTTACGTTTGTTACCTAAAAATAATAATACGCATGTCATGTATGAGGACACTCTATAGTTCTTAACTTTTTCTTATATTTCTCTACAATGGGACCAATCTAGAATTAAAACCTTTCTAATATAGAATTATATTCAAGCCAGTCCACACAAATGACAAAGTTCTAAAGGTACAAATATACACAAAGCAAGTTAGAGTGCTACATTCGGCTTTGTCCAATCTTATATACCCTTCATCATAAATGTTTTTATAGTTTATTATGTTAATATAGCAAATTCGAACCATGTCCTTCGAGGCAGCGGGCAAAACAGTGAAGAACCTCCAATAAAAAAAAAAAAACAAATATATAGGGCGAGAGTGAATTAAAATATCAACTTCGCTATGCATAAGAACTCAGAATATACATATATATTTTTATGGGGTCGGCAATGGATTCTGTAGACATTACAAACGGGTGTGCATTGCAATAACGCACTTGAAACAAATCGAATTAAATATTAATTTATTAATATTACAACTATATGCTTACATCTTTTTGTAGACTCAAAATAACGAACATTTAACAGATTAAAGTTTTATTAAATTCTTAATCGATTTAATTATTTATTTAATTAGAAATTCATTGCCTTATTTATATAATTAGAAAATTTTCTAGTTATTTTTCAATTAAATATATAAATGAGGCAATTAAAGATTAAAATAAATTTCTATCTGAAACATATTAAATTATTAATAGAAGCAAAAACTTTTTTCTGTGCACATAATTTATTATAAACAAAGTTACTGCATTAGTATTAAACTCTAACCCCATATAAGGCATTAATTAAATAATTAAAGTTTGCTCTTTAAACCTAAAAACTAACATCACGAACTTGTATCAAATACAATTTATTGCCTCTAAATGTTACTAAATATTATATTACAAAATGTATTATGAAACAATAATATGTAAAATAGGCTGAAGCTAAACAAAAAAAAAATTGTAAAAGAAAAAAAAAATGAATAGCTTTGATTAAAATTAAACATTAAAAAAAGATCAACATAAATTTTGTAATAAAAGTCTTAATATCTGTTAATATGAATTAACAGTTGGGTAACAATGCGATTTTTGTTTTATTGTAATGAAAAAAAAAACACAAATACGAAGTAGATGAATACGTATTATAATGAATAAAATATTAGAGAATTACAATCATGTCTTTTTAGCAGGTAAGTACCTGTTGCGGGGAGGTGCAAGCCCCAAACTAATGCTGGAGGCCGCCCCTTGGTTACCTGGAATTGATTGTTGCACTGACTTTTGTTGCTGTTGTATGAATTGTTGTTGGCTATTGCTGGCAGGTTGCACGAAATTAATACCACTGGACAAAGGAGGAGCATTAATTGAACCACTTCCAAAAGCAGAGCCAGCAGAGCCAACAACAGAAGTGACGGTAGCAATACCTTCATCAGATATTTGAGTGGAACCACCCAAAGCATCATATTGTGCTTGAATTTCTTTCTGAGCATGGTTAGCTTCCTCTTGGGTCTTGTACTTGATAAAGTAAACTTCAGGTTTTTGAAGTTTTTGCGCTGTTTGAACTTCAGAGAGTTGAGTTTGAATGGTGGTTACATCGGGTTTCTTGGCCAAAACATAAATAACAGTTTTTTCCTCGTTAGCAGCTTGATGACGTTTAAGAGCTTCTACATTGAATTTAATGTTATGGCTTGGAGCCTTAATAAAGACAATGCGATAGTTTTTGCGACTGGGAACAGATTCAGCTACCTGATTGATATTAATTTCCTCAGTTTCTTCAGGAGAAGAATGAATGTAAATGTCCTTAGAAATAATGGTTTGCTGTTGAGCTTTATGGCTATGCTGAAAGGAGGAAAGTAATGGCGGAGCTGGAGCAACAAACTGAGTTGCAGTTTGTGAAAACAATTGGGCAGGAACGCGAATCTGTTGTTGAAGGTTTTGCTGGACAGGCCTGGGTTGCTGATAACTGTAGCCAGCATTAGCAGCTGCAGTTGCTATCAAAGCAAAACACTAACATACACAAATAAATTTATTAAGAATCCTGAATATGTCTTTATTTTTATAAATGTGGCACACTTACCATAAACGTTAAAAATTTATACATTCCCAAGCTCTCTAAGGTGGAAGTTGTCTTAATAAAATTTATTATAAAACTAACACTTTTTCCAGATGTTGGTTACACTTTTATATGCTTTTGGTATCATTTTAATATAAATATTAAGCTAACAGCTTTACAACACTTCCACCTAAAAATGACCATGGATAGTCATGTCTTTCGTTTTTAAGCCTTATAAAATTAAATTTTTTTTTGTTGTGGTTGCAAAACAAACTCTTTTGAAGACTTAACATACTCCAATATGCATTTATGCTAATAAAAATACACGAAGATATGAAAAGAAAAAACTTGTCTGCTGTTGCAATGCACTCTAATATTTTATAGCATATCGCTCTTAAATGCGTATAAATTTTTATTAAGTGACAATAGTTTGTGAATATTATAATGGGTTTATAATGATCAAATTATATAGAAATTAAATTAAAACCATTTTAATCATCTTAATATTCGACATTTAAAGGCAGCTTTTGTTCGCATGTCTTAAAGTAAATCAACTTTGAAATTAAATATTTAATTTAGTGTCTTGTTTAAGTTGATGACATTACAGCTGTCACAATATAAAGTTAGCAATATATTATACAAAATTTGATACAATAAAAAGCTTCCTAAAATATTCATGAGACACTGGACTAAAACCCTCATTAATAAATAATTTTACGGGTTGTTTTTACTTTGAGAGGACATATTTCCTTGCGGGACTCAATATTGCATATTTCACGCCATTGAACGATGACGCAGTATAGTGGCAATATATTATGTGTGAATTATACTTTTTTCTGTAATATGCACGATATAAAAATTGTCAATAATAAATAAAATTCCGAGATCTGAATTGAAAAAACATCATACAGTAGCGCACAAATAAAAACCATAAAAAAGCAGTTAGGACCAGCGCTAAGGGGATGACTCCTACTTATGCAACGCATTGTGCTAGAACTAGGAAATTAGGTTGTGGGATGCAGGATTTGAATCTTTACACACTGAAAGTGAAGGGAAAGACCTCCGTTTAGCATAAGGTTATTCACTAGCCAATCGACTATAAAAGAATTAGCTCTTGATAAAGAACATGTTGCTCGTACGCGCAATTACAATTACGGTTTTCAGGAACAAGTTCTCTGATTTCAGAAGAGTACAATCCGTTGTAGTTGTAGCTTCTTCGCTCTCTCCTGCACGCGGTCGAGTAACTCCAAAATAGTTTTTAAAGCACCGGCCCATACATGAGAGTTGTATTCCATTTTCGGTCTGATAAAAGTGACATAGATAGCGAGGAGATCAAATTGAGTGAAGTATTTCTTACACCCTTTCAGAAAACGTAGGCACTTGAAAGCTTGTTTTTCAACCTGAGATATATGCTCGTTTCATCGAAAATGGCATTGAATCTTTATGCCCATAATTACGAATGAGGTAGCACATTTAGTCGTATGACTATGCGAAAGTATAGAACCACTAAAAGCTTTTTAACTGCACGTGCTCAAAAGATAATATTCACAATAGTTACTGATACGCTTTCCAGTGTAGGCAGTGGTTGATTGCTTTCCAGCAAGTGAGAGTTACTCCAGTTCTTTTAATGTGAGTATGTTAAATGGACTGAAAGATCCAGATCTGCATGTGATATTTTGATTTTTTTTTTTTTATTAATTTTAAAATACTTTTGACTCTAAAATCGGCAAACATCAGTTAAATAATAAAGTGATGTAACGTAACAAACCATTCATCAGTGCTTATTAAACCATAAAGCACAGAATTTATTTTTTTATCATGTGAAAATATATAAGTCATTATGATCATTATGTCATTATGATTATATCTAAAGCTGGGATCAAACCATTGCCTCTAATGCACCAATTCGTCCCAGTTTTTACTGTTCTAAATTGCTGCACATTAATGAAGTTGTCCCAATGATATTTTCTTTCGTTACATGATTGACCCATTGTGTACAAGTCGATTGTCGCAAAATGGAACAAAAAACAATTTTGAAACAATAATTGCCGCAACCTAGTCAAAGAATTGTTTATTGTTATTATGAGAATCCGCTGTTGAGCAAACCCGAAAAATTAGTGCATAGAAATGATTTGTTCTTTAAAAAAAAAGAAATGCATCAGCTTTTAATATAATATTCCACTCCCAGGATAAGTTCACTGATTTCATTGAATGACTACGATAAAGAAGCACTGGCCTCTTCCTTTTATTTTGCATAGGTGTTGTGGTTATACCTACGCATTTACTTTATCATATTCGCTGATCACGAAATAATCCATGACCTTGCATACTCCATTACTGAAATCCATTTTAAAACTAGAATTTATTATGTTTATTTTAAGAAATAAAATTAAATAATTTGTACTCATAAAAAAATGTATGAGCACATACAAAAATGTGAATTGCCGCGTATTATGAACTTCTGTTGCCGCACAAGAACACCATAAATATAAACGCATTTTTATTGCCACATGGTTTTTTATTGGCTAGTCATACGATTGCCGCACCAGAGTTGCATTTTATTGGGAAAAACTAGCACAATATTAGCCACGGTTACCGGCTGTGCTATGTGATTGTGAAATTACACAATTGGGGCGAAAATGCGAATTTAACATAAAAGCCTGAAAGTTCCTTCAAATCTTGAATTGGTCTGATTAACGGAATAATCTTAACCCGATCGAATATATATGTATGAGGTTATTTGAAATGTCAAAGAACGAAAGGTATGGTTTTAATTAAACTTATTAATATCAAAAGACGGGATAAGCTTTTCACTTTTTTCACTTTCTTATCTCTCCTTTGTGGTTTTTTTTATCTTCAACGTCCATCATTATGAATTTGCCCAGTTGGTTGGGTTGGACAAAATATTTTTAGACGTTTCATTTCAGATGCCGCTGGAACTTTTGTGGTTTCCATATATTGTAGGACTGAGTGTTACCCGACGTCTCCACTAGCCATCAAATTTAACAAGACATGCACATAACGCCGGCAGAACAGTGGTATTAATTTGTTCATGCTCTTGCATGTGGCGAAAACGTGTTGATGTTCATGTTGTGTTTCAGCATAATTTTCTGTTTCTTTTCTGTTTCTTGTCTCATAATTTTAACAAGAAAAAGAGTGTTCACATTGTTAATCAATAGATGGATGGGGTTAATTCAATATATAAACGTTATACTAAAAGTCATATTTAATGGCGAACATTATGTTCGGCCAACGATTGTTGCTAATGAACGAAACATGAACATTGGATGTTTACATTAATCGAATTCATGTCGACATGATGTTCATACCAAGTTGATAGGTCGTGGAGACGTAGGGTTAAGCTCGTTTCACACTATAATAGTGATTAAATTTATATGCGTTTGTTTTTAGCAGTTTTTTTATTTTATTTTTTTATTTTTATTTTTTGATATAGAAGACACTTATAATTATAATCATCCTTAAAACAACTTAAGAAATATTATCTTTAAAAACAAAAAATATGAAAAAGGATTTAAAAAATGCAAACAAAAAAATTATAAATCGTAAATATTAGAAGAATATCCTTTTTGTAATTGCAGAAATGGAATAAACACTAAAAGTTAAAAAAATATAAAGTGAGATAGATTAAAATATAATAAAAGACAAAAAAAGAAAAATAATACCCAGCAAAAATTTTAGAAAAGGTAATCGCGGGTGGAGTTAATAATTTTTGGACAAAGGACTTACCAACTAGATTAAGAACCTTATAATTGTAATAAGACATAGGACCGTTATAATCAATAAGTAAGAATTAATTACAGTAACTATTGCAGGAAATAATGATCATCATAAGTACGTAGTTAAAGGTATTCTCTTTGAAGTTAAAAAAACTAGTTTAAATACTGCTTCCTTTTTTGCTAACTAATGTAAAGTGTTTTGTAAGCGAGTAACAAAATGTGGAATTCACAAATGTAAGTCATTATATGGCAATGTCTAAGTTAATGTCTAATTTTTTTCTGGGTAGTGTTAAAAGAAAAGATCAGCGAAGTTATTTTATTTCTTTTTAGCTGGCAAGTACTTTATGCTAGGAGCTGCAATGCCCAAGCTAACACTGGAGGCTGCTCCTTGGTTAGCTTGTAAGGTTTGCTGTACAATATGTTGCTGATTGTTGCTGGCAGATTGCACGAAATTGGAGCCAGTAGAGAAAGATGCACCATTGACTGAATTACTACCAAACGAGCCAATAACTGAAGTAATGGGAGCAATACCTTCATCAGAGATTTGAGTGGAACCACCCAAGGCTTCGAATTGGGCTTGGATTTCTTGTTGAGCACGATTGGCTTCTTCTTGGGTCTTGTACTTTATGAAGTGTACTTCGGGTTTATGAAGCTTTTGTTCGGTTTGGAGTTCAGAAAGTTGGCTTTGAATGGTGGTAACATCGGGTTTCTTGGCCAAAACATAAATAACAGTTTTTTCCTCGTTAGCGGCTTGATGACGTTTAAGAGATTCTACATTGAATTTAATATTATGGCTTGGAGCCTTAATAAAGACAACGCGGTAGTTCTTGCGGTTTGGAACGACATCAACGCCCTGATCGATGTTAATTTCCTCGGTTTCTTCAGGTGAAGAATGAATGTAAAAGTCTTTAGAGACAATAGTTTGTTGTTGGGGTCGATGTATGTGTTGAGATGAAATAGTGTGGGGAGCACCACCAGATAATTGAGGTGCAGGTGGAACAATCGATTGCGCAGGAATACCAAATTGTTGATGAAATATTTGATTAAATGGACTTGGTTGCTGGTAATTGTAGCCATAATCCACAGGAGCAGCACTAGCAGAAGCTATTAACGTGAAACACTGAAGACAAAAAAAACACACACACATTAATAAATTAATAGAAATCCTTTATGTTAAATCACAATGTAAAACACTTACTATTAATGAATAAAATTTGTTCATTGTACAGCTGTTAACTGAATAAAATATATTATTAAACTGATGCCATTTCTAGTCATTGGCAATACTTTTATATGATTTCAATAACATTTGGCAACTAATAAAAACTCACCTTAACATTGTAAATGACCTAACTTAACAATAAATACAAAAATTCCAACCTTAAATATTTTTAAAATTTAAATATTTTGTTTATTTTTGTTGTGACTGGAAACCTGAATTTTTAGGCCTGAATTCATTAGGCGTTTGTGCTTTAAACTCATATTTTACTTAAAGCTTATCTTCTATTGTGATGCACTCTTGTGCTTCATAAAATTTATTATTAATTATATTTTTTGTTTTTGTTGATATTAAACGAATATTTTATGCAAATTGAATGTATTTCACTAATTGTAAGTTCTAAATGTATAGATAAAATTGATTGAAAATTTACAAAATTTAATTTAAAAAAATTAACAGTTTCTGTTACATATTCTAAAAACACAATACATAAATTTTATAATCAAATTTGGAAGAAACTATTTTAATAATTTTTTATTTGTGTAAGCAATCCAGTTTCGGTTGAAGAATTGTTTTTTATTTAGCGAAAATTCTGTAACAATACAATAGATTATTACAATTGAAAATATTATCTGATATAAAAAAAAACCCTAAATTTATATATGCATTCACACATACATATACAGAAAAATATGTATGTACGGCATCCAGTTACGACTACTGTTGCAGTTACAAAACAAAACAAGTAAGAATGCTTCCTTCCTTCGCGGTCGTAAAAGTGTTAAATATTACTATAGAACTTGCGATCTCTGCTTTTATACTGTAGAAAAAAAAGTTGGGCATTTTTGCCCCTTTCTATTTACTAGTATAAGACCCACTACAAAAAAAGTTATTACCTTTCTTTCATGCTTTCACCTGTACTTAACGCCAAAAGGGATTCAGATTCCGAAGAGGTGTTTGAGCAAATAGTTAAAATATTTATTATAAATTAATTAATTGTAACAATTTTACAAACATAAATAAGTAATATAAATAGATTACAAAAATATTGTTTTAATAATGTTCTTGGAGCCGGGGGTTGGTAAGGCATTAGAATGATTAATAATAAATATTTTAAGTAAATTGGCAAAAAAAATATAAAAAAATAGTTTTTTATAGGGACGTTTTTATGGCTGGGATTGGCGGGTAACTTCCCTCCAATTATTTGTTAATTAATTAATTTCTATTATTTTAAGGCGTATGTAATCCATTTCATTTAATGATTACATTTTTTTTCAAAAAATATATTATTTCACCGCCCACAAAAAGGGGCGGGAGAAAAGTGGCATTTTAGAATATCTTAAGTCCAATTTTAAGATCATTTAGGTTTCTGTACATTAAAAGTTGTTAACAAAATGACTTGAAAATTAAAAAAACCCACACATTTTCAAAGGTAGGATTAGTTCTTCTAAGGGGAACTTTTTTGTCCTTGGTCCGATTTTTCTTGTTTTCTAGCTTTAACAGCCTATGCCAAATTTAATTAATCTAGGTGCACTCAGTAAATTTTCAGATACATTTATGTTTTCAAATATACTTTTAAACCTTTCCAGATTTTAACAGAACAACAAGTTGAAAACGAAGAAAAACAAAAATAAAATTGTATAAATCATACATTGTTTAATTTAAAAATTTATACAATTTTTTTGCGCCTACTAAATATCTAAAACTTAAAACCTTTTATTGACCAATAACATAAACCGGTTAATAATCTCATTTATTACTTAATTAATTTATAATTATAATAATATTTTTGACATTATTATTAATAACATTAATATTGTTAATGGTATCATCCCTGCTGTCATTATTATTTTAAGAGATTTATTGTGAAATATCATATTTTAAACAATGATATATTATAAAATTCATGTCACACGTATTGCAATACAATATAAATGATAAGAAAACTAAACTTTTAATTGTAATAAATAAATTGAAGAACTGTTTAATGGTATTATACTCGTATAGTAAAACCAGTCAGCCTGTACAAAAATATTAATAACAATTTTTTTTAATCGTTAGGTGGACCTGACAATAACTGAGAGTGGCTTCATATAATTCATTCACCTAACTAATTTATTTATAACATAAATTAACAATGCTTGACTATTTTCTATGCATATGTAGTTGCTTAACTGCTGCTGTGGATAAATGTGCAGCAAAAGCAAAAAGCAAATGCAAAAAAAAAAGAGACGCATTCGCTTTAGCTAACGCAGCAAAGCAAACAGCAAGGCAATTAATATTAAAACTTTTGCTGCTGCTTAAGCAATCAGTTTTTTTTTAATTTTTTTTTTTTTTTGCTTTTGCTAAAATCTTTGCTATGAAGTTGTGGTTTACTACTATTACTGTCTCCTGCTGTAACTCGCTGCTTTTCATCCCTTTTAACATTGGAAACGTATTTATATATTTATTACTTACAATACGTAGAAAATACATAGAATAAGTGCATAAAATACAAATACAAACCTTGTTTCTATTACACCATTAAATGGTGTTTTTTTTTTTTTTTTTTTTTCTTAAAAAGCAACAGCAAAGGAAGAAACAAACATCAACTTATTGCTTAAGCAACAGCAAACGTTTTCAAAATAAATATTTTGGTGCAGAAAGAAACACATAGTCAGCTTAAGCAAATGCGTTTCTTTCTCTTTTTTGCATTTGCTTTTTGCTGTTGCTTCGCTTATAATAATATGTATTGTAAATACTGAGACATTAAGTTTTTTTATTTGTTGAAAAACATGTAAGAAAAGCAAAGATTTTAGTACTGTTGCTATTTTTAAGCAAGCAATTTAAACACTGATTTTTTAATTGTCTAAGAATAAAATACTGCACATCGTTGCATTCTTAGTATTGTTGGCCAAAAATACACAAAGCGAAAAAACATGTAGTAATCAAATCAAATTTCTTTTATTAGCCACACTTAAATTAGAGCGTTACGCCCAATCTATTTGTCAAAAATTCTTATGTACACACAAAATGTATGAATCACTAAAAAATTGAAAAATCTGACTTTGCAAGCAGGTTAGGAACTGAACTTGGCTGCTTCTCAGCTTGTTTTGTTTCCTCATTGTTGAAAAGTAATAACATTTAAGCTGTTTTCAGGCCAACAATCTAGCGATTAAGTCTCTTTTTTGTTTCTATACAGTGGGTCTTATAAAATAATATGAGTAAATGTTCAAGACACAAAGTTGACGCACTTATTTAGTTATAACATTTCAGCTCAAAAACTGGGAATTAGATTGCGTTGCGCTTTACGCGCTAATTATGTTACTTTACGATGCGACATAAAGTCCATAAATTAACACTACATTTATGGAGCCCAGGGATATTATAACTATATTTTATGGTATTCTACGTAAAAAAGCCAAGTCGGTGTTGGTTATAGCATAGACGAGAAAAAATTGTTGGGGACCGAAGGTCTCTACAATGAGCAAGACAGGTAAATTAATTGCTTTATTAAGCATTTAATAATAGCAAATTTGAAAAAAATAAAAAATACGAGACATGCTTTGACCCTTAAAATCAATATCGGTAATAAATTTAATAGGGATAATTTAAAAAATAGCACAAAGTATTTTAATATTTTACTAAATTAAATAATTTAAAAAATATTCCCGTGTTTTTAATGGAATAACGTGCAAGGTGCTTGTGCATAGAAATAAATTTTCGTAGTGTTTTTTGTTATTTTATTTTTATCCTCTTTTAATTGTATATAAGAGCCGAAAAAAAGTCAGCCGTATACAGTGGAGAAAGAAAAATATAACTACTGTTGGTTATTGTGGTTTTTGCTTCAACTTTGATTTTTGTCTTTGTTTAATTGTTTGGACAAAAATCTTGAGTTTATTTAAAATGTTTGTCAGAAGTTTCCTGAGATGCGCTTTGAACATCAATAATCAATATCGGTAATTAATTTAATTGGGATTATTTAAAAAATAGCACGAAGTTTTTTTATGAAAATTAAATAAATAAGATAAATATGTCTTTAACGGAGTTCCTTGTTTTAAGTTTGTAACATGTACTTTATACGAACTAAGCCAAGTACCAAAATTAACATGCAGGTATGAGTTCGTGACCTGTTCTTTTAAACCTCTAATATATATCATAGAAATTAAATCGTAAAAAAATTAAATAGTAGGCATCGTTAGCGACGATTAAAGTAAGTTTGATTTTCAACAACAGGAGGTTTACACGTACATCAGATATGCAAGTGTAAACATAAAAATGATAAACCGTACGTTAAATGCTGATTTCGACGTACACACACGAAATTACAAATGGATAGGAATTTTGACATTTCATATGACTTGCGGGGGTTATTGAAAATCACCTTTAGTGAAACCATGATCTTTTTGTAAAATCTATATTTTTGGTGAAATTTAGTTTTTCACACAAATCTCAATTTTTCTAATGAAATCACCATATGGAGTCGTATAGTTTATGTGTGAAATCTAAATATCTCAGAATGAAGGTAATAGTAAAATTTCGTGTGTACATATTGCTAAAACCTTTTTTAATGAAATTCGGATTTACTAAAAAATTTCCGAAGACTAGATAAGCCAGACCCAACCATTTAAATATTATTATTGTTGCAGAGCGTAAGAGAAGTTGTTATAAACTTAAAGTTGGTTTGTGCTATTTGCGCAGTATAAATCAAACGGTTTTTGAAATCTGCTCAAGCTTGTATAACTGTACCGTGAACTTGTGTACTGTATTCTGCAAACGTTATTTCAGTGTTAAAAACAACAAGTAAGAGTGCTATATTCGGCTATGCCGAATCTTATATGCTCCTCACCATTTATGTAAATCTAGTTCAGTGATTTAAATTCAATCAAAAAAGCAAATATTGGGGTGAAAAAGAGTTATAAAATAAAAAAAATTTTGGTACTGCATAAAAATGACATCGGCCCTTAATGGGTTAAGCATTTTTTAAAAATTCTAGTATTTTCCTAAAAATCTCTTCAAAAGCTTCAAAATGGTACCCATATTGATATTTCAAAAAATTTTAAAATTCGGAAAATATGGGCGAGCGCAAATTTTTTTCACTTAATGTTTTTTCTTTTTTTAAATTCTCTATCACCTTATATATCTATTTTTTGATTGGAGTTACTTTATTAATCCAAATGTCATGAAAAAATTAGAGGTAGGCGTTGTACTTTCCTTGCTTCCTTGTCCTTCGACATGGACCGATCATGCTGATTTCCAATAGCAGCTCTTTCGGCACTATATCTGATCGATTCATGTATGTATGTATATATGTATGCATTTATTTATTATTATTATTATTTTTTTTTTTTTAATTAAGTTTGCCTCGGCACTAACACGGGCGGACAGACGGACATCACTCAATCGACTTCGCTATGCATAACAAGTCAGAATATACATATATACTTTATGAGGCCGGAAATTGATATTGTAGAACTACTGCTATATACATTTCTGGCCTGGCATCACTCAGTGCAATCTGACAATTCCATTGGAAAGTTTGTCATTTTTAAGCATAATCGTACTCAAAACGTTTTGACGAACGACCATTATTTGTGTTGTTTACAGTGACTTGAATATAATATAATAATATAATTAATATAGAAAAAATGGAATTAACTCGTGAACATTTTCGTGCCATCATTTTTTACAATTTTCGACGTGGATTATCACAACAAGAGTGCATTGATGAACTTAAATCTTTGTATGGCGTTGAAGCACCATTTCATAGCACTCTGAAAAATTGGTATAATGAATTTAATCGTGGCCGAAGCTCGCTCAAAGACGAATTCCGTGAAGGTCGTCCAAAAACGGCTGTTGTGCCAGAGAACATTGATGCTGTGCGTGAACTCATAATGCAAGATCGACATGCGACATACCGAGAGAGAGAGACATCCGTGGACATTTCTTCTACCAACATACATTCGATACTGCATGAACACCTGGCCGTAAAAAATGTTTGTTCTCGTTGGATCCCGCACAATTTGAAAGTCGCGCAAAAAAAGGCTCGTGTCAATTGGTGCAAAGAAATGTTGCAAAAATACGATTGCAGTGCTTCAAAAGATGTTTATAAGATCGTCACAAGTGACGAAGCATGGATCTATGCGTATGAGCACGAAGTGAAACAACAATCGATCGTGTGGGTTTCTAAGACGAGCAAAATTCAACGAAAGTTTTTTGTGGAAGAAGCACTTCGAAGCAAATGGTCGCCTGTTTCTTCGGCAAAACTGGTCATGTGGCGACTGATCCGCTTAAGCAACGTAGGACGGTCACTTCTGAGTGGTACACTACAATTTGTTTGCCTGAAGTCATCGGAAAAATTCCAACAAGAGAAGACGAATCATTGTTCACTATGACAATGCGAGCTCTCACACATCGGCTCAAACCAGAGCGTTTTTGACCGGCCAAAACCTCGAATTAATGGGTCATCCGCCGAACAGCCCTGACTTGGCATCTAATGACTTCTTCTTGTTTCCGCAAATCAAGAAAAAATGCGTGGTCAACGATTTTCGTCGCCAGAAGAATCTGTTGAAGTGTTCAAAAACCATGTTTTAGAGGTGTCTCAATCGGAGTGGAAAAAGTGCTTCAACAACTGGTTTGAGCGCATGCAAAAGTGTATAAATCATACTTTCAAAAACAATAAAACCATTTTTGATTACAAATATTCGCATTTTCACTATTAGGCCAGAAATATAAAGAGCAGGCTTTGTAAAAGACCTGCACAGTTGTGTATTTTGAGTTTGTAATGACTGGCCGGCATTAAATTAAATTTATTACAAATTTTTTACATTTACAGGAGATATTCTTTCAAAAATATTTACAAATCTGCCAACCGTTTATTATTTTAATTATAAATACACTTTTGTGATAAACTTAAATAATTTTTAAAAATTTGGATTTTATTACAATAAATTAAAACAATAAATAGCACTACTATCTACAAACATAAATCCTCAGATAATTTTATGATTTTTTAACAGGCAAATACTTTGTGCTGGGAGCTTGAATTGCAAAGTTAACATTAGAAGATGCGCCTTGGCTTCCTTGAAAGGATTGCTGCACGAAATGTTGTTGATTGTTGCTGGCAGATTGTGCAAACTGTTGCTGATTGTTGCTTGCTGAAGCAACAAAATTGGTGCCGCTGGAAAATGAGGGACCATTTACTAAACTATTGCCAAAAGCAATTCCAGCAGAGCCTGTGTTAACTGGACCACCTCCAATGAAAGAGGTAATTGGAGCAATACCTTCATCGGATATATGAGTGGAACCACCTAAAGCATCATATTGTGCCTGGATTTCTTGTTGAGCACGGTTGGCTTCCTCTTGAGTCTTATATTTTATAAAGTATACTTCGGGCTTGTGAGGTTTCTGTTCAGTTTGTATAGTCGATAATTGACTTTGTATTGTGGCAGTATCGGGTTTTTTAGACAAAACATAGATAACAGTTTTTTCTTCGTTAGCGGCTTGAATGCGCTTAAGAGATTCTACGTTGAATTTGATGTTTTGGCTTGGGGCCTTAATGAAAACGATGCGGTAGTTTTTGCGGTTAGGAACAGATTCACCCACTTGATTGATGTTAATTTCTTCAGTTTCTTCAGGAGAAGAATGAATGTAAATATCTTTAGAGATAATAGCTGTTTGTTGAGGTTGACGATTGTACTGCGATGGTGGTGGCGTATTTACAGTAGGTGGAGCTGCAAGCGGCGGTACAAGTTGTGTAAACAACTGTGGTGGAGTAACAGCTTGTGGTGCAACAGCAGGTATTGGTGGTGATTGAAAATTAAATGAAGTTAATGGAGGAGCCTGTTGAATGGGGTAAATACCATTGTGACTAACAAGTGGTGGTGTTTGAAACGTTTGCTTAATAACAGGCCTAGGCGGCTGATAGTTGTATCCCAAGTTTGCTGTAGCTGTTGCTATCATACACTTTAGAAATAAAATTAATTAAGTAAAGTTGAATATTTTGAACTTTCCTTTTTTATACACACATACCATTGTTATTAAAAGCGTATTCATTTTCATATGTTTCAGTTGCTCCTTAACCTGCTCTGCGAATGAAATATTGTTTTAAACTGATGTTGTTTCCGCTTACCGCAAAGACTTTTATATACTTGTTAAACTTACAACATCCACGTAACTTAATTTTTCTTGTAAATATCCAAAATACTAAAAAATGCAAATGACAAGTTTAAATCGTGTTGATGTAACTATTTTGAATATTTGAATATTTTATATGATTTGGTTAAAATTACAAAACTGTTTTTATTTTAATTTATATCAATTTTTTTTTTTTTTTGTTTTAATTTACATAATTTTTCTTTCAAACGTGTTTTAATGTGGGCAAAACTTAAAGTTAATGAATAACTCTAGGACTGTTATTGTTTTATTTTTAATGCATTTTAAAACTTGTTTTACAAAAAATAATCAATTTAAATATTAGGTAATGGTTAATTCCCAACAAAAATCTTACTATCTTTGTAAACATTCTGTGATTGTTTACAGTTATTGCCTATAAATATGACTAAAAAGCATAATTTTTTTCTTCGGTATTTTTCTACCTTAAATAGATATTTATTTTTGTTTGTATACCCAATATAAAATTGCTTGCCGTTAGACAAAAAACCTATTAAAAATATAATTTTCATATTTAAAAAGTGGTGGCATAATCTTAATGAATAAATGCGTATGCATTTTGTGACTTAACACCAATTATGCTTCTTAGCCAAAGAGTTAATATCAGACATTAAATTGTATGTAGTCTAAAATGTTATTATTTGTTAGGCTTTCTTTTTTGGGGTAGGAATATTTTATTTTTAAAGTGGTACATTTAGCTTCTTGAAAGATATTAATAGTATTTTTTTATTTACTTCACTTCAGAACGTAGCTACGTAGCTAAAAACTGCAACTATTCGTCAATGATTCTAGCATTAGATTCCTGTACTATTTGGAATAACTCAAATCTTGTGTAAATTTTTTCCATGTTATCTCTCAAAGTTGCAAAACTCTTATAATAAGAATTTTGCGCAATAAGCCGTATATGTATATTTTTCAAAGTGCATTTTTCTTTTACTTAGTTAATAACCTGAATTGAAAGAAATTCCTTTTTTAAGGGCAGGTAATCCATTATGTTGGTAGTTGCTAAAAGTGATTAAATAATATTTTACAGCAATAATTCGAAAAACACAAAAGTTTATGACGACAATAAAGTATAAGAAAAAGTGCCTTAAGAGCAACAATAGAAAAAAGGTAAAATTTTCAAAAAATCACCAAAAATAATGGCGCAAACTTGCGCAAACTTCTTTTCTTTTTTCTTAAATTAGAGATTTCATATTTTATTGTGGTATATAACATTATTTGTACAACAGCTACCTTCACTTTCAAAAAGCTTTTCCTTTTTTATTTTTGGTAAGAATTAATATATTTAAATACATAGTTTTTTTATAATTAAAATTTTAAAAATAAATATTCAAGATAATTTTTTCTTTTTAAATATTGAAAATAGCTGCTGATGAAATCTTTCAGGCAAAAAAAAATCATTGTAATACCTCTATTCGTTTAGCCATAAAAAAATATCATATAAATATCTTGAAATCGAAAAAATTCAATAAAAGCGCATGCAATTTTCTTCACTTTCCTGACTTTGACAGCGTCCCACAACTACAAATCTTAACTTACACCCTTTAAATTGCACGATATGATGTAGAATTTTGTTCTCTATCGATCTGCGTAATTCTTTCTTAGGATTTCATCAAATTAATTTTTGCCTTTTTGGCCAGCTTTTTGTGTCAAATACTCCTCTGTGCGTAGTGCAAATTGTAACAAATATAACCACAGAGGTGGTAAACATTTTGTTGTGAGTAACTGTTGTTAATCAACTTAAAAAAACAATAAATTTTAAATTTATTTAAATTTAGAAAAAAAATCATTTTCCGTGGAAAAATACGAATACTAACGTTTGTTTTTTGTTTTTTTTTTTTAATGGAATAAATACTCTACCCAGAAAAAATTCAGTACGTCAAAAACCATAGGTATTATCAATACTTCTCTTGCACTTATTTTTCTATAAGACATTTTTAATAAGAACGTTTTAACTAAAATTTAAATAAAAAATTTCGAGTAATAATGTCGAACACCTGATTACTAAGGGCTGGAGACATGCAGAAAAATACCTGAGGTAGCAACGTTCCGCACAGCTGCCATCCTTATCCAAGGGTATTCTTGAATTCCTCAGCTACTATAATTTCGCCTATGATTCTTAATCAAATGTTTACTAATACTGTATATTCACACATGACAGACGCTGTTATCTCAGTATCTTGTCAGTGTTGTCAAATATCGCGATTCTTGGCGATTAAAATCTTCAAATGGCGAGAGGCGAGAATCTTGGCGGTATTTAAAATACTTGGCGCAATTTTTAACTATTTTTTATGATTTTCTCTACTTAACATTGCATTTAAAAATATTAAAAACCTGTATGTATATCGCCGAATAAACTAAATTTGCTTTGAGTCCTATATTTGTACTTACCTTTTTATCTGCCTTGAATATACAAATTTATTTTAATTTTAGAATTAAAAGTCAAATGGTAGACGCACTTAAAGAAAAGGACAGTAAAAAAAATGTTAAAATTAAATGATTACGAGGGCTGCTATATATATTTCTGGCCTGGCAACACTGAGTGCTGCCAAGTGCAATCTGACATTTCCATTGGAAAGTTTGTCATTTTTAAGCATAATCGTACTCAAAACGTTTCGACGTACGACCATTATTTGTGTTGTTAACAGTGACTTGAAAAAATTAATATAGAAAAAAATGGAATTAACTCGTGAACATTTTCGTGTCATCATCATCATCAACCTAAATCTTTGTATAGCGATGAAGCACCATCCTATAGCACTGTGAAAAATTGGTATAATGAATTTAATCGTGGCCGAAGCTCGCTCAAAGACGAATTCCGTGAAGGCCGTCCAAAAACGGCTGTTGTGCCAGAGAACATTGATGCCGTGCGTAAACTTATAATGCAAGATCGACATGCGACATACCGAGAGATAGAGACATCCTTGGACATTTCATTCACCAGCATACATTCGATACTGCATGAACACACGGCCGTAAAAAAGGTTTGTACTCGTTGGATCCCGCACAATTTGAAAGTCGCTCAAAAAAAGGCTCGTGTCGATTGGCGCAAAGAAATGTTGCAAAAATACGATTGCGGTGCTTCAAAAGACGTTTATAAGAACGTCACAGGTGACGAATCATGGATCTATGCGTATGAGCCCGAAACGAAACAACAATCGACCGTGTGGGTCTTCAAAATCCAACAAAAGTTGTTCGTAGAAGAAGCACTTCGAAGCAAATGGTCGCCTGTTTCTTCGGCAAAACTGGTCATGTGGCGACTGTTTCGCTTGAGCAACGTAGGACGCTTACTTCTGAGTGGTACACTACAATTTGTTTGCCTGAAGTCATCGGAGAAATTCGAAAAACCAACCAGAGAAGACGAATCATTGTTCACCATGACAATGCGAGCTCTCACACATCGGCTCAAACCAGAGCGTTTTTGACCGGCCAAAACGTCGAATTAATCCGTCATACAGCCCTGACTTGTCACCTAATGACTTCTTCTTGTTTCCGCACATCAAGAAAAAAAATGTGTGGTCAACGATTTTCGTCGCCAGAAGAAGCTGTTGAAGTGTTCAAAAACCATGTTTTAGAGGAGTCTCAATCGGAGTGGAAAAAGTGCTTCGACAACTGGTTTGAACGCATGCAAAAGTGTATTAA
Organism: Gymnosoma rotundatum; assembly: GCA_916610165.2. NCBI lineage: Eukaryota > Metazoa > Arthropoda > Insecta > Diptera > Tachinidae > Gymnosoma > Gymnosoma rotundatum. The sequence continues at coordinate 29,070,506 of OU744336.1, forward strand.
GCATGCTGGAGAATACTTTGAAAAACAATAAAACCATTTTTGATTATAAATATTCGCATTTTCACTATTAGGCCAGAAATATATGGAGCAGCCCTCGTACTGGTGATACTGATACAGCAACCTTTTTATTTTCTTAGCTTTAATAAAAACCTTAAACAAGATCTACACTTCAAATACCAACCAGCTGTATTTCGTGAAGTACCCAAAGTTTGTTTTATATTTTCTTTTCTATTATACAAATTTACTGTTGCTGTTAGCAAGCAATTAGCAAGCAATTAGAGGAACTAGTTTTCCAATTTTTATAAGATAACCTATAAAAGTAAAAAAACAAAAACCAAAATTTTTGAATTTTTGAAATTTTATTTTATTTGTAAAACAAACACTTTATTAAATTATAAATTTTCATGAAAATTAAAAACAAATTTTTAAAATATTGATTTTGTTTTTGTTTTTCATGCAAAAGTTTACTTCCAACGTGAGACCAACACTTATTGCTAGCCTTGCATTTTTGAAATGGGGTCTTAACATAACTAATATTACCTTTGTTTAGAATACTTTCTTACAAGTTTTAAAAATAAAAGATTATACAATACTTTAAAATGTAACATGCCATCATTTCAAATTATAAAAATATGTGTGTGATTAGTGAGAAACTTTTGAAAATTTCTTAATAAATTCTTTGCTTTTTATTTTGAGACTCTTCTATTGCAAACAGATTTACGATTACAAAACGAGTTCTCGATTAAAAAATCATGCCATCTTTTATGTAATTTAAGGCACTAGTTAAGTAAATAGTTTTACCCGCCCTAACAATTTTTGATATAAAATAAGTTAATTAAAATGTCTGTGAGATTAAGGAAATAATATGATATTAAATTTTAGTTTTTAATAAACCAACGATTGAATCGATATTTATGTTTCTATCTACTTAAGATAAGAAAAAATATTTATAACTAAAAGTCCACTAGTACTAGAATTTATTTAGGTATATTTGTTAATCCGGATACAGTGAGAGAATGGAAAAAAATAAATATATTTCTCAAGATTCTGAGTAACGGGACCAATCGCAACGAAACTTCAGACGGTAGTGATGTAATAGAAATTAAATGTTAATGTTAACCCGACTGAAATTTTTAAAGGTGTTTCTAAATTCATGCATGACGCAGCCGTAATTGCTTAATTATTTTATAACAAATTATGTTTATTTATAACAATCACATAATTGAACCGTTTAGTTTTAAAATGTGTCAAACAATCGATTTCTGCCTTACGAAGTTAAATACATCATTCAGTAAAAAAAAATTTAGACCTAAAATAGCGGCTAGAATTAGCTTTACCCGCTTGTTGCTTTTTTAAACTGGCACAATACAATTAAGTACAAAATCTATTTTGTATTTTTTACTTGTTACACCCTTTTGCATTTTAATCGACGATATATCTTTGATAATCTATCATACTCCTTATAAGTTCATTTTTATATCCTTCACAACAAAAGTTGAAAGAGGGTATAACTAAGTTTGTCTATCATCGCAGAAATTAAAGAACGCTGTAACTGACAAACATGAAATGTTCATCAGAGCCAAAAAACCTGTTTGAAAGTAAAAAATTAATTTATATCACAAAAACTATAAAACTTGGAAACATGATTTTAAAAACGTATTTTTATTTTTTCTCGCTTTATATATTGGCTTTAAACATTTCCTCTCAAGTCTATTATTTCGGGAGATTCTGCGGCTTACAGCAAACGATTTTTCTTCCACAGCCCTATAAAATGCTGTAACTTCAATAATTTTTGTTTTTGTATAAACAAAATTTTAGAATTTTAAAACGATTTAAGTGACGCTAAAGTATTCACATCAATATTAATTTGGTTAGACGAAGTTCTCTCTGTATTTCGTCTTGCAGATTTGTTTTTTTTTTAATGTTTAGAAATTAAACTTAAAAAATGAACCAACGCCGAAAATAATTCAATATTAATTCATTTATATTATCCACGGTTCGAATCCTGATTGGGGGAAAAAATTAGAAAGTAATTAATATTTGCAATTTTTTGGTATACATAATTTTTTTTTTTCAAAATATGTTAATATTTTTAAAAAATAACACAAATTTTGTATTTGACACGTTTCAAAAGTACACAACCATCACCATTGTAGGAACTTCAAAAGTAATATATAAAATGAAGCGACATGTTTTCCTGTTAAGGTATTTTTTATATGACGTGTTTTTATTTTAAAATTAGAAGTTCAAATAAATATAAATAATAATGTTAAAAATAAAAATAAAAAAAAATAGTACAGATTTATCAGTTCTCATTGCTGACTCTAAGAGAGTTTTTAAATATTTCTATTTAGTATCTCTTTCTTGGTGGAAGATATGTGTTTCTCGATGAAAAATGACCTCTTGCAGGTGCAGATGTTGTTGTAGCTGGTGGAATACTAACAACAATATTATTAATTGCTGACGGCGAAGCAGATTTCGAAACAAAATTCAAAACAGATGCTGAACTGGGACCATTCGTACTACTAGTACCAGGTAAGCTATCATATTGAGCTTGAATGGCGCGCTGAGCATTTTCTGCATCAGCTGGGGTACGGTATTTGACAAAGTGAACTTCAGGCTTAACGTCATTGTTGGCTTTATGCTGTTGCAGCTGAGTGGCCAACGAACCGATATCTGACTGTTTGTTAAGAACATAAATAGCAGTACGATCTTCAGTAGTGGCTTTAGCCAATTGAAGAAAAGCATTTTCAAGAGCTACATTTTCAGGACCTTTTATAAAAATCACGCGTATATTTTTCTTTAAAGCATTTGTTATTTGCTCATTAATATTCAAGTCATCAAATTCCTGTTCTGGTGCACTGTATGTATAAAACGATTTGCTGTACTCCTCTTCGTGTGGTTGAGCTGGTACCGTTAAATCATTTGTATTGCTTCCAATAAATACTTCATTGTTGTTGACACCAGGTTCATAATTATATTGAGCTACTGCAGCTGATATAAAACATACTAACTGGGAGGAAAAACACAATTGTAAGAACTAATATTTTTTTTTTTTCATATAGATTTATTATTTACCAAAAAAGTTCGCATATTGCGTTTAATTCAAAGAATTTATTTTATTAAAAAAGAAGCAGTAACAAGTTACTGTTGTAGCGTTTAATCTCTAACTGTGATACTATTTCAATATGAACCCAATATTTATATGTTTATTTGAAACAAATTAACTGGTTAAATTTTTACAATTTTGCGTAATTTCGAATTTTGTTCCCACTTTTCAAGCGTAACAAACTTGAACTTACGACACCTAGTCCCAATTATGTCGTGTGACACAATTCATTTAATATCAGGAAGATCACTCATATGTCATTATATTCCGTTGTTAAAAAAATTTATATGTAAATTAAAGTTGTTATAAGCAGTAATCAATACCTATTAACATCAACAAATTTCATGGTTTCTTTAATATTATTTTATGTACCGGCAACAAAAATTGAGGCAATAAAATCATGAATAATTAAGATGTTCATAAGTGTGTCAATATAAACAAAGCGAATTCAAGCTAGTTTGAAAATACAGTTATGGCATCAGTCAGACTGCGATTTATAAAATTTAAAATCACAACTATTCAAGGGGCTATAATTTGGCCTCCTTAAAGTAGGCAACATATATTTTTTTAATTAACCATACAATCGTGCTAAGGGAAAAGTACTTAAACAAGTAATTTTATTAGCATATTATTCTTTATTAGATACTAACAGTGCCCACGACTTCGTCGAGTGCGATTTCTAATTTTCTTAAAATTCAAATCTAGAAAAATGTGTTTTTAAGTATTTATACCAGAGTTCTGTAGACAGTGTTAAAAATAGTCCATTTACAAAAATAAAATGTGCAGACAACTGTTTTAGTATCATTATATCGGGTAAATTCGGTGCTTTCACACTTGTATCTCTTTTTCTCAATGAAATTACTTATTTTTACGAAAAGAAAGTATTGTTCATTGTTCTAATTGACCACCTCACGTAATTTTGTTCAAATCCATCCAGTAGTTTTAACATGATACGAACACAGACAGACAGACAACAATTTCATAAATAGGTGTTTTGTATTCTATATCGATTACTAACTACACCAACATAATAATTTTCAAAAAATATTTCATGTACAGAAATGAATTTTTACGATATTGAATTTATTCGTTATTTCAATACATTTCACACAAATAAATCTCGTCACAAAGTTTGAGTGCAATAGTATCAAAAATGACGGCTTTATAAATATTTGCATTTCAAATATTACATTGTGATAAATACAGTTTCTATTATGTTTTTACCTTCTGCTTTAAATTAATAATTATGCCAGTTAGGGCCTTTCTACATGAGAACAGCGATATGTAGAGATAATAAAGCATGAACATGACACCGAAACCTACTAGAGTTGATTTAAAATCTTTTTTAAAATCGAATATTTCGACACTAGAAAGGTTTCATATTCCTAACAAGCAGAAAAATTTGGCGCCAAATTTCTACGCAATGGCGAAACCTTCCTGAATCTGGTTATTTATGATAAATATAAATAATTTCAAATAAACGTAACTTTCGAATACTTAAATTTTAAATAACCACTCTGGCAACGTATTTTCGCAAATGTCACCAGACTCCAACTACTCTGTCGCTGGAATCGAACTATTTCATTTTCTATTCTCACTGTCCGCCATATTACACAAATTTATTCATGTGTTATACAGTTCTATCATACGTTTTTCTTTAATTTAAATAAATTATTGTTCTCAAATCGTTTTTTGCAGATGAGTTCACACTTTATTCGGCAACAGATAAACGTTAAATTATTGTTAAGAAACTAAAATATTTACAACAACAAAATATGCGAAGAGTTTTAACAATTTAATAACTAAACTATTTGCGAATCGAGTTTACTTTTATACTTTAGTTAGGTAAAGTTTCGAAGGGTTTTGTCCATAAAAGAAATAATTCTTCTAGGACACCCGGCAAATCTATTTTGATTCCCTTCAGATTTCTAGCCACATGCCACTAGTTGCCTACCACCTATTCCTTAGCCACCTGACTTCGCTAATGAAGCCAAAGACATTTTCCATATCACACTGAGCGGTGTAGCTTACTCCATCATGAAATCTTTCGAATAGCCATCTAAACCTGCGGCCCTGCAATATCGGGCAGAGACACATAGTGTGATCAACAATTTCTAACTCTTGCTACAGAAATGCAATGTCCCGTTGATTCATCTGTTAGTTGTGTCCTATTGGTGCATTGATCACCTTCAGAAGGTTTTTCTAACCAAACCCAGAAATTATATGCACTTGCCCAAATGACGCTTGAGTTTTTGTAATCCTCCCTATGCCCCCGGCTCCGATAAGTTTTCCTTACTATCTAAACAGACAGTACCCAATAGAAGTGTCATCAGTATCTTTACTGCTTTAAGTCTTTCCGGAATGATCCACTTTAATGTGAATCATGAAAGTTCATTGCAGAACAGAATCAATCTAAATAAATAATTTTCCATGGGCACACTAAGATCTCACTCGCTTACCAGTTTTAATTTGACAATATGCTCCTTTAAAAATTTAGAGCCGCCTGGATATCGCCAGCTTTCATAATAACCAGTAACTCTGCCTAGAACACACTGATTATGCAGATGTTAATGAAATTGTAGAAAAGGTTTTAAGAACATACACTTAGAAAAGCTTGTTGTCATATTACAGAGCGTTTTAAACTATTCTGTACCTTATCAAGTAGCCGGCTAATTTCATATTTATACTCGTATAAGTAATTATCTAAATAATTGTACGAGTATATTTTATAATATTTCTTGCCTTGATTTACTATCATACACAATAGTATGATTTAATCACACAAAAATCTAGCAGAATTCTCTCCTACTAAAAAAATCGTTCCAAAATGGCGTCGTTGGTGCAACACTTTTATACAAAAACGATGCAAAAAACAAACGGTTTTAATATTTTGTTGTTTTTTTCCTCATCTAGAAAAAAAAAGAAATCTGATCGTATAGAGAAAAATATTTTATGAATTATTTCCAAAGATTATAAAATCGTACAAATCTGTCATAAAGTCTGTCACACAAATACGCTTTTAATCAACACTATCATACTTTTTGAGCACACGTGCAATTTTTGACAGATCGTACGACTGAGTATCAGCCAAAACTAGATTAGCGCGTAAGACGCAAGACAATCTGATGCATAGCTTTTGCGCTGGAATGTCATATCTGAATAAGAGCGTCAACTTTTTGTCTAGAACAGTAATTTTTATTCATTTTATTTTATAAAACCGACTGTATAAAAATAAAGCAGAGATAAAACCGCTATATTGCCTTGAAAATAACTAAATTGTCATTACTTTTTACCCATAACAAACAAACAAGCAGCTTCACTTCCTAATGCACTGTCAAAATCGGATTTTCCAATTGCTAAGATTTGACGCCGCGCAATTATGGTTTGCTTCACACATTTTGCTTTAAGCGCTAATTAAGGTTTGGCTATATAATAGTGAAGAAGTATTAAGTAATACTTCTTAGATTACAGAAAAAAACTTCCTCTGAAAAATAATTTTTTTTATAAAATTGCATCTTATAAATGAAATATTAAATTTAAGAAGAAAAAGATTAAAGATTTTTTATCAGTCGTGTGAAAAAATTTTTAAAGCTAAATTTCTCTGGAATATATTTTGCTATTAAATAACCTTTTGAAAGCGAGGAATAATTATAATAAAAAAAAATTATGATACAAAAAAAACAGACTTTTAGCAAACTTCCAGGTCAAATATGTATTGATTTCTTAAGGATTTATATTTATTTGAAAAAAAGCGGTTGATATTTTGGTTTAATAATCTCCTGATATCATCTATTTTTAATGGACCTTACCGAATCTATGTTTTAAAAAAAATTATATAAAAATTCTTAATTTAACTCCACGAAAATGTTAGCTTAGTAAAAGTAATTAATTAACTAAGGTAAAGACGGTAAGTTAAAGGAGAATCGGTCATTATTAAACTAATTAATGGAAAACTTTGTCTTTTAGATATGAATATCAATTTTCTCTGCGATTCAATAAGAAAGCATATTAGTAAAAAAAAATCGATTAAACGGAAAGAAGCTACGGATTTTTCAGCACCAAAAGGAATGTGTATGTAAAGCATTTAGTTGTTAAACCTTAAAGATATTTTAGAAAATTAAATTGTTGTTGTTTTTATAAATTAAGCTGCATATTTTTAACTAATGAACTGGTTATAAAAACATCTATTAAATCCACAGGTATTTGCTTTTAACCCACTTAGACGTATTGTAAAATGCCTGTTGACTTGCAAAAAAACGAAAACTGTTATAAAAGTGTTAATTAAAACAAATAAACATATTAAAGATATAATTATTCATTCAAATTAGTGTGAAATAAACCTAAATAATCATAAAAACGTCCAAAAAAATTCAAAAATGCAACAGCAACTACAAAATCATAATATCACTCACTCACATGCCAAAAACTATAACGAAAAGATTGTTGGTAACTTGCATGAATGTATTTTATTAACCAATCCGGTGTGAGCTAGCTCTTTGTTACCTCAAACACCACGGCTATAAAACACATGTGGAAACCACAAAAAAAAACAAGAAAGAGTGGTGTATTCGGCTATGACGAATCTTATATACCCTTCATCATATACATATGTAAATATAATTTAGTAAATTAATTCCAATCAAAAACAACAAATACTAGATAGAGATACGATAGAGAAATAAGAAAGACGAAAAAAAATTATGTAAAAGTATATAATCGGCTCTTAATGGGTTAAGCATTTTTAAAAATTGTCGATTTCCTAAAATATCTCTTCAATAGCTTTAAAATTATACCCATATTGATATTTTAAAAAATGTTAAAATTTCAGGGACCCTTAACTTAAAAAATATGGGCGAGCGCCAATTTTTTCACGTGATGTTTTTTCTTACTTTTTATTTCTCCATCGCCCTATACATCCCTTTTTCTGAGTGGAGCTACTTGACTAAATATCATTTGTTCCAAATGATATGGAAAAATTAGAGGCAGACGGGATGTTTTGACCTTTGCCTTGAAGGACATTGACCGATCTTGCTGGTTTTCAATAGAAAATTTTTCGAAACTATGATCGATTGAAGTATTTGAATTTTCTTTAGCTCATCTAGTGCCTTGGCAATGTTGATTTAAACACTAACAGAGACGGACATCGCTCAATTGACCTCGTTATGCATAACAACTTAGAATATGTATACCTTATGCGGTCGGAAATGGATATTGTAGAAATTACACACGGAATGACAAACTTAGATATGCCGTGTTTCTATCTGTGGTAAAGGGTATAGAAGCATTTCATAAAACACCGCCCCTTTAATTTCATAAAAATATAAAGAAAAAACTCTCTAAAGTAACTTCAGGCATATGCAAAACAGCTTCCAAAAATACTTTGTAACTCATCCATGGAATTTCTTTTACATTTATTCAAAAATTGTTAGTCGTTATTTATGCTAATTCTAAAAAAAATGTTGCCACCAATTAAAGATATTTTGTTAAAATAATGACAACTGGCGTTTGCAAAATTAACACTCATTTATAACGCTGGGAATTCCACCGAAACAAAATATGATAAATTGTCTGAATAACTTATACATACATACGTAGTTGCTAAAAGTCAATATGAATTTTAACAAATAAAGGGTAAAATTTTTTTCCGAAACCTTTATTGTAAAATTATATAAAAAGTAAAAAGTTATAATATAAAAAATACAAAAATGAAATGTCCTAAAATTAGGAAGAACAAGCAGTCGCAACAGGTGGCAAAGGGTATAACTAAATTTATCATTCCGTTTATTATTTCTCAGACATCTATTTTCGAAACCGTAAAGTGTATATATTCTGAGTTCTTATGCATAGCGAAGTCGATTAAGCAATGTCTGTCTGTCCATCTGTCCTTCCATGTTCCTGTTAAAATGAGATTTGTCAACGAACTAGATGAGCTGGAGAAAATCTAAATACGCCAATCGATCAGACATAGATTCGAAAATTTTGGTATTTAAAATCAACGAGAGCGGTCTTTGTCTTTCGAGGCAGCGGGCAAAATATAACGCCTGCCTCTAATTTTTCTATACCATTTGGAACAATTAAGTAACTCCAATTAAAAAACAGGTATATGTGGCGAAAGAGAATTAATAAATAGAAAAACAAAACATCGAGTGATAAGATTGGCCCTCGCCCATATTTTCCGAGCTATGGGCATCTGAACTTTTCATAGAAAAGTGCGTTTGTGCATCATATTAATTAAGATATTAATATGGGGTATCATTTAAAAGCTTTTGAAAAGCTCTATCAGGAAATACTAAAAAATTTAAAAAAATGCTTAACCTATTAAGAGGCGATAACATTTTAATGTAAAATTATGTATATGAGTTCTTAATTTGTATTATTATTTTTTTTTTACTGTCACCCCAATATTTGTTTTTGTTTATTGAAGTTATTTTACTAAACCAGACTTGCATATGTAACAAAGGGTATATAAGATTCGGCATAGCCGAATATAGCACTCTTATAGCATGTTTACACGGCAAAATGAAGCACTGCTGCTCTCTCTCTCCCTCTGTATCATGATTGCGAAGAATACCCTTTTCACGATACAATACTTTATGCTTCGCATTGACTTTTATTCTAAAATTTTATTTTTCGTTTGAATTCTTGTGTTTGTAATTAATTAAATTTTAAACTATAATATAATTATTTGTTTCACACACCGCTTTTAATATTGTTATACTTTTAATATTTATACTTTTGTTTACATTGTTTATACTTTTGTTTACATTTATATGCAGCTAGTTCAGATAAACTTGCGATAAAAATTAGAGAAGACAGAAAATTTTCATGCTTCGGAAGTAGATTCAAACTAAATCGTCTCAAAACAAAAGGCTTCGATCTCAAGATTTTATATGGCGAATCACGTTGATTAGATCGTGATTGAGCTGTGAATCATGCATGAGAGAGCGAAGCAAGAATATTGGGCTCCGTGGAAACATAGTATTACTTGTTGATAACACATTTAACAAATTTTTACTGGTATTTCTAGAAAAAAACATGGCGCAAGACCCAAGTGAAACTCAAGACAAAAGCAAGTAAGAGTTATATTCGGCTATGCCGAATCTTATACAACCTTTACTATATATGTAAGTCTAGTTTAGTGAAAGAACTCCAATAAACAGAGAATTAAAAAATAAGAAAAGAAATTAATTACTATCACCCCTATTCTGCGTTTCGATTAAGTCTCCGCATTCAGTTCCGTTGCGATCGAAAATTGGTATTCTGCAGAAAAACGGAATCGAAAGAAAAAGAAGAAGACAACAATGTTTACACAATTAATAACATCACTGTGGAATGTGGAAATGAAATAGCAAAATAAGCAAGTTTGCTATCATTTTTGTAAACAAATTTAATACAAAAAGTTGTATGTATTCCTAATTAAAAATAAATTCTTGATGAAATTTAATAAACAAATAATTAAATTAAATTTTCATAAATATATTACAGTGCAAAGAATCTTGTGAAGATAAAGGTATATAATTAAAAGTGTTGTTATTAAATATGGAAAGAAAAACAGACAGTTACAATCCATTTGTGAAAGTGAAATGATAAAATATTGTAAAATTATTTTATTTTACAGATTTAAAAAGAAATTTCGTTTAAACAAAGACGCGTTCAAATATGCTTTAGACACTTTTGCTCTTGAGCTGCAGACAAATTCTTTGGCTTTTTCTTCACCGCTTGACCGAGTTGTGGCCGCTTTAGGATTTTTGCAGAAGGTAGCTACCAAAGCGGAGTTAGAACAGATTTTAATTTTGGGATGTCTGCTTTAGATGCCATTATATTTGCCAGTTTTTCATACTTTGCTGGTGTTTTTGTTTTTGACTTGTAATACAAAAATCAACAATTAAAAAAAAATTAATTTAATTAAATAAAATAATTGAAAATAATTTTAATTGTTTTTTAATCATGTCTGAACATTTTATGGCATTTTCTATTTACTATTTTTTTAAATTTTTAACTTTTTAACTAAAAAATATAAATAAAGAAAACCCCTCCGTTAACAAAAAAAACAACGGAGAAAAACGAAGCTCAGATCGTAATGCAGAATACATACAATCGAAAGAAACTGAGCGGAATCGAAACGCAGAATACCAAAATTGCTAGACGGAGAAAATTTCGATTCGAATCGAAACGCAGAATATATAAATATATAAATTTACATGAAAATATCATCTGAAAGTTCTCTTCCAACGCTTTAAAACACGCCCATAATAATATCTTAAGAGTGTTATATTCGGCTATGCCGAATCTAATATACCCTTCACCATCTATGTAAATCTAGTTTAGTGAAGTAACTCTAAGCAGAAAAACAAATAATGAGGTGACAGACAATTAAAAATTAAAACAAAAATTAATGGGTTAAGCATTTTTCAAAGTTTTAGCATTTCCTTAAAGATCTCTTCCAAAGCTTTTAAATGTTACCCATATTTATATGTTAAAATTTGAAAATTTAAGAGCCCCGTAACTCGGAAAATATGGGCGAGCGCTAATTTTTTCACTTAATGTTTTTTCTTAGCTTTTAATTTTCTATTGCCGCATATATTTATTTTTTGGATTTGAATTTAGTGTGTTTTGCCTGCTGCCTCGATGGACATGGACAGATCATGCTGATTTCTAATAGTACTTTTTTCGACACCATATCTGATCAATTGACATATTTATTTTTTTGTTAAATCAAGTTTACCGACGCAAACGAATGGACGGGCGGACAGACGGACATCGCTCAATCGAATTCGCTATGCATAAGAAGAATATATCGCTGGTCTTATGTAGAAAGGCCCTAACTCGCATAATTATAATTTTACAGGAGAAGGTAAAAACATTACAGCAACTGTATTTATCACAATGTAATATTTCAAATGCAATGGCTTGTAATATCGTTATTTTTGATACTATTGTATTCAAATTTCGTGACGAGGTGTATATGTATGAAATGTAATGGAATCATGAAAAAACTGAATTTCAAAAAAATTCGAGTTAGGGCCTTTCTACATGAGACCAGCGATATATACTTTATGGGGTCCAAATGCATATTGTAGAAATTACATATGACATGACAAACTTATTTATACACTTTTTCCACTTTTTGTGGTGAAGGGTATAAAAATATGATGCACAATCGTACTCTTCTGTGAAGAGTTCAGAGGCCCGTTACTCGGAAAATATGTGCGAGGGCCAATATTTTCACTTAATGTTTTTTCTTATTTTTTAATTCTCTATCACCACATACATTTGTGTTTTTGATTGTTGTAATGGAGTATCATTGTTCCAGGCAGGCGTTGTATTTACCCAATGCCTCGAAGAACGTACACCGATTTTGCTAATTATTAGTAGCAAAATTTTCGATTGTCTGTCTGATCGATTGGCGTATTTTAATTCTCTCTCAAAATTTTTTTTTTAATTCTCTCAAAAAAAAAAAAAAATATATATATATATATATATATATATATATATATATATATATATATACATACATATATATATTTTATGGTATCGGAGGGGATATTGTAGAAATTACACACGAAATGACAAACTTAGGTATATCCTTTTTCCACCTGTTATGAGGGTATAAAAATAAATATTTAAAGATTACCTTCCAGTAAAAATAGTTGATATGCCGCTGATTATTATTTTTTATTTATTTTTTTTTTTTTTTTGTGATATTTCAACCACCAAGCAAAGTACCCAATTATTATAAAATATGCATCAAATTAGCAAAAAAAATAGATTTTAAAAATAAAATGATTAACATAAATTTTTGGTATTTAATGAAATGAAATAAACAAATTAACACTCGAACTAGTTTAACACACAACACAAATATTGCGGTAGGTCAAAAATTAAAGAATATAATTTAATAAATACAATTTTAGAAGTTTATATATGTTAAAAATGTGTAACCTTGATCGGCTTTGTAGAAAAACTCAGAAAATAGCAACAAACACGAGGGTGCTTTTACACATGTGTATGACACAAAAAAACCAAAAGAAAGGGTGAAATAGCCAATCATTTTTTTTTTTATTGCACATAATCCAATGAATGTGTGATATCACATTTTTAAAAACCAATATAAAGGTGCCAACGCGCTTGATGGAGAAATCACAATCAATTTAACACTCAATCATCACGGATTAATCTGCTAACACACATTTGAAAATGCGCACTTTATTGGTAAGTTTTAAAGGCCAAAAAGGTTTAAGCAATAAGTCATAATTTATTTAATACTAAAAAGAACTTATTAACGCAATAATGTATTTTCTTTTACCAATTCAGGTTTTATGTTTAGCTGCAATGGCTAATGCTCAATACGATTATTCTCTACAACCTGGTAATTTTAGAGTTGGCAACTTTGCAGAAGCTGGCAGCAATGGTGGTAATGGCAGAATTAGCTATGGGTTAAATCAACTAGATAACACGTATAATAAAGAATACTTTACTTTTTCTGCTCCCGAAAGTGAATTTAATGATGTTAATGCTGCTGAAAAAATTACTTCTACCTTGAAAAAGAAACTACGTGTTGTGTTTATTAAGGGACCCGAAAATTTGAGTTATGAAAATGCTGCCCTTCAATTGGCCAAAACAGCAGCTAACAGTCAAACTGCTATTTATGTTCTTAATAAACAAACTGACATTGGTGACTTGGCCAGCAAATTGAATGCTTTGAACACGAACAACAATAACAAACCCGAGGTTCACTTTGTCAAATACCGTACTCCAGCTGATGCTGAAAATGCCCAACGAGTTATTCAGTCTCAATATGATTCGTTGACTGGTTCTAGCTCAAGTTCTAGTAGTGCTGCACCTGTCTTAGACTTTGCTTCAAAAGTTCCGGTTAATTTGGAAAGTTTAAGAAGTAACGAAAGTACAGCTGTTCCCAGCAACTCTTACATTTCTCCAATATCGTCGTATTTGCCCCCTGGCAGACGTTTCTAAATTGTTGGTTTGTAGTTTTTCTCCTTTTTAATTAGTTTTAGATTTTTTTATTTCCCTTTATTTTAAGATTAATTAAATGAAAACGATGTAATAATAATAATAATAAGTTTGAATTATTTTTTTTCTTGAGATTTTGTTTCTTCCGCAAAAAACGAAACAGCAAAAACAAGATATTGGAAATCATTTGATAGTTTAATTTGTTTTATTTGTTTTTTAAATGAAATAAATTTAATTTTTAATTGTTTTAAAAATATATTTAATTCAAAAATAAATACAAAAATTTTAAATAAATTAAAAAATTAATTGAATCAATTAACAGTTTCAATTGAATCAATTATATATTTAATTTAAAACGAAGCAAATATTTTTCGATTAAATAAATAATTGAAACAATTAAGAGATTAATTAATTTTTAATTCGAAAACAATTAAAACCTTTTGTGTAAGAAAGCCCATATTTTGACAAAACAGGAAAGAGAATAGTAGTGGAAATGTCCGCATTAAACAACAAAAATAATGTTTATTATATTATGCTAATATCCCATAACATTTTTAAATAAAAATGCGATTTATTTGTTGGTTGGAAAAGCAGGTATCTAAACGTATTTCGGCGGTTGCTTAAGCCAGCTCATCAGGAAACCTTTATCCCAATTTTTAGAAAAGCCAAAAACATATCCTTTAAGTATAAAAACAACATGAGAGTTATTTAAGAAGCCAATACAGAAACGTTAAGGCTTTATCTCCAATAGAGTTTCGAAATGTTTGAACTTTTCTTTTTTTTAAGTCATAACCATATTTTATTAATTAAAGTGTCTTTCCATATTTTAATACATAAAATATATCTCTTACATAAAAATTTAAAATATACATAATTGATTAAACGATAACTGCTAAATACTTTGCCTAAATTTGCATTCCAAATGCCAATATAAATTCAGAAACTAATAAATTTTTTGCGCACTCAAACAATAGAGAGATGATCATAAAAACTTAATTTATAACACTTAACAATTAAGTATTTATGAGACCCCCTTATGCATATGGATCTGACACTAAATGAATTTCTATGTATTGTATAAATGTGTATTTCTTTAAATGAACGGGTTTCTTGAAAGTGGTATACATCAACTTTTTAAAAAAACTAATTTAACGGTAATTTTAATTAGCTAAAGACTCCTTCTCTCCATAGCTACAATCAGAATTTCAATAGAGTTCTAGATTCATATAAAGTAAACGAAAACAGTTTTGCTGTACAATTCTATCACACAAATATTTTTTTTTTGAAGTGTAATAAGTCCATTCCTAATAATTTTAATCAAAATAAAATTCATTAATTTCTTTTAAACGACAAATATTTTGCAGTTGTGGAAGCAGCATTAAAGAAAAAGTCCAAAACCATTATAATCAAATAAAATAAAATATAAGACGTTGCTCAACTAAGTTTCTAGAAGAGGCAATATTAAACAGAAAAAAAATACGGGCAAAGAAATTTTAAACTGCCTTAAAATATGTTGGATGAAGTTTAAAAGGATTGAAATTTATATACATTCTTTTATAAATGTTCCATTTAAAACAATTTTTTTTAAGGGAAGAGCAGAAAAACCTATGGAGCAAGAGATAAATATAACAATGTGAAATGTTTATTACCTTATATACCGCCTCTTCATTTTAAATATTTCAATATGCTGCTGAAAAGAAAACTAAATATAAAATAAATATTTTTTCTTATTTAAAGACGAATTAATTTGTATTTTATATATTTTAAAATAACTGAAATAAACCCTTAATAAATTTGGTTATTCGTGTATATAATTGTCTTCATTTTAGTTGCTACTTTTTACATAAAAATTTATTTTAGTACAGCTTATGTCTATAAAAAAATGAAGTTATATTTGGCTCCTATTTTATTTCTACTATATTATATAAAATGTAATTTCTTAAATTATTTTTTATAAAATGTTATTTTTAAAACCGGTTATTTTTTTTTAATAATTTTAGTAAGTATTATTTCATAATAAAATCTTAAAGGTGTATAGTATAAAAAACATCACTTGAATTAACGCAAACGCAAACCCTTCAATATCTCAATATATAAAAAAATTAACTTATACCACTTTCAAAAAAAAAAACTAGCTCAATTAGTTAAATATTGCGCTATTGTAAACTTTGTAAATAAATTAGTGCAAAATATTATATTTATAATTTAACACGAAAATTAAAAGTAAAGCTGAAGGAATTTCCAAAAAGAAAACATCATCGTTTAATATCTGTGATGTCATTTAATTTAGATGCAAATAAAGTTTGTTGTCTGAACTTAAAAAACAAATAGTAATTAAATAAATATCTGTGTTTAAAGTTTTCGTAATTAAAATTTAAAGTGTTTAGCATAAAAAGATTGTAGTCACATTGTGTCATACAGGGTAAGCAAGAGTTTATAATGTCTTTAAAAGGATCCGCGAATAAAAAAAAAATTCGACAAGATTTCAACCCAAAGCATGTTTTATAAGTTTTTAAGAATTCTCTAAAAAAAAAATATTAAATCAGTTAAACTTTAATTTTTCAGATTTTAATTAACCTTTGTGGAAACGTTCTGAAGGACTCCAAGACCTGAAAAATTTAACTTTTAGGGTTTACTCTAATTTTTATATAAGAGACAACTGAAAGCCTTGATATAGTACATTTTATAAATTTTTAACACAATCTAACTCACTACGGCATCTATGCTATCAATTATGAGGGGCTGAATCTTCTCAGATATTAAGTTTACACTTCGCTGACTTTTTAGGTACACAAAAAAATTATCACATTTAAGAAATATCCTCTAAAAATAGCTTTTAATATTTTGTAAAATAATAAATATTAGTTGAACATTATTCTCAATTAATAACTTTTTTATTTTTTTATAACTATAAATACGAATAATATTTTTTCTCTTATCCCTAATTATTTTAAAAAACTTTTCATATTTAATCTAATATTAGTAAAAAATTATTTATTAAAAACAAAAAATGATTACAACAAAAAACAAGGTTGAATTGATGGCAAATTTAGTTCAAATTCTTCTTCTGAAAAAACAGACTTTGTCATAAATAACTTCAAAATGACAATTTATTATTCGGAATCTTTTAACATTTAATTAATTTACTTTATTCGTGCTTGATTCCTTCAAATATAAATATTTCATGATATAGTGAAATGGCCATATGGATATGCTTTCCCCGCAGTAATACATTTCATTTTGTAGTGTAGTTTAAAATAATAAATATTTCATGAGAATATCATGAAATATTTATATTTGAAGGAATCAAGCACGAATAAAGTAAATTAATCAAAAATAACTTCTATATAAATAAACAAAATTTTAAAACTAAAAATCTTTAAAGAAGATATTTAAAATATTTAATAAAATTCCATACACACTTACATTTTTGGGCTCTTGTTCTAAGATAAATATTCATATGAATTATTACAAGTTATTTTCTGTTTGTGTTGACCAACCATACTAAACAATGCAATGGTGTTCATCGTATATCGTATACATACATATGTGTGTAAATACAAATTTGATTTGTATTTTGTTAAAAATTGGACCGAAATAAAAATTTTGTTTTTTCTACATTTTCTTTTGAATTAAAAACTAAAAATTTACCACTGTAGGTCTTAATTAAATTTTTTTATAAGTGTATTACACAAAGCCCAATCAGCTGTTTCCGTATGGAAAGTGCGATCACTTTCGTACCTTGCTTAAAGAAATAACATTTAACGAAACTTGACGAAAAGTTATCTTATGTACTTTATAGTTTACCACATATGATTTGATGTAATTGCACAGTTGTTTGAGTTTGCTTAAGTTATTTTATGCACATTATAGTTGGGTCTTAACAAAAAAATACTATTTGTTAATATTTTTTGCGAATGACTAAGAAAAAAGAAGAGAAAGAAAATGTAAAAAGACATTGAAAAACAACAAGAATTTTAAAATTTTTCGATTTATTGCTTATTTACATTCTACAATTTTTTTTAAAATATATTTCAATAAAAACGAATAAAAAAAAATAGTAAACAATAATAAAAAATGACAATAAAATCCGCATCTGCATCTGACATGCGGAATCCGGCGTCGCAATCGTAAGATTGTATTTCTCCTCTAAGTTACGTACTTAAATTAAATTATTTCTGTAGCAAGCTTTTGAACAAATAGCTAATAATAAATTTCAAAAAAGTTCATTTGTTTCTTAAAAAAAATATTTCTTTTTTCCGAAGCATTTTTAAGTACGTTTTCACATAAATTGTACAATTAGAAGCAAAAGTGTGGTTTCAATTTAAATTTTTCTAGAAATTTAAAAACTTATAATAGATTTCTATACGATTATTTATACCTTCAAGTATACAAATTATGTTCATTCAAATGTATTTTGTATATAAATTTAATTTATTAAGAGATCAAGAAGAAATAAAGTTGTAGCAAAAAAAAAATAAATAAAAAAGGAATATTATAAAAATTTCCAACAGGGAATAGATACATATTTGTAAGCCACTTAAGTATGTTATGGTCACCAAAAAACCTTTTCAGATTTGTTTAAGCATTTGACAGGTTTTACGTTTAGTGGTTCACCGCAGCTTAAGCTACTGTTTGCAGGCTCAACTATAATATGTGTAAGCTAGCTTAAGCAACATATACTCGTAATAGATATAAGTTATATGTGGCACACTACAATGTAGTTAAAAAATTTATTCGCTAAGTTTCGTCATAAATGATTTGCTTAAGCTAAGTATCGTGTGCTTTTTTTAAGCCCGATAGAACTTTAAATTATAAAAAATAAAACTATAAATTAAACTTTGATGAAAAATGTTTTCTTATTATTTTCAGTAAACTCTGGCAAATCATTATGTGTAGCCTCACGCTTCAACAACGCTATCAAATTATCCATCCAGAGAAGTTAGTAACTGACCCGTTGTTTTATCGACAAATTGTGCTGAGCGATTAACAGGTTTTTTAATAAGCAAAATTGCCTCATATGGAGTGCGACCAAACCGCAACACTCGTACCCTTCAGACTCAATTGCATCCAAAGAAATGCATCGTTTGGAGTGGTTTACACGTTACCGCACCATGATTGATGATTTTTGTTTTAAAATATGGATGACATTGATCCGGATGAAATGTGGTTTCAATAAAATGGCACTTTGTGCCATACGACGACCGCAACCATCGAGTTATTAAAAACAAAATTTGGCAATTGGCCTCCAAGGTCGTACGATTTGGCATCTCTCGTTATTTCCTGTGGGGCCACATGAAGTCACTGGTTTATGCTGATAAACCAACAACAATTAACGCCCTAAAGGCCAACATTGTTCGTGTTATTCCGAAATATTAATGCCATATTCTGATCTTTCGTATAAAAATATTTTCACTCAATTTAATTTTTTATATTATTTTTTACAATTTAAAGTTCTATCGGAGTTAAAAAACACAATTGTCACCTTAAATTTAATAACAGTTTGCTTAAGCATTTGAAAAGTTTTTCGTTACGTGTATGACACTAGCTTTAGCTAACTTACACACATTATACTTAAAATCACATTTTTAGAAAATATTTATTTATTTTCAATGTGTCAAATAGAAAAAAATCAGCACCCGTATAAGTAAGTCATACGATATCATCTCAATGTGTTTTAATGCCTGTTACTAAGACAGTAAAGATTATTAAATTAACACTTAAATAATTTTTTGCTTTTTGGAAAATTATAATATTTATTATAATTATTTAATATGCAATTAATTAGAATAAATTGATAAAACTAACCAATCAAGTCGTAAATAAAACTATGCTTGGATGTATATTAAATCATGAAAATACAAAAGAAACTGTGAGACACAACCAAATTTATGAATTTAAACAAAACAGAACTGCTAAACTACTAACTAAAAAATTATTAATAACTAATAAAAAAAAAAGAAATATATTTTTCGAAATTTCGTTTGAAGCTAAAAATTACTGCTCCTATTGTGTGTTGACAGCAAAATTGGCCAAATCTTATAAAAATGTGCAAAAAGAAAATATGAAAAGATTTCGTATTAAATTGCGATACATATTAAAATATATAATAAATTATTTATGTTAATTTGTTTTTTTTTTTTTTTTTTGTTTTATTCAATGATCAAGGATAAATTTTAAAATTAGTATAATTTGTTTCATTTATTTTTAGCTCAAATATTTTTGGCGAATGTTGAATTTTTTTAGCATTATATAAACATTCGCCCACAGTTTTTCTTTAAGATAACAATCACTCACCTGTTAAGTGTACGACAATCAGTTAAAACTCAATGCTGCCTTTAATTGTTTTGATTGTAAGTAGCAAATTTTTTTTCTCTGATCTCTAAAATTATCACTTTACTCAATGTCTATAAAATAAATCACAGTTTCATTATTATCTTTGGTCAGTTTTTTAGCTGCTTGGTTACTGCTTATACTGCCGGTTTGGGATATGAATACGACACCCCACCTACTGCAAATAACGGTCTTAATAGAATCCTCTCCGGACGTTTTAGTCCTGATCAAAATTTTCAAACTGCTCCTGTTTACAATAATGATATCACTGCTGCAAATACTACTCCTATTGAATATATGAAAGACTTCTTTACCTTCTCTGCACCTGAAGGTGAATTTAATAAAAAAGGTGACAACCATCAACCAAACAACGATTTGAAACGTAGCCTGCGTGTTATATTTATTAAGGGCCCCGAAGACTCAGGTCTTGAGAGTGCTGCCCTTCAATTGACCAAATCGGCCGTCGAACAACATACTGTCATCTATGTCCTGCAAAAGCAAACCGATGTTGGAGATTTCGCTAACAAACTGAATGCCTTAAACCAGAATAATGACAACAAACCCGAAGTACATTTTGTTAAATATCAAACTCCAGATGATGCGATTAATGCCCAACGTACAATTCAAAATCATTATGAGGATCTGGGCGGTAAATCTTCCAATCATGATGATGTGGTTGCGCCTGTTTTGAACTTTGCCTCTAAAACGCCTTTGAGTATTAATAGTGCACCTGCTGAACCTCCTAGTGCTTACTTGCCGATTATTTAGCCAACTGATAGAATTATATTTGTTATCTTTAGCATAATAATTTTTGTTTAATTTTAGTTAGTTATTCATGAGTAAAAGAAAATATTTTTAAGACGGTTTTTGTTTTAAAATTTCAAAGCATAATTTTAGGATGCTAAAAATAATTCCCAGACACTATTTATAATATTTATTTTATAATAATTTCGACAAAATCCATTTTCGACCCTATAAAGTATATATTTCAGAGTTCTTATGCATAGCGAAGTCATTGAGCGATGTCCGTCTGTCTGTCCGTGTTAGTGTTGAAATTAACTTTGCAAGGCAATAGATGATCTAGAGAAAATTTAAATACGCCACTCAATAGGACATAGTTTCAAAAATGTTGTTATTGAAAATCAGCAAGATCGGGCCACGTCCTTCGAGACAGCGGACAAAACAATACGCCTGCCTCTAGTTTTTCCATATCATTTAAAACAACGAAGTAACTACAATCAAAACAACAAATATATGGAGAGATAAAGAATTAAAATATAAAAATAAACATCAGGGGAAAAAAATTGCAGCTCGTCTATATTTTCCGAGTTTTAATGCAAAAGTACGATTGTGCACCATATTTTTTTTATATCGATATCTTAATAAATATCACTTAAGAGCTTCTGAAAAGATCTGTCAGGAAATACAAAAACCTTTTAATATTTCTTAACCCATTAAGAGCCGATGATATTTTTATGCAATATTATATGTAGTACTTACTTTTTTTCTTTTTATTTTTTAATTCCCTGTTGCCCCAATATTTACTTGTTTTGATTGGAGTTACTTTGCCAAACTAGATTTATGGTGAAGGGTATATAAGATTCTGCATAGCACTCTTGCTTGTTTAAATTAAAATGTGTGTTTTAAATTCTTTAATTTTATTTATTGTTAGACACTGATAAAAGTAAACTTGATAAGCTTTACTCACAATTTGCATGCGTGCACCTTCATTTTTAAGGACATTAGCTTTTGTTTTTAAATCAGTCTCTAAAACAGCTTGGTTTAAATTTTTAAAATGCAAGCAACATTTAATCGTGGCAATCGGGAAAACCACAACTCAGAATCTGCTGACCAAAAAAAAAAACCCAGAAGGATTCTTAGAAAACTCTAAGCATAACTATTTCGCCATATGGGTTGTATGAATTTTAAGGATTTTTATTTTCTTTTGAAAATAATTATAATTTTTGCATTTAAACAAACTAATTTGAACGGCTTAATTTATAATCAATGTTTAGGAACGTAAATATTCCTGACGAAGCGCATTCTATACGTCCAATTTTGAGCCATTTCTACAAGCAATGCTGGCCGTATATCATTAACTTCACGTAGCAAATCGCACGGCTTTGAAGTCTCTAAGGAAACTACATTTCTCGAAATCAACATATTGCCAAATTTGGATTTCATTTAGTCCATGGTTGCGGTTGCCATGTGGACGTTCCTTCAAGTGCATATAACCCGGATAAAGACCATGCAAAACAACAAATTTTTGATAACCGTGCGATAACGAACTTCATTGTGTCATAAAAGGTCCAATGACGCCTCTACCATTTAAACGGTAACACACGTTTCATTTTTCTGGATGTAATAGAGTCTGTTGCTAAACGAGAGTATGCCTTAAAATAAAAAGTTTAGTTTTAAAATCTAAATATCGATTATAACTATAGGAGAAAATTAGTGCGTTAAAAAGTAATAAAATTTGTAACGGTTCCAACTATTCACACACCCCACATTATAGCTAGCCTTCAGAAACACAAAAATAAGTAAATATATAGATATTATATATATATATATATATATATATATATATATATAATTTGCTTATAATACTGTTAATAATTTCTATTGCTTATGGAAAAATAATCAGCCTTATTGCGAATATCGACGTCGTGATGTCGACGACATAGTTATTGTTTTGCCGTCATCAACACTGAGAGTAATTGAGAGTTATCGATGACAAATTTATATTAACGAATGCAATATTACGTCGACGTTGACTGGAATTGACGTTGTTTTTGTCTACAAAGTTTTTTGTGTTGACATTGTGAATTTTGTTTTCATGTAAGACATTTTCTAAAATTTTAGTGCCATGGAAAAAAGTTAAAAATTACAACTATAAAGCAATTCGAGAGCCTTATTGCTGAACTCGAAAAATACGAATTTACCAAAAGGGTTTCTAAGAAACTCAAACCCCCACAAGTTCAAACAAGAGTGGAAAGAAACAGCTTCAAAATTAAATTATCTTAGACCTCCAATAAAAGTTCGGTGGTTATTGGCAAAAGGTATGGGTAAATAAAAGTTTTAAACATGTAAATAGGTACTTTTATAGTTTTATTTTATTTTTTTGTATGTAGTGAGAGATTTCAAATGCAAGTTTAAAAAAATATAGTCACAATAAGGCTGAATTAAACAGTCACCGCTGTCACATATGGAAGAAGCTGCAGCAAATTTTTTTCAGTTTGAAAAGCAGTTGAGTCCAGAAGGTAAAATACAAGGAATTATAGTTTCTGTTGGTGAAATCGAAACGGAAAATGTTGCTGACGTGGACATCACAATTTTGAAGGATGAGGAAAACATCCCAATAACTTCAGCAACTTCAATTCAAATACAAGAAGAAACCATTTCTAATAGAAGAAAAACAAAAGAGAAGAAAAATGCTTTACAAGCACAACGCCATGCACAAAGAAGCTATTGATCAAATTTCTAATACCATTACAGAATTTAAAACTGATTTGAAAGAAAATTGCTAAAAAAAAAAAGATAAACTATGGGAGAGTGAAGGAAGTACATTGGTGGAAATAAAAAAATACTCTTAAAGAAACATGTCGGTACTCGCGTAAACTTTCGGAAGAAGATGGAAAAGCATTACCAAGAGAAGAAAAACTTTTTGAAACTGAAATTGAATTAAAGAAAGTAAAAATGGAAATAAAAATAGAATTAGAAGTTCTTCATCACTGCTTTCACTTGATTCAAACATAAGCAACATTTTTTTTTACAAAAATTAAAAAAATCAAATTTAAAAACTTTTAAAATATATGGAGATGATATTTTTTTCAAAATTATCGATAACATGTCGACGTCAACACATGCGCGCAAAATAATACCAACTTAATATCTAGTCGACGTCTGCGTCGACAACGATGTCTACAACAACTTTCGTAATGGAGCTGAATGATTAAAAATAAGCCTTTCCTTGATTAATCGAATAGTTACTTGCAATTAAAAACAACAAATAATTTTTCGATTCAATTGGTCATATGAGTAATTAATCCGTTAATATTTTCTGCTGTCGTGATAGTCATTAATTGTTTTTTTTTTTGCTATCACTAAACAAAAGTGAAATAAACTATTTATTTTCCGAATTCCATATTGTTTTTTATGTTTTGTTTTGTTTTAAAAAAGAATTAAAATTTGTATTATGATAAAGTATTATTCTATATATTAATTAATTTTACTATCAGTTTTCTAATTACTTTTGAGCGTGCATACCTGGTGATTGCGTTCGAAATGTATTCTTTTGATAACATTCAACAATACACAAAAATAAAGAGTGTTCTATTAATTAATTTTTATATAAAATGGTACAAGTTTGTCAAACTGTTCAGTTGATAAAAAAAATTTGTAGCATCCGAAAAAATGTCTATTTTAAATTTTACTTTTATTTTTTTGGTGACAGTTATTTGTGAGAAGGTACAGACAGGACAACAATAACTCACGTAAAAAATTTGTTAATTAAATATACATTTTTGTTTTATTTTTAGGTTTGCGCCCAAGATGACACAGAAATGGTAAAGATCCATAATGAGTGCCTAGCCGAACATAATGTGAGTGAATCTGAAGTGCCAGACATGCACATTGTATTACCGGATACAACAAATGTGGACAAGAAAATTAAATGTTATGCCCACTGTGTTATTAAGAAAAGCGGTTACTTAGATGAAAATGACAAACTTGTTGCAGATAGGTTTTCAAGCATTGAAGTAGTAAATGACTGCAAGGCAATGCATGACATGACAGATGATCCATGTGAATATATTTTTGATATATATACTTGTATTGCAATGTAAAACTTTTGATTTTTCAACAAATTCTAAGCAATAATTGTACGTTTGGCAATTTTTTTTTTGCTTAGAAATATTAAAAATTAATAAAGTAAGATTATCAAATAATACAAGCCGAAAATATATTTAAATTTCCCCTTCACTTGCTCACGCCTAACAATGGATATTCCATTGTTCTGATAAAACAACTTCGTTATCTCTTTACAACAAAAAATTAGCGGAACAATAAGAGTTTAGCATAGGGTCTGTTCGTACATACATCACTGCGATGCATAATATGATTATCCTGCAATATCACTGCTAATCTGCTGTTGCGTATGCTTGGATTTGCTCATTTTAGTGTGCATGTACGAACGAAGAAATACTCGTACTGCGAAAATGGAAAAATTAATAATAAACTGAATTTGTAAACTACATGTTACAAAAAATGATAAAAAGTTGTGAAAAATAATAAAAATAAAAAATATTAACAAAAAGAAACAAATAAAAAAACTTATCAAAATCTATACCAACACGTTCACTGCTTCAGCTATTTTTATGATTAGTTTTTTGCTTTTATTTGCGCATAATATACTTTGGTAATGCATTTATGAACAGATGACATTTTCAGTGTTGCACTTTCTGCATTTACGAACGTACTGCCCATCACATGCAGTCCAGTGATACATTTACGAACAGGCCCATATTTACTTAAAAATACTGTTTACGTCTTAACCATGAATAAAAAAAAGAAATTTTATTCACTAAGTTATCTGAAGATGCAATATGTAAATTCTAGGCGTGCATTTAATGAAATGGTTTACGGTTATAGCAAAACCACTTAATGAAGACCATTAAAACAAATGCATCCATAGCAAGCAGTTGCAACTCCGCAAAAACTTCCAGTTTTAAAATTTCTGAATTCTGTTGGCTCCTGGAAAAAATTTATTAAAAATTTATTTAATATCAAAGAAGCGAAATCTTAAAATAAATCTGTGTTACTAAAGTAAATATACTTAAGTCTGATTATTAAGTTTTTCAGAAGAACAATTTTCAGCTTAAAAATAAATTTAAACAAGTAAGAGTGCTATATTCCGCTATGCCGAATGTTATATACCCTTCACCATCTATTTAAATCAAGTTTAGTGAAGTAACTTAAATCAAAAAAGCAAATATTGGGGTGACAGAGAATTAAAAAAATAACAAAAAATGGTACTGCATATAATTATATATAATATTACGTAAAAATGATATCGGCTCTATATGGGTTAAGCCTTTTTAAAAGAATTTTAGTATTTTCTTAAAGATCTCTTCAAAAGCTTTAAAATGATTCCTACATTGATATTTTATAAATTTGAAAATTTCAAAACCCCGTAACTCGGAAAATATAGCGAACGCCAATTTTTTCACTTCTTGTTTTTTTTCTTAGCTTTTTGATTTTCTATCGCCCCATTTACTTATTTTTTTGTTCTAAATAATCTTAACGACGCAACCTAAAAAAAAACTTTTTTATATTGGCTCAATAAATGGAACATTAAAGTGAATGCGGAAAAATCTAACCAAGTCACATGTACTCTTTAAAATGGTGACTGTCCGGCTGTTTACCTTAATGGAGTCGTAATACCTCAATCAAATGAAGTTAAGTATTTAGGACTTATTACTGATCGGCGCTTAACTTGGAAAACACATTTAAAAATGAAAAGAAAACAACTGAACATAAAGAAAAGAAACATGTACTGGCTTCTCATACTAAAGTCGAAATTAAGTATTAATAACAAATTACTATTGTATAAAACAGTATTAAAACCTCTGTGGACTTATGGTATCCAATTGTGGGGAACAGCTTCTTACTCAAACATCGACATTATTCAAAAGTATCAGTCCAAAACTCTTCGGCTTATAATAACTGCTCCATGGTATATAAGAAATTCTACAATTCATAATGATCTCGATGTCCCAAGTATAAAAGATGAAATTTAAAACTATAGCATGAATTATCTAAAAAGACAGCGACCATCAAAGCGTTCTTGCGATAACTCTTTTAGATGACAGTGCTGAAGTTAGACGATTAAAGAGACTGCATATTCTTGATCTCCCCTTTAGTTCTTAAGTTATATATGCATATTTTGTAAGATTTACGAAAAACTTAAAAAAATTAATTGTTAAATTTAATGGAATTTAACGCTACTGTTATATTATTCTAAGTGTAGTAAGTAGATTTGCTTATTGTTTTCTAGTAAACAGATTGCAAATAAAGTACAATAAAAAAAAAAAAAAATTTTGACCCACAAAACTTTATTGTACCCTTCACCACAAAAAGTGGAAAAAGGGTATATCTAAGTTTGTCATTCCGTGTGTACTTCCTGCTATTCAGAACTGAATTTTTTCTTGTTATAAATAAAAACAAAAGGTATTTTACTCTTATTTTACATTTTTTTCCTGAAGTTTCATAGGTCTTTCTCTACTTTTTCAAGGGATCGTCTACTTAAATAATATAAACAAATATTACAATCAATTTTTACAAGTGAACAACAAAATAACTTACAAATTGTGGGATTTTACATTTGAAGAAAACTTTAAAGCATATGTTACAACAAAAGCCAACAACAAAGTAAGTGGCCAAATGAATACATAAAACTAAAGATAAAATTTTTTGTTTGAGTGTATATAAGTTTACACAAACTTAGGCAAAAATGTTTAAGAAATTTTAACAAGAAGTGTCAATCTTATTTCTAGGAAAGAGATCTTCAAGTCTTATTTTGTTTTAAAAATCTTTAAAATTATCAGAAAGAAAAAATTTTAACGCACTAATCGATCAGACATAGTGTCGATAGAGATGCTATTGAAAATCAGCCAGATCGGTCCATGTCCCTCGAGGCAGCGGACAAAACATCGTGCCTGCCTGTAATTTTTCCATATTATTAAGAACAACTTCAAGTAACTCCAATCAAAAACGCAAATATATGGGGCGATAGAGAATTAAAAAATAGAAAAACATGAAATAAAAGGATTGGCGCTTGCGTAAAATTTCCGAGTTATGGGGCCTCGGAACTTTTCATAGAAAAGTTAGATTGTGCACCATAATTTTTAAAACATTAATATAGGTATAATTTAAGGAAATACTAAAATTTTTAAAGTACTTAACCCATTAAGAGCCGATGACACTTTTATGTAATGTTATACATATTACTAATTTTTTTTTCTTATCTTTTAATTTTCATCATTCTCTTATCTTGGAGTTACTTCATTAAACTAGATTTACATTGATGGTGAAGGGTATATAAGATCCGGCATAGCCGATTATAGCGCTCTTACTTGCTTTACATTTGTACATTTTAAAGTTAATGTATGTCCTTGAATAGGAATTAAAATAAGGGAGATAAAATCGCTGTTTGCCGTAAAGGAATATATTATAATTTCTTTTCAACAATAATAAAAGCATAATTAAAAAAAAAATAATCAGCTTCGGTACCTAACGCACTGTGAGGAACGGATTTTCGAATTGCATTTTGTATGAACATGAAAATTTTTAACAGAGAGACGTCACTTTACTCACTGCTTTAAGAATGGCTGTTATGCAAACGAAAAGTTTCATTGCACGCCGATGCTGCAATCGGCACTTGAAATTCGTTTTTAAATTAGGTTAACAAAGTTATAATTTACTTTCCATCGATACATTTTGCCCTACATAATAAAGCTAAATTGTTGTCTCAAAAACTTGATAAACAACCGGTAAACAATATAAAAAGACAAAAAAAGATAACTATTTAATTAATCATCTGCCATGAATAGTAAAACAAAAGATACAAAACAAACTAGTAGCACTTTTATTAAAAATGTAAATTATTATTTTTATTATAAACTCTAATTTTATAATTAATTCAAATCAAAAAATTTTATTCAAGAGTTCGATTTTTCTTGAAAGACATAAAATTATATAAAAGATGTTTTTTTTCGAAAACGAATTTAGTTTTGTTTAACTTTATAAGAAACTAAAGCCGCAAGCAAACACACAAAAACTAACAAAAATGAAATATTTTGTAGTGAGCTTATAAAAAAATAATTTATTAAAAAATTACAAAAAAAATAAAATTTTTTAAAGATTTTGTGCATTGCTTTTATTTGTAGCCTGTGTTGGACCTTTGCTGTTCACGTTGAAGTTGAAAACAGTCCCGGGGTGCAATTTTTGAAATACAAAGATGAAAAGGATTTTGAAGAAATCCAAAGACAAATCATTGGTGAGTGCACACGAAATTTATATGGAATAAGAATTTCATTTAAATTAATTTAATTTGTTTGTTTAGCTCAATATGAACAATTAGGTGGCTCATCGCAAGTGTATGGTGTCCAAACTGCAGAAATTATTGATCCCAACAATTTAAAAATAAACCTATAAATTTTGTTTTCTTTTCTTTGTCTTTATTATTGAATATAAATAAACAGAATATTTTTCTGCTTTCCCTTGTGAATTGATAACTTTTCGCTTATGCTTTAGCATGCTATTTCATGTGTGTTAAATGTTAAAGAGATTGTAAATAATTAATTATGAGTAGAATATTATGCTTTTGGTTTTAGTATAATCGTTTCTATCAACAACGTAAATATTCACTCTGAACATTTTAAATTCTTCACTAAAGAATTTTATTCATCTTTGAATTATTGACTCTTGGTCAAACACTTCATTAAATGCTGTGGTTGACTGACCTACAAAATCGTGCGATTAATCCGCAAGAAAGTCATACATTATCTGACCGATTTTGAGTGTTTGCTCAAGTTTGCGTTACAATACAGTGAACTCATGCAGTGTATGCTGAATTGAAATTGCATATTATATATGTATAATTTCATTTAAATTTATCTAAAGAAATATGCACCGTTCACAGACGTCGCACAGTGGAGTAAAACACAAAAAAATTAGTGAAAAAAGCAGGACTATCTCAATCTTCAGAGCCAATCCTTATCCCGAAGTTACGGATCTAATTTGCCGACTTCCCTTACCAACATTATTCTATCGACTAGAGACTCTTTACCTTGGAGATCAGCTGCGGATATTGGTACGGCCTGTTGAGGAACTTCTAAACTACTTACCCGATGTCCTTGAAACAAACTGCAATTTATAGATGAAGTCATAACGCTTTTGCATATTGTATTTGGATACACCCTGTGTCAGTACAGGGTAGTACCACAGGGCGTCAAAGTAGATAACCTTGGATTTAAAAAATGTTTCTGGCCTTATAACGTTATCAAAAGTGAACCGATTTCAAGAATTTTTTATTTTTATTAATGTACATAGAGAGAAAAAGGAAAAACGTGCCTGAAGTTTGCATGGTATCTTTTATACTTTTAGAGAAATTCGACTTTTAAATTTAAAATATAAACTTTTTTACCTTGACCTTTTTTAGTTTTTTACCTGTAGTTTTTTTTTTTTTAAATACAAGATAGAACTATTTTAAAACAGACTTAAAAAGTTCAAACTATAAGAAATAACTTGTAGAAAAACTTTTTTCTTTCACTTCATTATTTTAGTGGAAATAATTTTTAAAAAATAAAAATTATTTTGGCTAAAGTTCATTTATTTTTAATTGCTAAAAATCTTTTTTATAAAGAAAATTTATTTTTATAATTGTATGCGGACGTTTTCCAAAAAAAAAAACAAGAAAAATCTAGACACTAGCAGAATGAAATGCTGCTGGAAATAATTTATTTAAGTTGAAATTTCATAAAAAGTTTAAAATATTTTGAATTTTTTGTCAAAAAGTACTTTCAGTGTTTAAGTAGATTTTTAACGTTTTTTAGTAAATATAAAAAATTTTTAACTCTTTCTTTAAGACAAGGCCTTGTGTAATCCATCTGGTGTCTTTTTAGCATTGTTCGAATATTAGCCATATTTAAAAAAAATCTAAATGTTCGAGACTGCAAAAAATTGCACGTTTTATAACCAACTATTCTAGCACGATTTGTTTTCAGAAGTTTCCCAAATTTTGTAGAGATCCTGCACATAAATGGGGTCTGGGAAGGCGAGTGAAGAAAAAGTTACAATTTTCGGGAAGAAAATTTTTTATCTACACAAAAAATAAGATTTATTTCCTTTTATTTAATTTTTTTTTTGTACTTCACGCCACTGTGCATTGCATTGTAGAAAATGGTAAAAAACAATCTGAAAAGGACACATGTAGAAATCTAGCCAAATTGATATATTTAAGTAAATTCAGCTTGATTCCTTCGTATATAATTAAGCGATTTCAAAAGAAGAAATAGGATATCATTTTTTTTAGATTTGTGCCTTTATAACTAAGAAATTTTTTAACCGATTTTTAAAATGTTGTCTTTATCTAAAAGGTTTTGAATACAGGTTGAAGGGTGTCTCCATACAACATACGTGTGTTTTTAAATAAGAAAAATTGCTTATCATTATAGCTCCCAATAGCCAAAATTAATACAGTAATGAATTTAAAAATTAAAGGGTGTCCCTATAGGGGACGTAAATTGACCTATATGTGCCAATCTTTTGATCTGTATGTACAAAAGCTTGAAAATTGGACAGAATGGCAGTTGCTATGACCCTTATAGTAACAATTATTAATATTCAAAATTATTAATTAAAGAGTGTCTCAATAGTTGAAGTAATTTGGTGTATGTGGCCAAAATTTTGAACCGTTATAAATAGACAGCTGAAACTATAAGAGACGTGTATTGCTAACTCCGCTATAACAACAACTTTATAATTTAAATTTAGAAATTAAAGGGTTTCCCAAAATAATGTAATTTTATCATTATATACAAACACTTTAAAATTAGGCAAAACGTCTACTAGTTTGTTTGGTATAATAAGTAAAAGTAAAATTATTTTAAATTATAAATTAAACTATTATAAGTTTATGTATGATACTGATGTTTACTGCCAAACTGTTGAATCATTATAGACAGACTGTTAAAATTTACAAAGAACCTGATGGCTAAATCTACTTACCCGCAAGTATAAATTTGAATTTGGAAACTAAAGGGTGCCCCTATAGTTGCTGTAATTTGATGCATATAGCCAAACTATTAATCAGTTGTAGACAGGCGTTTGAAATTAAAACAAGTATAATGCTTGGAGATGGAATACGAGGGTGTCCCAATAGATAAAATCTGTTTTGAAGTCGGTTTTATTGCAAGAATTATTATTTCGTGATATTCCCATGGAGTTATCTCCTATTTAAAACTAAATAATTCTTGCGAAAAAACCGACTTCAAAACAGATTTCAGACTTTAAAGCTTCTTTTCTGAAATTATAATTTCGAAAAATCGATTTTAACAGTGCCTTGAAAAAACGCGGAAATAGACAGTCAGAAATACCGAGTCTCAAAAGCATGTGCATGTTGTAAATAATAATAATCATAAATGCAATTTTAGTACATAACTGTCCTTTCAAACATCACTTCAGTAAAACACATTGCCATTAGTTCCTTTACCATAATGAACAGGACAGATTTTATAATAAATTTTAACAATAATTATGATAATCAACTGATATATTCAAACCTTCAGAAATCATTTTATATTACTTTAAAGAAAATGGGCAAAATTTGTTTATGGCAATACAATACATAAGAACGAAACAGCCTTATATTAAATTAGTCACTTTGATAAGATTTTTATAAAAAAAAAAATAATAAAAACAAATATAATAAAGCCATTGCTAAAACAAAAATATTTGTGTATCAACAATGAGTTGATTAAGGAATTAATAAACAAAACAGTCGCGAAATTGACTTCAAAGCAGCTGAAGCGAATGCAACAAAAGAGAGAAAATACTTAAACAATTTTTAAAAAATGAATATATTTGATTTGATGGTGCTTATGATCATAACAATTTTAGTAAAAGAAGTAAAATCTGAAAGGCGTTTTTCTTACAAAGACGAAATAAATAGTGAAAACTACAATGAAAAAATTTATTTTCCCGGTGAAACAAATAAAGACGAAATAAATTTTAAACGTTTAAATAAAGCTTTTCCAATTAGTTTTATAAGGGAAACTAGTTCAAATCACATTGAAGATGAAAGCGAAGAGTACCTGCCATCAGTTAAAAACTATAAAAAGAAAACTCATATTTTAAACACCAATACAAAAAGAACAACAACAACAAATAAACCTTTTGAATTTAACAGCGATACAAATCCATTTAATGATAACAGCTTAAAAAAAATATATAGAAATAAAATAAAAACCTCGAATGAAGAAAGTGGTGAAAATACTTCAAAATTTTCAAATCAAAAGATATTTAATCGAGAAAATAAAAGAATACCACCACCATCGCTTATGTCTTCGAACAAAACTACTTTAAGAGTATGTGAAATCAGTAAGTTTTATTTTATAAAAAAGTTAAAAATTTTTTATAATATTTTGTATTTATTTACAACAACAAAACTAAAGAATATGCTGAATATATACAACGTATATTCCCACAAGAAACTGATACAGCCAACGATGCAAATGATGCAGAATTTAATGGTCGCGTTCTAGCTGCACCAGGGGAATACCCACACATGGTAAGTGCATTTATTGTTTTTCTTAATAAAATTTCAAATTTTAATTATTGCAAGTTTTATTTTTTTGTTTTTGTCGGAACTAGTAATTCATTAATTTGTTTAATTCTTTGAATTTATTCGTTTCAACTTATGCATTTTTTAAGTTATTTGCATTTAAATGTGTGAAAATTTTTGAGAGATAAGATTTATTAATAAAACAAACAAAGCTTTTGTTGTTATCATTTTATATGCAATACAGTGCAATCAATATATTTGAAAACTTAATTTACTGAAATTGACAGTAAATAAATTTTGTACAGCCGTTTCGCCAATTGCCTAAGTCAATGTTCAAGAAAATATCAAATTATAAAAAAGCTTAAAACATCTTTTACATTAGATTTTCATTAAGAATTTATTGCAAGAAATTTAAATGAAAACCCTTATTGCCGTATTCATAGTAAAACAGTTTGACAAAGCACCAGTGTTAAATCTTAATTTTTTAAGCAATAGTTAACAGATATAAGCTAAGAGAATTCATTGTTTGTTGGTGGAGGGACGTAAAAGAAATGTTTAAATTAATTTAAAAATTGGGTTCAGGGTTCGAACGGTTACAAAATAAATAAAAAATTGTTACACTTGTAAATTAAACAAGTTTTGCAAAAAACTCCGACTTTAAAATAGACAAACATAAAATCATGTTTTTTATTGTAACACCCTTTTATTTATTAATTTAAATATTTTTTATTATAATACCACACAAAGTAGTAGGTTCAAAAGATAGGGTTAAACTACATCAATTATGGAAACACACTTTAATTTCTAAATTAAAATTGTATACTTACTTGTTGTTATAGAGGTCTTAGCAATAGAGATGTGTTGTAAATTTTAACCGTCTGTCAACTACTTATTAAAAGTATAGCCATATACATTAAATTAAATGAACTATTGTGACACCCTTAAATTTATTATTTTTAATATTTATACTTGTTATTATAAAGGTCAAAGCAATCGACATTCTGTCCAATTTTCAATCGTTTGTCTATAACGGTTTAAAAGATGAGTCAATTTAGGTCATCTGTGGGTACACCTTTTAATTTTAAGATTATTCTTTTTGCTATTGAAAGCTACAGTGGTAAGCAGTTTTTTTAATTTTAAAGTGGTGCCTTTTACGGTTCATAACACATGTAAAACTATGTATTTTGTATGGAGACACCCCTATTTTTGATATTATTAACGGTTTTTCAACCAGCCTAACCTTTAAATAAAGAAAAATATTGAATAATTGGTGTAGAAATGACTGAGATCTGAAAGCAGAAACGTAAGAAATCAACATTCAGATGAATGGATAACCTCTTTCGTTTTTTGAAGTTGATCAAAACAGGCAGCTAATTCATTCACTTGTTAGCGATTCGCTTTGCACAGAACTTAAATAATTTTTGACATTTAGAAAAAAACAAACCAAACCAAACTGCTAGTCTGTCATTTGTCAGGTGGTAATGATGACAAATTTATTAATTCAGTATATTTATAATTAAATAATATTAAGGCATAATTAGTCTTTACTTTTCATTCCGTGACAAATCAGCTGATCAGTTACTGTTAAATGGAAAATATATATTTGTGGTTTGTTATTACTTTAATGTTCTGTTCCGTTCGAATCAGTAGAAACGTTAAGTTACTTGAAATCTATTTTTGTTATTGTAATTCATTATGTTGTGTATTGTGTTTTCTTTGTTTACTAAAAACTGCTGATATATTGTTATAGAAAAAATAATCACAATAATTTTAAAAGCTGAACGGCGCGAACAGAACAGCAAAAGAAAGTAAAATCTAATAAGGCTTTTATAAAATTCGCTATCATCTTAAAAATTAAATTAGTATGATAATTTTTGTGCACAGGCACTTGTAAAATTATAGTTAAATACTTTTTTATCCAAACAGATTAAATACTAACAACGGCGATTTGAGAGCTGAGACCTTTTTTGAACCTAATCAGTGTTTTTATTTTTTTTTTCGTCCTTTCTCGCCAAATGGCTTGTAGAATATCGCCAATATATAAAAGTATGTAATATTAGCTAAGTAGAACAAAACTTTTTGGAAAATCAAAGTATCAATTAAATTTAAAACAGTTTTGTTCAATTCAGTTTGAACTTTATGCCAAAATCCATATTAAGAAAGGAATTTTGTAAATATGTTTGCTCGTTAAATTTTTTATTAATTCATCGCTGTTTTCTGTATCAGCTAAAATATTAGGCTTAAAATTTTTTCTTGCAAATGTGAGTAATGTGGTTAAAGTTTTTTGATGAATATTCATGCATCCATATAGTCAGATTGGCAATCCAAACTTAAACTTTTTATTTCATGTATAATTCTATTTATGAAATCAATAGTTTTCATCATACAATTCGTAGCAAATATGTTTAACTGGTTTATCGTTTTTAGCTGTTGATATCCCATTTAACTCACTGTTTTTTTTTTTATTTTAGCGCCTTACTTGATGTTTAAGTCAAACATTAGATTAGTATTTATGTATGTACAAACATACAAAATAAAGCTGCAATGTTATTTTTTTTTTAATTGCAATGTTATCGTAAAGAAAATAATAAAAAATATCACCAAGTACTTTAAATAACGCCAGCAATCTGGCCTCTCGCCGTTGTAAAATTTTTATCGCTAAATAGGATTTTTTTTACAGTTGGCGAAAAATCGGCATAACTGACTGCACTGAATCTAATGGATCACATTTATAAAATTTACATTGTAGCATACCAAAATTTATGTTTACATACATTTACATTAAATCGTCCACAGTTATGGCTCGATATTACCCGCAGTTAACTGAAATGAAGTTTCTAGCAGTATTTGCCAAAATATATACAACAAATTGTCACTTTCTATAGAAGAATTCTCGAAAAATGTGTGGTGAAATTTTTCGGCATGGTTAGTTTCTATAAACCGCAAGCTGAGACACCAGAAGTACTTAAGTGATGGTCGTTTTCCTTTAATTATACCTTCTAAACTCATAATCATTTTGGTGCATGAAATGCCGATGTCCTTAGAATTAGTTGTACACTTTCACGAATTTTTTGCACAAGCTTACATCGAAATAGGTGCTTCGTCTCGGCCAGGGAGGGGCAACCTGCGACCCACGTGCACATTAACTGCGGACAGTGAACATATTTAAAATTTTTATGGTGGCCGGCCCTTAAGCAATGACAGGCAACAAAACAAAACTACGAAAAAATTTTATTATTTTGTCTTATATTTAAACGAAGATATAAAACAACATCATAAAACAAACTGTAAAAAACATAACGAAAAAAAAAACGATAAATTTAGTTACCAAAAACAAAAATATATAAATATACATATTTTATTTGCTTTGCGTCAAGAATTTGAAGTAAGATTATTGGATTTCAACAGTAAAGAATGTATGTTGATGTATTTTCAATTCAATTTTTGTTAAGAGATGAGACCAAAATTCCCGAATATTTTAAGTTAGAATAAATTGAACTGCTAGAAAGAAAAGATCTTAAAATTAAATTTATGGAGTTATCTTAAATTGAGTTTTTTAAAAATTGAGATGCGCACATATTTTCGGAATTAATTAATAACACAAGAAAATTATTAATTTTCTTTAATTGTGCTTGATTCCTTCATTCTCATTAAATATTTATTATTTTAAACTAAACTAAAAAATGAAATGTATTACTGCGGGGAAAGCATATCCATATGGCCATTTCGCTACTGCTCATATATAGCTCATCAGTGGATTCTACCCAAATCTTGTAAGGAAAACCTCAGAGTCTTATACCTAAAGCCAAATTGATTAAATTAGAAA
This sequence comes from Gymnosoma rotundatum, assembly GCA_916610165.2. NCBI lineage: Eukaryota > Metazoa > Arthropoda > Insecta > Diptera > Tachinidae > Gymnosoma > Gymnosoma rotundatum. Next base: position 29,108,087 of record OU744336.1, read on the forward strand.
TCTATTGCATCAATAAGGCAAAAAGCCATAAAAAAAACTCAAAAAACTTTTAATACAAAAACACAGTAACCATTGAGTAAATATTTTTATTTTTTCTTTCATTTTTCTACATTAGGGTTTCCATCGGAAACCATTCATATGTATTTGAAAATTATTTTATTGTTTGGGAGCACATATTAATGCGAACAATATTTTTTTCGAAAAATTCTTTTTTAAAATCAAAATATAGATCGCGAATTACAGACGAGAATTTAGAAAGTAGCTTAGCAGTTGCTACTAAAACTGAACCAGACCACAAATAATCAATGGCGAGTGTCTTGTTAATATAATAATACAACTTATACAATTTTTTTTAAAGTATTATATATATATATATATATATTATCAGAAATATTTAATTTTTGTTCAACTTTTAAAAATTTTCTTAACCGTTTTATGAAAACATAATTTTCATTTACCTACAAAACCAATGATAATGGCCCGCTTAAGTTTGATTGTTTTCATTTTTGCCACGCATTAAAAAAAGGTTTCCCATCCCTGATCTTGGCTAAAACAACTTTAAACAAATTCTCGGTTTGGGCAACACAGCAATGGCTTTGAAATTAGTTTGAAAGATTTTCAATGTTGTTTAAGCGTAAAGCAACCTTTGTCTAGGATAGAAAAATCTACTACTGTCAAAATTATGAATACTAATTTTAGTTTATGTAGCTTAACGGCTCCAGCTTAAAAATAGGCCTTCGAAGAAACTGCCGGAGTGTTAAATATTCTTGGCACGCAGCCCTTTTTATATTCAATGTACATTTCTAATTTAGACTTTCTATTTTATTGAAACTTATTACTAATATAATTCAATAGCATTTTCCAAGTGGCTTGAAAAAATAAAAATACTCAATTAAATATGACACTCAAAATTGGTTCACTCAATTTCTGTAAGTTCTGAACTGCGTTTAATTTGATGTGTTTAGGTGTGTATTGTACACTTGTGCGGTACACTATAATTTGAACGAACATAATAGGAACATTTTGAAGGAAAATAATATTTAACATTTTCAACTTTAAAATCATTTATTTCTAGCTGTGAATTTTTACACAAGACTTAGAATTATAAAACTCTAGCTCACAAATATTTTGTAGTCATTTACTACATAAAATCAAGAGAAATAACGTTTCCTCGTAAATATTTAATAACTATTATTTAACGATTGAATACAAAAACGCTTTTGTTTATAAATACTAACGATATTAACTTTTGTCATTGTATTTTAGACAGCCTTAGGTTTTCACTCGACTAATGACAGAATGGACTACAAGTGCGGCGGAAGTCTTATAAGTGAAAATTTTGTTATAACAGCAGCACACTGTACCAATTTTACAGGGTATGTTAAACGTCCTAAATAACAACTCTTCAACTTTTCTCTACTAAAATTTTAAACAAATTTAAATATTATTTGCAGACTGCAGCCCTCTAAAGTACGTATTGGAGACTTAAATTTAATGGTAGAAGAAAGTTTCTTGGAACCACAAATTCGTAATATTAAAAGTTTTTATGTACATCCGGACTATAAACCAGCCTCATATTACCATGACATTGCACTCTTGGAACTAGATCAGGAAGTCAAGTAAGCAAACTTTAATATGAATTTTAGTTAAAATAATATTTTAGATATTCTTTCTTTTGCAGCTTAACAGAATTTGTTCGTCCTATACGCTTGTGGACCCAAGAAACTTTGCCTTTTACTACAGCCCATGCCATGGGATATGGTGCAACGGATTTTGCAAGAGAGCGTACCAATCGTTTAACAAATTTAAATATGACAATTGTGCCAAACGATAAGTGTAATCGCGAATTTCCCAGGTTTCCCGAAACTAAAAGAGGAATTTTATCAAGTCAAATATGTGCTCGTGATTATGCACTAAATCGTGACACCTGTCAAGGAGATTCAGGAGGCCCATTACAATTGAATATCCGAGGGCGAAGAAGCAAAACTCGCTTACACTATCAATTAATTGGTATAACATCGTATGGTTTGCACTGTCGTAGTGGTTATCCAAGCATATTTACAAGAGTGTGTTCTTATTTGGATTGGATTGAGCGAGTTGTATGGAAAGACTTCTTTGACTGACTAAACAATCTTTACGATTTTTTTTTACAATTTTGTCTGGCTTAAAAATAAAGCAGAAAAGTCGTTATAAGTTCCTTTTTTAGCTGTTAAATTGTATAGAATCTATCCAATCTGTATATTCTGATACTCTAGGTCTGATACAAAAGGTCGAATGGTACCGAGATTGTCACTTGAACGAAGTATTAAGAGTTTTCGAGAGTAAACATTAACATATGACATAAAATTTAGCTTAGAAACTTATTTTTATAAATTCGCTCGACACGTATCTCTTGCATTGTAAGGTTCCTTAGCACAAATTCATGCTTCCATCATTGCATAAGGTAGTACTAATTCTTCCATACTAATAATTATAGACTAGAAAGAGAGCAAAATCTTATTCTTAATTTAGGAAAATTTTTATTTTACTTGAGCTCATGCTTAAAGCTGTAACTGCGATCCCCTCCCAAGTACTCCTAAAGCAGCAAAAACGAGATTATTAAAAATAAACAGTTCAATAACAAACAAATACTATCGGGACATTTAATTTATTCTATATTTCGTACTCTGAGACTTCTACTATATTTGTAACCCGTGCAGCCATCCAAACCACAATATTCCGTTAAAGTTTAGGCTACGGTTTTCTTGTTTTAACTGTTCTTTCGTCTTAACCTAAGACGGTGAAACGTCATCTAATGAGCATAATGAGCAGGCTTAGAGAAGATATATATAAAGAATTTACTTGGCTTGACATTAAACATAAAACCAAAATTAGTTATAAAGAACTACACAACATTACTCAATATTAAAATTACACCTGCTATAATGTTAATATATAATGTTTAAGATCTTCAGATACATAGTGAAACCACCAGGATGTATCTTTGCATCGCTGATGGGTATCGGTTTATTTCCAAGGCCAGTAAGATTGGTACCTCATATTAAAGCGACAGCAATGCCAAAAAAAACATTAAATTGTTTAAAGAAAAAGCTAAATTTATTTTCCTACCTATTTATTGATGCACAATGACCTGCAACAAGTACATGTTATTGGCAGATTAAAACGCTACCACATTTGTAGTCGACTCCGTTTGTATAAGCCATCTATTTCCAACCCAGGGTTACCTGTAGAAGTAATGCAATTGTTGTTAGAAAACAGTTATGCAATACGCCTTAAACTGACCCAAGCCCATTTAGAAGCGAGTAACAGTAAAAACGCAATTACTGAAAATCAAAAAAAAAAAAGTCGCTTAAATATAATATGTTGCCTCTCAGGTTTTTTCCTTTCATAAGTTTGCCCCTAAAATCTGTACTAATTGGGAAAAATTCTCGCAATCTAGGGGAATAACCACTAAAATGACAACACCGGTTAACAGAGAAAAGTCTCTACTTAATATTATAGCACCCTGTATTAGTGATTAAATGTTAAAAATTAGGGAAAGGTGCCTAAAAATTGTTTAAACCGGAATATCCGTTCCTTTTGTTATATAACTAATTTTTTTTTTTTTGCTACTTCTTATTCAGGCAGTACTGCAAAAAAAAAAAAAATCTGAAAACCTAAAACCTTCGTTAAGCTCTGAATTTGATGTCTTTGCAAAACAACAAGAGTTTTAATACTTTCAAGAACCCGAAAAAAATATTTACATCCAAATTTTACAGATCATATGTATATATACTTAAACTTAGCATGCAGCCAAATTCAATCAATCTATTTTTACGCTGTAATAGCTGCCGGGCAGTATTGGAAATTTCGACAAGTGCCTTGAGTACCATGATGTAGCGTACAGTCGGAAAGAAATTCATCAGTTGCAGGAAATACAATTTTTTATTCAACAGTATAATGAATCTAAAAAGAAGAACAATTAACACGTACAATATATATTTCACAGAGAAATCCCTCCATTTTCGTTTAATATTAAAAACCACCGGATTCTGCTTAATTTTTGTTCTTATCTCCTGAACACTTTGTTTTGAAATGAACGTTTTATTTGTGCCAGTGACACACATTGCACGTACATTGTTTTCTTGTTTAAGACAGTGTTTATTAATTTAGTAAAGTGAAATAAAACTTTCAGTTTTGTTTTCATTTAGTCGAAACACAAACAGTGTTTTCAGTTATGATAATTTTTCGCCAAACGTGGCGATAAAAAATCCTTTTTGGCGATAAAAATTTTAGAATGGCGAGAGGCGAGTTTCCTGGCGATATTTTTGGCTGTTTTTTTGCGATTTTCTTTACGATAACACTGCAATTAAAAAAAAAAACAATAATTAAAATTATAGCTTTATTTTGTGTATTTAGTACGCCTTCTATGTACATAAATACTAATGTTTGAATTAAATGAAGTGATAATGGCCCTTAAATAAAAAAGCAGTGAGTTACATTGGTTGGAGTTAAAGTACCATTTTTCGTTGATATTAAGGGCTAAAAATTATAAACCAGCTAAAAGTATTTACAACGAATTGTGTTATGAAAAAATATTGCAAGAAAATGTTTAAGCCGAATATTTTAGTTGACAGAAAACATTAATTAAGAAGAAAAAATATAACGAGGAAATGCATTTACAAAATTCGTTTTTTAACACTGAATTTGGCATTATTGTAAACTAAATCAAACAAAACTGTTTTAATCGTAACTAATTCTTTGATTTTACGAAAAAAAATTTTCTGTATTTTTGAAACGTTGCTAAAGGAAATTCTTGTTTTTATAGCTAATTTGCAAACTTTTGTATATTGGCGATATTTGGCGATATTCTACAAGTCATTTGACAAGAAATCGTAAAGAAAAACTGGCAACACTGAGTACTAGTTTTTTTATATTAATTTATGATTGAAAGCTTCAAATAAAAAAGTTAAGGGAGGATACAAAAAAAGCTTTGCACTTTGCAGTACAGTTTGTTTGAGCTTTTAAAGCGGTTATTAACTGAGATAACGATTACAACAAAACTAGTATGTGCCCGTGCAGCCAATAGAATGCTTTCTAAATGCAAGAAAATGTACTTAATTTTTCAACCAGGAAGCAGGGCTGCCAGATAATTTTGATAAGAAATCGGCATATTTGCAAAACAAAAACCGGCTTTATCGCCAATTTAAATTTAGAAAATCAGCAAAATATCGGCCAAATAAAAATACCCATTTTAAATGCAACTAAAAATATTTTATTTACATTTTCCGGCGTACTATATGAAATCTGCTAAAATAAAAACAAATTGCTTTTACTTATGAAACAATTTACTGAAGGATACTGCGTAAGGATGTTGTATGATTTTTATACCACTATATTTAAAAAAGTAATTAAAGCAGGATTTTGTTTTGCTTAAGTAAAGTGGAACATCGCAAGTAGACCACATCCACTGAGTTCGTCTCTGAAGGCCAGTTTTGCTACACTGCGTACTGATGAAATGACAGGGATCATATTCTTGGATCTATAAAAGATTTATTATTTCTTAGTCGAATGGTGTTTTTTTCATTGGTTTGGCAGAAGTCACTGATGAACATGAGCCCGAATGACACAGGCTTAAAATGATATTCATCTTAAATCGTTAAGTGGTAAGTTATTCCCAATACTTTTGGCAATAATAAAAGCATTGATTACTGCCTTCCACTTAGTCAGCGTCTGGATCAATCTCTTCCAAGTCAACTTCATCCTCGACAGTTTCCAGTATAAAGGAAATGTTACTGTCTTTGACTTTATTGTTTTAAGCCATTGATATATACGTATTATAATAAATTAAAACTTTCAATACTTCAATATTTTTGGCGCCGCATTCCTGCACAACAAAAGTTAATAAAAAAAGTTAATTAAAAGAGAAAATGTGATCCCATAGAGGCATAATTTTGACGTACAAAGTTACATATTTTAAAACGTCAATGAAAAGATACTTAAAATTTACGCAAAAAGTATATGTGCCTTACGACAACAAATACTACTGACACAAAACTAAAATTTAAAGGGGGCTCACAAAAGACTTGAATTTGACGTAGTATATAGGATTATCTCTTGGACCCTGCTGTTCGGAATCTGGAAATTTACTCAAAGTATTCGTTATATTGTCTACTAAAATAACAAAAGTAAAAAGTAAAATAAGAAGATATGATTTTTGCGTTAATTGCTATATCTTTTGATCCACAAAATAGAGACAATTTAAATTAAAACCGGGTTTGTAAAACTATGGCTGCTGATGCAAGATATACTCTATATATAAAATTAAAACTGAAAGGGCACCCCCTACAGGCCGTTATATTGACTTATTTTGGATTTTATTTTAAATAAGATCTTAAATATTATTCCCTTTGTAGCTTAACAGAATTTGTAAGACCTATACGCTTGTGGACCTAAGAAACTTTGACTTTACTACAGCATTTGTCACGGGATGTGGTAAATTGCTCAGGTTTCTCTTAACTAAAACATAAATTTTTTCGAGTAAAATATGTGCTTGTGATAACGCAATATATCGTGAAACCTGCTAGGGTGGCCTATTACAAAAATATTAAAGGGTTTGCACTGTCATAGTGGTATTCAAGTATATTTACAATAGCGTATCTTTATTTATTTTAACTAATTAAAAGATTATGAGAATTAGTTACGCTGTTTGGCTTAAAAATAATGTACAAATATTTTTTTAACTTTTAAATGCTATCGAATCTATCCAATCTGTATATTCTGATACTCTAGTATACACTCCAGGCGGTTCTTGAGCACAACCTCTTCCAAATGAAGTTATGCCCACTACAAAAGGTCTAGTGATACCAAATTTGTCCGTTGAAAAGAGTATTATAGGACCTCCAGAGTCACCCTTAGAAAAAAAAAAATTACATAAAAATTTGCATTTAAAAATATTTTTACAAATTTACCTGACAAGTATCTCTTATACTATCAGGATCTTTCGCACAAATTTGTGTTTCCACTATTCCATGAGGTAATGATGGTTCTCCCGAGTAAAACTTAAAACAATCCTTATTCGAGACAATAACTAAATATGCCTTAAGCAAACTTTCGGAACTTGCTCCACCTGAAAAAATGTTATAAATTTATTTGTATTTATAAAAGTACCATAAAAACCATCCGCCCAACAGATGGCGCTAAATATGGTTGAAATAGATTTACCTACATCCTAGATCAAAATATTATTCTAAATTTAGGATTCACATTTTGATTTAAATTTTATGCGATTCACATTCAATACTCCTCAAGCAAGCAAAATCGAGATTATTTTAAAAAAATATGCAATAATCAAATTGTTGATTAAACACATACAGGACATAGACTTGTCATATATTACACATCATATTGTAAAGTTTTAGTGGGTTTTAAGCTTAGAGCTCTTTTTGATACTATCGCGACCTTTAATTTATTCACAATTTCTAACTCTTTGACTCTAATTATATTTGAAACCCGTGCAGGGTTAAGTTTAGGCTAAAGTTTTCTTGTTAACCGACTTCAAAAAAGAAGGAGGTATACAATTCGGCCGAAAATTGCTTTTTTATATTTGTGCTGCAGAACTCAGTCATTTCTGAACCGATTTTGAAAATTGTTGGTAATAAGATATATTATGCTTACAGATTGGTCCTGTTTAAAAAACAGTTCATAACCTTAAAAATTAAAGGATGTCCCCATACAACACGCATATTTTTTACGTGTATTATGCACTGTAAAGGGCGTGTCCCCAATATTGACGTAAATTTAATTATATGGCCCTATCTTTTGAACCGTTATAGACAAACGCTTGCAAATTGAACAGAATGTTGATTGCTATGGCCGTTATAGAAACAAGTATTAATATTACAAATTATAAATTAAAGGGTGCGCCAATAGTTCATTAAATTTGATGTATACGGCCATACTTTTTAACAGTTGTAGACAGACGCTTGAAATTTACAACGAACCTGAATTGCTTAGTCCGATCTAACAACAAGTATAAAATTTGGATTTTGAAGTTAAAGGGTTTCGCAATAGCTGATGTAATTACAATTTCAATTATGATCCGTTATATTCAGAATTCTTAATCTTAAAAGGGACCTGTATTTTTAAGCCTGCTATATTAACGAGCTTATAATTTGTAATAAGAAATTAAAGGGTGTCCCATAATTTATGTAGATTTACTTATAGGAGCCTATCTTTTAAACCGTTATAGACAAACACTTTCAAATTTCACATAAGGTCGATTGATATGGCCGTTATATTAAAAAGTAATAATATTTAAAATCATAAATTAAAGGGTGCCCCATATAGTTCATTTAATTATGTATGTATATGGCAAAAATTTTAAACATTTGTAGACAGACGATTGAAATTTGCAAAGAACCTGTATAACTAACTCCACTACAACAACAAGTATAATATTTGGTTTTTTAAATAAACGGGTGTCCCAATAGTTGATGTAATTTGGTGTATGCGGCCGATATTTTGAACCGCTATAGAAAGACAGCTGAAATTTCAAGGGACCTGTTTTGCTAAGTACGCTATAACAAGTAGCTTAGAATTTGTATTTAGAAATTAAAAAGAGTGTTTCCAAAATTAATGTAATTTGTTCTATATGGCCTTATTTTTTGACGTTGTTTTTTTTTTTTTGCAAGAATTATTATAACTGTTGTTTAATCTTAACCTAAGGAGGCCATATGTTATCTATTATGGAGAAAAACAATCGTCTGTTGACATCTTTCATGTTTAATGGATGATCAATATTTGTTTTAATAAAGGCCAGGATTCTTTATCATACATAATCGCACGATTTCATCACACAAAATCTGGCAGAACTCTGTCCTACTTTGAAAATCGTTTCAAAAGCGCGTCGTAGGTGCCACACTATTATACAAACGGGATGCAAAACATGTGGTTTTTATATTTTGTTGTTTTTTCTTCTCATCATCTAAAAAAAATAACCCTAATTGCATAGAGAAAAATATTTTATAAATTATTTTAAAAGATTAGTTAGAAGTCGTACAGATCTATTAAAGAGTCCGTCACACACATACACTTTCAATGCACACTATCATACTTTATCACACACACATGCAATTTTCCACAGATCGTACGACTGAGTATTATGGTTAATCCTGGCCTTTACTGAGATTCCGCTATTAAAAGTAAAGACAGACTTAAAGGTAGTCATGGAATAAGTAATGGGTAGACATGGCAGGACATCGCTATACACATAGAAAAAATATTTACTAAGAAAACATACAACCCAAATTGACTATAAAGGACTAGACACTACTACTTAGATAAATTTTGTCAAGATATAAATTAAAACTATTATCGCAAGATCTTACCAAATTGTGTGTGTCCATAGCCAATTGCGGTAACATTGACTTCATCTAATGAGTAAGAACCCCAGATACATATTGGGACCTCAGTGACATTGTTTTTTAAACGAATCAAAGCAATATCATGATAAGACTCATTCTTTTTATAACCTGGATGTATTTTTACATCGACGATGGGTATTGGTTTATTGCCAAGGTCAGTTAGATTCGTACCTCCAATTACAGCGACTTCAGGGGCCATGCTAAAAAAGAAAACTTTAAGTTTGTTGAAGAAAAATTAACTTTTCCTACCCGTTGAGTAATGCACAATGGGCTGCAGTAAGTACATATTGATGCGAGATTAAAACACCACCACATTTGTAGTCGATTTGGTTAGGATAAGCAAGTGATTTCCAACCTAAGGCTACCTGTAGCAGCATATAAGAAGAAAGAAATATGGTTAAAATGCAATTAAAAATATTTGAATTTTTAAAATTCCATGATCAAAATTGTCTGAAGTTAATTTTTGTTGTCAGACATTATTTCTCCGCTATAAAAAAGAGATAGAAATTTTTTATTTCAAAATATTTAAATAAATAAATAGATCCCCTATATTAATCCCATTTTAAACAAAAATCTTCCAATCGTTATTATCCTTAATTTTGCAAATCAGCTTCGTTAGCCTTTTACATCTTGTCTGATAGTGTTTAAGACAGAACAACGCAAAATTTATAAATTTACAATGTTTTTATACCCTGCACCACAAAGAATGGAAAAAGGGTAAATCTAAATTTATCATTCCGTGTGTAATTTCTACAATTTACATTTCCGACCCCATGAAGTAAATATATACTGACTTTTTATGTATAGCGAAGTCGACTGAGCGATGTCCGTCTGTATGTCCCTGTTAGTGTTGAACTCTTGATAAGATATAGTGTCGAAGGAGGTGCAATTGGAAATCAGATTGATTGGTCCATGTCCTTCGAGGCAGCAAGCAAAACACCACGGCTATCTCTAATTTTTTCATGTCATTTGGAACAATAAAGTAACTCCATTAAAAAATATACATGGTGAGAATTAAAAAATAAGAAGAAAAAACATCAAGTGAAAAATTTGGCGCTCACCCATATTTTCCTAGTTGCGGGGCTCAGAAATTTTCAAATATTTTAAAATATTATTTTAAAGCTTTTGAAGAGATCTTTAAGGAAATACTAAAATTTTTTAAAAATACTTCACCCATTAAGAGCCGATGGCATTATTATATAAATTAATATACATACTCGTATATGCAGTACCAAATTTGTTTATTTTTTAATTCTCTGTCACCTCAATATTTGCTTTTTCAATTGTAGTTACTTCACTAAACTAGATTTACATAGATGGTGAAGGGCATTTAAGATTCGGTATAGCCGAATATAACACTCTTACTTGTTTTTTTTTTGTGAGTTTTTACGAGTAACAACGTTATGCATTAACAATTCTTACAGCACGCCTTGAACTGACCTAAACCAGATCAAAAACAAGTAACAAAAGGAGCTGTTGAAATATCATTTAATATGGCAACACTGGTTGCCCGACATAGTCTTAACTATTGTTATAACTAGGGCAACATAAAACTAGCAAAGTAAAATTTTCTTGGTAAATAATGGAAGTCCGATTCATTGAAAATTACTCAGTTAGAGGCATATTTGTAAGGGCTATTTTTTGCTACTTTTTAAGTTAATTGCTACTTTTTTCTATATTTTTTGCTAATTTTACTAATAATTGCTGAATTTTAAGTCAAATTTTAAATTTTCATGCAGATTTTATTTACACTGCAATAATAGATATAATCAATTAAATTAAATTAATAAAAAAAAACTTTTGATGATTTTTTACTTTTTCTTCGGAACATGAGGAAATATGAAAATTTATTATTCGAAATCTCTTAAAATTTTATTTACTTTATTCGTGCTTGATTCCTTTAAATATAAATATTTCATGATATTCTCATGAAATATTTATTATTTTAAACTAAACTAAAAATGAAAGGTATTACTGCGGGGAAAGCATATCCATATGCCCATTTCACTACTGCTCAAATAGCTCGTCAGTGGATTTTACCCAAATTTTGTATAGAAAAATGGAAAGTCTTATATCACAAGCCAAATTGATTAAATGAGAACTCCATTGAATCAATAAGACAAAAGACAATAACAACTCAAAAATGTTTTTATTTAATTTTTTTTTTTTTTTTTTGTTATTTTGTTTAAATACAAATTTTTAAAAGTTTAAGGTCAATATCTTGGTTTTTGTGGTCATGTTTTACATGTTTTTAAAGCTGATTTTTAGAGTTAAAAAATAATATTTTAGAGCTACTTTTAAGATGCCCTAGTTATAGCGAACTCCCCTGTTACAATGATTGATAGTAAAAAAAAAACACCGAAAAGTTGGCTGTAAATTTTTAAACCAGAATTTCAGTCTATTTCTTTTTCTGAGCTTTAGTCAAAAAATACAAAAAAATTAAAAAATATTTAGGTTTCTTATGCTCAATAATAATAACTTCTTAAATTTTGTTAATTCTTCCAACTACCAAAAAAAAATATAATAAAATATACCTACAGTATATTCGAATTCTATGGACTATAAAAATTATATGTATGTATATATTTTTTACCAGGGTTCAGAAAAATACACAACGTGTATGCAAAACCCGAACATAAATGTTATCAAATACAGCTCAAAGAAACATCACATTTGTGTGTTTCTAAAATTTGTGTGTTGCTGAACGCACATATAGATTTTTAGCATATATGAATGTACATATGTATATGTATATGTACACTTAAACTTACCATGTAGCTAAATTCCTTATATTCAGTGTAATATCCAGCGATAATTTCAAATCTTTGCTCTAGAATGCCACAATTCGTATTAAAGGGTTTCATTGTCATATCATCCCAAATATTCTCTTTGCAGCAAACGTACTCCACATTGCCATCAAAATAACAAAAATGAACTTCTTTGGCTGTAATAGCTGCCGGGCAATATTGCAAATTGCGACAAGTCCCTTTAGCGCCATCAGGTAGCTTACAATCGGTTTGAAAATCATCAATCATAGGGAATATAATTTTTGTTTCAACAGTAAAATGTCTCAAATAGAGAAAAATTAATACGTGTAATGTGTTTTTCATAGTAATTGGGGATTCCTCCGTTTTCCTTTAATATAAAAAATCACCGGATAGTGTTTAATTTTTTGTTCTTATCTCCTGAACACTTTGTTTTGAAATAAACTTTTTATTTGTGCCAATAACACACATTTCGTTTTTTAATGGCATCATTTATATTTTAATGGATTCAAACACAGGTTTTGTTTTTGTTTTCGTTTAATCTAAGCTCCTGCTATTTGATTACTTCATAATTGAAAGCTTCAATTATGAATATAAATGGTCGATATAAACAAGCTTTGCGTTACGTAGAAAAGCTTGTTAAAGCTTTTATAGTGGTTATTGGCTGAGATAATAGTTTTAATAATATTTGTGAGTGCCTGTCTAATAGTGCATTTACGTTATACCCAAATCTAGTACTAATTATATTTCGAGCAAAATCTAGTTGATGTTAAATATATTTCCCATACAAAACAAAATCTACTTCGCCACTAGATTTTGAAAAAATCTTCTCAAAATCTAGCAGTACTTAGTAATGCAACTATGGTACAAGAAAAAATTACAGTTTTATTAAAACAATAAAAGGAAATTTATTTAAAATCTTAATAAAATGTAAATATAAACAAAAGTAAAAAATTAATGATTTTAAAACTATAAAAATAATGTAAAATTATTTTTAAATACCCACTTTGTTTTTTATCTTTTATTAATATGAAATCCTTTTAGTGCGAATAAAAAATACGAATTATATTTTAAAAGAGATTTAAAATCAAATCTAGTAGATTTCGGTGTAATGTAAATGCTCTATAAATAGGAAATGAAATGAAAAAAAAAACATTTTTTTAACCGAAAAAATAGAATTTACGATTATTTTTAACAGACTTCAATAAAAAGGAGGTTATCAATTAGTCTAAAAGTTTTTTTTAATGTTTGTGCCCCGCAGAGTTATTTAGAGTTATTTCTAAACCGATTTTGATTTTTTTCTTTATTAGAAAGCTCTTGTTTAGAGATTGGTTTCATTTTAAAAACAGTTCATTATTTCAAAAATTAAAGGGCGTTCCCATACAACACGTTTTTCACGTTTATCATAAACCGTAAAGGGCACCACTTTAAAATAGTGTATGACTATAGCTCACAATGGCAAAAAGCTATACAAAAATAAATCTATTTTGAACCTTTATAGATAATCGCTTATAAGTTTTACAGAATGTCGATTGCTATGACCGTTATAGAAAGGAGTATTAATATTCAAAATTATAGGTTGCCCCAATAGTTCATTTCATTTGATAAATATGACCATATTTTTGAACAGTTGTAGACAGACGTTTAAAACTAACTCCGCTAAAATAACAAGAATAAAAATTGTAATTGGAAACTAAAAGGGTGTCCCAATAGGTGATGTAATTTGATGTATGTTTCTAAACTCTTGAATTGTTATAGTCACACAGCTGGAACTTACAGGGTACCCCTATTGCTAAGTCCGCTATAACAATAAGTTTATATTTTGAATTAAGAAATTAAAAGGTATTCCCATTACCAAAATTAATGTAATTTGACCTATATGGCCGTATCTTTTGAACCGTTAGATACAAACACCTGAAAATTAAACAGAATTTCCATTGCTTTGTTTAGTACAATAAGAAGTATAAATATTTCAAATTATTAATTAAAGGGTATAACAATAGTTGGTGTTATTTTCTGTTAATAGCCAAACTGTTGAACTGTTATAGACAGACGGTTAAAATTTACAATGAACCTGATTGCGAAGTCTGCTACAACAGCAAGTATAAAATGTGAATTTGGAAATTAAAGGGCCCCTAAAGTTGAAATAGTTAGATGAATGTTGCCAAACTGTTGAACAGTTGTAGACAGACGGTTGAAATCAACAAGGAGCGGAAGTGCTAAATTCACTAAAACAAGTATAAAGTTTATTAGCCATACTTTTGAATCGTTATAAACAGACAAATGAAATCTGTTTTGAAGTCGGTTTTTTTTGCAAGAAGAAAAGAAAGTAAAGCTTACAGATTAATCTTATTGTAGGAAATTAATTTAAGTTTAAGGATAACCCCATGTAAGACACATGCTTTTTACAAATAACTGAAGAGTAATTGATACCCACTTGAAATTTTTAACAGCGTGAAACTAAATGAAAAAAGTTGTCTACAGGGAGAAGTATTTTTGATGTTAGTGCCCATAAATTTTAACAGCCTAACAGAACGACACTTGAAATTTACACAAAGGTATTTTACTATAGCCGCTTCAACAGCAACAAAATACAAAATCGAAATATAAAGGGTGCTCAAATGACATTATATTGACATTTAAAAAATTACCGGTTAAGTAATAACTATAAAAAATAAACCATTTGAGCGTGTCCCACAGAAGGTATTTTTTTTAACTAATTTGGTATTGAATTTTGAATGTAAGAAGCAGATTTTTTTTTATTAAATTACGTTGGGGTGACTAAATTTACGGAGCGTTTTTCAACGATTATCCCATAATTTTTAGTGAATAATATCTGCTGGTGATTAAATCCTTCACAGTATTTTAATGTATTCTTGTACTTCAGTTTTATTTATTTTTTTACGATGATTTTATAATTAAACTAAAGTTTTTATTTGTTCATATAAATTTTACTTAAATTGCAACATTGATGCCTGTCTCTCTGATTGCGTATTAAATTTATTTTTTTTTTTCAAATATTGCAGCGGATGTAATGTGTACCCATTGATATCGGATATATAAATTTTTTTAGAATACAAAATTTAATCATTTATTTTATTTATTATTCAGATTCAGTCTTTAAATTATTAAAATTATTAAACAATTAATAATTACTTTCAATTATATATTATTTGAAATAAAAATATTTTTTAATATAAATAACTAAAGTAATAATGTTTTTATTACTTTTAATCTGTTGAAATAGTTAGTCAAACTATTTTAGAACTTAATAAATAATTTTAGTCTGATTTAAGTTCGCGAAGAATGCTTGCTAGTGACGTCTGTCGCGAGCCGAAAACTGTGCAATGTTTTTTGCTAATGTTTAAATTTCTCAGTTTTCTTTGAAAATCATTAAAGAAATTTTTAATTTCTTATTCATAAAATAATAAAAATGATTTTAAATGTATGTTGAAACAAATTTGTATAGAAAGTTTTTCATAAAACTCATTCCAAAAATATATTATTCTTTATGAATATGACAGGTTAATAACAAATAAATTAAAAATTAAAATGTACGCGATATAAGCCAGACTCAAATTATTAATTTGAAAAAATAACTTTAAATAGCTTTTTTAAGAGAAGTTATTACAAAAAAAAAATAAATACCCCGCATGCTTCAATTGCAAGTCTTTCTAAATTAATTATTTATGCAAAATTTTTAACATTTAAGGCAATAAATATGGGGCCTAAAAATATCTTTTCTGATCACCTTTAAAATATGTTGTGTTCTTCAGTTCATAATTAAAATTTCAAGTTCTTCAAGAAGTTTTTTTTTAATGTAAAGGTATACTAATTCACGTCGTTTCATCCACATTAATTATGAGCAAGAGATTCGCTATTTATCGACACCTTATTGAGTCACGTGCCATCATCAGCCTTTACTCTTGACGTAATTAAGAATTACGGAGTTATTAGAAATTTCTAGTATTTGCCCAAGACAGATTTCCTATGGCATCCACATTAAATAAACTTCCGCTAGTAGTCCTAAGTTGTTTGCCAGCCAGCGCCGGACATTTACACCTTATGTGCGCTACAGTCTCAGTTTCTTCCATGCATAGTCTACAAGTATAATATTTTTCGTTCCTAATCCTGACATTTCCAGTACTCTTTGAATATTATTCAAGTCTGCCTAAATGTAGTAGCCTCCCTTTTCAAGTTGAGTGAATTCACTCGAATATGAAATTTCCGAAGTACACAATCATAAAGTTTAATGAAAATGAATATTAAAATTAATTTAACGCAAAACATGATCTTTCCAAAAAATATGGCTTAAAAAACAAATATAAATAGTAAAATTTGACTATGAAAAGGATAAACTGGTGACACTTGCACTGAGTTGTTTTACAAAAATATATTTTCAAGCAAACATTTCAGTTTTCTCTATAAGACTTTATAATATAAAATACAATAAAACAATTGAACAGAAGTAAATGTAGTCTCAGAAATTAGCAATACATTAATTTGCCAAATAAAGATTTATATTTCATATACCGCTTCCTTTCGTAATCCTTTTATGGCTTCTGTTGTACGGGTTAAGAAATTAAAAATACCTTAATATTGCTGATATTAAAGCTTTGTGAAGAAAATTAAATAAACAGTTTATTTATAAACAAAAACAACAACTATATATATATGTCTCAATTATCTATAATCAGTCATCTTTAATAATAACGAGAATGATATTTATATGACCTTTTTTAACCTCTTCCTAAACTTCAGTCGCATTGAACTTTGCACATGTTTATCTAATAGTAAATGTGGTTGTTTATGTGTGAGTGTGTGTGTGTGTGTGTGTGTTTGCAAATAAGTTTTATGAATAAAGATATTTGTATAATAATCTTTTAATAATAAACAAAGGAATAAAATGACTTTCAACAATGTCGGATATATATTATATTTTACTTGTTGGTATTCCATTTTATTCACAAATCATATTATGCGAAAGCAATCTGAAATGTAATTTAAACAAAATTAATCAAATTTTTGTTTTCATTTTAAATCTATAATAATAAATAAATGCTGCTATTAAAACAGTGTTAACAACTCAATGGCATATTTAACGACCTGGATAATCCATGATTAGGAACATGCATATCATAACGTCCAAGGACGTAGAGAAACGTGGTGTCATAACATCTATAAATATTATAGGTATATTTTATGGTATTTTATGTAATAAAAATCTTTACTAAGCGAAGCCGGTGTTGGTTATACCACAGATGCAGGAAATCTTTGGTAAGCGAAGCCGTTGTTGTCTTAAGCGCGGACATTACGACACTTTCATAAGTGACACTATGTCCATACTAAAAATGACATAATGTCCATGGACATTATGACGTTTTTCAAAGTGACATAATGTCCCTGGACACTAAGACTTGCCAACCATTCTTTTATCGTGAGCAATATAAATATTAATAAATTTTAAGCACGGATTGCTTTGGCCAAAATATTACATATTTCGCCTCAATTTCTTTCATAAACTTAATAAAATTTTTATTTGACCTTTTTAATAATTAATATATTTATTTAATTTTTAAGCAATAGGTCTTCTTTATTTTTATATATATTCTCAATATCAGGAAAACAAATATTTATTTAATCAAGAAAAAACAACACAATGGAGTAGCGAAATATCGAGAATATATATAAAAATAAAAAAGATCCATTTCTTTCATAAACTTTGGAGATACAACAGCAGTTTCATATGATGAAAACGAATAAAGTATTTGATATTTTTCCTTCTCAAAAATGATCGAAAAGTTAATTTTTAATAGGGACTTCGAATGACATTTTTTTAATATTAATTACTCCAGCATAGGTCGCACAGTGTTTTGATCCCATATAATGATGTGACAAAAATAGAAGGAGTTGTCGCAGAGTGTTAAAACTCTAATTAAGAAAGACTCAATTCAGTAAAAAAAATAGAATAAGGACACGCCTACCGCCCACATATGCCCAAAACTAAATTTTCAATATTGGTTACATAACTGCAAAAAAAAAAACGTTAAAATCCGTAGATGTTTTACATTTCATACTAGTGAGTTTTTTGGTAGTTTTTATTGTGATTGAAGCAAGGACTCTAGGTCCTAAATTTTAAAACTGTAAAATTTAATTTTTGCACCTCAGTGTCCAACAATCCTTTTTGCAAACAATTTTCCACAAATTGTGTTATTATTTTGTTCAGACATACGCTTTAATTGCGCAATTAAGGAATTTACGCCATTAAGGCCTTAATTTACCTGAGTTTACCATATAAGAAGTCAATTATTAAATTGAGCAATTAGTACTTAATTGCATCACAAATTGAATAAGATGCAAAATGCAACCCTTCCCAACAAGTATGTTTACTACGAACTATGTTCACTGAGAAGCAAAAATGCATAAAATTGACAAACCGCAAGTAAAAAATATAAACAAAAAGAAAATGGCGGGTCAAATGAAAATGGCTTTAACACTTCCAACTTCAAAGCAATAATTAAAGGCCATGTTGTTTTTGTAATAAAAAGAGAAATTAGCTGGGTGGACGATAACACAATTAGTAAAATAAATATGCCTGTGCTAATTGAATAAGCTTAATTGAGCATGTATGAACACCAAATTAAAATGCGCAATTAAAAATAATTTGACTCAATTAAGAAAACATGTCTAAACAGGATATAATAATCATTAGTGGTATAATTTTAAGCACATACCAGGGCTGCTATTTTTTTCAAAACTGTTATCAAAAAATATTGAATTTGACTACTTTGAATTTATAAATTTGTATATAAACTCAAATTTTGAGTTGCAATATCTGAATAATTTCTATATAAGGTTCATTCATATTTTGCAAATAATCTAATCAAAGTGTTTTTTTTTTTTAATATCACCAAAAAAGTGTTGAATTTTTATATAATTTTTGACCATTTTTGGCCAAACTTGTAAGAGTGTGGGTCGTTTGTTGAGAAAACGTTTCTTTTTTTATGTGTCTACTCAAGGTATTCTTCTAATGCGCTGGGAGTTCCATCAACTACAGTCGCTTCTTTCAAAAACTAGCGAAGCCACACCACTTTCGGGTGGATATATTAATGCCAGTTGGTAAATACTCTTTTCATTCCCATAAGTCCCTTTTTGAAAAAATGTTTGACAACTAACGGTTAATTATACTTGCATAGAATATTATTAGCCAAGGAATTTCACAACTCGCATTTCCAGATTGTACATTTGAACAGAAAACATAAAGTTTCGTTTTAATGTCAATTTGTGACAATCTCCTTACCTTTTGAAGAGTTCCTGGGTTGCCTTTATACACTATATCCTCTGGTGTATCAAGCACCAATTTAGGATAGCCCAACTTATAAAAGGCTTGCATTCTGTTGCCTCGACTGAATCGCATCTTGTGTACGTGAGTGTGTATATTGAAATGTACCTGAAATTAAGTTTGCGGACACTTATGTAATCAGCATAAAAGTGATCTTTAGACGAAGGTTCATACTGCCCCATTATCTTCTTTGACAGGGAATGCGTGCACGATAAGTACATCGAGCACGATGTTAAGCAACAAACTGTATTCCCTAAGAGTATTCCCACTTGTACGTCAAGCTCAGGAACAAATATAATATTATTTAATTGAAACTCACGTATGTTCTTTTTCGATACGTCTTAACATCTTGTTTTCTTATAGCGAGCACAAAAACGGTCATAACTTGCACTTAAATTCTCTCGGGGGATAACAGAGTTTTTACATCTAAAAAGCAAACTAGCTTACAAGTTGAGGATTGCTGTGAACTGTGAAGGTTTTTTTTTTTTTTTTGTTAATTGAAAATAATGCAAAATTTTTATTTATTATTTATTTATTTAAGTCCTTTAAGAAAATATAATCTGAATATCTTCAGACCAACAACTATTTATATTTTTAGTGGATTTCACTATACGCTTCAGTAAAATTTCATTTTTTTATTTGCAACTTTAACCAAATAAATAGTTTAAAGGAATGTCCAAAAACAGCTCTATACTTGCTCAATCAATTTTTTTTTTTGTTGCAGTTTCAGTACAAAACGTTGATAGGGGGTTCTATCCCTTAAAGTCATTTTAAAATAATAATAAATTATGACAACCACAAAGTAATAACTGAAGTACAAAAACGAAACAGAAATTTTTTAGAGCTTGACTTCGCACAGCAGTGACAATAAGAAAAATAAAATGTATTAAAGTTCAATGTATTACAGTCAATAGCAGATGGGTTTAACGTATTAGTTAAAGAACAAAAACCACACCCACAATAAATGCGACATAAATTTGAACGCAACAATAAATGCGAAAATATTTAACAAAACAAAAATACTCACTCCCAAATGTCTTCTTCGTTTTAATTAATTAATAATATGCAAAATAAAATATGATTTTTCTTATTTCTTATACAACATAAAATTAATATCCTTTTTGTATGCAAAGCACAGGGAAAAAGAAAAAAATTTATAACTAATAAACCTGTTGATTTAAAAGAGGGGATATTTAATATTACCAAAGAGAAAATATCCGCTTAACAGGGGAAACTGCCGGCTAGGGATGAAAATTTCCTTAAATTTTATCAACCCTTAAAAAAACTTAACGAAGGATATTGCTGCACACTTGACTCTAAAGGAGAGGAAAGTACAAAAATAAAGGGAAATTTTGGATTATTTCTGCAAAACCACACAATTTTATATGACTTGAACTGTTTCGACTGTTCTTTTTCTATCCCATTTAAAACAGCAAATTTTCTGGTGAAACAAACAGATTTATTTTGTTTTTCAAATAATTGAGTACAGGATGTTTATTCTGTTTTTATATTTAAAAAAACATATACAATTTATGTAGGTGTGTTTGTATAGTGTCGATACATGGTACATTTAATACATTAATGGTCTCTTATGCGGCACTTGAACTAAACACACAACATGCTACAGGTTGTGGTAGGACACAAAAGCCAATAGCGTAAAACTGTTGATATTCATTTCTGTTTTTTTTTTTCTTTTTTTTTGTTTGTTTGTTTGATATTTTTTTTTTCTTTTTAAAAATTTCTCTTTGTGCATTTTGAGAAAGATATGAGTGAAAGGTCACAAAACTTTTAAGAATGGGAAATTCATTTCTGAGTAAGTGAAAAAAATAATAAAAAATAATCCATAAGAAAAAAATATATTTATACATTCAACAAAGAAACAGTTTTCAATTATAAATGCGAAAGGAAAATAACTTTTTATTAAAAGGTCAAATTGTTCAGTGAACTCGATTTTATGTGAAAAATCTAACAATTACACAGATAATAAATGATATTGGTTACAAAAAAAATGCGCTTTAAAACATTTAAATTTTAATTACAGTAGGCCAATAAAATTTACATGCAGTGCAAAAAATTATATTTTTTCTATTTAAATTGCAATTATGACAAATTTGTTAAAACACAATTTTTAATTCGTAAAAATAAATGATATGTATTCTTTAACCTCAATAAAATATGGCAATGGAAAAATCTGTGTTTTTGGTCGCATCTGCAATTTATTTCTACTATTCCCTCCAATAGAATTCTTTTTAGATCTTTTTGCGAGATAATTTTTAGACATTGGCTTCATTGGTTTTCAATCGGATAATTGGCTAAATTTTGGCACACCAGGTTCAATTATTTGGAAATATTCTCTCCTTTATAGATAGTGATTTGTATTTTAGATCGTTATTTTGTTGAAAGTTTCCCCTGTGGAAGTATTGAAATTGGCTTGCAAAAGACCAAGTTTTCTACTCCAGAAGCTGACATGTGCACCCAAAATATGACGCGGCCTCCATTGTGCCTTACAGTTGATATATTAGGATTTCTTCTAAATATGGTAAACTTGGACTTGTCACTAAAAAGAAAATTTTTGCAGTAACTCTAACCCGGGATTTTTATGACGTCTTGCAGATTTGAATGTAGAGGTTATTGGACGATTGCACATTGATATTAATTCATTGGCTTTTGAATTGGCAAAAAACTTGCGCATTTACCTGATTTAATTTATAAAACGATATTTGGTGCAAATCTCTTTGTGTTCTTCTAAAAATCTTTCTTAAATGCTTAAACGAATGGAGTTTCAAAAACAGAGAGATATGAATATTGAATAAGACCAATTAAATGGTGTCCTAACAAGACTGCCGGAATAAGTGTTAAAGATAAATACTTTTATTATACCCTTCATCACAAAAAGTAGAAAAAAGGCATATATAAATTTGTCATTCCGTATGTAATTTCTGCAATATCCATTTCCGACCCCATAAAGTATATATAGTCTGACTTCTTATGCATAGCGAAGTCGACTGCCGAGGCAAACTTGATTTCACAAAAAAAATGAGTCAATCGATCAGACATAGTGTTAAAAGAAGTGCTATTGAAAATCAGCAAGATCAGTCCATGTCCTTAGTCGCAGCGGAAAAACACCACGCCTACATATAATTTTTTCCAAATCATTCGGAACAATGAAGTAACTCTAATCTAAAAATAAATACAGGGTAGCTGATGAATATTGCTACATTAAGAAACTCAAATAACTTTTTTTTCAGTGCATGGAATACATTATTCTTTTATGTTAAGCTCATACAATTTATTAAATATAGTTTTATTTGTTTTAAAAATAATAAAATTTAAATGCCCCCCGTACTCGTTGATGCATGTGCGGCATCTTAGCAAAAAGTTGTTCATTACTGCTTGGAGAGTTGAGGCAGGAATAGCCGCAATTGTTGCTGGAATGGATTGCTTTAGTTCATTCAAATTTGTTGGTTTTGCTTTGTAAACTTCCTGTTTGCCATAACCCCACAAGAAAAAGTCAGTTGCAGTAAGGTCAGACGACCTTAGTGGCCAACGGATTGTGGAGTTTCTGGATATCAGCTTATTGGAAAATTTTCGTCGCACCATCTTGCTGAAACTACACAGAGTTAAAAGGAATTCTCTTTCGGCGTAATTCTGGATAAAAAAACTCTCTCAACATGCTCAAGTAACGGTCTCCAGTAACCGTAACGGGGTGACCGTTTTTTCCGAAGAAGTAGGGCCCGACAATGCAGCCTGATGAAACTGCACACCACACTGTGACACGAAGTGGATGCAATTCCGTCTCTTGGAGTGTCGGTGGGTTGGAAGCCCTCCATATTCGACAATTTTGTGTGTTTACGTTGCCGTTCAAATCGAAATGGGCCTCGTCAGACATGAAAAGACAGTTCAACATCTTTCAATCCTCTTCCACCATTTAAAGCATCTTCTGGCAAAATTCCAAGCGAATCGGCAAGTCAGCAGCGTTCAGTTGGCTGGCCATTTGAATTTTATGAAGTATATGAAGCTATAAAGAATAAAAAAAATGAGAAAAAAACTTTCAGTGAAAAAATTGGCGTTCACCCATATTTTCCGAGTTACGGGGATCTAAAATTTAAATTTTTTTTTTAAATTATCAATATAGGTGTCATTTAAAAGCTTTTGATGAGATTTTTAAGAAAATATTAAAATTTTTTAAAAATGCTTATCCCATTAATGGCCGATGGCTATTTTATGAAAACTAATTTCTTTTAATTTTTAATTCTCTGCCATCCCAATATTTGCTTTTTTGATTGGAGTTACTTTACTAAGCTAGACTTACATAGATGGTAAAGAGTATATAAGATTCGGCAAAGCCGAATATGGCACTCTTACTTGTTTTCGAATTAAATAAACTGTTTTATTTCAACACAAAGTGAAATAGTTCCGAAAATGCGAAACACATCAGGCAAATGGCCACCACGTAACCTATGTTGAAATTTTAAGTAATATTTTCGCATGAGTGCGACCGTATATCATCAACACTACGAGATATTTTCTCTTTCAGATGTAAAACTTTTTCAAACTTATTGGCATACAGCACTTCTTTCACACATCCCCAAAGAAATAATTCAATTGGTTTTAGGAAACTCTGTCTGCGGTTAAACTTTGAAATTAAATAAAATATCAAAGTTACACATTACGCTTAATTGATATAAAAATATAATTTCAACCCTCCAGGTCTGCTTTCAAATAAAAGAAAATAAGAATCAGAGAAGATTTGACGGAGTACTAAAACAACAACAAAAAAAATTACAAATTAATAATTCTTATCTTTTTAAATTCGCTTATAAATAAAAGAGATTTTTTGGATTTTGTAATTACATGGTTGTAGCAAATGAAGCTTTATCACCGATCCCCTCTGTTCCTTTCTAATGAAATAAAAACAAATGGTAAATAGTGAGCCTAAATGTGTTTTCTCATAAAAAAAAAATAGTGCTATTACAAGGTCTAAGCCAAGCAACATAGTCGTTTGCTAATCAAAGAATGGTGACTCATTTTTCTATAACTAAAAGGGGAAAAAGGTAACAATGGATTGCCATTTCAGGTGCAAAAACAATAACAAAATGATTGGTGTGTAACACGTCAACCAGCTGTTTAGTTTGGTTACAAAAATTTTATGTAAATTTTTTTTTATAATAATGATAACAAATTATCAGTAAATCTAAAAATTTTAAACGACATCAGACGTTGTATAATTTTGACGAACAAACCTGTTAATATGTGTCTGGCATGCAGTTTAGTAGTCAAATACATGCAAAATTTGTGGAATATTTAACCTTTTTAAATTTGTCACGTTAATTTGCATATTTTGTAGGCGAAACTTTGTTTACACATGTTTTACTTTTTCAATTTTTAAAAGTAAATTGTTGCCTACATAATTAGAATTTATTTATTTGTTTAATCCTTTACTACGTCAACCAGAACTATTGCCGAACTTATAATTCTTGATAAAACATGAATTTATTTTCCACGTTGTATTTATTAAGGAAAATCAATGAAGACAGCGAAAGGGGAAAGCTTAGTAATAAGCGTAATTACAACTTCTAAATAAGTTATAATATTATATACATATGTTTATATTTTTTACGCAAATTTTCTTCTTCTTATCGTGATTTAAAAATTATAAATTTGCTATTCGTTAAGTTGCACAATTGCATAGCACTCGAAGTTGTTTTGCCAATTTCGGTGTTTATTTAAAGCTGCTTTTATTAAAACCAAAATTTTAACTTTTTTTTACTTTTACTTTGAAATATGTCGCATCCAATTAAAACCCAATTAAAACCAACTCCTTTATAACTTTTTGTTTTGTTTTCTTAACGAAAATAATTTTTCCAAAAAATAACATTAATATCAAATGTACAAAATCCCAGCAGACAAGTTTTTTTAAAAACACATTCGCAAATTGTCATGATTTTAGTTTTTGTGACTCATGTTTTGTTAAGAAATTTCTGTACTTTTTTTTTGCAATATTCAGTGTTGTTATCTTTTTAAATAAAACACCGGGATTAGGAAACCAATTTCAATATAAATCATTCACCCTTATTCTTGTTGTCGGCGTCGTCACATATCAATGTTGATATGTGTCGACGCATTCAATTTGTTATTCTACTTGTCGTTATTGACACTTATCGATTACTGCCCAAAGATTTTTTTTATTCTATAGCAAATGTGACGACGATTTTGTATTGACGTGACTCTGTTTTTTGTCGACAAAATATCACATTGAAAATGTAAAAGAGTGAAGGTTACAAATGCAAATCAGTTTGAAAAATTTGTGGAAGAATTGCAGAAGGATGCATCTCTTTCAGTGGGTTTTCGCAGAGGCACTGTTCCATGTACTTTTAAAGAAGAATGGGAAGAAATTGGAAAAATTTTAAATTCTCTTGGTCCGCCTAGAAGATTAGCAAATGGATGGCAAAAGGTATAAAAAAAAGAATCAAATAGGGATTTATAAAAAACTTTTTAAAAATAATTTTTAAGGTATGGCGAAATTTTAATTCAAAGTGAAAAAAGATGGTTGCTAAAAAAGCGGAGTGTAAAGTCTGGCGGCGGAATGTTTAAAGAATTTTCAAACCGTCCGTTGGAAGAAGCTGTATCAAAAATTCTTGAAGAAAATGGCCATGCAATAATCAAACTGATTTACTGCAGAAGCACAGCCAGGAACAGGCAAAACATATGTAAATACTTGCGATCCGGCAATTAAAAATATTGCAATTTTGCCAAAGAAGCTTTCTTCCCAACACAAGTTTTTGTTTTTTGAAGCTTACATCATCAATTAAATCAAAATTTTCTTCATTTATAAAAAACATTTTACCATAAAAGTATCAAACACAAATAAAATTTAGGAAAAAACTTGGGAATGTGCATTTTCATTTCATAAAAATCGGAATGATACAGAATGCAAAATTTTTATTGAATTGACGCCAACATTGATACGAGTACGAAGTGATTTTGATACTAAAACGACAACGCCAACATTTAGAATAAGGATGATTATTTATAACTATTACTACAAGCTTTTTATTTATTTGTTTGTTTTGGTATTCCTACTGAAATTTTAATTAAACCGTATAGTTAATAGAGTTGCCAAACTATATATTTTCCAGCTAGATTTAGCTATGTTTTTTTTTTCATCTAGCTATAAAAAAGTGGCTAAATTACATCTAGCAATTGTTTCGTTATCAAAAAATTCTGTAAATCTTTTTGTTTTTCATGTGAAAATCACACCAATAATAATCTTATACTTGTTTTTATACCGATGTAGCGTAAAATTATAGTCTAAACTTTTTACGGTTCAAAATAATAAGGTTATAGCTGTAAAATCACGTGGCTATTTGGTTACCGTTCATTTCATTTAAATTATTATTATTTTTAAAGGAGACAAAGCAGAACTTCCTCTATATAAACTTTAAGCGTCTGCCTGCAACGATTCAAAAGATAAGGCCATGTACCAACTTCTTGGAAATACCTTATATTTATTCATTACAATTTATTTTTATAGCGGATAATATTTTGTGTGAATTCTTAAATCTAAATACTGCGGTTAAAAAACTAAAGCCATATATGAGAAAATCAAGCGAATATTGGGACACCCTTTAATTTAAAATCTTTTTTTCAACTTGTTGCTAAAGTACACATAATTTTGATGTTAATGTGTAAAAATTTTTTTGTTATTATCAAATCACTTTCGAAACATTCTCCAATTTTAGGCATTTGTTGTTTTATCGTCTATAGTAATGTATTGCATAAAAATTTCAAGATTCTACCTATGAGAGCTGTGACAGACGTTAAAACGGACAGACATTGTTATTAAAACAATATTATTAGAACCACTAAACGAATTTTAATTAAACATATGTTATTTTAGAAACTTACAGCAAGAACCATCAATGCCTTGAAATATTTATTTTTTATGATTGAATTATCTTTCTTCTTTATAAATCTGGCTGGAAGGTCACCCGCAAAAATGGTCACTTTCAAGTTTTTTCAGGTTTATAAGAAAAAATTAAAATTTAACTTGGTAAATATTTAAAGTTTAGGAATTCAGCCCATTTATCATTTATCATCTTAAAGGTTGGCAACCTTGATAATTATTTAAAGGAAACAACAATTTGATTATAAAAACATTTACTTTATTCTTTATTCACTTCGTTAAATCATCGATGAATTTGTCAATATTGTAAATGTTCTACTGGAGAATGGGTCCATGTGACATGTGTAACTAAAATATTTATTGAGTCATATATTTATATTGTTTTTTAGATTGTTTTCATAATAGACAATTTCAACAGCAGGGTTATTAATCAGGGTGACAAGGTACTAGTATGATGAGGTCGAACCGCTTACTAATGATCGGCTCAATTCAACCCATTCCACAAGAAAGAAAAGTCAGCTCTAACTGACGGGCACTGTAACTGACGCTTAAAATAACATAAACGAAATTTACACTGTGTTTGACAAACATGCTACGAGGGCTGCTCTATATATTTCTGGCCTAATAGTGAAAATGCGAATATTTATAACCCAAAATGGTTTTATTGTTTTTCACAGTATTCTCCAGCATGATTTATACAATTTTGCATGCGCTCAAACCAGTTGTCGAAACACTTTTTCCACTGAAATTGAGACACCTCTAAAATGCAGTATCGAATGTTTGCTGGTAGAAGAAATGTCCAAGGATGTCTTTATCTCTCAGTATGTCGCATGTCGATCTTGCATTATGAGTTCACGCACGACATCAATGTTCCTGGCACAAAAGCCGTTTTTGGACGACCTTCACGGAATTCGTCTATGAGCGAGCTCCGGCCACGATTAAATTCATTATACCAATTTTTCACAGTGCTATAGGATGGTGCTTCATCGCCATACAAAGATTTAAGTTCATCAATGCACTCTTGTCGTGATAATCCATGTCGAAAGTTGTGAAAAATTATGGCACGAAAATGTTCACGAGTTAATTCCATTTTTTTTCTATATTAATTTTTTCAAGTCACTGTTAACAACACAAATAATGGTCGTACGTCAAAACGTTTTGAGTACGATTATGCTTAAAACTGACAAACTTTCCAATGGAAATGTCAGACTGCACTTGGCAGCACTCAGTGTTGCCAGGCCAGAAATATATATAGCAGCCCTCGTAAACACTTTGTTATTCGAATTGATGTGTTAAGAGAAACAGCTCTAAGAAAGGTTCTTATGCCAACTAATGAAACAAGTACTTATTCAGTAATATTACTTTATCGTCCTTGTATCAAAAGTTACGAAAATTTAACAAAATATATATCAAAGTTAAACATGTTACGTGGGGCCTTTAAAAGTTACAAAAAATGTAAAAAAATTAACCAAACGGCAACACTGGTGATGATCTCTACTTAAAGTTCTTTATTCTTAAAACCGCTTTAAACTCAAGTGTTTTGCAATAACTTTGATCCTACGAGCTCCCGATTAAAAGTATGAAAAGGATTTTAAGAAAAGTTTAGAAATTAAGTTTATTAAAATTTTATTGAATATTTAACAATAAACTTATGAATGGTAAAATCTTTTGCTGGGTAAATATTTATTTGCCGTGGTGTTAATTTAAATCCACATAGATTTCATTATTTCAAGTCTTAGTTGAAACAAATAATTATATATTTGAATATATATGTAAAAATGTATACACATACATTTGTACATTTACGTATTTATATTTTCATTTGTTAAAATATTTGTACAAAAATGTTTACGATGAAAACTCAAGTGAATTATGATTATTATGTGCAAAAACTACATCACGAACTTATATAATAATTTATACTTAATACAACAAAAATGCTGGTGTATACTACAGCATGTGCCCAAAATATAATTTGACAGCTGATATATTATATTTACGTAGTTTAAATGAAGCATTTCAAAACTGTTTTGCACGTTGCTTGGCTGCTGATTTTTTCAGCAAAATCATGCTAATAATTATTTTGCAAGGTATGTTTTTAATAATGTAAACGCCGTGTGAACATTTTGCAACTTTCTGTGTATAAAAGTTAGAGGAGATAATTTCTATGAAAGTGCTTTTTGTTTTGATTTGACAATATAACTGACACCAACTGTTGTGAGTCCTGTGAGGTTTTAAAAGTTAGAATTTTAAATCGTCAGTAAATTGGCAATTTTGAAAGATGTGCCATGGGTCACAAAACTCCCAAATGAGGCATAAAATACGTTATGTTTCTATTTCTACCTCGATAGCTCTGACATTCGTCAAAACAGTGCATTAAAGACTAAGAAAACTGTTGGCAGCAAACGTTTATTTTAATAGACGGAGACACCGAATATATGAAATTGATGTAGAAGGCAGACGATAATAAAAAAGGTCAGCCGATGAAGATATACCAAAAGTAAAATCTCTTTTCGTTCTAATACTTAGTATCGGCTCAGCAGATCTGATAGTTTAAAACCA
Organism: Gymnosoma rotundatum; assembly: GCA_916610165.2. NCBI lineage: Eukaryota > Metazoa > Arthropoda > Insecta > Diptera > Tachinidae > Gymnosoma > Gymnosoma rotundatum. The sequence continues at coordinate 29,138,066 of OU744336.1, forward strand.
TTGGTTATCTATTTGTCCGGTTATTTTTATGCCAACAAAAAGAAAACCATCCTTCAGTTAATGCTCGCTATCTAACGCTGCTTGATTTATAGAAAATGATCATGAGATAATTCGATAAGAAAGCAAGTATGAGACAGCAATAAAAAAACATTCAATAAAAGCAAATTTTATTTAAGCGATCTAGGTCATCTGCTAGATCGAATTGTATACGAAAAAATGTCAGAAAATATTTAAATAAAACACTTTCATTAACTTTAATAGAAAAAAATTCGACAAGTCAAAAAACTGAGATGCTATACTTAAAAAGTGTTAAGTCTAGCACGAAATGAGCTCAATTTAGAGCGCTGTGCTTATATTTTAAATTGCAGCTAATTCCTTTGGTTATGTAGTTATCTACTCACTTCATCACGGAACTTACTCCAGTGTTGCCGTTTGATTAATTTTTTACATTTTTTGTAAATTCTAAATGCTTTCTGCGTAACATGTATAATTCTGTTGGTCGAATTTTTATAACTTTTGGTACAGATACGTTATTACTGAAAAGCTACTTGTTTCTTTATTTAAGGTAAAAACCTCCCTGACAGCTGTTTTTCTTTACATATCATTTCGATTTTAATAACAAAGATAACAAAAGCACTTTTAAATGGTATCAAAATTCCACATAAAAAATAAGTACGAAATAAACAGAAATTAACTTTTTTGAAGTTGTACTCTGTTTAATTAGTGAGAAATTACGAAGTGTTTATTGCTTTGTGTTTAGAAACAGCAAAATGTTTCTGGCAACAATTTTTCCCTGCTCCTATTTCGCGCGGAAAACTAAGTACTCTGCTTAAACTTGCGAAAATTGTTATCAACACTTATTATTTCGCTTGGAAAATTTAACAACTAACTAGAGGTACCGTACCAATTCCACGGTTTAGAAAAAGTTGTCTTTGAATTGCCTTGAAGAAGTGCTAGACTATATTCCAAAAAAACTGTAATTTTAAAATAGTAAATTCTATCGAAGCTTAATCCTTAAAAAAAGGTTTAACGCATTTATGAAAAAAAACTACTTTAACTTATTTTATTAAATCAGCTGGCTGAACATTGTTTTATTATTATTTCTTTTTTTATTATATTTTATTTTTATTTATTTTATTTTATTTAATTTTTTTCAGTAAATGAAGGCAACAAGCCTTGTTATTTTTCCTGAAATATGAATAAAACTTATTACTATATTTTATATATGTACATAACATTAAATTATTATTTATTTAAGGATTATTTCAACACGTAACTTTTTTGAAAGAAAAGCGTCCCTTTTTGCTGTTTTTATTGGCAACACCAACTCACACCTAGATTTAAAGCAAGCTAAAGATATCTTGAATAATTTCATTGTTCAACTGAGAATTGAGAAAATAAGCTTTCTAAATTATATTTTGTAGCACAAGATTATTTTAACAATAAAATAATTAAATAAAATTGTTACTTTAACCGTTTTTATACCATTCACCACAAAAAGTGGGAAAAGGGTATATATAAGTTTGTCATTCCGTGTGTAATTTCTACAATATCCGGTCGCACCCCGTATATTCCGAATCTTATGCATTGCGAAGTCGATTGAACGATGTCCATCTGTCCGTCCATGTTAGCTTTAAAATAAAGTTTGATTTTATAAAAAAAAATTATTTGTCCATTGATCAGATATAGTGTCGAAAAAGGTGCTATTGGAAATCAGCATGATCGGTCCATGTTTTTCGAGGCAGCAGGCAAAATACCACGCCTATATCTAAATTTTTATGTAATTTAAAACAATAAAGTAACTCCAGTTCAAAAAAATAAATATACACGCAGAAAAAAAACATGGTTATTATATGGTCACAATAACCATATTATGTTCTTTGTAACAATGTATAGTTGCGGAGAACAAATTATAGTTGTTTTCACCAAAACTTTAGTCACGATAAACATTTTTTGTTAACTTTTAACGATTATATGGTTGCTGTGCTCAAAAAATGCAACATGGTTGGTTTTAACTTAAAAAAATTTCAACCACAACCAAAGTTTTATAACTTATTAAAAATAATATAAAATATTTAATCATAATATATTATTGTTAATCAAAGTATGTTTAAAAGCAACAGAATAATGTTTACGCTTAAAAATATTTTGTTCTCGTACTTGACAGTTTAGTAATTTTTTTGATAGCTAAAATTTGAAATAGTTTTTTATTGTTAAAGAACTTGAAAAAAATAAAAATTGTGTACAAAATAAATAATTAAAAATAATATGCAAAAGATGATAAGAAATAAAAAGGGAACCAAAACATTTAAAAAAAGTTAAAGTAAATATGTATGTATTGTAAGCATATAAACCTTTACTTTTGTGTTTGAAGCATAATTGTGAAATCGTTTATTTGTTATTTTAAGCAAATAATTGATTTTTTATGAATTTATGTTTTTAAATAATTTTTATGACAAATCGTTAATAAATAAAACAATAATCAGTTTTTTATATCAGAAAAATTTTGCACTTACGAGACTATATTATAATTCAATTATATAAGGTGACATTTTCAGCCATATTTTTATATTTTAATTTAACCATTTAATGTTTAAATTGAACATAATTATGTTTATACTTTGGACAACAATATGGTTGCAAATGTAACAATACTATGTTTTGTTAGCAACCATATAGTGCAACCATATTATGTTGCTCTTAGATTATGGTTACCTCAACCATATTTTTTCTTTGCGTGTACGGGGCGATAGAGACTTAAAACTAAGAAAAAAACATTAAGTGAAAAATCTGGCGCTCGCCCATATTTTACGAGTAAGGGGGCTCTGAAATTTTAAAATTTTTTTTAAATATCAATTGGGTATCATTTTAAAGTTCTTGAAGAGATCTTTGAGAAAATTTAAAATTTGTTTTGCTTTACCCACTAAGAGCCGATTTCATTTTTAGGTAATGTTATATATATATATATATATACATATATATATATATATATATATATATATATATATATATATATATATATATATATATATATATATATATATATATATATATATATATATATATATATATATATATATATATATGCAGTATTAATTTTTTTTTAATTCTCTGTCGTCCCAATAATTGCTTTTTTGATTAGAATTACTTTATTAAACTAGATTTACATAGATGGTGAAGGGTATATAAGATTCGGCATAGCCGAATATAGCACTCTTACTTGTTTTAATTTGTACTTTATTCGAAAAGTTTTTACAAATAAAAATAAATCTTAAAAAAACAGTAGTATTGTATATAAATAGTTTGTTGTTAAACTATAGTTATAATAAAATACTAAATTTAATTTTCACAAAAAAAAAATCGTGCTATTTATCGGTAATTAATTTAATCGGGATAATTAAAAAATAAATAGCACGAATTTTTTTGTGAAAATTAAATTTAAAAAAATATTCCCGTGTCTTTAATAAAATACTAAAGTTTTTCATATTCTATTTCTTCTAAATAGTTGAATGTATAGACAAATTTACAAATGCGAACCACCTTGAAGATAGACACGAAGAATGTTGACGAAGGTTGTAGCGAACCATTAAAGAGCATTTTAAAGTTCTCTTTAAAACTAGTCACAATTAACAATGACTTTAAACCCAAACTGAAAAATAAAAAATCATTTTATCTATTTTATTTTAATAAAACATTTTTTAGAAAATATTTAAGTCAATTCTATTAATTTAATTTTTATCATTTTCGAGAAGAGAGAAGGCTAGAAATATGATAAGGGTGAGAAATGGCAGGATTAAGTGTTTACAACCTTACAACTGCATTTGATGTTTATTTTATAACAGTTTGGTGTGCCTCTGGTTTCAATTAGAAATATTATGTTTTTGAAGTCATTTTATGTATTAATTATTATACTACGCCGATGGTTCGATGTTGATGGATAACTCCCATGATGGGAGGCGCCATGATATATTCTAGTGTAAAAAGAACCTAAAAAACTAACCGAAAAACACTATATTGTTAATGGAACCAATAATATCTATAAGGTAGTATATTTTAAATTTTATTTTAAGATCCCATAAACATATAAAAAATACTAAAATAAATTTATCATTTAAAAAATTTTTCCTAAATAAAAATTTCCACAATTGATTCTGTTAACAAAAAAAAAAATAAAACTATAAAAGTAAAGAGAAATAATATTAAATTTCTCCCCAACGTAACATTAGATGAAAAGAAAATAAACTTAAATTTATTCAAACAATATAATAAATATCAAATACTTAGAAAAATTACCATTTGCATTTACAAAAATAAAAGAGAAATAGATTAGAAAAGGTTTAGCAAATAATTCACATACATTTGGACATTATCAAAAACAAATACATGCGTACATTTCAGATGTAGATGTTTTTATGTGTGTGTTAACTTTTATTTTAAAAATAAGATAGAATTTTCAACATACAACATACACATACATACCTCATGTTGCAGCTATTTATTTCTAAGGCAATATGTATATTGGCAGGGATTGTTAAATGCTATATTCCTTTAACAATAATAACACACTAAGGATTTAAAGAAAAAAAACCTGAAAATTTAATAAATTTAAATTAAGTTCAGACAAATTGAATTTCTGTGTAATGAAGTGCATAAAAATTAGGAAAGTTTGTGTTTTTAATCTTAGATTATAGAAAACTACTCTAGGAGATATTATATTCCTTTTTAAAATTTTGAAAATTTTTGAAAACATTTATGTCTTTAAGGTTACTGCAATAACATTTAAATAATTTACACCCAACCATTGCTGCATTCTAATTTTCTTATTAGAGATTTTTAAAACGAACAAAAAAATTATAACGTTTCCTTTTTATGTCTTGAATCTAACTCACTTGGGTTAAACAAAAAGTATTTTTTTATTACAAAATGATTTACTGAAATTATAGCGACATATTATTTATAAACTCCTCTTTAATACTTCTGAGTTGTGGTGCGACTGAGTTTGAATAATTTCTTTTTTATATGATTAACTTATGTTTCACGAAATAGGAAGTTCCCTGCTTCTTCTAGTTGTTTCTTATGTACCATGCAGCTCCAGACATGTTCCTAAGAACTTCTGATTCAACTCTCTATATAAGACCGATATTATAACTACTTGCCATTCCTGACAATTGAAATCCATGTTTTCAAATTTAAGAACTGTCATTCGTGATGATTTAACAACCAAGGCTTTATTTTGAGAGTTGGTTAATAAATTTGGCAGCTTTAATTTTTTCATGTCATGTTTTGGCTTCTATATGACGATGCCAATGTTTGTTGTGTATATTTGTTTATTTTATGGTTATAAATAGAGATAGGTTTAGACCTGGGTATTTAACCAAAGCTGGGTATTTACCTATTTATACCCACTTTCATACCTGGGTATTTATCTAATTTCGGGTAAATACTTATTTGAATAACAAATACTCGCTGTTACGTAGAGTAAGAGAAATGTACCCATTTTCCAATTTATTTTGAACATATTTTGTTTAAGTGTATTTTGTTTATACATTTCTTGATGCGTTTTGCTCAGATAAGGCACTTTTGACTACATCAAATACAACAACAATTCTTAATAAGAACCGCGTGCTTATGGCAATTCAATGTAATGAGTAGGGGCGATGGCAACAACAATGCTGAAGCATTGAATAAATTTAAAAATTATTGCATTTATTATAAATAATCTAATTCATAATAAAAAAAAAATTAAATTCTTTTAATTTATTTAAATTTTTCTTTATTCTGATTTATACCCACATTTTGGATAAATACCCAGGTGCTCACGTTAATACCTTGGTATTTATATTGAAATACCCAATCGACCATTTGGGTATTTAGACTTGTCCCATCACTAGTTAGTTATAAATGTCAAATCGCAGTCAACTTCATATTTTTAAGCAATAAATATAATATGAGAAAAAATCATCATTTAACATTTTTGGGGTTCTCGATTTCAACCAATTTACTTATATTATTTAGAGACCATTATGAGAAAGGCCTCTTTTTCCACTTCTTGTGGGCGCATAAAAATATCAAATGAAAAAATTGGCAGTCGCCCATATTTTCCAGGCCTCTGAAATTTGAAAATTTTTTTAAATATTAATATGGGTATCATTTAAAAGCTTTTGAAGAGATCTTTAAGGAAATACTAAAATTTTTTAAAAATGCTTAACCAGTTAAGAGCCGATGGCACTTTATATAAAATTATATATATGCAGTTCTTTATTTTAATACCCTTCATCACAGAAATTAGAAAAAGAGAATAATTAAGTTTGTCATTCCGTTTGTAATTTCTACAAAATCCATTTCTCAAACCAAGTTTGCCTTTGCAAACTTTTAAGTGCGTCAATCGATCAGACATAGTTTCGGAAGAGGTGCGGGCAAAACACCACGTCTACCTCAAATTTTTCTATATTATTTAGAAAAAAAAAACTATAGGTAGTCATGGTGTTTGCCCGCTGCTTCAAAGGGCACGGACCGATCATGCTGATTTATAATAAAACCTCGTTCGACACTATGTCTGATCGATTGGCGCATTTAAATTTTCTTTAGTTGATCTAGTTCCTTGGCAAACTTGATTTCAACACTTAAACGGACGGACGGACGGTCAAACGGACATTGCTCAATCGACTTCGCTATGTATAAGAACACAGAATATACAAGTATACTTTATGAAGTCGGAAATGGATATTGTAAAAATTATAAACGGAATGACAAATTTAGTGAATACATTTGGGTTGATTGCTTTGCAATTACAGTCACTCAATAAAATGATTGTAATTGTTAATTAGCATGTAAAAAATTAAGGGATTAATAAAAGGTTATTTCAATGCATTTGAGGGTTAGGAAAAATTTTGCTCACCTTTTTTAGTGCACTTAAGATGATGATGATGGTAATAAAAAAAGGATACAAATGTATTTTCTTTCCTTCAGGTTTTCTTACATTTAATAATTTCCAATCAATATGATATAAATTTCATTAATTAATGGTAAGTATAAATGCAAGGGATTCAACATGGTTGACAGGTAAGTTGTTAATATTGTTACGAATAATAAAATCTGGTAACCTCTGTTGTTTCCGTATGAGCGTGGTGAATAAGTTAATTCAACTAATGGTGTGTGTATAGAATAATACCACAATTAGCCAACAAAAGCTGAGCAGCCTCAATGGCTGCGTTGGTAGAGGTACGTGCTGTAAAACAGAAGATTGTGGGTTCGATCCCGCCGTCGGACATGCGCACAACGAAAAATAAAAATTGTTGTAATGCATTTAATAATTATGAAGCAGCAGTACAAACCTCTTGAGAGGCAAAGGACAATTATGAGTGAAGCCATGGCAGATAATTAAGTGCAGACGTCCAATTTAATATAAGAGCTACAGATAACTGTCAAGAAGCCCTTTACAATAAAAAATAAGAACGCTAGCGGTTAGTGCAGGAAGGGTAACAGCCTAACAACAGTGTATGGCAGACGTGAGTTGTGGTTATTGGATTAAAGGGGATGACTGGCTTGGATAAAAGAAGTAGTGGAGATATCTGTAGATGGTTAAGGTTACTAAACAAGGCATCGAGTAGTTCATGTCTCGCCGGAGTAACACAGTAGCGTAGCGTGGATGGCTGCGTTTGTATTAACAACGCATGTTTAGTATATACGAGACCAAGGGTTCAGAAGACCGGTAGGATCAAGAAGTACATAGCCAGAGAAAGCCATAAAGTTTGAATACAGAATTTATAATAAGCCACAGTAGTAATTCCAATCAAAAGAATGATCAAAAGAGTGGCCTAAAAATTTTTTTTATCACATGTTTGCTGGATTAAAAAGAGCACAATAATATGCATTCATATGTCTAAAAAAAATTCAATACTTTTAAATCATCCTTGTTTTATTCGTGCTGTTGATATTCACAAAGTCATTATCAAAAAGTAAACAGTAAAATTAGTCTGTATTCCAATTTTTTCTGATTACATAAAATATTTTTAAAGAAATAAATAAAGTTAAAATTTATTTAAAGTAAAACTTGTATTGATTTCTTAAACTGATTTTTCTCTCAAATTATAATAGCATTTTACTATGCTCAAATCTGTTTCAAATATTTCTTCACATAAATTAGATCTTTAGAAAAATTTCCCAAAAAAAACATGACCTGGTTTTCTTAAATACTATGAAAAAAAATAAAAGGCCTTCTCAGTAACAAAATAATACCAACCTGTTTTTTATTGGTTTAGAAAATTATGTCCAATAATAAAATCATAATCATTATCCTTGTGTCATCTTTTTTATATTATTTAAACAAGTTAAAAATGAAATTGTGTAAAATATTTGTATTTATTATAAGTGCCAAAAAATTATTTATTATACATGTGTTAGAACATACGTCACAGATAGGGTTTTTATTAGGGATCGCAAATAACATTATTTTACAAATGTGAAACAAAAAAATCATTATATAGAAGAAATGATACATTATAAAGAATGTTTTTTTTTCTAGTTTTTTTAAGAACGAGATAAATTTTTAAAATAAAATTATTGTTTATTATTTTTAAATATCTCTTCAATATTTCGCCACACTATTGGTTGGGGTGGCATCTTCAGGAAACAGGAAACAAAAATATTAATATTAGGTTTTTACAAACATGATAATAAATTGAAAAAATTTGTAAGAAAAACTTATTATTAACATTTTTATTTCCTGTTTCCTGAAGATGCCACCCCAATCATCGGAGTGGGGAAATATTAATAAAAATAATAAACAATATTTTTATTTTGAAAATTTACTTAATGGTTAAAAAATTAGAAAAGAATATTAATTTAAAGGATCAGATAAACAATAATATTGCATTATGCGGAACTAGCTAAATAATAATTATTAGACTTTTCCAACGTTAATTTTTATTTATGTCAGTTTTATTACAAAAAAAATAAAGTTATTTTCGACGCTAGACTCTTCTCAAGTCCTATTTTTTTTACCTGAAAAGTAACATATGTTTTCAAATTTTTTTTTTATTGAAAAATAACAAAACAAAACAATATAAGTTAAAAAGTAATTGTTTTTTTTTCAATAAAAAAATAAAACTTGGAAAATTACTTTCACTTTTATAATTTATTAAGCACTAGCTCATATTTTAAAATAAAAATATTGCTAATTATTTTTTATTTTTTTTTCTTTTTTTTTCAAAACTTCGTAACACCGTTGGGTGGCATCTTTAGCAACAATACAATACAGCAACAAACAATATTTTTATTTTAAAAACTGAGCTAGTGCTTAATAATTTCGAAAAGAAAATTAATTATCAAGGCCAAATAAACAATTATATTAAAATAACTTTTATTGTTCAAAACATAAAACTTGAAATATAAGAATTATTTTCCAAAAAAGCAATTTTTTGAATAAAACTAATAACGGTGACCATCCCTGGCAGAATGCAATGTATTTCGCCAATTTTTAACATTGTGTTTGGGAATGTTCGGAATTTTGAACGACCAAAATTTAGTTACAATGTTACAACTATGTCCCGACATTTAAAAATTCCTTAAGTTGTAATAAAATTCACAGAGAATAACTTTTCGTTTATAATTTAGATGTATAAAGGTTCTTACCATAAAATGTTTCTGTAAATAAATTAAAGAAAAAATTTGTTTGAGTTTTTTATTTTGACAAAAGCTTGTATAATAAGAAGGATTCTTTCAGATTCAAAGGAAAAAGTACAACCATTTACTCTTTTGACAGTCAACAGTTTTAAAATTTTTCTGAAAGTTTTGTACCCTCTTTAAAAAAAAACAAATAATTAAAATGTTGAAAAATAAAATTATTACAAGATTCCTAGCAGCTAGAAAAGTTTAAATAAATTAAAAACCCTAGTCACAACTTAAAAAGAAAATAAGCCAAACAAAAAAGAGCAAAGATACTAAAAAAAACACACATTATGCTGCCAAACATTTCGCATAAAATTCACATAAAGAATGACACTCGCAAACTGCAGGCAGACACAAAGAGGAGACATAATTTTATAAAAATATAAATAATTTTTTTTGTTTTGTATAAATATATGTCTATAAGATACAACTGATTAAGTCAGCCAAAAAATCACATTGGTAAGTACATACATATACATACACATGACTTAATACAATTTTATATAAATCAATAAATAGTTTTTTTTTTTTGTTTGAACATTATATAAACATTTAAACTAAAATCATAATCGTCCATAAACTTTAAAAGAAACACAAAACGTAAAAACGCACTTTAAACTTTTCTAAAATTTTTATACAAGATTTAAAACTATTTTCAAGGTTGAATATAATATAAGTAACAGCTGTTTCTAGTCATATTTTAGTACACCCACTTTAAATCCTCTTTAGTTGTGTAAAAAATATGCCAACAAAAATAAAAAAAAAATTAGACACTATTGTGGTCGTTGCATTATGCGGTTAGTGGAACAAACAAGTAAAAGTAATAACGGCCAAGAATATTTAATGCAATTCTGCATATTATTTGTTAAAATATGATTTATTTTTTTAACAGCTGAACGAATTTTAAGCACGAATGAAATTTTTAATTTTGTAAATGAAGTAAATTCACTAGATTAAAAAATTTTGTTTAACAAATTATTTGAAATTTAAAAAGTTTGATTTTTCTAGATATTGTAGAATTTCAAATAGAATTGCAAATTTAGTTATACCCATTCTCCACTTTTTGTGTTGATGGGTATATAATATGAGCATTTAGATTTCTCAGCTTGATTTTAATAGCACAAATGTCACTAAAGATACTTCAATTTTTCTCAAATACTGATCGTGTTAAAGTCGGTGCCCAAAAGATAGCGACTATTGTCTAAATTATCCATTTAAATTTAATACTTCATTTGAAAACAATTTCTTTCTTAAAAAATGTAGCAGTAAAAAATTTGATCTTAAGTTTGACTTACAATTAATCACTTCTTTTTATACTAGAATATTTTAATAATATTAACTATTATAAATTTAAATAAAAAATTTATTAAAATCTAATACTTGGAGCTTAATTATATTTAATTTCAATATAAAATTCAGTGCGCCTTTAAAAAATTAAACTCAAAATTAAAAGTCTGAAAATATATTCACTTTTAAGGGAAAGAACATACGTTGATAACAAGATAAATCCTTTAATTTAGCAACTCTTCTTTATAATACTATTTCGCATTTTGCTCTTATTCTTACTTTCGACATAAATCACATTGTCAACAATTTAATCATCATTAAGCACCACACAGCAACACATTTTTTTTTTCGTTGGCTGATGTGTGTAATTGCCTGTGTTACTTCCACTGCAATGTGTCTTCCTTGTACTGAATTGACTTGCATTTGTACACTACTAATAGAAAAATTTATATAAAAGAATTTCTTTCTACACGAGTGTTCAATAAGTATCGTTTATAATGTCATTTATAGTTTGAAAAAAAAAATTCTAGTCCAATATTTTCATTAAGAGGAATGAATAAAAAACTTGTACATGTATTATTTTGTATCTTAAAAAAAGCATGTACAAGTTCCCACAATATTTGTACCATTAAATAGGGAAAGAAGTAAAACAGAAAGAATATGTATGTATTTTAACCTGGCACTAACTATTTTGCTACTTAGAGTCCAGTTGCCCACACATCTCTTTCGAATTAAACTCAAACACTTTTTACAGCTAAAGTGCATTAAAATGGATATTACAAATAAGAGAATAGAATAAAAGGAAAGTCATTTTAAGATTAGATTTAGATTTAGATTTTTTAGAATAGCAAAAATTACAAACAGATCTTCATCGATTCTAATAAATAATTATACAAGAAAAAAGATATGAATTATATAGTAAAATCGCAAATACAGTACAACAATATGAACTCACCTAACATCTTGTACATTACATCTCTATAATGAGGGATTACCAGGAATCTTAACCAAACTATAACAAAAGCTATTTACCAGACTACCCCTAGCACAATCAAAACAAAGACACGAGCCTCTTATTAATAATAAGTAAGAGTGCTTTATTCGACTACGCCAAATCTTATGTACCCTTTCCCAGATATGTAAATCTAGTTTAGTGAAGTAAAACCAATGAAAAAAATGACAAGGAATTAAAAATAAGAAAATTAAGTACTATATATAATTTTACATAAAAATGTCATCGGATCTTAATGGGTTAAGCACTTTTAAGAAATTTAAAATGATACCCATATTGATATCTTTAAAAATATGGTGCACAATTTTATGAAAAGTTGGAAAGTTTAGAGCCCCATAACTCGGAAAATATGGACGAGCGCCAATTTTTTCTCTCGATGTTTTTTTTTAATTCTCTACACGCCAAGAAAAAACAAGGTTGTGATATGGTCACAATAACCATAGTATGTTCTTTGTACGATTGTAAAGTTACAGACAACAAATTATAGTTGTTTTCAACAATACTTCAGTAACGATAAACACGTTTTTGTTGATATTTAACCATTATATGGTTACTGTGCACAAAAAATACAACATGGTTGGTTTAACGTAAAAAAATGTAAACTACGACCAAAGCTTTATAACTTATTAAAAATAATATATTTAACCATAATATATTTTCTAGGCCTTGACAGAAAGCTTTTCTGTCAGTTTAGTAATTTTTTGTTAGCTTAAAGTTGAATGTGTTTTGTTGTTGGAGAAAAAGAAAAAAATAAAAATTTATGTTTATACAAACAAAAATTAAACAATTGAAAATAATATACAAAATACGAGGGCTGCTATATATATTTCTCGCCTGGCAACACTGAGTGCTGCTAAGTGCAATCTGACATTTTCATTTTTAAGCATAATCGTACTGAAAACGTTTTGACGTACGACCATTATTTGTGTTGTTTACAGTGACTTGAAAAATTAATATAGAAAAAAATGGAATTAACTCGTGAACATTTTCGTGCCATCATTTTTCACAACTTTCGACGTGGATTATCACGACAAGAGTGCATTGATGAACTTAAATCTTTGTATGGCGATGAAGCACCATCCTATAGCACTGTGAAAAATTGGTATAAAGAATTTAATCGTGGCCGAAGCTCGCTCAAAGACGAATTCCGTAAAGGTCGTCCAAAAACGGCTGTTGTGCCAGAGAACATTGATGCCTTGCGTGAACGCATAATGCAAGATCGACATGCGACATACCGAGAGATAGAGACATTCTTGGATATTTCTTCCACCAGCATACAGTCGATACTGAATGAATACCTGGCCTTAAAAAAGGTTTGTCGCTCAAAAAAAGGCTCGTGTCGATTGGTGCAAAGAAATATTGCAAAAATACGATTGCGGTAGTTCAAAAGATGTTTATAGGATCGTCACAGGTGAAGAATCATGGATCTATGGGTATGAGCCCGAAACGAAACAACAATCGACCGTGTGGGTCTTCAAAGACGAGCAAAATCCAACGAAAGTTGTTCGTGGAAGAAGCACATTGAAGCAAATGGTCGCCTGTTTCTTCGGCAAAACTGGTCATGTGGCGACTGTTCCGCTTGAGCAACGTAGGACGGTCACTTCTGAGTGGTACACTACGATTTGTTTGCCTGATGTCATCGGAGTAATTCGAAAAACCAACAAGAGAAGACGAATCAGTGTTCACCATGACAATGCGAGCTCTCACACATCGGCTCAAACCAGAGCGTTTTTGACCGGCCAAAACGTCGAATTAATGAGTCATCCGCCGTACAGCGCTGACTTGGCACCTAATGACTTCTTCTTGTTTCCGCACATCAAGAAAAAAATGCGTGGTCAACGATTTTCGTCGCCAGAAGAAGCTGTTGAAGTGTTCAAAAACCATGTTTTAGAGGTGTCTCAATCGGAGTGGAAAAAGTGTTTCGACAAGTGGTTTGAGCGCATGCGAAAGTGTATAAATCATGCTGGAGAATATTTTGAAAAACAATAAAACCATTTTTGATTATAAATATTCGCATTCCCACTATTAGGCCAGAAATATATAGAGCAGCCCTCGTATGAAAACAAATAAATCAAATAATTATATATAATAAGCAAATCAATGTTGTTTTTCGTGAATTTTTGCAACATATCAATGATAATAATAATAATAATAATAATAATAATAATAATAATAATAATAATAATAATAATAATAATAATAATAATAATAATAATTCATTAATATAACATGACATTTTCAACCACATTAGGGTGTTTTAATTTAACCATTAAATGTTTATATTTTAACATAATTATTTTTAAATTTTACCATGTTATTGTTATGCAAGACAACAATATGGTTGCAAGACCAGCTTTATTATTATTAAATGTGACAACACTATGTTGTGTAAACAACCATATAATACAACCACAATATGTTGTTCTTAGATTATGGTTATCTCAACCATGATTTTTCTTTGCGTGTATCGTATCATTTAATGGTTTTTTTAATTGGTATTACGTCATTGTTCCAAATAAAAATATTAGTGGCAGGTGTGGTATTTTGCTCGCTGCCTCGAAAATCATAGATCAATTTTGCTGATCGATTGGTGTATTTAAATTTTCTTTTGCTAACCTAGTGCCATGGAAAATTTCATTTCAACACTAACACGAACTGAATGATTTAATTATTTTTGAAAAAATCTAACGAAAAATAAATTTCTTGTATTCTATTTCTCCAAATTGATTAAATGACTCTTAAACAACGCTAAAAATTAAACATGATTATTAGATGATTTTTATAACGCAAAGTATCGTCGATTTAATAGACTTTATACGGCATACGTAATGTGCGTATTAAAGATAATATCATCTCTGCATCCAAAAATTTCGAAAACGATAAAAATTAATCGATTTTCCGTCGGTTGCAGGAATAGAGTCTCTATCCGTCCAGTGATCTTGTTCTATACCCTTATAAGACCCAGCTGGTGCAGTAATAAAAGCCAAAAGATCATCATATGTGTCGTTTTTTTGTCGATACAGCTGCTTAGATCTGATCCGATGTTTAATGCGTACAACTGTGTTCAGTGATGAGGCTCATATTTGACTGAAAGCGTTTCCTAATAAACAAAGTAGCCACAGAACCTACACACTCCACTTCAACCAGAAAAAACAACCGTTTGATGTGACGTACACTCTGAAGGCATCGTTGTACCTTATTTCCTCAAAAATGGAGCTGTAATTTGCCCCCCGGTATCATGGTCGCTAGATATAGTACCGGATAACGACTTTTTATTTAAAATAAGTTTATGATATAAATACTGGCATGATGTGAGATACGGTGGCAATCTTCGAATTATTGAAATAAAAACTTTGCGATAAGTTGATTTCGAAAAGCCTACCAATAGATTGTTCCTCAAAGCCATGCAATTTGACTCCACTCGATTATTTTCTGCGAAGCCACGTGAAATAATTTATTTATACCAGCCTTTACGCCTTCGAGCCTAGCATTGTTCGTTTAGTTTGTGATATAAGGCCAGCAATGCTCAAAAAATTGGCTCGAAATTGAAAATACAAAATGCGCTTCAAAGAAAAAAAAATTTATTTAGTTTTGTAAAGCACACACTTTTTTAAATATGTTTGCAAATAAGTGTTAATGTAATGCTCCTGCTAAGAGAACCTATTTGAAATTATTAAATTGGAAAGGCTGGAGAAAAGCAATCATGGCAATTAAATTACAAAAACGCTTCATTACTCATCTCTTAATGTTAGAAAAATTATATCATCTATTGCAAAAATTTAAATTATTTTCCCTTAACCTTTTTTACCTTCGCCTATCATCCATAGTCGAACCCATATAAATTGACATCTTTTCTTTTTAAGGACAGCATTTGTAATTAAAAGTAGAAAATTAGTATTAAAATTGTAAAACTCATGAAATTGAATTAGGTAAATATAAAACAAATGCACAGCATGCAGGCACATCAAGAGATAAATAAACAAAACTTAAAATCTACAGCACAATCATTCATTCATTCATTCAAATAGTTTAAGTTGAAATATACATATTTGCACAGTTAATTCTCAGAGACCATTAAAATCTCCCACTTGAAATGCCATGAAAATCTTTTGCTAGTTTTATTACTTAATCTGTAGTTTGTCAAGTTTTTTTTTTTGTTTTGTCTACATTCCTAACAGTTGCCTTGTAATGCCGTTTATATTTAGCACCTGCCTGCAAACGACCGGCCATCTTAAAATATTATCACGTAAAAACTCCTACAAACTTTGAATCGAGCCGAGTCGATTTGAGACAAGTCAAGATTTCTATTGTTAAAGTTGTATGTATATGGATTAAATAACAAGTTGTATGCAGACCATATTTATTGTAGTCTTTCAATTGCCGTACTTTGTATTCCCAATGACATTCTAAATTGAGACAACATACAGAGACAAAAAAATAATGAAAAAAAAATGGGAATAAAATGAAAAGTCCACTGTTGTATTTATACTTTTGGAATGCTCTTGGAACAAGCGGTTTAAAATACAAATGACCAATGCACAGTGATTTGAAAACGATTTATTTTAGGCTGCCGTAGTCTAAGTGGTAAACACGTTGACTACAAACCAGCTGCCCTGGGTTCAATCCTTGCGGTAGTCAAAAAATAAAAAAAAAGTTTTTTTCTGTTTTTAAATGGTATATATATATATATATATATTCAGATCTAAAATTGAAAACATGCAGCCTCCTTCGTCGGTACTTCTCTATAGCATATTCGCCGGCGAAGTAAAATAATTAATAAAATGGCTATATCTATCTCCTTTCACCACCTTTCTTCTCTCTCATCTATCCCTTTCCTAAAGAATGTAGCCTGAAGTGCTACTTCTCTTAAAAAAAAAAAAAATAAAATTCGGTATTTCATGAACCACTGAAGGAAGACATCTTAATAAAATTTCACAGAGGGAAAGCAGAGGTGTTTGTTAGAGGAGCTGCATACTGTCGGCTTTTAGGTGCCCAAATTTGGGTGCCTCGGGGATATAAATTTTTTAAAACGATATAAAAAATTTTTTAGACGCTTCACCACAAAAAGTGAAAAAAGGTATATCTTAGTCCAAATTTACATTGTGCAATTTTTTGGGGCATTTTTTCTCAATTTTATTTTTAAGTTACAGCGTTATGCGTTATCTAAATGTAAGCATTAGCAACAGTAACATCCCCTCAAAAATCAAGCCATACCATATTGCTTACACCTCCTGCTTCCCAAGCAAACAAAAATTACATGCTAGTTTCATTAAAAATTGCATAGTGTAAATACCGTATTAGTTTGTGATTCCGTTTGTAATTTCTACCATATCCATTTCCGACCCAACAGCGAATTTAATGTATAGAAAATTTAAATATATAAATCGATCAGACATGGTGTCAAAAGTGGTGATATTGTAAATCAGAAAGATCGGTCCATGTCCTTCAAGGCAGCGGTCAAGACACCATGCCTACGACTAATTTTTCAATATCATTTGAAACGCTAAAGTTACTCGAATCGAAAAACAAATATATGCAGCGATAAAGAATTAAAAATAAGCAAAAAACATCAAGTGAAAAAATTGGGGCTCGCCCATATTTTCCGAGTTATGGGCCTTTAAGCTTTTCAAATTTTCTTTAAATATCAAAATGGGTATCATTTAAAAGCTTTTGAAGAAATCTTTAAGGAAATATTAAAATTAAAAAAAAATGCTTAACCCTTTAAGATCCAATGACATTTTTATGTAAAATTATATATAAAACTTAATTTTTTATTTTATTTTTTAATTCTCTGTCTTTTTGACGTATAATATCTAAATACGAGCGGAAAGCATTTTTTACTGTCAATAGTTCTCATGCTCGTACATTTTGTATGTAGCATACCGAAAAAACGCGGAATAACGCATTTCATTAAAAGTCGGGGTTTTCAGTTATTTCTCCAAAAAGGTGGTATTCTTGTTTTGCTTATATTATTTTAATTTATTCGGTACTAGTATATTTTTCTAAACTATTTAAAAAACAACCTCAGTGAGTCTTTAGGTACCAAATTCTGTCCAAAATAAATAGTTTTAAATCACTGTGCAGCGTCAAAACAAAGAAATTATACAAATAGAAGTAACGACAGTAAACTAAAGGCTCGAAAAAATTTGTTATTAAAATGTTTTAAAAGAACTATTATGTTAATGGATTTTTCAAAAGTTATAATTTTTAAAAATTAATTTTACTTAAATTATAATAAATTTTTACTACTGTGTACAATATTTTTCTGTTACGTCGTAAAGAATCATTGGGAGTTAAAACGAATTTGATAAAACAAAATATCATAAAAGTCATTATAATATAATATTTATTTATATATTATTAACTCCTATTATTTATATCTGTCAGCTAAACTTAGCACTGAAGAAGGGACTTTACAGACAAAGATCTTCATAGTTTGTTACGTTTTTCTTCATTTAAATAAATAAAAAAGATGAGTTCCATTAGTATAATGTCAGCTTGTCACATATCGCACACCTAGTTCAAAAGTGACACAACTCAAAATTTTAGCTTTTCAGAAATCGAGAAAAAAAAACTGTTTTTGATCTGAATAAAAATGGTTAAAAACAAAAACTTTGGACTATTTAGTAGAAAATCCATACCGATTATGATATAAAAAGTTATTTTTATTTGTTTAATATTTATACACTAGATAATGAACAGTTTAATTAAATTTTAAGTTGTGTCACTTTTGAACTAGGTGTGCGATATGTACATAATTTAAACGAACCAGTTTTATTGAATGTTTCCATTGATTAAATGTTCACGTCTACCTTATTCAGTTTTGTACTATCTTTTATGTTTTAACTAATAGACAAGATTCAAAACGCATTCAAATATATATTCCGTTGCTTACTGTTTCCGTCACAGTTGGTGAAATAATTTAGAACAAAAATTAGTTAACATGTGTTAGAAGATAAATGAATCTAGATTTAATATTACGATGCATATTGATCATCCCATGCGCTGTTAGCAAACTTATAAAACAAACGAATAGAGTTTTCTGGCAGCTTTTGTTAGTGACATACAATGTTGCCAGATCTAAAGTTATAACATTAATTCGTTTTTCGTCTTCGAAAAATGATGTACACATTTTGAGCTGAAAAATTGTATTAGTTTATTTGCAAGCTAAAATCAGCTGTTACTAACTAAGTACATAGATGCTTTTTGATACCCCTGCATATGATAAGGCAATTCAAAAATATGTAAAAAATGCTCTAAAAAGCAACAGCGAAGATGGTATTCAGCAAGGAAGACTTAACAATACTTTGTAAAAAATTAATTCATTTTGGTTTGTAGTAATGTTTTAGTTGCCTCTAGTGGATGTTTCTATAGGTCTTTCCCAGAAATTATTCGGGAAATGTATTAAAAGAAACAAGAGACTTTAAACAGAGGAAGTGCGGATGTTTCTCATGTCTCCTAATTAGACAACGAAGTGGTTTTCATGTGGCACGTCCTTGGTCTTTCTCTCGCGCTATCGAAGCCTGTGTTGGTTATATTGTAGAGGAAAAAATCCCTACGCCCGTTTGAAGGGCGGCTATGCAGAAAATCTTCGGCATGCAAAGCCGGTATTGTTTTAAGTGCGGACAATATAACACTTTCATAAGTGACACTATGTCCACACTAAAAACGACGCAATGACCATGGACATTAAGACGTTTTTCAAAGTGACATCATGTCCAAGGACATTATGTTACATTTGATTGCGACATAAAGTCCATGGACACTGTGACATGCCACCGACTTTTATGGAGATGAAGAAACATACAACTAAAAGCAGGGAAGTATTGTCAAAAGATTATGATAAAACCTCTGCAAGGATACCCGTTGCGGAGGTCTATTCTCAGTTCATAAAAACATATCTATCTAGAAAGCCGTACGAATTGGAAAGAAATTTTTTTTAAATTAAATCTGCATAAATTTTGCTCGAAAATTTTCAAAAGCCTCGTATAACTTAAATATTTTGAGTAAGTCAGTTCTTATTCACTTAAATTTTCTATGATCTCTACTTCTTTCGTAAGAACCATTCGAGCATATAATTTGCCAAGGCTGCTGGATGACAAAGTGATGAAAGCTATTTTGATGAAAGTTGAATATCATTACACGAATAAAGAACAATTTTGTTAATTTTTACTTCCTTTATCTTCTTGGTAACGTAAGTAAGTGATTAATTAATTAATTGTGGCTTAAGTTCATTATTAATTGTGTAAAGAGAACTGTAAAATTTAAATACCAGGAGAAGAAAATGTATTTTCTGATTCGCTACAACCTTCGTCAGCCTTCTTCTTTAACAAAGTTTTTACAAGATTATTGTTTTAAGATGATTTTTTCATTTTCTATACCCCTTCCCATTACTTTATTTCATAGTTCTGGCACATTATGTTGCATGAGTGGGGATCATGCCCTAAGTGCTGGTCCTAATGCAAAAGAAAGCATACAAATTATGTCAGTGCAACGGATTTTTATGAGCTGTTTAGAGACTTAATGTTTTGTAATATTTTAAACCATATCCTTTGCGCTGCAAGACCCGGGTTATTGTTTAAAGAAATAATACCCTATTTTGCAAACTGGAGGCCCTAGATTCTTTCAAATATGTTGCTTTAAAGTCAGCTGGGTTAAACTAATAAAGTGTGATGAAAGTTTGTCATTAACTCTTTTCTTTTCATCTAAGCTGCCAAGCGGATTGCAGGCTTTAATTCATTGAAATTTTATATTATTTATTTTAAACTAGAACTGTTTGCGACGAAATTACCTAAATGAAAAAAATTCTATCTTAAAAAAGTTTTTAAAAATTAACAATCACTTTCTGTAAAATTTTAGTAGAAATTAGTTAACAAAAAATGTAATTCCTTAAATAAAGAAATTTAAATGAAAGTATTATACCTTTAAATCACTGGCCATGAAATTGCGAGATGTATGCTTTCATAGCCACTACAAAAATAAATTTATGCGTGTATAGTGTGTGTGTGTAGTAGTAGTAGTTGTAATAAAACTTTAACTTAAATTGTCTTGTTTTTTAATTCAACTAAATTTTTTTTGTCCATTTAGAAAACAAAGGTGTACAAGACTGACTTGTATTGTAGCATGTTCACTTAAAAGCATACAAAAAATCTTGTTCTTGTTTTTTTCTTTATATTTATTTTGTATTCTATTCAAGTTATTTGCTGTAATTCCACCTGTCGTTGTTGTTGGCTAACGACACGTACAAAAACTTAATTAAAAACTTTTCGTAACAAAAAAAATCTTTCAAAATATTACAACTTATTTCTTAATTTTTTTTTTATTTTTTTTTTTTTTCAAGGATTTATGGACTGTATATGTCTTTGCACTTACGAAGGAGTTGTCTTTCTTTTCCTTACTTAACTTATTTTAAAAATTTTTTTAGGAAAAAACAGTTGAAAAGAGGAAATCAAGAGAGATTGGTTTAAAGATAAAACAAAATATCAAACTGTTTTTGATTAAAATATCTATTTTTGTGGCGTTTAATTTTTACTTGCTTTTCATCCTTGTTTGAAAATTTATGTCAGTTACATTTATATTATTTATTTAAAATTTTATTTGGAATATGAGAAACACTTGTAAATAGCTGTCATTTATAATGTTAAAACTTTAAAAAATATTTAATAATAATTACAAGTATGTGGGAAATATTGAATGTACAATCCAATGCATTTTCTACATCTTTGAAATTAAAGCATCAGAGCCTGATGAGAACAACAAAATCATTAGATGTATATATAATAAAAATTTTAAACTAATTTTAACAAATTTAAATATATTTAAATATATTGTTTATGTTTAACATACAATTGATGTCTATTAAGTCTACAAAGCAAATTAAGGCGTTGAGTTTTATGAAAAATAAAACAAAGTTCTTCTAGGAATTTACCAAGATTTTTACTCTTCCATTGTAATCATCTACTATTAATCTGCTGCAGTACGTTGCTCTCATATGGATCCACTATCTAATGCTAATACTTATTGGCTCCTTAAGGATAACTAGCCTGTTGTAGTTCCTTTAGCACCCCTTGTTGTTTTTTTGGTAGTCCTTTTATTCCACTGTTGCATTTTTGAGGCCGCCCTGTTACATTTATTTACTGTCTGTTGAGTCAGTTGGGATTAGTTAGACGATAATAAAGTTAAATTGAATAAGCAACTTCAGTTAAATTTCATTCATATTGACGAGTTTTTTTTTCACATTATCTAACCAATTTAGTTATTTTTTGTTTGTGGTGAAAAATTATTGGTTTTATAAGCAAACAAGACTAAAATTTCAAAAAATTTATTTTCATAAAAATGAACGATTTATAAAATGAATGTTTATATAAAATTAAACATTTCAATTTTGGTTTCTATTTTTCATATAAAGTTTCAATAAGTCAACGCTCATTCACGAATAGACAACGTTATTAGCATGGCGAAATAATACTAGCTGGGCGAAACTGCGAATTAATCAATTTTCACCGTAAATGCTAAATGTCAAAAACAAAATAAAAAAATATTATTAAAATAAAAAATAATTACATATGGTGTTTGGCATTTAGGGTTTCGGCGAAAATTAATGAATTCGCCACCGCGACCACTTGGTATAGATACGCCTGGGTTATTACTTTATTAGTCAATGTTTACTTTAAATAATTCTTGCGAAAAAAACCGACTTCAAAACAGATTTCATCTGTCTGCCTATAATAGCTCAAGTGTATGGCCACAAAAATTAGATTACATTAACTATTGGGGCACACTTATATCTCCAAACTTTATACTTTTTTAACTGTTCAATAGTTTGGCAATATACATTAAATTGCAGCAACTGTAGGGTCAGTCTTTAATTTCCAAATTCAAATTATATACTTGCTGTTTTAGAAGATTTAGCAATCAGGTTCTGTGTAAATTTCAACCATCTGTCTGTAACGGTTCAACAGTTTTCCCATATACATCCGATTATTTTAACTATTTAGTTTAAAATATAACATTTTTATACTTCTTATTATACCAAAAAAGTTTAAAACTAAGGTATTTGTATACAACGGTTCAAAAAATACAGACATAGAGAACAAATTACATTAGTTTTGGGAACACCCTTTACTTTCTAAATTCAAATTATAAGCTTCTTGTTATAGCGGATGTCCCTTGTAAATTTCAGCTGTCTCTTTATAATGAATCAAAAGTCTGGCCACTTACACCATATTATATCAACTATTGGGACACCCGTTTATTTTCAAATCCAAATTTTATACTTGTTGTTATAGAGGAGTTAGTAAATTTCAACTGTCTGTCTACAAATGTTTTAAAGTATGGCCATATACAAAATTAAATGTACTAATGGTGCACCCTTTAATTTATAATTTTAAATATTATCACCTGTTACTACAACGGCCATAGCAATTGACATTGCGTCAATTTTACAAGTGCTCTTCTATAACGGTTCAAAAGTAAATCTACAGTAATTATGGGACACCCTTTAATTTCCAAATTCAAATTATAAACTCGTTGATATAGCGGATTAAGCAATACAGGTCCCTTTTAAGTTTCAGCGTTCTGTCTATAACGGTTCAGAAGTTTGGTCACATACACAAAATAACATTACTTATTGGAACACCCTTTAACTTCCAAATCCAAATTTTTTACTTTTTGTTATAGTGGACTTAGTAATACAGGTTTGTTGTAAATTTCAAGCGTCTGTCTACAACTGTTCGAAAGTATGGCCATATACATCAAATTTAATGAACTATTGGCGCACCCTTTAATTTAATATTTGTAATATTAATACTTGTTACCATTACGGCCATAGCAATCGACATTCTGTCCAATTTGCAAGCGTTTGTCTATAACGGTTCAAAAGATAGGCCCATATAAGTAAATTTACATCAATTATGGGGCACCCTTTACTTTTTAGATTTATTTTTGTATGATTGTTTGTTTTTGGCAGCCATAGCTATACGCAATCATTTCAAATTTTACAGAATCGCCCTTTACAGTTCATAATACCCGTAAACAATATGTATGTTGTGTGGGGACACCCTTTAATTTTTAAGATTATGAACTGTTTTTAAAACGGGACCAATCTGTAAGACTAATCTATCATATTACCATTTTCAAAATCGGATCAGAAATGACTGAGTTTTGGAGGCACAAATATAAAAAAAAGCAACATTCAGCCGAATTGTATAACCTCCTTCTTTTTTTGAAGTCGGTTAAAAATATATATGTATTTAGTTATATGTAAACAATCTATCTTTCGGCACACATGTAAATTACTTTCTCGAATGAATAAAGAAATAAATATTTCACAATAAATTATTCATCTTATATCGTTAATCAAAATAATCTTCTAGCAAATTAAAGATTAGTATTTCAGACCAAAAACCGAAGCAAACCTACAAATACGCGAAAAGAAAAAACATGGTTGAGGCAACCGTAATCTAAGAGCAACATACTATGTTGTTAGGAAAACATAGTATTTTTACATTTAATAATAATTTAGTTGGTCTTGCATGTTTTGCAATTGTTTTCTAGCTTAAGAATTACATGATAAAGCATAAACATAATTATGCTGAAATATAATCAAAAAAAGGTTCAATTAAAATATCATAATATGGTTGAAAATATCATATTACATATTTAAATTCAAAGATTTGATTATATTATCTACTTATTATTATTATTTATTATTTTATTTATAAATGATTTGCTTTATGTTTTTCAAAAAAAAAAAAAAATTAAATTATTGAGGTATTTTCAAAGGGAGCAGATAACGATTCGAAATTATATATAAACGATTTGTCACAAAAATTATTTTAAAACATATATTAAGAAAAAAAAATATCATCTATTTTTTTTTTTGCTATATGTGAGTATTAATTAAAAGGCTTTGATGCATAGACTATAAGAGTCATTTATACAAGAAATATAGTTTATAAGAGCAAATAATCGGATCTTATCTTCATACATTCCTATGTAAACATCCATTTATGGAGTAAACGTTATATTTTCGTACTGAAGATATCATACGGTACCTACATAAGGTAGTTCGGAACTGACTCCACATTTATCTAAAACTTCTAAACCGTTAATCTGGATTCTGCGGTGACATCTGCCAGTGCATAAAAATGAATGCCCTGAAAGGTTTTATATATAAATATATATATTTTAGGTAATTTTGTTGTAACTAAATAAATGATTTACTTCTCTTATAAATTCAAAAAACTCAGTATGCTAAAAACAAACAATAATTTGACCTTGTCAAAGCTCCTTTGATGCCTTTGATGTCTGCTTTTTGTTTTTGCTTGAATTACCTCAGGCAATATTTCCAATCCACTTTAAAAACTGAGCATTATCCGTGTTTTAAAACTTTTTCATTATATTTTTTTCATCCAAATATATTAACAAAAGTTTTCACTAACGAAAATTGTTTTATAAGTATCGAACACAATCTCAATCTTCATGTTTCAAAAATCTTTAATATAAAATATATATTTTCTATTAAAAAAAAACAAAATCTTATTTTTGTTTAGTTTGACTTTCTCATAAAATTGTTCTGCACCTTTTTTAAAACATTGCCACCAGATTGCCCATATTTTAGGCACAAGTAAGAGCAAGTCAGCCAACTAATTTGAAAGTAATAAAGTAACGAGGGGTCAGAGAGGTATTAAAGTTTTGTCAATTTTAACAAGACAACGTACAAAAACCAGTCTTTAATGTTAATAAAGTTGTTTTAGATAAAGATGGCTTTGAACCATTGATCTTTCGTTTGAGAATCTCGATATGATTGATATTAATTGCAGCCACAAGACAACACGTTGCGATAACCACAAGGTGTTAAACAATAACAACTTTGTACATAAAATGAATCTCTATACAAAACACCTTTAGAATCAATATCGAGGGAAATATAATATACAAAAAAACAACAACAAACACCAAATTTTTGTAAGATTATTATTACTTTTTTTGTTCATCTAAGAGAAAAGTTAAAAAGTTGAAGCCAAAAAGTAAACAGTGCAGAGTATGTAATTTTCTTTTTGAAGAAGAAGCTTAAGTGTTGCAACACCATAAGATTTCAGCCTTTTCAAAACGAACTGAAACACACTCAAGTGTTTTTACTATTAAAACAAACAAGTGAAAGAGAAAAAAGTTTTTAACAAACTTTAGAATTAAAAAGTAACAAACCAGAATGTAGGGAACAAAAAAAATAAAAATATCCTACGGGTAGAACAATAAGTTTGAGCGTGAGTTTACATTAGCATTATGGTTGAGGGAAAAAATCTTTAGATTATTTAAAAATTATTTAATTTCGTAAAAGCAAAAAAGAAATAAACTACTTACAATATTCAAATTATTTACATTTTGAGAAAAAAATTTATTTAGGCTCCAAAAAAATTTAGTGACATGATACTTTCCAATGAGAAATCCCTAGTCTTAACAAAGTCTTAACAAGAATCGTCTTAGTTTTGAAACTTAATTACGAGATTTCTAACATTTCTCATTAGGCATTGCACAGCGTAAGTAATATGACTACATTATTTTCATGTGAGAAATTTCTCAATATAGTTACAGAAACGAGGTACAGATTAAATACATTTTGGGATGACTAACAGGGAATTCTAAATTTGGCTTCAGGTAATTTTTAGGAATTTGCTAATTCTCGAATTTCGGGTTTTATTAGCTGTACCGAGTTTTTCGGGATTTACATACATACCACGTATTTAAAAATTATAATATTATATTTTTAATAATTGAAAAACATAAGTGGCAAAATAACAAGATGTTGTTTATATCAAAAAGTTGCTCTTTGAAATAAAAATACGAAAGTTTGGGGCAAATTATGCGGTGCATTTGAAGCTATTTTTTGATTTGGAAGTTAACATAAATAAGAGTGGCCCAAAATTGATTTTTTTTTAAGAAAAAGTCTAAATAAGTTGTGAACACATTATTAAAAAAGACTGGGAGAAACAAGTTAAAGGTAAATAAATATTCAATGCATTTAATCAGGTGATTTGCAGGAAAGCAAAGAGTCAATTATTTATCGATGATATTTTTCTAGGGGCCAAAAATATTTCTAAGTAAAAACAACAAGACACGAAGATTAAGAAACGCCGAAAAACTTCTAAATTCTGAGAGTTTTTGAGATTCTATAAAGTCTCGTAATTGCAGATTATTTTAAAATTCGTACCGATTGAGATGCCTAAAAACATGTCAACTCTTAATGAAGACATAAAGCGTGTTTTATTTTAAAACGCTCGAAAAGTCTTTAGGAGCAACTGGATCTTGCATTTTATCCAAAATTGTAAAAAAATAAATATTACGTTCTTGGGTCTAATCATTAGTCAAATCTGCTTCATGTATCGGAACCAGGCCTGCCATATTTGCCGATTTTTCACCTCAAATTTTTTAGTGCCAATTTGCCGATTTTGGCTCCAAATATGCCGATTTTTTTATAAACACTGCAACATGTTAACTTTTACGGCGTTTACACTATGAAATTTTTCAGGACACTAGCATGAAAATTTTTCGTTGATTGTAAAGCAGGAGGAGTAAACAATATATTATTGCTTGAGTTTTGAGGGGATGTTACTGTTGCTAACGTTTACTTTTAAATAACGCATAACGTTGTAACTTATATAGAAAATTGAGAAAAAAAAATGCCTCAAAAAATTAGGACTTTGTTTATGGAATAATTTATTAATTTTGGGCAACACTAGAAAACTTATAACATTAGAAAGAGGCAACTGTTAATAAGTCAGCACTTCCACTAAGGGGGAAAAGGGCAAGGCTTATTTGCTGTTATAAAAACGTCGTTTCAATTGATTGGATTCCATACCAAAAGGCTGCATCAAGACATTCATTTATGCATCTCCGCATTTGTTTTATTTCATTGCACTCTATTACGTAGTACTTTTTGCAATGACTAATAAGAGAATGAGTATTCTAACAAGAAAACCAAGCACAATACTCCACTTGATATGTAGCAAACCAACACAATACTCTACCTGCTATTTCGCAAGGAATTATAAACGCTGTTTGCTTTCTGAAAATGTTTTGAAGTACTCCAAGTACACCAAGCCAAATATATATTTTTTTATTTCATTGCGTCGTCACTGCACTGTCATTGTTCAAACGGCAACCAAAATACATCGTAACTTTTTTTTCTTTTGAGATAAAAAAAACTTGAATTAGGGCAGTGCACAAAAATTGCGTTACCTTGCATATGTATAATATGTATTTATTTGAACAGGTATGAATAAACGGTTCTACTGACGCGGATGAATCAAATGTATGCTTGTTTAGTAATTCCACTATTAAATCTAGGCTTTTGACTGGGGAGAGTAAATTTAATAACAAAAGAGGGAGGAGCAATGTATGGAACATTTTTGGGAAAATTGAAAACTAATTAGGAGTTAATTTATATAGATCGTATTTAATTCTGTTTTTCTTCATGGATATATTTTACGTTTATATAGATGATGTATTGAAAAATAAATATTTTTTTGTTGCAAAAAGTTTAATTAATTTCTTTTGCTTCTGGCCAGTTAATATATTTCATATCAAAAAAAAATTGAAAGGTTTTCTAAAATTTGTGCTACAGATCCATGTAGACCTAAGTACTTTCAATTTGTGTGAGGCGCCCTATTGTATGTACGCAACTAGCCTATTCCCACACAAACATAACCAAAGAGTTTTTTTCATTTGAAACAGCAATGAGTACTCATTTCAGTATACTCTGAAAGGTAGTACTTTTGTTTTGCTTATAAAATGTTTTGATGTCTTGATGTTTTGTTTGGAAATGAATGATCGTAGAAGTACTAGTTTGTTTTATTGGTAGTGAATGTAATATTTTACGCATTCACTATTAAAGTGAATGTCTTGGTATGCCATTCAAGACATTCATTGCAGATGTCTATTCGATACTACCTTACTGCGTGAAGCAGTAGTTATTTGAATACTAGATTTGTATGAGGCCTTGCAAATTTACTTTTATTTTGCTGCTATTGCTGATCAACAAAAACAATTATAAAAAATTTAAACGGACCAAATTAAATGTACATATCTACTTATTATCTTTAAATATAATCTTAAATTGTTTATAGTATAAACAGAATATTTTAAAGTGAGCCAAATGAAAGGCTTCTAAGAACTGTACTAAGTTATTTTATAAAAATCGATTAATTTTACTTAACGGAATTTATTAATAGAAAGCATTTTTTGAGATAAGATGAGGTGTATTTGGGCTCATTGGCTAAATAGTTAATATAAGAATCAAAACATAAAAAAACGCAATATACAAAATTGTAAATATTTGCATCAATTTTTATGTAAAACTTGCAATTCAAATATTGAAACGTTTGGATTTTGAACATAAATCTTTTAAGTATTTAAAAATTATAAACTATTTGATACTTTATTTTTAAATAAAAATCTGTTTTATTGTATTCAAAATGTGTTTTGTAACTTGTCGTTTTTTTTTAAATTAAAGTGTCGATAAAGCCGATTTTTTTTTTGTGCAAAAGTGCCGATTTCTGGCCAAAATTTTCTGGCATCACTGGTCGGAACGCTCTCTTTCGTTACATAGTTTTGTTTTGTTTTTTTTTTAGAACTTTATTTGAAAATTTAATAAAAATGAAAAAAAATATAAAATACAAAAATTTGTTCCATCATTTAATAAAAATGTAAAATGCGTTTATAACGTCTTTGGGATATAACTTTGGAATTTAATACTTATCACTTTATAGCCTTTCCTTTTTCTAGCACCGGATATAAAGTGCAAAGAGATACTGGATCTACTTTAAAGAATAGATACATATTTTACATTTTATACAACTTTACTTGCGTTCTTTACGTTACTCAATAAACAGTTGGAAGAAAAGAAAAACTTATTTTATATAACAATCATTTGCCTTAGTTTTACTTGAGTAGTATGTCAAATCGGCTGTATTATATCTTTTATTCTATAAAAACTTTACAATAGCATTAAAAAATAATTTTCTACCAAAATCTTAACTTCTTTTTCTTTTAAACTTTATGTACATTTACCCCAACCCAATGTATTCAGGTGTAAAAGTATGCTTGTGTGTTTCTTTATTGACCAAACTCCAAATATTATTTAAAGTTTTAAAGTGTTTGTTCACACACACACACACACATGTATGTATATTAAGAGCATGCTTAACCACTGAAGCTAGCAATACTTAATTGAAATGTTTTGGTTTCGTTTGGTTCATTTCAGTTTAGAAGTTTTTTGTTTCCTTTACTTTTATTTGTTAGAGTTCTGGTTACTTTATGGTCTGCCAATGTATTACTCAACTTTGCTTTCTTCTTTTTATTTTCCGAGATTTTTCATTTCACGTGCTTTGTTGAAAAACGGAAAGAATCGAACGAATAAAAACAATATAAAATAGAAAAAGGTGTAAAAGTTAATGAACCTTTTATGTAACAAAATGCCCGTTGCTCTTCTAACTTCAAATCGTTTGCTACTGTTTTCTTTTTTCTCTTACATAAATAAAGAATCAATTTTCTTTTATAGTTTTTTGCCTCGTAGTTGTAAGTGTTGCACTTGTTATCGATGTTGATTTTGTGTGTATGTGTGTTTCTTATGGTATTAGATTGTCATCTTACGGTTGTTACTTGTTTATTAAAAATAAATATATGTAATAGAAGTTTTTTAACGTCTTTCAATTTAACATTTCCAACAAATTGTTTTGTTGGTTTTCTTTTTTTTTTTTTTAAAGTTTTTTTTAGTAGTTTTTCGTAATATTGCTTAGGTTGATTTTAGCCCCAGATATAATGAAAAATCCATTACACACTTAGAATTATTGGAAAAACTTTTTAAATTAATAAAACTTTAAGCAGAACGTATTCTGTTTTTTTTAAATTTATTTATTCAAACGACCATTTAGTTGTTGTTTTTATAAGCAAACATTTTGGAAATCCTATAGCTTAAATGCTACAAAATTTATATTGACACAGAAATTTATAAAATTATGAATTGTAAAAAATATCTGTTGCTCAAAATACTGAGCAGAGTGTATTTTTTCCCAAATTCTATTTAGATAAGTGTAGACATATAATTCTCAAATAAAGAACATAAAAATCCCTGTAACAAAGAACAATTGATATTGTGTTTTAATTTTAACTATTTTATACTAATTCATCAGGGCTGCCATTTGTAACCTTTTGATGCTTTCAACGCAATACTCCATTTCATATATAAAAGCTTTTGATAATAAAGGAGAATAACATGAAATGTTTAAGAATCAAACAAAAATTCATTCGCGCGCAGAAAAATAACTTTCGTAATGTAAAAACATGGAGTAATTTAATTATTTGCATTATGATATATAAATTGATCCAAAACTGCTATTTAGTTTTCGAGATGCAGAATTCGTTTATTTGCCATAAGCATGAAATAAATTCAATATTTTTACTTGAATTTTTATATATGAACGGGTTTTTTTCCATTTTAGGGTTTGCGTTTGAATCAATTTAAAAATATTGGCCAACTTTAACGAATTTGAGTGATGTTTTCTACTCTATACAGCCTTTAAATTTTATTGTGAAATAATAGTTACTAAAATTATTTGAAAAAATAACCGATTTTTTGGCTACACTTATACCACTGACTTATACGACTTTTAAAAATAACATTTTAGAAGAAACAAAAACACGAGCAATTTAAATTCCATATTTTTATAGACATATAAAATAAATTTTTATGTAAAAAGGAACAGTTAAAATGAAGACGTTTATATACACGAATTACCAAAGTTATTACTCTTAATATTATTTCAGGTATTATTACTTCGTCGGCGAAAGTAAGGTCGTAGCTCTAGATATTTTCAAGGCGTTTGATTGATTGCGGCAGGGTGAACTCGTATCAAAACTTATTGCTTTATGTTCGGTAACAGTTTCTCTCGACTTATATCGAGCTTTCTCAGGGATCGCACTATACGAGTTGTTATAGTCGGCATCTCATCAAACGAGTTCAAGATAAATTCAGGGGTACCGCAAGATTCATTCTTTGCCCTACCCTATTTCTTATTTTTCTCAATGACCTTCTATGACAGACTTTAAACCCTACCTTTTCTTTCGCAGGTGACAGTAGCATATGCCATTTATTTTCTTTTCGCAAGAGACCAAGGCTTCGGGAAATTGGGGCTATGCAAAAGCACATGCACGATACCCTTAATCGCGAACTTTTGGTAATATCCGAATGTGGCCTTGCGAATAGAGTTCAATTTAACGCTCATAAAACCCAGTGCTGTGTGCTTTAGCATAGGCATACGCCTGAATATGCTACCTCATCTGTAATTATGGGTGATAAATATATTATTCGTTGGAACCAGTATGTTGCAAAAAAAGCATTCAAGTGCCTTTGTTTTCTGAAACGGTGTAAGAAATACCTCCATCCGATCTCCTTACTATCTATTTCACCTTTATCAGACCAAAAGTGGAATACAACTCTCATGTATGGAGTTACTCGTCCGAGTGCAGGAGAGAGCGAAGAAGCTGATCGTTAATCGTTCGTTTTTTAGCGGAACAATTCGTATGTGGAATAAACTCCCCGCAGAGGTCTTTCCTGTGCAAAGATTTAAATCAAATGTCCACAAGCACTACTTTCTCTATCCCCCACAACCTAATTTCCGAGTTCTCGCACAATGCATTGCATAAGTAGAGGTCATTCCCTGAGTGCTAGTCCTAATAATAAAAAAAATTTATACTTCTTTATTTATTTTATTTATACTTCTTTAAAATTAGCATATTGAAGTATTTATAATGATTATGTGGTATATAAGCTAATAAACTTATCATATCAATTTATTTCTCTTTTGTTATGCTCCATGATGTTTTTTATGTCGGTAACATACTCGTATTAATTTTGCTGAAGTTTTTTTTAGTCTTCCCTTCTTTTCCATTTTTTTAAACCTCATCCAACATATTTTTAGGCAGTTTAAAATTTCTCTGTCCGTATTTTTTCTATTTAATATTGCCTCTTCTAGAGATTTAGCGAAGTTTCCTCTTTTAAAGATGAAAAATAAAGCTGTTTTTTTTTGGCAAGCCTTTATTGCATTACAATAGACTTGGGCAGTGTATAACTGATCATTTTCTTTGATGTTTTTTCTACAACTGAAAAATATCTGTCGTTTGGAAGAAAGTTGTTTGAATTAAACTTATTACGAATGGACTATTACACTTGCAAAGGAAATATTAGTGCAATAGAGTTGTGCAGCAAAATCGTTTTTATTAATTTTATGTCAAGACAGAACTCTATTGAAATTTTGATTTTAACTATGAAGAGAACGAGTCTATAGCTCATTAAAATTACCGTTAACTTAGTTTTTGCAAGAGGAGACTTATACCACTTTAAAAAAACAGCTGACGTGACAATCAATTAAAAATATTATTTTTAAGAAATGAAAGATTTACCTCAGAGAAAAAGAAAAACATAATTTAAGAGCAACAAATTATGATTGTACATGGTTGGAAGCGAAATAGAATA
Source organism: Gymnosoma rotundatum (assembly GCA_916610165.2). Taxonomy (NCBI): domain Eukaryota; kingdom Metazoa; phylum Arthropoda; class Insecta; order Diptera; family Tachinidae; genus Gymnosoma; species Gymnosoma rotundatum. The sequence continues at coordinate 29,171,566 of OU744336.1, forward strand.
TTGTTTAATTATATAAATAAATACTGTTTAATTATATAAATTTGCAAAACAAAAAAAATTATTTGATTAGGGTTTCATACAGAAAGTGTATGATTGTTATTGTTTTCGTCACAATGTATGTCCGTTTATTCGTCTGTCACATCTATCAACCTCCAGAACCCTCTTGAAATTTTTATATCAAATGTATTCTATTGCTGCCATAATAAAAAATTTATGGAATAGAGGGAGTAGCGCTTCTGGACCTTTGATTTGAATCTTTGCACATTGAAAGTTTTTTCCACATACGAACTGTTCGACTAAACAACGAATTTTCTCTGTAATGCGTGGTGCCATTCACGGACCAATCGACCACAACGGAATGCGCTCTTGATGCAGAGCGCGTTGCACATACGAAATCACGGTTTCCAGTAACAAGTTCCATGATTCCATAAGAGCACTTTCCGTTGTAGTAACGATAAAACAGTTAAACACACCCTACGTTGCGTCGATGCTCCACTGAATCAATAGAGCTGTATACCCTACTGTCACCGAAGAGCTTCTTCGCTCTCTCCTGCGCGCGGTCGATTAACTCCAAAACAGTCTTTGAAGCAGCAGCCCACACATGAAAGTAGTATTCCATTTTCGGTCTTATAAAGGTGAAATAAATAGCGAGGAAATCAAATAAAGTGAAGTATTTCTTACACCGCTTCAGAAAACCATGGCACTTGAATGCTTATTTTGCGACCTTAAAGATATGCTTCTTCCAACGAACGTCACATTAAATCTTCATGCCAAGAACATCGAAACCTTCTGATTAGTTTATATCTATATCACCCATAATTACAGATGAGGTAGCATATTCAGCCGTACGCCTGTGCAAAAGTACAGAGCACTGGGTTTTACGAGCGCTAAACTGTACTCTTTTCGCAAGGCCCCACTCAGAGATTGCCAAAAGATTTCGGGAGACTTGGCCTATTGCGAAATAAATATGAATGGCATATGCTACTGTCATCTGCGAAAAAATAGATAGGGTTGGAAGTCTGACATAGAAGGTCATTGTGAAAAATAAGAAATGAGGTAGGGGAAGGAACGGTATCTTGCGTACCCCTGAATTTACCTTGAACTCGTTTGATGAGATCCCATCTCTAATAATTCGTATAGTGCGATCTCTGATAAAGCTGGATATAAATCGAGAGAAACTATTACCGACAACAAAAGCAATAAATTTTGATATGAGTGCACCATGCCACACTCTATCAAACGCCTTGAAAATATCTAGAGCCACCACATAACTTTCGCCGAAATGGTGAATGGATTGACACCATTTTTCTAAGAGGAAGGATATTTCACAAGATGGAAATTAAGAATATTTTCCCTTGCTTCGAAAAGTGCAGAGCAAATTGCAATTAGGCGGTTATTTTAAGGGTTGCTAGACTCTCCCTTTTTGGAGCTTAGAGTTACATTAGCAAACTTCAAACATGAGGGGAGTTCACCAACATGGTACAAAATGCTGAAAAGTTTTGCTAATGGACAAGCTAATGTGGAAAGGCACTGCTTCAAGAACCGTGCTGGAATTCCTTTCGGACCAGGAGACTTGTTTATGTTATGATCTGCTAAAACCTTTTTAACTGCACGAGCTCGAAAGAATTTAGCTGGCATAGTTACTGATACCCTTTCCAGTGCGGGCAGTGGTTGATTGCTTTCCGAAAAGTGAGAGTTAGTCATACTTCGATCACATGTTTGGGAACTAGACATATTATGTTTATTTATAATAAGTTTGATTAAAAATGTTATTATATTTAAAAAAAACTTAAGTTCAAGGTGGAATTTTTTTTTTTTTAGTTAAAGCTTATCATGTTGAACATTTTGTGAACACTAGCCATACAATCACTTATTGCTAACAAAAAGGTATTAAGCATAATACAAGTATTGCTTGAAACCATTTTAACTTGTACAACGTAACCACATATTGTTCCATAGACCATAATATATTTCTTGTTGCCATATCAAAACTATATATTTCTCTGTGTGTAAACTTAAGAGTTTAAAAACTCTTAAAACAAAACCTTTAGCGAAAATCTATTACATTTTGAAGAAAAAAAATAATTTCTTGTAACAGTTGGCATTTTTCTTAGCTTTTTTTATTTTTTCTTTTTAAAATACTACTAAGGAGATTTGAAGGACTTAAAAGGACATTGTATATTCGTTTTTAAAATTTTTGCATAGTCGTTGTATCATTTAGATGATAAGTATTTTTTCTGCGATCTGCTTGTGAGCTTTAAATGTTCTAAGAACGTTTATATTTCACTGTATTTTTCGTCACTTCGTTTATTTTTCTAGCAGTGAGTTTGCAGTTTTTCTAATATTAAAAACCACAAAAAGAAGAATAAAAATATTAGAGCAAAAAAAAAAAAGAAAGAAAAAAAAATCTAATTCGAGCGTACATTTGGTTGCAGCTTAACTAAATAAGAAATTTTTATGAACTGCAAAATGCAATTGTAGAAGTGAAGGAAAAATATAACATTATTTTACCTTCAAGGTGACCCCTGCAATGTTTAAATATTTACACAAATATCAAATTTACATAAAAGTGCACTAGGAATCTTACATTGTGAAGTAGTTTTACTTTAAGTTTTCTTCTGATTTCAACAGCCATACACACACACATACACACACACACTTAATGCATTATGCGGTTTTAAATTGTTTTTACTCACTGGTTGGTCGATTGTTGGTTGTTAAGCAGTTTATGTTTGATGGTTGGAGGTGTTGCGTCATGAATTTTTAATTAATTTACTTTTGCGTTGTTTTTTTTTCTTCACCATGAGCACCCTCTTTGCTGCTATTTCATACCGCTTCCATTGTTCTAGTGCATTTTTGGTCATATTTTCTTGCCTTCGCTTGGCGCATATTTTTCAAAATAGAAAGCTATGTAAATTTCTTTCAGTTTTTTTATTTACAAAATATACGAGTTACCGCAGAAATGCATTTAATTTACATTATGCCTTTTCAGCATTAGTTAACATTTTTTTCTTCTTCTTATTTATGCTTTCATTTCCATTTTAAGGTGCAAATATCCTTTACTTGAGCATTCTTTGTTTCACTTGAATTCTTTCTATTATTGTTAACTGGTTTCATTGTTGAATACAAGAATCGCAACTTAAACGTTAAGCGGCGAAGCTATAAATTAATTAAACCGGTTAATAGAATCCGGATGCTTGTCTGAGGTATTACAGCCGCATGAAATATAAACAGAAGTAAGCGAAATTGCTACTACAAATGCAATAAAGTTATAAGGGGAATTTATATCCTGAAAAACTTATAGAAAAAAAGTTATGAGGCTCTCAGTCTTAAAAGCGAAAAAAAAATTATTGTCGCGTTTTTTGACACTTGACTCATTGTGAGCACTTATTTCTTTTACACTTTTTCAATTGTTGCTGGATTATTAGCATAAATCAGTTACATCCCCTGGCCCCACAAGCAATAATCGAGAGGTGTCAAGTCAAACGACCTTAAAGAATAATTGACAGGTCCACTTACCAAAATCGATAGTTGCTGTGATCGTATGGCATGTTACGCCGCACAGTGGCGTGAAATTCAGAAAAATGAAAAAAAATAGTCTAGAACTTCTAAAGTATTTACACGATGTTTTTGAAACAAATTGCATTTATAGCGGAGGTCATAAGCTTTTCGGCCATTGAATTTGGATACACCCTGTGTTAGTACAGGGTAGTACCACAGAACGTCAAAATAGGCAACTACGGATTTGAAAAATGTTTCAGAGCTTATAACTTTATCAAAATTAAACCTTCAGAAATATTTTATTTTTAGTAATCATAGATGGATAAAGAAAAAAGGTGCCCGGAATTAGTATGGTATCTTTAATACTTTTAGAGAAATTCGACTTTTAAATTTAAAATAAAAAATTTTTACCTTGGCATTTTTTAGTTTTTTACCTGTAGTTTCTTTTTTAAATAGAAGGTAAAACTTTTTTAAAACAGATTTAGAAAGCTAGTGCTACAAAAAATAACAATTTTTTTTTTGGACTTCACCATGTTAATGGTAATAATTTTTTTAATTTAAAATTTTATAAAAAGTTAAAAATTGTGAAATTTTGGTCAAAAACTGCTTTTAGTTTTTTAAGTAGATTTTTAACGTTTTTCTGCCAATTTATAAAATTTTTTACATTTTCTTAAGATTAAAGGCTTGAGTAATCCGTCCAAAGACTTTTTTTGTGGTGCACCCTACAGTCAGCTTTGTTTAAATAAGGGCAATTTTTAATAAAAAAACAAAATGTTTGAAACTGTTCCAAGCGGATTTTCATTCTTTCTATAGCCAACTATTCTACTACGATTATTTTTCAGCAGTTTGCCAAATTTTGTAAACATTCTGCGCATAAATGGGGTCTGGGGAGGCGACTGTAAAAAAAATACACATTTTTAGAAAGGAAATTTTTTATCTACACAAAAAATAATAATTTAATTTATTAATATTGTTTTTTATTTGACCTTTTTATTAATTATATTTAAATTTATTTTTTAAGCACAAGGTCTTTTTATTTTTGATTTTTTCAATATTTCGCTACTCCTTTGTGCAGCATCATCAGGAAAAAACAAATAAATATTTTAATTTATTGTTTGCCAAAATTTTTATTGATTTTTGTTAAGTACATATTGGTCTTTAATGGGATGAAAACCTAATTTAATATCTTTTATAAGTTCGGCGATATTAAAGGTAAAATTTCATTTATAAAATTTCACTTTTGATCTTGTTTGGTTTTTAGAGGTATTTTATACAGCTTTTTTTTTTAAACTACTAAAAGAATTAAGCACAGCTGAAAAGTAGAGGCAATTTCCTCACCACTGATATACAATATTTATTTATTTTTTATTAAAACACACGTAAATGATGCACGAAATTATGGTGCCACGCGAAAAAAATCTCTTGTTTTATTTTGTTCTTCTAATAAGTGCTTCTACTTTTTATAACTTTCTTCTTTGTTTATTGTTTTTTTTTTTTAATTAATTTTTCCTATAAAGTATCAGCTGAGTTCAAAAATTTCCAGTTCGTTTCATGAAACGACTTTCACATTTTTTTTTCGCTAAATTAATGGGGATTATGGAATTGTTTAGCATGTTGTGTATCTATAGGAAAATATCTTTCGTTTAAATTCAGTAACTATAGCAGATATTTCTGAATGTCTAGACAAATGTAACGGAAAAATATATATCTTTTTAATTTTTAAAATTTTTTTTATGCTTAATAAAATTGTCTTTTGCTATGATACCTTAAAAATTTGATTATTAATTTAACTTTCTACAAAAATTCAAAATTCTTTGAAAATGCTAAGAAATTTAAAAAATTAATATGAACTTCTCAGAGCTGGGAGTTTATTCATTGCAAATACCAGCATGTTAATTGCTCTGCTGTGGTAGTTTATTTGTTCTTTTACTCTTTCATTTCTTACCCTGTATGTGGCTGACGCTTTTAAAATGTGTTATTTTAGATTTGCAAACTCATGTTCTACCAATAAGACCCTTTACAAAAGATCAATTACAACTGTTGTGTTGTTCTTTTTTTCTCTACGAATAAATGTTTCTTTAAAGTTTGATCCACGAATTACGTATACTAACATAAAACTCCTTCATCTGTTCATAAACCAATTTCAATCGAGTTTTCGAGAGATTCATATTCCTGTTTTGTATAAATTTGCGTTTTTAAAGAACTTATTAGAAAAAATATTTTTCTCTCTACACTAAACGCTGTTAGGATTTGAATTCATGAAAAAGTTATCTGTTATAGAAGTAACAGCTCATTCAGCTCTGTCTTGCCACGACACACAAATATTCACTGACAAAAGAAACCATCAACTTTTTTTACGGATATTATTCAGATGTTATTTTCGTAACAATATTTAAGAAAAATTTTAAAATTTTTTACCAGTAAATCAAAATAATTTTTGTCTTACAAACTTTAATCGAAGTATAAATGTCAAAAAACATTTTACTAAACTAAAACGAGTTTTATCGAGCAACACTGAATATAAAAAATTACAGTTCAAGATATTAATCCTATACAATTTACTCGTTTGTTTTTTAACATTTTTGAAAGATTTTTAGTAAAGTATATTAATAACCAATTAATTAAAATTAATTTTAGCTGAAGTTCAAGTTTTTTTTTTCTAAAAATTGTAAGAGAGAAAAATTATAAACAAATGTATGAGAACGTTTTCTAAGTTACAGACAAACCTAAATTAGCGCGTATTTTTTGTTAATAACTTTTAGGTAAAATTTTTGATTTTAGTTCTAAATGACTTAAGTTAGAAGACAGTAAAAAGTTCAAACCTCAAAATTGAACTAAAAAATTTATGTTTAAAAAAAAAACTTCACTAATTTCCATTTTACAAAAAAACTTTGTTAAACATTTTCATTAGAATCGAACACAATTTTTATAGTGATTATTTTCTTGTTTAATAATTATCTGCAAATGGGTAAGAGATTTTTTAAGCCAACGAACACCATTATTATTATTTTATTTTCTTGAACGTCATCGCCATCATTGTAGTTGAAATGCATGAACTATATTTTTGTCCACCTTCTACAAGCAAAGAAAAAAAAAACAAAATTTGCATTACTACTGTAAGATGTTGAAAAAAATAAGGTATTTTTTAAGTGCCTCTCTATTTTGCAATTAAAAAAAGGAAATTAACCACAAGGCCACAAGCATATATTCAAATACGTACAAACACATAAATACTTATTCCATTCTTCAGTTAGTTGTATGATTAAATAATACCCACATATTTCTTTAGCCTTGAAGTAAGAACTTCAACAAGCAACACTAAATGGCATTTTATAATGAACTTTCAGTTTTTTCTTTTCATTTCTAGCGCTGCATTTGGATTAAGTTCTTCACAAATAATGCCTTGTGAATGTTTGGCCTTTTACTTTAAAAGTAGAAAGTTGCGTTTCAAAGTAACCTTACAAACCTAAACTTATTTACATATCGGTGGGCAACTGAAATTCCCTTTTTAAATTTGTTGCTTGAAAAGTCTTAACATATTTTATGCATAAAAGCCATTTACGAACAATTTATTTCAAAGAAAACAGCAATGATTTGCAATGTTTAAAGCTTTCTGGTAAAAGAAAAACAACTTGAAATTTTTATTTTAATGTATTAAAATTTTTTTATTTTAATGTAATAATTGATTCGCTTTATAAATTAGTTAAAATTAAATAGAATTAACACGTTAATATATATTACTAATACAAAAATATTAAGTTCATTTAAAATATTATGAGAAGTTTCCTGACGAGCTAAGTGAGAGGTAGCAAAATGGCCATAAAGACGTGTTTTCACCTTCAATAATCAATACAGGGAAAGTAACACGATAAATTTAAAGTTTGATTTATTTAATTTATTATTACCGTGTTTTTAATTTTTAATTTTTTTTTGTCATTTCACTTTTGATTTTGTTATAAAATAATGACGTTTTCTTATGTTGTGCTAGTTTTTAAAGAAAATAAGAACAAGAACAAAAAAATAGTAAGAACAATATAACCATACAACCACATAAACATATAAATCGCCACAAGAAAGTGTTTCCTAACATTGTTCCAAAAAAGGATAGAAAATTGTAAATTTTGCTTAGGGTTGTTGTCCCAGCTAGTACAGGACACCATATTTGGTAAACATTAGTCTTGTCAGTTCATAATTCGCAGTCGTGAAGTAGACACGTGATAAATTTATTATGAAAAAATGTTCGATAAACCAACGTGTTTTAATCGTTAAAACATTTTACAAAAATCAATCATCAATTACTCTGGCGATGAAAAAGTTACGTGAAATTTTAGGGACAAACAACGTATGATTTTGAAGAACGAGGGTGTGTAGGTGATACGCTCAAACATGAACTAAAACGTACTGCAATATCGGCTGAAAACATTACTGCAGCTCAAGAAAGTGTTCAAAACAAAGCTTCTTCCACAAGACCATTAACGCCGCCGAACGTATGCCGATGTTTATGAAAAAACCATTGTGAGTGGCGAGGCACATTTTTATTTGGATGGATATGTGAATAAATAAAATGAAAACTGCGTAATGGTAACTGTAAATGGGAAACGATATTGTGATATGATTGAAAACTTTTTAACTGGGCTTGATTAACAGTTGGTATCTACAAGACGGTGTTACATCGCATACAGCCAGGATAACAATGGAATTGCTTCATCGTGGTGAATAATTAGCAAGAGCTGAATAAATAGTAAACGCAATTAGCTGTTGGAAAACAAACAAAGTTGAAAAAAAGATACGGAAAAACTATAGGCAGGCGTGCTATTTTGCCCGCTTCCTCGAAGGATAGCGGAGCTTCGATTTTGCATAGCAAAATTTTCGAATCCATGTCTGATCGATTAGCGTATTTAAATTTTCCCTAGCTCATCTAGTACCTTGGCAAATTTGATCTGAACACGAACAGTAACGGACAGACAGACATCGCTTCATCGACTTTTCTATGCATCGACTTCTTATGCATAGCAAAGTTAATTGAGCGATGTCCGTCTGCCCATCCGTATGATAAAATGTCAGATCATCAGATACAGTGCCACGCCTACCTCTAATTTTTTCATGCCATTTGGAACAATAAAGTAACTCCAATCAAAAAAATAAATAATGGAGCGGTAGAGAATTAAAAAATAAGAAAAAAATATCAAGTGAAAAAATTGACGCTCGCCTATATTTTCCGAATTGCGGGGTTTTAAAATTTTGAAATTTTATAAATTTTTAATATGGGTATCATTTCAAAGCTTTTAAAGAGATCTTTAAGGGAATACTAAAATTTTCTAAAAATGCTTAACTCATTTAGAGCCGATGTCATTTTTATGTACAATTATATTTATACAGTACCGAAATTTTTTTGTTTTGTTTTTTAATTCTATGCCACCCCAATATTTGCTTTTTTGATTGGAGTTACTTCACTAAACTACAAAAACAGAAAACATTAATATTAATTTTAAAATTTTCTAAAAAAAAACTTAAAATATAATTAGCCTCCTTTAAATTTCAATGTTTAGCTGGAACTGAATAAGTCATTAAATTTACTTAAAAGAATACTATTTTGGAGGATATGTAAAGTTCCAAAAAAATTTACTTCGACACCAATAGCGATATTTAACTATTTTAAATTTCTTGCAAAAGACATTTGTGGCATTCATGACAATAAGCACTGAGCTAAGTCAGAGTTATCTTTCGATTACGAGCAATAAATTTCGCTATAAGTTTGCCTATTTTTTCCATTTTGCTTTCCTAATTGTGTGCCGAATATATGCCTTTAAAACACATATTTTCTTACCCATCGTAATAATAAAAATATTTAAACTTTGAATTTAATATTCGCTACAAAAATTGCTGAGTACTTAATGGAATTTTAAGCCTAAAATGATTGATCGTAAAATTGTTTACATGCAAAACACTTTAAGAACATAAAAGTAATTTAATGACCGCCCAAATGAAAAGTTTCTGTTTTTAAGTGTTTTACTAAAGTGTACGGATTTAAAATTTATTGTGTATAATAAAACCAGTTTTTTTCTTATAGTCTTTAAATTATTTGCTAAATAAAACAACAAAAACAAATTTCCATATTTTTATATATATAATTAAATAATTGAAGTGTTAGCAACACAAAACATTTTGTTGTAAACAAAAAAAAAAACTATAAATAAAACATACTTATGTATATGTATGAATTTGTGAAAATGTGTACGTGCAGCTTGTACACACAATGGGAAAATTATAATTGTTATATTATTAACTCATGTTGACGTACGTGTCCTTAGGTTGTTTCTTGTTGCCTCAAATTTATTTTATTTTTTAGTTTAAAAATTTTATATAAATTTTTCTATTTAGAATAAAATAATATTATATACAGTTTTGTGGATTCACACAAATATAAGACAACTAAGAGGTGTGAATTATTTGTTTGTTTCACAATCATGCCTAAATGCGTGATTTAAAATCGGGCTTTATTAAAAAAAAAAACTAAAATAATAAGGATAAATAACATTAGATGAGACTTTAATTATTATTATATTCAAGAAAGTTTTGTGCACTTTAAGTCTATACCAGCAAAGCTTCGATAAAGTTTCAAGTATAAGAATAACATACAAAGTTTAAAATGTTATCAATTGAAGATAATAAATTATATTTATACAGCTTAAATTCACTTACAATAGAATTTTTTAAACATATTAAGAAATTATTTTTTTCAATATATTTATCCAACAAATATTTTTACGTACAACTAAATAAAAATAAAAAAAATAAAAAAATAAAAAACTTTGTTATAGATTTGCATTGAGTTTTAATGTGTGTGATTTTATAATACCGTCAGTATAACCAATTCTTTGCAATTTTTTTTTCGCAATACCAAGGTAACAGATAGGGTTGTCAAACAGGTTTAATTTTTAAATTTTCCCACAGTTCGGGACTTTGAATATTCTTGGATTTTTCGCGACCCACAAACGTGAAAAAGCAATGCTTCATGTGGGCAACTACGAGTTGTTTTCGTTCCGCCATTTTTTTTACACTAAAAAAAAATTAAAGCGTCAAGGCATTCAAAATATTTAAGTAAACAATGTCTCAATATTTTAAACCGAATTAAAAAAAATAAGGAGGTTATCAATTTGTATAAATATTGTTTTTTATGTTTGCTCCCGTAGAACTTAGTCATTTCTGAATGGATTTTGAAAATTTTTTTCTTTTTTACAAAGTGGTCCCGTTTAAAAAACAGTTCATAATTTTAAAAAATTAAACTATAGACGCAACACTTTTAAATTAAAAAAACAGCTTATTACTATAGCTCACAATTTTAAATAGTAATACAAAACTAATTCTAAATATTAAATGGTGCCCTCATAGGTGACGCTAATTGACCTAAATGGCCGTATCTTTTGGTCGGCTATACACAAACTCTTGAAAATTGGGCAGAATGTCAATTACTATAACCGCTTTATTAACAAATATAAATATTCAAAATTTTAAAATAAAGGGTGTCTTAATTACTCATTTAATTTAATGCATATGTCCTTACTTATAGTTGTACACAAACTCTTAAAAATTAAACAGAGTGTCTACTACTTTATCAGAAAAGGTATAAATATTTAAAATTATAAATTAAAGGATGTTGCAAAAGTTCATGTAAGTTGATGTATACGAGTATGGCCAAACTGTTGAACTTTTGTAGACAAATGGGTAGAATTTAAAAAGAACCTGCATTGCTAAGTCCGCTACAACAGCAACAAGTATAAACTTTGATTTTGGAAATTAAAGCGTAGTTGATTTGTCAGTGTAGATATAGGTTGTTTTTTTTTTTGCAAGATATATTATTTTTACGCACTTATTAGTTAGTAAAAAGGAACGATTTATAATAAATACTAGTTATTGCCTTAATAACTTATTTCACTTCAAAGGAAGCCATACATATGAGTGCCTTCAGGACACTTTCCACTGTCGTTGAGCACGCTGATACTTTTGGATGATTTTCAGTTTTTTTTTCTTTTTTGTACAAACCTTGACCTGCTAAATTCGACAAAAAATATAGCCGCAATCCAGTCATTTTCTATCATGCATTTCCTGGGACTTTTTTATGGTTCTCTCTAGACAGTGGTGAAATGGATAGCCCTTGATAGTTTTTGCCCAAAAAGGTAACCAAACACTAAACACTTCTCAAGGAATTTCCAAACTTGCAGAAGTAACTTTGGAGACAAAAAAAAACTTTGATCTTTGAATATTTAAAAAAATAGCATTTATAAAGTTTGAAGTCCTTACAAAGCTGATAAGCTGAAAGCTGATAAAAAAAATATAAGCGAAATTATTTACATGAAATCAGAGTATAAAAATTAATCATTTTATATAAAAAATATTTGTGCTGTATTGTGGTAAGTCGATTTTCAAACAAAAAGAGGGAAAAATTGATAATTTTTACTTTAAATAGAGAGATGTATTACTCAGGCCCCATAATATTACAATAGTCCAATTCACAATCATGTGCAAATGATCTTGCATCATAGCATTTGCAAAATTGTATTGCATATTTTACTCATTACTGTGTGTTTTGTTGGTGTAGACTAAACATATGCTACACTTTTTTGCAAATGCTATGAAGCAAGACCATTTGCACAAGATTGTGAATCGGGCTAATACCTTATTCGGAAACCAAAGTTTCGTTAAGCCTTTATTTCTTTAATTGGAATTTTTTATTAAACCTTATAAAACGTTATTAGAATAACAAGAGAAATATAAAGAGCTTTGCACGCAAAAATTTATCAACACGCATAAAATTACATAAAAAATAAAAGAAAAATTTAATAATATTAATAAACAAAACTGTTTTAAAACTAAAAAGTACAGGCGAACGGTTCGTTTTTAAGCCATTCATAAAATTGTTTAAATAATGATGAGCGTGCACATTCATGTGCACTCACAAATGTATTCTTTTATATATAATTTACGTTTACCTTATCATGGCAATGAATATGCACTGTGTTGTTCCGTTATCCCAGGTAATGCATGAGCTAGTCGATTGGTCACTTTCTGTATTATTAATCGTTGAGGAAATAGCTCTTGTTAAAAAGTTTTGTTATCCAATTTGGTGGTTCCTGGTGGTAACAATGCGTATGTTGCATTTTATTATTGTTATAGTCATTGCCAATCGATTATTTAGCTGCTGACCAAGCTTAAGTCATATCGTTAAATAAACTTTCAATCGCAATTCAGTTCAACATATGCAAAAAGTTGTCTGCTGATCAGTCGGCATCTCCCACAAGAATTCGTTTTTCCATAGCCATTTGCTACAACATGCCGAGTGACAGGTATAGGAGTATGGCCCGTTAAAACTGAGTGATTTGCCAGAAGTTCGTGGGTGGAAGTTGGTTCTACAATACTGAGAATCATTAAATTTTAAAATTTTATACGATCGAATCATAACACAGATGGCTGCTGAGTTTTAATTTTAATAGGCCAAATAAGCCCGAAAGATATTAACATGAATGCCTCACAAGAGGTAAAAGTAATAATTCTTCATGACTCTGCTAACGCTGCAACCTCTTGGTTCATATGTATGAAAGGATAATCGTTGAAGACGATAGTTATAGAATATGCCATGAAGAGATTGAAATGGTAGCATTCACGAACAGAAATAAATTTAAAATCTTAATACTTTGGAAGACTAAGTATTTAGAAAAATATGAGCAATTATGAGAAAAAAAAAACATAATGAAAAGTCGACCGTTTAAGATCGGTATAGCCAAGAGCAAAGTCTGCCAAAAAAAAAAAGAGATCCAGTAGCAAAAAGGTGATGCAAATTACCAGGAATGCAAAGGACCTTAAGCATACCCCTACTATTAGTTCTCAACTTCGGTATCTTTTATACCTACAAAAATATATGTGAAATATATTTGCATGCAACATCGAAGGGTTGATAAGCATAAATACAACATTAAATTTTCTCTAAAACTAGAAGCATCAAAATTGGAATAACAACTTAAAAAATTGCTTGTTTTTAAGTATCAAACAATTATTTATATGACAACAAAAGTATTGCACCAAGTTAAAAATAATCTATATACACGAACACACGTATAAATATTTGCTTTACATGCGTGACTGCAAAACTATTTATATGTGCTAAACTCAGCAGGAAATCAATCGTAGAGCGCTTTTAAAACAAGAACAAAACTTTTATTAAAAAATTACAACTGCGCTAAAAAATAAGCAACCAACAAAATTTGCATGTTTAGGGATTATGAGCATTGCACAATGAAACCGAACACAAATCAAAGTTAAAAAAAAAAAACAAAAATCAAAAAACAACTTCTATTTTCCTTTAACGTTATTAAATTAACTTTTCAATATCCGATACATATTAAAAAATAAATTAATAACGCCTTAATATAATTAAAAATTAGACAAAAGATATTTTTTTTATTTTAATTAATACTCGTACACAGAAAAAAACTGAAGTATTTAAAAAATCATAGGTATTTTCATTATTTCTCTTGCACTTTTTTTATAATTCATTTTAAATAAGTTCATTTATTATGAAAATTCTGTTATTTAAAAATGAGTTTGTAACTAAACAAGGTGAATTAAAAAAGTTTTAAAATTTAGTTCCATTTTATTACAATAAATAATAATTATTTAAAACTGATCACGTTTAAAATATTAACGAGTAAAAAACACATTAATGAAAAAATGTATCCTATTCATCGAATTTTCACTGGTTTTAAGCATTCATTTAAATGCCAAGCGGTTTTGTTATTATGAATCCAGCTCATCAATGAAAACCTAATGTTAAAATCATTCGTTTTTCCCCTAAATATAACCAGTTCATTTTAACATGAACCCACGATTTACATACTTCGTTTAAATGTCTTTTTTTACTAGGTAATTTTCAAAGAGAAAATAAAAAACTGACTGAGTTTTCGAGGCAGAAATATAAAACATTTAGTCGAATAACATTCTTCTTTTTTTTAAGTGACTTAGCAATATGTACCCCGCGTAAATTTATATTCTCAGTCTATTACGGTAAACAAAGAAAACCTAGGCACTTTAAGCTTCTTTTGCGACATGAAAAATATGCTGCTTCCAATGAATATCGCATTGAACTTTCATGCTAAAAACATCGAGAGCTTCTGATTCCTTAATTCCATAATTACAGATGATATAGAATATTCAGCCGCACGCCTGTGCGAAAGCATACAGCAACGATAAATTGAATCCTATTTGCATTCGGAGATTACCAAAAGGTCTAGAATAAGGGTACCATCCATGTGCTTTCGCATAGCCCCAATTTCTCAAAGGCTTGGTCTATTTGCGAAAAGAAAATGAATGTCATATGCTACTGTCATCTGCGAAAGAAGAGATAGGGTTGGAAGTCTGACGTAGAAGGTCATTAAGAAAAATAAGAATTAGGGTAGGGGAAAGAACGGAACCTTGCGGTACCCCTGAATTTACCTTGAACTCATATAGTGTGGTCCCTAGGAAAGCTCGATATAAGTCCAGAGAAACTATTGCCGACACCAAAAGCGATAAATTTGAATATAAGTGCATCAAAATTATCTAGAGCCACTTTCGCCGAGATGGTGAATGGATTGACAATATTTCCGAAAGAAAGGCCAGTAAATCACCCCTAGAGCGTCCGCTACGGAAGCCGTACAGCCGCTCACTAAGTAAGCTGTTGGACTTCAGATATTTCAGAATGCTTTCTTGGTTTAATGCTGATTTGCTTAGATGGAATGAATGTTCTCATTCAAAGCAAAATAATGTTCACAACCATTTCCGCCATGGCATCGACTCTATTGTCCAGAAAACAGAGTTTCCAATTAAAATGCCGGAAAAAAATCGTTATGCTAAGCCCAACGATCCTTTTCGTATATATTTTTTAAATGTTTCGTGTCCATTTTTGAAACGTTGTGAAATTCAGCGACCGAAAAGGAAGCGAAAATGGTGAAGTGATCCGAGTTACCGACAGGCACGAGAATGCTTACTTCATACTTATCAGGGTGTGAGGTAAGAAAGAGGTCGAAAGTATCGTTTTGTTGACCTACAACACACGAAATATGTGTTGGCTCATTAATTGATTACACGAGGTGTTTGTGCGTGGTGAATAGCTCAACATATTTGCCCTCTAGAGTTGTACGGTTCAATTAAAAAAATATAAAATGATAATCATTATTTTTATTTTAAAAACTGACCTAGTGCTTGAATAAAATAGAAAAGAAATTCAATTATAACGGTCAAAAAACAATAGTATTTTTTTTAGTTTTAAATAATAAATGTTTTATGAGAATATCATGAAATTCATGAAAATATCATGATGGTAGATTTTCATATTGATATAAAATTTTATGCCTAATTTAATATTAAAAAAATCAGTTTATACTTGTAATGATCCACGCAGTTTGGTAGAATTTTTACTTTTAAAGAATTGATTGTAATTCCTTTCAAATTAAAAGAGTACCGGTGTGTGCATGTAAGGGACGATTTAGTATAAATAATATTTTTCATATTTCACAGCAATTTTTCATGTTAATTTAAACAGCATTTTTAAATTTTATTTGAAATATATCAATAGTATAATATTATCTAACAAAATGTTTTTATTTCTACGAGTACTGCATTTAAATATTATTATCAGAAAAAAGGAAAATTTTATAGCAGAGTTATTAATGCAGGAAGAATTTTGTTCGTAGATGCCCTAAAGACTAAAACACATCGACTTTTTTTTTTCATAATTTCACTACTTATAAACAATGGATTTCCAGTGTACTCATATGCATTGTGTTACAAACGTTAATTAGTATCTGTGCGTATTTTGTAAGCATGTTTATATTTTTCATTTTATTTTCAATGTTTCTGTTAAAAAGACACAACTTACGCTAATTAATAAACACATAATTAAGTGCGTCTAGTAAATATTTAGTAGGAAATAAATAAAACTATGAATATTAAATTAAAAAAACTCTTTAGAGTAGAAAGTATGCCAAACTATTGAAAATTATATTTTTTATATAATAACACTTGAGTATTTAAACCATTGTTAAAATTCTAAAAACGTTGTTTTTAAATAATATAACAATAAAACTAAAGTTAAAATGGTAAAGAAAACTCAACTATAAATTAAAAAATATGTAAAGAAATATATAAATATTTTTTATATTTTGAGAAAAAAAGTGTATCAAATATTTATATAAAAATTACTAACATTAAATTAATTGGATTAATTCCGCCAGTATATATTAAACTGTTGTTATAATTTTCGGTCGTCTCTGGCTATGTACTTCGTACGTTTGTCGAGCGCTTTCGATGTGATAACATCATTTTCAAGCCACGTGTTTATTAAAACTGAAGAGATAGTGTTAAAAATAGATAGTGTTAAGAATAAAAGGAATTCATATATGATAAGGAATATATAACACCATTCTCATTAATGCTGCTTTTCATAAATGAATGCGAAGAATTTTTCAGCGTTAATAACTTCTCATTTATGAGCATTCAAAGATGAGATTAATGCGGTTTCTCATAAATGAAAAAAAAAGTTTTTTCTTTTTTACGGTCATTAACGAACAACAAAAAAATTGTCTGCCTACGATCATGAATGTATGTATGTATTAGCATTGATGCAATTAAGGGTAAAAGTAAAGAAAATACGTATTACAAAAACAATATTATAACTAGACTAGGTAAAACCTCTAAAAAATTAACAATAAAGTATACTAAAAACAAAATTTATTAAAAGCTATATAAATGAAATTTTAGTAGTTTATTAAAAAACATACGTATCTTTTAATTCTGTTATTTAGTTGAAACAGTACTATGCACTAACTATATTAAATATGTATAAAAATTATAACAATATGTCATCACATTTATAAATGAAGAAAAGAAAATATTTTGTAGCTTGTCACACATTTATGAAAAGAAGCAACAAAAACTAAAATGTCTCACTGCTCTCTCATTTGTGAGAAGTGAGTGAGCATTTCTGTACTCTGCTTACAACCCCATTACAAATTTTGAATGTAATAAATAATAAAATTCTTAGCATTATAAATGAACACAAAATTTAGGCGTTTTCCATAAATTTTGTATGCTGTACACAAACATTATCTTTGACCCACTATAATTTTACAAATTGTGAATGTTTAAGAGGATATTGTATATATGATCAAGTTCTAATATTGGCATCAACCATTTTCGGCCACCCATGCGACATAATGCGACACAAAAATCTTACGAAAGAGATACTTTTTCAACACTCAAAACAACATTTTTTTAATGTTTAGTTTTTTCCATATTAATTTTGTTATTGTCTTGCTTTTGCTTATTTTCTAAATTGAATCCACACAATTCCTGCCTCGTTTATTTGACAAAAAAAAAAAAAAATTAATTTTATGATGCTTAAAAATTTTTTATATTTTAAAATTATCGTAAAAATAAAAAATCTCTTTTATCAGGCTTAAATTTGTACTTTTGAATTAAGAGGAAAAAAAATTATTAATCTTTAATTAAATCGTACTATTATCCCGATCAAATTTGTTAAGTTCACCGATATTGATTATTTCGAGCGAGAGCACTCAAACCCAATTTTGTCTTTTCTACATTGTTTCAGCAAAAGCCCTTAGCTTATTTAAAATTTTTGTTTACTGAAGAGCTTCATAAGCGGTAGCGAATTGGCTATCGAGACGCGTTTTAAAAAGGATTACTTTTTATTAAAATTCTTGCAACACTGCAATTTTTTCATAAAAAATATCAGTTTAAAGTTTTCCGATTTTTATAAAAATCTGTATAACCGCACTTAATTCTAAATGTTACAAACGAATTGAAAATTGTAGTATATCCTTGTAACTTTTATGTACTTAAATACGCTTTTGTGTACACTGTACGTATAATGAATATAAATAAATAAAATAACACGCATACGCCCTGGTTTCCGCTTTGGTTTTTTAAACAACAAAAAAAAATAGTGTGTAACTTTGTGAACTAAAAACAAACAACAATAAACACATTTAATTTATGAATATAAAAAATGAACTTTGGCTGAAATATCATAAAATTACATTAATACCCTCAATGAAATTTAATACAATAAACACATATACACATACATTTTTTGAAAAATTCTTTTTTCATTCTTAATATTATTTTGCACGCGATTTGCATTCTACAAATATTATGCAGTGGATTTATTGTTGCTTTTTTTTTGTGTAAATGCATAATTGGTGGTAACGGTTGTTGCCATTTCTTAACCACATTGTTGCTGTCTTCAATTAACTACATGTTTATTATACCTAAAAATATTTATCAAACTGCTTTAACTAACTGGGAACATAACAAAAGAAGTTTTAAAATTATGACATTATCGCTTTTTCTAGAAGAAAGAAATAACAAGAAAAGAAGCAACAATTAAAATACTCATTTACTTTACAGTTAACAATTTCTGAAGCCGTTGTAATAAAATATTGCTAGAAATGGATATTTGTTTGAAATCAAAAAGACTAAGATTTTTTAGCATATATTTTTGTTTTCCTAATATTCTTGTTTGTAACATTTTTTACTAAGCACAAAATTTCACAAAAACTCTCTTGGAAATAAAAGTTTTCTCTGTACAGTGACTGCATGAATTGCTTAAACATTTTTTCTGTCTGAATCTGAACCTTCTAATAAGTCTGACTTAAGGACCACTGTAAAAAAAATTTAATATGCCAAAGTCATTGTTAGTAAATTTTAAGACAGTGAAATCTATTCCACAGATGCGCCACAGTTAAGAATATAAACAGCACTCTAGTGAAGATAAACAAGTCTTTGTTAAAATTTAATCATTAAATATTTGAGCATTTAATGGTTACCGCACGCAAAAAATCCAACGAAAGACTTTTACTGCGGAGAAAAAAACATGGTTGTGATTGGTCCCAATAACCATGTTATGTTCTTTGTAACAATGTATAGTTGTGTAGAACAATTTATAGTTGTTTTCACTAATTTAATTTGTTAAGTCAAATTCAAATATAAATATTTCATCATATTCTCATTAAATCTTTATTATTTTAAACTAAAAAATTAAATGTATTACTGCGGGGAAAGCATATCCATATAGCCATTTCGCTACTGCTCATATATAGCTCATCGATACAATATGGAATATGTTGCACTGCGCATGTCTTTGTGTTCGACGACCAGTAAATAGCATTGCGTATTACAGCGAAAATTCGTTTTTAGCAGAACAGTACGTATGTGAAAGTCTTCCCTGTCACTTTCAGTGTGGACAGATTCAAATCAAATGTCAACAAGCATTACTTCCTCTATTCTTCTTTCCATAACCTAATCTCCTAATTCTAGTATCCCATAAAAAAAAAATAAATAATTAACTGAAATGTAAAACAAATAACACAAAATCTCAAAATTACTTAAATCGTTTTATCATATTATGATTAAGTTTTATTATATGTTTATATTTTAAGTATAATTTTAGTTATATTAACAATATTGAAAAAAAACATCATGTGGTATTTGAGCACTTTCTGATTACAATCTGGTTAAAATGAAATACAATATCTTCTCTGCTTTATTGCATATTCACATGCTATATCCTCAAGCCTTTTTTTCTCTTAATCTCTAATACATATACACATATCAAGTAACATACAGCTAAATAAATAATTTAATTTCTAAACATAAATTTATTTTGACTTAAATTTTTAATAAGCAAGAACCACATTTATGTATACGTCCGACAATGTTTTCTTTTGCGGTTAATTTATTTATAATAAACAAACTCACACAATCATATAAACAAACACACAACTAATTGTACATTGTATATTATAAACATTAGTTTTTAATACATATTTGAAATTAATTTACTTACACAAGTGTACAAATTCACTACCAACAGAGAACAAGTGATTTAAGTAGGATATTTTTAGTGTTGATATTTACAAATACATCCATCTCCGAGACAACCTTATCCAGATGAGTATTCTATATATTTTTATATATTTTTTTTTAACTCAGTTTATCAACATATTTTTAAAAATCAATATAATTCTTATTTTTAAATAAAACTATTATGTAAAAAAATAAAAATGTTATTTATATATTAGTAGGGCTTTTATTAGTCTACCTTAGCTTCTGCACACAAACAAACCCATTCATAAATTCACAACAGTAAATGAATTATGTTGCTAATAAATGCATTTGACTAGTTGTTTGTTACACTGATAAATATAAAGAAAACCAACAAACACCATTTGTGGCTTAACATTTAATATCCCGTCTACAATACCTTTGACTACAAACTCTTAAATAAGTAGCACCACATTATTTGCATGTTTTAGATAACTTATGCACACATATCATGAATACTTTAGACTGTAGAAATTTATATTTAAAACACGACTGACTTTTTCATTAATACATATTTGTTTAAAAGTATATTTTTGAAATGAACAAAAAAAGAATTATTTCTTTAATTACATATGAATGTAATGCTCTTGGGTTTCTTTTTGGAAAAGATAAATAATTTGTTTTGTATGCACTGGTGAGTGTCATCAATCCTAAAAGAATGACCGTGTCTGACAATAATACATAAAACACATGAATGTCATAGACAGAAAGCAAATGTGTAAGCAACTTGAGAGATATTTAAAATTTTAAAGAATTTATTTTTAAATGGGAAAATTTTTAAGTTTAAATTAAATTATATTAACCCTCTATAACTCGTGAACTGCGATTTGTTAATTTTTTGTATTTAAGATGTTATCAAAAACGTTTTTCTTTTCATTCTTTCATAATTTTATACACAAGTGTTCAAGAATTACTCTTTTTCAGTTCAGGTATACCTTTAAGATTATAAAATTGTATTTAAAATATACACAATATTTTAGTTGGAGGAAAAAATGTATAAAACCTATTTGAATCTTACTAACTAAAACTAATGACAAAAAAACACAACTAAGTTGACATTAAGTAATTAATATGTAAATAATCAGAGTTCAAGCTTCTAATATAACAATTTCGTGTGACTCTATTAATCTTGTCAGAAACTAATTCTAGACCTGCAATTTCGTGGAGGCGAGTTGTTGAAAAGAACCATGGTAGGTTGAATATAAGTTTAAGTAATTTGTTTTGAACTATTTGAAGTTTCTTAATATGACAATTCGCGCTGGAAGACCATACAGGTGCTGCATAGAAAATAAAAGCGTGAAAAACTGACTTCATAATTAACATCTTATTGGCAATATTCAGAGTAGAGTTTATATTAATAAAGGCATAAAATATTCGGATTAGAACGTTTACTTTATTTATGATATAAGGAACATGGTGGCTAAAATTCATCCTCTGATCAAGCATTATTCCTAGATATTTGACATTTTGTTCTCATTGAATTGAATTGCTGTTTAAAACAATATTTTCCTGCGGAATAAAACATTCTTTTCTTTTTCTTGTGAAATAAATAGCTTTGATTTTTTCGCAGTTTAACATTATTTTCCACTTATTGAAATATGATAATATATCCATAAAAGCTCTTTGTAGATTAGCTGTTATATTAGACGCCATAATATCAGAGCTTAAAACTGCTGTGTCATCAGCAAAAATACAGTTATTAATTATTGGAAAATCAAACGTATATATATTATAAAGAATTGGCGATAAGCAAGACCCTTGGGGACAACCAGCCAGACGTATTTATTAAATTTTAATATTTAAAGATAAATTTACATAAAGACGATATGTTGCCTTTAGGCTACTCAGAGGTAAATAATCAATATCAATAAAACTATCTGTACATGTTACGAAGGACGAAAGTTTCCAAAGTCATTATTATTTTTCGTGTAGCATAAGGCTACATTACATTTTTTTCATACATTATGGGTAAATACGATATTGTGGAGGTACATGTTGAGCAGTTCCTTTGTCCTTTTTATTCTCAATCTCACCTTGGGTGTTATATGCGAAGTTGTACTTAACTGTTCGCCGGAAATGTCTCAATTAAAATTTCATGTTAAAATGGAGGCAATATACCTGTTAAAAATAGACACTACCACCCAGCAAAAAATTTTTGAAAAGGCAACCGAGTGTGGAATAAAGCATTTTTGGCCGAAGTACTTCCCAACTAGATTGCTAACTTAATGATTTTAACAAGGCATGACACTTTTATAATCAATTACTGAGAATCGATTACATTTATTATTCTAGGACTTAATGGGAACAATTAGTACGTATTTTAAGGTATTCTCCCTTAAAATAAAGAACTAGTTCCATTAATACTTCCTTTTTCGGGAACTAATGTAATGTGTTTTGTAAGCGAGTAACAAAATATGGCAATCACAAAAGTAAATCATTATGTGGCAAGTACTTTTTAAGGTAATGTCAAATTTTTTGCTGGGCACCGTTGCCATTTGGCTACTTTTAACAAAAATTAGTTATTTATTTTTCTAATGCGTTTATTTATGTGTTTACATAATTTTGGTTAGTTTTTTTATCAAAATATATAATAATAATATAAATATATATATATAATATATACAGTGATGTGCAATAAAGTAGATCCACCTGATTCCCATTAATTTTACCCCTTATAAACCCACACAGAAAAAGTACGTATAAAAGAGTTGTACCACTAATTTCACACATCTCTTACAAATGTAATCCCGTTATGTTTAAAATAAATACAGCGTCATTAATCTTCATTTTATTACCAGTATAAATTTGTATGCGAAAACGGGTGTGCAAAAAAATAGAGCCAGTTTTGAAAAATAACTAACTTTTACAAATTAATTTTTTCATCCTTTTCAACTGTATAAAGGAGCAGAAAAAAACTCTGCGTTATACAGCAGAGAAAGAAAAATAGAACTTTGATTTTTGTCTTTGCTTTATTGTTTGGACAAAAAATTTTAGTTTATTTAAAATATTTGTCAGAAGTTTCCTGAAGAGTTAAGTAAGCGATAACGAAATGGCCATCGAGACGTCCTTTGACCCTCAATAATCAATATCGGTGATTTAAATAATAAATCGGGAAAATAGCATGAAAAAATGAATTTTTAAAAATTAATTAATATAATTTTTTTTAATTAAAATTAATTGGATGCTCTAAAAATGGTGGAAAACGCCGTCAAATATGAAAGCAAGGCAGAAAATAGAGGAAGGCTGTCGAAAACTGCACCTCTAGTGGAGTGAAAAATTTTGCGTCATGTAAAAAAAGATCCTGTTGACACCTCTTCCATCCTTAAAAAGGAGCATAATCCAGATGTTTCTACCTCAACCATAAGAAGGCTTCTTATTAGAACAAATTTGAAGGCTAGAAATAGTAGAAAAGTCCCATACCTAAGAAAAAAAGCTCCTAAAGAAAAGATTAGAATTTGCCCAAAATCATATAGATTGGCCTGTAAGCAAATGGAAAAATATTCTATAGTCTGACGAAACGAATGTAAATTTGTTTAATTCAGAAAGAAGCAACCTTCCTGTACGAAGACCTCCCAACACCGAAATCTGTCCACAATACACCACAAAAATCATTAAACATGGAGGCGGGAATATAATGGAATGGGGATGTTTTTCATATTATGAAATTGAGGGTAGAATAGATGCCTCTTATTATACAAATATTTTTAATGACACTATGATGCCTTATGCCGAATTGGAAATGCCGCTTCGATTGGTGTTTCAACAAGACAAATACAACAAGCGGGCAAAAGACTGATTTGAAGAACATAACGTCGAGGTTTTAATCTGGCCGCCGCAGTCCTAAGACTTAAAACTTATCGAGAACTTATGCCAAAGAGTAAAAATGTGTCTTTGAGGAATAAATCCATCTAATAAAGACGAACTTTAGACTTCATTTCAGGATGCGTGGCAAAATATTCCTGTAGAAACCTGCCAAAAACTTGTGGACTCAATGCCAAAACTATGCACAGACGTTATAAAAAATAAAGGAAATTCCACGAAGTATTGAGGTAAAGAAATAATAATTAATGAGAAAAAATTGAATCAGTAAACAAAAAAAATTATTTTAGGTAACTAAATTTGCTGGCTCTATTTTTATGCACAGGCAGGACCTGGTGACTTGTAAAAATTTAATGGGTCAGTTCTTATTTAAGTTTTGAATTACAATATTTGCATTATTTTTGTATATTTTACTTTAAAAATGCTAGATCAAGGTGGCTCTATTTTATAGAACACCACTGTATATATATAATATAATATATTAATAATAAATATTAATAATATATATTTATAAAAAATAATCATTAAGTTTAAATAAACAAATAATTAAAATAAAACAAGTATGAGCTATGCCGAATCTTACGAGTATATACTCTTCACCATATGTATGTAACTACATATACATTGAATAGTTAAAATAAAAATCCGCAAAAGAAATTCTTTCCCACCATAAAGTTATGGAAGAACTAGAGGCAGGCGTGCCACTCGTGCCTCAAGGGACATGTACTAATTTTGCTAATAGGAATATTTTCAAAACTATGCTTGATCGATTGGCGCATTTAAAGTTTCTCTGTCTCATCTAGTGCCTGGGCAAAGTTGATATCAGTACGAACAAGGATGGAAAAACGGACATCGCTCAATCGTCTTTGCTACTCATGAGAACTCAGAATATATATACATTTTGGGGTCGGAAATGGATATTGTAGAAATTACAAACAGAATGACAAATTGAGATACACCCTTATCCACCTGTGATGAAGAGTATAAAATTAAATAAATATTTTTTTTAATTTCTTTTCAATTTAATTTAAATTTAGTGCAATAGGGTAACGAAGCAAAGTACATCAACACATTCAACACAACCGTTAAAAGATCCTTCTTATATTATGCATTTTTATTAAAGTTTAAAAATCTATTGGAGTGGTAATAATCTTTGTTAGACGATGCAGGTTTTTCAATAAAAATCTATCTATTTATTCAAGTCACAAATAATTACAAATATATCTACAAGCACATACTTACATGGTTTGAAGGTGAGCACTTAGCTATTTGAGTTTATATTTTACATAAATTTTATACAAGTAAAATGTTTTTATGTAAAAAGCTGCAAGAATATAATGCAAATATATTTAATATAATATGAATGCAGTTGTTTTTGTAATGTATGCTCATGAATATACTATAATTTTATGTAGTTTTAAGTACGTTTTTTTAGTACCAGCACAAGTACAAGTACATGCTCGCATACGCATAAGTAAAATATAACGTATATATTGCGCTAACTATGCACGCATAATACATACATAAGTTTAGTTTGTACAGTTATACAAAGGAAGGTATACATACACAAATACGTATATTTAAAAAAATTTCTTTATTAATCAATCATTACTGTGAGAATGCTGAAGCATATCGGTAAATTTGTATCTACATCCTTTAGTTCTAAACTGATCAGAAAAAATTTAACAATGTATGACAATCTTCTTTTATAAATTGTAGCATCCCTTAGCAGGCATTTATTCTAAACTAGTGTTAACTAATAACTTACATCTTTTCTTTTATTTGGAAATAAACCTAGGAAACTCATGACTTCCGTACCGACCAATAAATACAGTTAATATGACCAATATATGACCAATAAATACAGTTAATGTTGGTCACTTAAAACTTATTCATGCCTGCTTATACTAGTTACCGCCTGCATTGCTTTCAAATTTATTGAATCCACTTCCTGTCTACCCGATGGTCGAATAAAGTGTTTCTTTCTGATTTATTTTTTATCTGCTTGACTGTCCTCTGCATGGCAATAATGCAAGTACAATCGGGGTTAGTAACTATTTCCTTCTTTCTTACTCGTTTTCTGTCTTCTCTAGAGTTTCCAAGTGCTCATGCTACTTTCCCTTTCGCACCTATTTATATCGTTAACCTGTCATTAGACAGCTCCACCAACTCCTCTGTCTGTGCGACCACAAAAATGGACACAGAAATAGCGCTAGCAAGTGCTTAAATTTGACTCTCAGTCTACGTTATGTATTACAATTGGGAGTACTGCTCTGTGTGTAAAGCGATCACAAGAATAGACTTTTTGCTGTCAACCTTCTTTAGTTCGCTACGCCTTGTTTGTTTTACACACTTTTTTTAGATTATTTTAAATAGTTTATTCTTTAAACCTGGGTTATTTAGCCAGCAACACTAATGCAGGAAACGTTGCACGTTCCGAAAGTTCCAGATAAAGGTCAAGCATCAGATATGATCCGGTTTCTTAGAAAATTAATTTACATTAATATATTTTAAAGACGAGAGTTTCGGTACCTTGTTTTACTTACAAATTTGTTTAAAGAAAAGAACTATTGGTTCGTATATTCAAATACATCTCAAAGAAAACCTTCCCCTGTATTTTAATACTTTGCTTTATTTTTTTTTATATATGCATTAAAACCCATACATAGTGTTTTAAAAATTTTATGCTACTGCAGTTCAATACTAATTAATTTTTTAATAATCAGTTAAAATGTGGAAAAGCTGTTAAATACACAAATTTTATGGTGGAAAGGTTTTCACTCGTACATTTAACGTTACAGAGTTGTCGTTAATTATAAGTTCAAACAAAGTTTTAAGGTGAGTATTTAATATTTAAGAACTAATCAGTAAGAGGTAAAATAACTTTTCAAATTAAACCTTAAGCAAAATAAAATGAAAAAATTAATGCTTCAGAACATATTGCTTATACAGCGGTAATAATAAATTAAATTATTAGGTCAAAAATACTGTTAACATTGAAATATATTTTACAATAGTTTTTTTCATTTTACGACTAAAGTAAAAAAAATTGTTTATTATTTGGCAGTTAACAAATTCCAATTATTTTTACAGAGCTGAACTTTAAACAGCTTCATTATTGACAACCAAATTCATTTAATCAAATTGGCTTTTGATATAAGACTTTCTTCTACTTTTCTGTACAAAGTTTGGGTAAAATCCACTGATGAGCTATTTGAGCAATAGTGAAATGGCCATATGGATATGCTTTCCCCGTAGTAATACATTTCATTTTGTAGTTGAGTTTAAAATAATAAATATTTCATGAGAATATCGTGAAATATTTATATTTGAAGGAATCAAGCACGAACAAAGTAAATTAATTAAATTTTAAAAGATTCCGAATAAATAACAAATTTTCATTTTAATCACATTTTAATCAAAAAATATTTTTATTACAATTACCACATGAAAATTGGTCCTATATAATGGCCATGGCGGGCATTCTTAACGATGCGCATTCTGGTCCTCCAATTTAAATCCAGTTTTTCCAGCATTCACTATCATACTCATTCGTACGATCTGTCAAAAATTGCATGTGTGTGTTAAAAAAGTATGATAGTGTAGATTAAAAGAGTACGTGAGTGACAGACTTTTTGACAGACATATACGGTTTTATAATCTTTTTAAAATAATTCATAAAATAGTTTTCTCTATACGATCAGAGTTGATTTTTTTAATACGGGGAGACAAAACTACGTAATATTAGCACCATATGTTTTTGTATCTTTTTTGTATAATAGTGTGGTACCTACCAAGCCAATTTGGTACGATTTTTAAAGTAGGACAGGTTTTTGTCAGATTTTTCTATAATTAAATCGAATGAATATGTATAATAGTGAATCTTGGCGTTTAGCTGCCCTATGTTAGGATAACACGAACAATGTTAGCCTCGAAGGCCACATTTGTTGCTGGTTTTTCAGCATAAGCCAGTCAATTTACATGGCGCCACAGAAAACAATAGAAAGCTGATAAGTCGCACAATTTAAGAGACCAAATGAATTGATTTATTTCTCGAAACCAACTTATGGCCAAATTTTTTTTGTCAAAATTCGGTCGCTGCGCTCGTCATATTGCACTAAGCGCTATCTTGTTGAAACCACGGTATAGATCTCTAAAGAATGTAACGCCACCCCTGGGTTCAATTTTATAGAAATAAGCTCCAGCGATAAAGTACACCAAACTTTGCACATTTCTAAATTAAATGGTATCTGTTGTGGATTGGTTTTACTCTATAGATCACAATTTATTTTTTTAAGAACACCTTAAGTCAAAAACAATCCCCATCGAATAATTTGTAACGTTGTGCAAGCGTCAATCTATTCATGATAATTTGCCAGAGTTACTGATTATGAATGTCAAAATTGAGCGCAGTGTGACATTCGTTAGTTCTAACAAACAGCCGATACAAAAGATGTTAAGCTTAATATGGAATAAAGATCTTGCAATTCTCTATAAAATAGATTATACACGCACTTCTTCACTATTTGCTTCTGACCAAGTTTTGAGAATCGCCATTTTCAAATTAAACTGTTCTGTGGCACATCTTTTTGAAATTTGTATTAAACTTTTATTGAAAGTAAATAAAGTGATTAAGTTTACTACATGTATATATAGCGGGCTTTACTCGGGGCTGCTCGTTTCTGGTCTACTGACAAGTGTCGATTCCCTTTTTTTACATCGGAGTCCGCCTTTAGAGTGAGCTTACTTTCACTTACGATATACTGTCAATTTTTCTCAGCGTAATGCCAGCCATTGTTGGATTTTCGTAGACCTCATGAGTGCAATTTTCCGTCAGTACCATTTATTTCAACCTAATTGCCGTCACATTCTCATTACAATACTCTTTTCGTAATTGGACTGGAGTCAATCTGTCAGGGCTGGTTTGCTGTTCCTTCTGTCATCACCCTTCGTACCATCAATGGCATTTTTTATCAATTTCATACGACTGTTGCAGAAATCAAGTCCACATGTGAAAAAATTTTATTTCTTATGCCTGAAAGTATGCTTGTAAATAGTATTTAGATTTCAGTAAAAATTGTCAAAATTTTATTGGCATCTTTTTGACCGTTTATATGTAACTGAGCAACAAACAAACAAATTTAATTATCTGATTTGATTTCTTTAATTTAATTAACTTTATTTTATAATATATTTCTATATAATTGCATATTATTTTTAAATTTAATTTACTAGAGTTTTTAGCAGGGATAAAATTTGAACCCCAAAGTGATTAACTAGAATGCTTAAAACTATATTATTTGTACATTTAATTACACACTTACACATTTTACTTTACATTAAGATTTATATTTATAGAACTAAAAAAAGTTCTGTTTTTATACCTTTCACCACAAAAAGTGGAAAGAGGCTATCAGCCCAACTATAAACAAAAATTCCGTACGAGTTTTTTCACTTCTCCCTTTCCTCCCATTACAAATATTTTTTCCTTCTGATTGACTGCGAAAAGTAAAAAAAAAAATTGGGGAAAAAAAGTAGGTATTATAAATTTTAAAATAAAAATTATATGAATATAAACAAAAAAAAACTCCTTCCAAATTACGATTATACCACCTTTTTATAATTTTATTCCCACGAAATTCATAATTGGAGGAATTTTTTTTCGAGAAAAATTTTTTCCGTGGGAAAGAAATTCCGTGAAAATATTCATAATTGGGCTGTACATCTAAGTTTGTCATTCCGTGTGTAATTTCTACAATATCCATTTCCGATCCCATAAAAAATATATATTCTGACTTCTTATGCATAGCGAAGTTGATTAAGCTATGTCCGTCTGTCAGCATGATCGGTCCATGTTCTTCAAGGCAGCAGGCAAAACACCATGCCTACCTCTAATTTTTTCATGCCATTTGGATCTTTAGGGAAATACTAAATTTGAAAAAAATGCTTAACCCATTTAGAGCCGATGTCATTTTAAGGTAAATATAAATATAAACAATATGCAGCACTAAATTTATTTTAATTTTTTAATTCTCTGTCACTCCAACATTCGCTTTTTTGATTAAAGCTGCTTCACTAAACTAGATTTATATAGATGGTTAAGGGTATATAAAATTCGGCATAGCCGAATATAGCACTCTTACTTGTTTTCTGATGAATTTATTATTTCGTGTGAATTTTAATTATGATTTCTAATCTGGCAAAAACAAAAAAAATCTTTTGATAACTTCACCTGTTCAACAACTGCAACAAGATTGCAAAACACTATAAAAGTTTAAATTCAAACATTCATCATATACTTGCAACAAAAGATTTGTACACTTTCGTGCTTACAATTTATTCTTTATTTCGGTTTCCATTTAATTCTTGCACGTATTTTCAACTTAAGGAAAGTGTAAATTAAAACCAATGAAACTCAAGTTTTTCATTTCCTTCCTTAACCTTAATTATTGTAAGAAAATTGTTTTTTTAATTTTTTCCCCCCAGCTCTTATTTGTTGCCTGTAAAGAAATTTTTTTTAATTGTGTTCAGTGAAATTAACACCATTTCTTACCAGCAAAACTATCAGCAAGCGCAGCCCTTTAAATGGAATTTAGCCTAAATACCAAAGAAATTGCATGTAATTTTATTCCATTATTAAGAAGAAATATTATTATTTTGAAATACGGACGTATAAATATGTATGCATACATACAGATACATATTTATAAATGAAAATGCAGGAAAAATATAAAAAAAAAAATTCTTATATTTAAAACCATAAATTGTTTATGACATGAAAATAAATACAACAATAATAAATAAATTTGTTGCATGTTCTTTTGTCCTTTCTTAGTTTGTTCATTGCATGGTTTAGTCGTTTGTGGGATTGTGTTTGTTTTGTGGCAAAGAATAATCATGTTGTGGTATGCATTTTGCATTTTGAATTTCTTTTGCTTTCTTCTCTTAAAATATTAGTTTGAATTTTTGAATTGTTGTTTGGTATTTGTAAAGAATAATTTTTATTTAATTTAATGAATAATAAAATAGTTACTAAAATATTTAATAGAAAATATAATGTGTAATCAACAAAAACTTTAAAAGGTATCCAAGGTTGAACTCAAGAATAAAAAGAAAGTATCGGAAATGCCGTAAGAGCAAATAGATTAACGATCAATGAGTGATTTTGCAAAGCACAAGTCAAAAGATACTTTAGTCTGGCACAATTAGGAAAGGCCTTGTGCAGCCAGATACTAACAGCTGCTACTATAAAAACTGACAGACACTATTTCGTGGGTCAACCAAGGAAAAACGGAAAAAGTACATGAGTATTTTCAATGATGGATTTTTAGTAAATGCAAGACCGTGTGCGGGCTTCAAGGAGTAAGTGTCAGCTTATCAAGCACAAATGGTAGACCTGCTGCATTTGCGCCATTTTAAGCAGAGGAACATTATCATTTGACTAGCCACTAATATTTCGTTGGATACACGTGAAATCTACGCGTAAATTTAACAGGTGTTTCCATATAAAAGATGTATTGTTGATGCAGTTGATTTTGCGATAAGGAGATCAGCTGCTATGTTTAAGACTCTTATATCAGGGGGCAAATCACCGCATTCGATAACGAGTACTTTGTGATCGAAATGTTGTTAACGTGGATCACGGCAGTCGTTACCGAAACATATTTACTCGTAGTTGCACTCGATTGGTAATCTACTATCGAAAACAAATAAACTCTAACATTTTGTCACAATACAACACAAATAGAAGTAACTAAAAAATAAAATTAAACATATAAGTATGAATTTTCCTAATATTTTCAATGTGAAGACAAAGATTTCTCAGGAACTAGTGCAAAAAAAAATCAATGAAACGGCAAGCTGCAAAATGGGTAGTACACTTGTGGCCAGATATATATGTTTTTGAAAGCATCTTTCGACACCTGAACGTGTCTTTTATATATATAGATGGTGAATCATTTAGCCACAATCAACTTACAAAAACAAAAGGATTCGATTTGTCACGAATATTTCCCCTCATGACTGCTATTTTGGCCTCGTCCTCCGGTTCCGATGATGAGGAATATAAAAATATATTTGGGTCCATGTAACTAAGTCTTGTTTGTTTACTTTTTTGAACTGTTACACTGTTTTCACTAAATAATTTATTTTTTGCTTTGTTTTTCTTACTGCCATATGTTTGCAGCAATGTAAAAAATAGTAGTAAATAGAAAAAATTACGATCGGATACTATGATCCAAAAAAACTACAGCCATCGAAATAGTTCTCGGCACGAATGATTTGCCTCCAGAAGCCAAATTCATTAAATGAGAAATTCATTAAATCAACAAAGCAAAAAGACAATAAAAACTGAAAAATGTTTTATATAAGTCTCTTAGGTTTTTTTTATACAAAATTTAGTTAGAATCCACTGATGAGCTATATGAGCAATAGTAAAATAGCCATATGGATATGATTTCCCCGCAATAATACATTTTATTTTGTAGTTTTTAAATATAAATATTTCATGATATTTTCATTTATTTAATTCAAAAAGGAAACATCAAAAATTTATTTAGTGCAATTCGATACCAAAAAGTATTACTAAAAATCTCGTTTACTACTGTTGATGCAACCTTAAGATAATCATACATCATTTAAATTTTTAAATTTTAGGTACATATTTATGTGTTTAACAAATAAAAAGCGTACAGTTCTAATGTTTCTTTAAGTGTTTCGGTGTCCCGTATTTTATAGAATTAAAACAAAATAATCATCATGATATAGCATTTTAGAATCAACGCAAATCTGTTGCAGTGGAGAATTCCATATAAATTGGCTATTGCATTCGCCCTACACTTTGTTTTTATATAGAGTTTGACATTTAGGACAACAGCATTTATTTCGCCGTTGACCATTGCATTCACTTGGTAAATTGATTTGCCTTTCTTTTAAAGCATTAAAAGAAATGCAAACAAGCAAGAGTTCTATATTTGGCTATACCGAATCTTATATACCTCTCACCATATATGTAAATTTAGGTTAGTGATGTCGAAGCAAAAACTGGGGTGACAGAGCATTGAACACTAAAAAAAAAAAAGTTTGGTGCTGCATTTTTATAATTTCAAATAAAAATCATATCGGCTCTAAATAGGTTAAGCATTTTTAAAAAAATTTAGTATTGCCTTAAAAATCTCTTTAAAAGCTTTAAACAGATACCCATATTGATATTTTAAAAAATTTTAAAATTTCAGAGCCCCGTAACTCGGAAAATATGGTCGATCGGCAATTTTTTCACTTGATCATTTTTTTTTATTTTTTAATTCTCTATCGCTTCATATATTTACTTTTTTGATTGGATTAACTTCATTGCTCCAAGTTACATGAAAAAATTAGAGGTAGGCGTGGTGTTTTGCCTGCTGCCTCGAAGGACATGGACCGATCATGCTGATTCCAATAGCACCTTTTTCGACACTATATCTGATCGGTTGACTTATTTATTTTTTTTTGTTTGTGAAATCAAGTTTGACTCAGCGGGCAGACGGACATCGCTCAATCGATTTCGCTATGCATAGGAAGTCAGAATATATATATTTTATGGGGTTGGAAATGGATATTGTAGAAATTGCACACGGAATGACAAACTTGGATATAGCCTTTTTCCACTTTTTGTGTTGAAGGGTATACAAAATCTAAGAAAATTTTAATTGGCGCCCATTCGACATTTGGATTCCCATATTAAGAAATAGCAATTATCAAAAAAGAGACAGTCCAACATAAATCTTAATCGTAAGGGAAATAAGAAGAAGCTACTTTACTGTGAAATGTTGGAAACAGAAAAAAAAACCAAAAAATACATAAAGTTCTAAACATTAAGAAAACGTTTAAATTTAGCAATCATTATAGTTTTCCATCGAAAGAAAGATTGCGATAGCACCAGTTTATAGAATGTTACCAAAAAATCAGCTTAAAGAGCAGATAAAGTTTAGTCTCAAAAAAAAAATTATATTGGGAATCAAACAAAAAATACTGAGAATAGTTAAGGTAAATAATATCAAAAACAAATAACACTCCTTTAAATACTACAAATCTCCTGAAAATTTATGACAATAACAGTGAAAATAACAACCAGTTTCCTTTTATAATTATTGCAGTTAAAATATTTTACCTTTCCACTGCCAATTTAGGTTAAATTAGCATAGTGCCAACATTAACTCAACTTCATAACTGTTTAAACCCTTTAACCTGTGGCATTTTCCTTTAAAACAAATAACGACAACAAAATGAAGTAATCTACCAAAGTTAACATATTTTTCAAACGAACACACAAGAGCTACTTATACTCATACTAATACACTTACATACATTCGTTACCATATTTCCTGTTCCTGTTGCATAAGTGTAGATGGGTGTGGGATCATGTGTGTCTTTAAACAAACAAACAAACAAACAAAAGCCAAAGAGTCCTTTTATCATAAAAACGATAACAAGAAAAACAACAGAGAAAAGAAGTTGTAGAAACAGTTTTAACACACGTGAGTGTTGCTACATCACGTGTTTTACACTCATAAATAATACGTCATGTTATGAGCATTTAACATATTTTGCATTGCATGAAAGCATTGATGCGTTGTCAAACTGCTACTTTACTATACATACGAGTACAAGTGCTATTAATATAAACAAGTACATACGTACATACATACATACATGAAAGTTGAACACTCTTATGTAGGCATGTAGTTTTTAAAGGACTAAATAGAAAACAAGCGACTGATTGAGTGACGTAACTAAATTTTTCCAACAAAGTGTATTGTTATGATGACAACCATTTTGATGATGTTGATGATTCCTCTGAATTTGACTGGGCTGTTGGGCGTTTGGGCGTCAGTTGACATGGTATTTTTCTTTTTTTCTGTTGCGTCAAACAAAAGGAATTATGCACATGCATACACATATACATACATATACTCACATTTAAAAATAAAGAGGTGGTACTGTGAACATGCATTTTTAAAACGGCACTTAAAATCTTGTATGTGTTTTTTTTTTATTTGTTGTTTTTTTTTCCTTTGTAAAGTTGCATGTTTTAAAAGTCGTTTCAATTCCTAAAATTAATTTTTAATATTTATTCTTTTATTTGTTGTTGAAGCATTTTGGGTTATATCACAGCGTTCAAAGTGTTTAAGTGAGGAAAAGCTCAAAAAATAACCCTCTTCATAAATTAAAGATTAATAATCTTAGATTATGACAGAGTAAGACATAAATTAAAAATAATTCTACGTGTTGTAAACTACTAAATCGTGTTTAGAAATTAAAATTATTATTCAAACGTCCGATAAAATTTTATAATAAAAATATAATTTATTTCATGTTTGAAAAAGTACACATTTTTCACTACCCAAATCTTAATTAAATTATAGTTTTACATATTCAATGTCTCACTATTATGTGCATTGATCAAAGAGCCTGTCTGGTGAACAAATGATCGTGTGTTCAAATCTCACCGGAGCCTTGAAACAAGTAACTTTATGACAGTTCTTAGGTTACGTGAAATCCATATTTATGGAGATATTTGCAAAGTCAAACTACTCGGTAGTCAGTTATATAGCCGAAAATGTGTGGGTGTTTTTTTAAGCCCGATAAAACTTTAAATTAAAAAAAATAACACTAAAATTTAAATTTTTATGAAAAATTATTTCTTATTATTTTTCAGTAAACTCTGGCAAATCATTATGAATAGACTCACGCTTGAATAACGCTATCAAATGATCCAATTTTACTCAGTCATCAATTCGAGCAACTCATTTTTGGCTTAACGAGTTTGTTAATAAGCAAAATTGGAATAAGACCAATCAACAACATACCCTACAGACTCCATTACCTCCAGAAAAATGGACCGTTTGGTGTTGTTTACACGCTGGTGGCATCATCGGACCATATTTCTTTAAAAATGAGGCCGGATCTTACGTTACGGTCATTGGAGATCGTACCGCACCATGATATATTTTTTTTTAATTATGGATGACATTGATCCGGACGAAATGTGGTTATAACAAGATGGCGTTATGTGCCATACGGCGACCGCAACCATTTAGTTATTGAAATTAAAATTTGGCGATAAGTTGATTTCGAGAGACGGACCTGGCATGCTATTTAACCCCTCTAGATTATTACTTGTGTGAAGGTACTGATTTATGCAAATAAACCTAAAACAATTGACGCTTTGGAGGCCAATATTGTTCGAGTTATTCGTGACAAACGGCTGGCAGTTCTTGAAAAAGTTGCCCAAAATTGCCCGAAATCATTTTTAAATATTAATGCCATGTTTTGATCTTCCGTATAAAAAAATTCTTCATTTTAATTTTTTGTGTTATTTGTTACAATTTAAAGTTCTATAGGTCTTAAAAAAACTTAAATGTATATCGGAAACCCATCGCCAGAGGGTCAACGTAATTGTGAAATACAGACTTTCCTATTTGATTGGGAGGCCGAAACTGCTTTGGAAGTGAATGGACTGGCGGCAAACTATAGGGTACAATACCTGATGCCTCGAATCCGTTTTACTTACGTAAAACCTTTAAACCTTTAAAACCTGTGTGTAAACTGGCAGACGCTCTGTTGCAGCATAATGAATGTTAATGTTCTGAAAAATTTTACTGTAAAACAAATGTAGGTGATTACGCGTGGCTTAGCAATGACAAAGAGACATATAAAAATCAACTGGCTTATAACTGAAGAACACAAAAAGAGCGCTGCCTCAAAGGACTGACATCTGCATCATTTAATGACTGGTGCAATATTTGTGCGCCGAACGTTTAGTACAGGTTTAACTAAAAAAAAATAACTCAAATATTTGTAGACGATTATTGTAGAATCCAAGGTAAAATAAGTTCTTTCTTTATTGAGTTGAATATATACAGTGATGTGCAATAAAATAGAGCCACCTAATTCCCAATAATTTTACCCCTTATAAATTCCTCATACAAAAAAGTAGGCATAAAAGAGTTGTTCCACTAATTTTACACATCTTTTACAAATATAATCCCGCTATATTTAAAATAGCTTCAGCGTCATTGATTTTCATTTTAATATCAGTATAAATTTGAATGCGAAAACGGATGTGCAAAAAAATAGAGCTAGTTTTGAAAAATATTTAACTTTTACAAATTAAATTTCGGTTTTATAATTAAAAGTGTATAAAAATGTAAGCTTAGTCTTTTTTAAATACAATTCGAAAGGAATCTCACAAAGTTTTTATGTAATACTATTTACAATGGGCAGAGGAAAAAATTGTTCCTTTAAGAGCCGGGAGAAAATAAAAAACTTTATAAAAAAGGAAAAAGTTATAACAAATTGCTGTAATAATTAGATGCTCTAAAAAAATGGTGCAAAACTCCGTCAAATATGAAAGGAAGTCAGAAAATTGAGGAAGTCCATCGAAAATTATACCTCTAGTGGTGTCAAAAAAGATCTTTTTGACACCTCTTCCATCCTTAAAAAGGAACATAATTTAGATGTTTCTACCTGAACTATAAGAAGACTTCTTAATACAAATAATTTGAAGGCTAGAAGTAGTAGAAAGGTCCCACATCTAAGTAAAAAGCACCTAAAGAAAAGATAAGAATTTGCTCAAAATCATATAGATTGGCCTGTAAGCAAATGTAAAAATATTCTATAGTCTGACGAAACAAAAGTCAATTTGTTTAATTCAGACAGAAGCAACCTTCCTGTACGAAGACCTCCCAACACCGAAATCTGTCCACAATACACCACAAAAATCATTAAACATGGAGGCGAATACATATTGGTATGGGGATGTTTTTCGTATTATGGTATTGGGCCTTTATTTCGGATTGAAGGTAGAATCGATGCCGCTTATTAAACAAATATTCTTAATGACACTACGATGCCATATGCCGAATTGGAAATGCCGCTTCGGTGGGTGTTTCAACAAGACAATGACCCGAAACACACATCGAAGCGGGCAAAAGACTGGTTTGAAGAATATAACGTCAAGGGGGCTGGCGGGCGCAGACCCCAGACTTTAATCCTATCTAAAACTTATGGCAAATAGTAAAAATGTATCTTCGAGGAACAATTCCATCCAATAAAGACGAATTTTGGACTTTAATTCAGGATGCTTGGAAAAATATTCCTATAGAAACCTGCCAAAAACTTGTGGACTCAATGTCAAAACAATGCTGAGACGTTATAAAAAATAAGGGTTATTATACGAAGTACTGAGGTAAAGAAATAATAACTAATGAGACAAAATCCAGTCATTAAACAAAAAAAATTTATTTTAGGTAACTAAATTTGCTGGCTCTATTTTTGTGTACAAGCAGGACCTAGTGCCTTGTAAAGATTTAATGGACATATTTTTAATTAAGTTTTGAATTTCAACATTTGCATTATTTTTGTATCATTTAGTTTACAAGTAAACCGAAATATAAAAAATGAAATAATTATAAAGTTTGTTGTGCACTATTTTTAGTTTAAAAAATGATAGATCAAGGAGGCTCTATTTCGAACACCACTGTATATATATTGAAGAGGTATATAGCTTTCTAATAATAATGCATCAAAACAAATTCATGCACTTAATCATGTAACCCATTAACCCCATTGAAAAAAATCTGCCAAATTATAGCGTAATCAAGTTTACGCAGGTCATTATAAATAATTTTAATTATGACAAATCCCTTTAAGACTTTCTATGCTAGAAATTATGTTCTATTAGGCATATTTTAAGATTACAGATTTTGGAAAAATATACTTCTTCTGCGAAAGATTTTAAAAACAACTTCTCAAGCCACCATCGGTCATGCGAAGCAAATGAAACGTAATGTTTATTTGGTGAAACCAATCAATGGGAATGAGTATTGTTTGTGTAATGTTTTTAGCATGTTGACAATAACAACAACAACAACTACAACAGGAACAACAAAAACGGAAAATATGATATCAACAGGACTTATGCAAACAATTTCTTTGAAATCTTTTTATTCTTTATATTGCAAAATTGATACTAAATCGAACCTTTTCTTGTAAAAACAGTTTTTTGTTTTTGTATTATTGAAATATTGATTTAATGCTTAGAAACAAAAAGTAATTGAAAAGTTCTCAAAACTCGGATTATTTGCGTATGCTTTATACATTGGCCGTTCAATAAAAAACTATTTAAATAGCAGGAATTTTCGATTTTTAAATAAATTACCTTTTTACTATTTTATAAAGTACTTACGTTTTGTGATAGTGTATTTCTTAGTATAAAAGAAATTGTGGGAACTTTATTTATTTATTTATTTCAATTTAATCATTGAAGCCCTCCTGGGCCAAATAATAATAAAAACAATTACAGGAAGAATTTTATACTTACATATATATTTATATATGTGTTCATATTTACTAATATTTATTTTATGTACTAAAGAAGTATGTAGTTTATTTATAAGATATTAAACCAATCCACATTCTTATAACACGAGTTTGAAATGATCTCTGCATAATTAGTGTATTTAAATTTACTTACACCAAAGTGTACAGTGAAGGACTAAAAATAACAAAAATATGATATGACAAAAGTCGACATGCAGTTCAGTCTTCGAAAGATTTTACTAAAAATATTAAAATAAATCATATTTTGTTTAGTATTAGTATTTAGTTGGTCCGCCAGCATTATCTGTTATAGCCTGCAGCCGTCATGGCATTGATAAAACCAAATTGGTTACCTCTTTCGGAGTATTTTGTTCCATGCTTTTATAAACGCATTTTTTTAAGATTTGGCATCAGTAATTTGAGTTTGTGCTCCAAAAGCTCCCAGACGTGCTTTATAGAGTTTAAATTGGGGCTTTGCGGAGGGGAATTAAGTTGTCTGGGGGCGTGATATAGACGCCATTCCTTAACCATTCGTGCAGTATGCTTGGGGTCATTATCTTGTTGGAATATCCAACCTTCCCCAAGACACAAGCATTCCACAGATGGCATCAAATGTT
The DNA here is from genome assembly GCA_916610165.2 of Gymnosoma rotundatum. NCBI lineage: Eukaryota > Metazoa > Arthropoda > Insecta > Diptera > Tachinidae > Gymnosoma > Gymnosoma rotundatum. Next base: position 29,211,798 of record OU744336.1, read on the forward strand.
GTTCTAAAATACTTTTGTATTTATGTTGGTCTACAGTACCTTCAACAAAACAACTTTCCAATGCCAGAAGCTGCTATAGCTCCCCAAACTATAACGATCCCACCGCCATGCTTTACATTTGGCATTAAGTTTTCGAGCTTCATATCAGCATTTCTTTTTCTCCATATCCTTGCACGACCATCACTTCCGAATATGTTGTATTTTGACTCGTCCCTAAATAAAACCTTGGACCAGAAGTCCATGCCTTTGTCAATATGTGCACGTGCAAACTCAAGTCGATGACGGCGATTTTTTTCTCATATGAAAGGCTTTTTACGTGGTGTTCTGCTGAAAAATCCATTGTCGTTAAGAACTCTCTTGATGGTTCTTGGATAGACACTCTTATTGGAGACTTGTGCGATTTGTTCGCCTAATTTTGGAGCGCTTATTCGGGGATATTTTTTTACTTCCTTTAGAATTAAACTAATGTCTCTCCTGAAAAGCTTCTTCGGCCTACCTGTTCTTTGTTTGCTATGAAAGGCACCAGTTTTGTTAAAGTTCTCAATAATTGTTTGAACTGTTGAGTGACTTAAATTTAATATTTTGGCAATTTCACCATACGATTTGTTTTCATTTCTGTGCTTTATCACTAATTTTCTGATATCAATTGATATTTCTTTTCTACTAGACTTTTTTTAAGTCTGACTTGCACTTTAACAAAAGATAAACTAAATTAAATATTGCACACAATAGCTACTGCACCAAAAATTTCAAATAACGGTACTTTACAACTACGTTACCATTGCTTTATTTACTTATTTTCGCTGCATGTAGACTTTTGTCATATCGTACATATTTTTAATAATTCGCGATTTTTTTTTCTGTGAAAGTAATTAACTTTTTTTTTTAATTTTTATATTTATTAATAAAATAAAATATAGAACAAATTACATATTAGGCTTTTCCATTTAATACACATTTTTCTAAAAAATAAACAAAATTGTAGTTGCATGTAGACTTTAGTCCTTCACTGTATGTTCGAGATGACTTTCCAAATTAGAATTTTTCAACTAAATCGATTGGCCTACCATATTTAATAGCTTTGTAAAGAAATAAAAGACATCTTAAATTTATAAAATCATCACAGTAAAAACGTAAGAGTTTACGCACATACGAGGTCCGATCAAAAAATAACCGTTATTTTAAAATTTCGTGGGTTACGTATGTTCGATATTCGCATGTTTTCTGTTATGTTGGTACACATGCCTGTTATATACGTTGGCAATATCAGCCATTTTTGATTGTCAGTTTGTTTTTGAAAGGCATATTGTTCGGCTCATGCCAAGCAATTTTTAGGGCTGTTTAACACATGACGCGTGCGGTAGCGAAGATTGTTCCAATTGCTAAATTTTCAGCATTAACAACGTCGCATGGACATCGCTCAGAAGCTGTTGAACCTCGTCAACGACGATTTAAATTTTCTGAAAAAGGTCATAACTGGTGACGATTCATGAGTGTATGGCTATGACATTGAAACCGAAGCCCAATCATCCCAATGGAAGCGAATTTTTTCGAATAGTAAAAAATCGAAGAGCACACAAAAACAAGACTAACCTTTTTATCTGTCAAAAACAAACTGACAATCCAAAATGGCTGATACTGCCAACATATATAACAGACATGTGAACGAACATAACAGAAAAATATACGAAAATCGAACATATATAACTCACGAAATTTGAAAATAACGGTTATTTTTTTATCCGACCTCGTATGACGAAATCGGTTAAAACTTGAAACTATAGACAAATCTAAAAATACTATTTACACAGATTCTAAGCTTACCAATATCAACATGAGATGTACCCAGGGGTGCCAGAAAACTAGGATAAGAAATCAGCACTTTTGCACAAAAAATCGGCTTTGTTGGCACTTTAATTTTAATAATCCGTACTTTTTTTTGCATGAGGGATTTATAAGGGGTAAAAGTATTGGGACTCAGGTAGCTCTATTTTATTGCACATCACTGTATATATATATATATATATATATATATATACATATATTTTTTCTTTTTTGCAGTAACTTCTCACAAACCTTCTTATAGTGATTTAAATGTAAAAATATTTAAATTTTAAAATCGATGTAAAAATATTTACATTAAAAATAATCACTTATTTACATTTATTTTATTTAAAATGTATGTACCTTGATGAAAACGTTCTAATAACACGTTCTAATAACAATTTGTATTACTAAACCTAATAAGTGAATAAATGAATGAAGTCAAGATGGGATAGATATTCATCAAGACATAAATACATCAGGAGCGAACTCCCTGTAATGTTTGCGGCACCAATGCATTAGCTAGACCGAGAGCCTATGAATATTTAGAATTAAATAAAGCACATTTCTGAAGGCAGCAGAGAGACGACAAACAATGTATGCAAATGAACAAGAAAACTAATTCTACTCATTATTATGGTATTATTATGGTATTGATAGTTTCGAAAGGACCTTCAGCTGCATTCATAATGCCGCGCACAACATCTGCTGCACTGATTAAACTGAAATACACCGAGAGCTAGATATACCGATAGCCAAAGACAGTTGAAAACTTAAACGCAGTAACAATATACCCCGATGGTCTACTTTAGAGGATTCAAAGCACATCCAGCAGAATCTACAGTACACAAAGAACTAAGAAGCGGAGTCTAGATGGTGACTTCAAAATAAGTAAAGCTCGAGGAAACTTACTTAAATTATTATGAAAGTGTTAACATGCATTGTAAAAAGTAGTTTCCCATTGTGCCGTCTAAGTACGGTAATACAAGCTCTTCACTTCTTCTTACACTTTTCCCAAATCCTAATTTAGAGTATTCTATCCTATTTAGAGTATTGAAAGAATAAAATCAAAAAAAATTTCAGAAAGTTAACGAAAAATAGTAATTTTTATTGTTTTCTTTACTTTTTTTATACATAAATATGTAAAAAAAAAATTATTAAATAGTAAATTTTGATATATTTTATGTAAATTCCTCTGTTGTTAGAGACTTAAATTAATTGTGCATAAAATACAGTTACAAAATCGTAAAAACATTACAATATATTTTTCTTTTTTTTTTGTAAACTTTAACAAAACTAAAAATAATAAAATAATAACATTTAATGGAAACAAAATAATAAGCTTATGAATTTTTATATTCGTAAAAGCAGTTTTATGTAAATAGAGGAAAAAAACAATAAACAAAAGTATTATATCATAATAATAATATTAAAATAGTTATAAAAAATTATTCATATAAATTGTTCATGCAAGTGTTTAAAGTTGGATTTGAGTTGATTGGTTTGAAGGCTGTTCAGTTGGTTGGTTGTTTCCTTTTGCTTCATATTTTTATTATTACTTTTTTTCTGCATTTTGTGCTTCCTTCCTTCTTGTTGTGTGACAAACAACAAAAGACGTCATGAATTTAAATTTTATTTTTTTGGTAACTTTTTGTATATTTAAACATCATTGTCCTCAATACGTTCATTGTCTTCGTAAACCTGCTTGCGTACATCCTCATAAGAAGGTATGCCCTGCATAATATTTTTTTTTTTTTTTAATAATGATAAAAAGAAATTTATAAAATAATATTAAAATGAAATTGTACTTTTGAAAAAGCGCAGACAAAGTATTTAGGTATTAGAATAATGTATTTCCCAAACATAAAGGCATTCATTGTAGTTATATGAAATTTAATTTCCACAAAAATGTATTCAAGTTTTTAATGGCAAATAAATTAAATAAATTGTGAAAAAAATATTATCACTTTGAAAATTAAAGTGGCAAGTTATTAGAAATTTTATCTAAAAGGTTAATCATGACTATCAAAATGGATATGAAAAGGAAAAGACAAATGAATAAAAATATATAGAAAAGATATTTGTATAATAATTTTGACATAATGGTTTAATTGTGATAAATGTTAAAAGACCAATAGGTGAAAAAAATTAAAATGTTTTACTTACAATTTTATATGATACATCGTCAATTCTTACAGAGCTTTTGCGTAACTGCTCATTTTTTAAGAGAGAACATCGATAAGTCATTACAAAAATATTACATGCTTCTTAATATATTTTCATCATAATTATCTTTAAGATTGATATACTATTTACTGTTCTTAAGCCTTTAAAAAGACATATTATATATAGTCTTCAAAATAGACTTCAACTACAGAGTTGACCGCCAAGTAAATCTATTTATCTACGTTAGTTTGTATACTCTTGACCACAGGTTGAAAAAGGGTATATCTAAGTTTTTCATTGCGCTTTAATTTCTACGAGTACAATATCATTTTCCGACCCTATAAAGTATACATATATATTCTAAGTTCTATATTCGTCTATGACGAATTTTATATACCCTTCACCATCTATGTAAATCTAGTTTAGTGAAGTAACTCCAATCAAAAAAGCAAATATTGGGATGACAAAGAATTAAAAAATAAAAAAAAAATGTGCTGCAAACATAAAAATGACATCGGTTCTGAATGGGTAGAGCATTTTTAAAAAACTTTAATATTTCCTTAGAGATTCCCTCAAAAGCTTTATATTGATACCCATACTGATATTTCTAAAAAAATTGAAAATTTAACAGCCCCGTAACTCGGAAAATATGGGCGAAACCAATTTTCTCACTCAATGTTTTTTTCTTATTTTTTAATTCTCTATACTCAAATATATTTATTTTTTTGATTGGAGTTACTCGATTGTTCCAAATGACATATAAAATTGGAGGTAGACGTGGTGTTTTGCCTGCTGCCTCGAAGGACATGGACCGATCATGCTGATTTCCAATAGCATCTCCTTCGACACTATATCTGATCGATGGGCATATTTATTTATTTTATGATTTCAACACTTACATGGCAGTAAATATGATTATGTTTATGGCTATGGCGTTATTGTATGCTACGTCTAATTTAACATTTATATAATTGATATAAATAAAATTTTGATTTTTACCATAACCATATAAAGTTGACTATTGAATTTAGGTATTAACTGTTTGTTTTTTTAGTTTCATTCTTATTTTCTGCGTTCGGTGCACTGTATTTATGAGTTTTAATTAATAATTTAATTTACTTTATTCGTGCTTGATTCCTTCAAATATAAATATTTCATGATATTCTCATGAAATATTTATTATTTTAAACTAAACTCAAAAATGAAATGTATTACTGCCGGGAAAGCATATCCATATGGCAATTTCACTACTGCTCAAATAGCTCATCAGTGGATATTACCCAAATTTTGTATAGAAAACTAGAATGTCTTATATCAAAAGCCAAATTGATTAAATGAGAACTCCATTGAATCAATAAGACAAAAGACAATAAAACTCAAAAATGTTTTTTACAAAAATACAGCAAGCATTTAGTAACTATTTTTATTTTTAGTTTAAAATAATAAATATTTCATGAGAATATCATGAAATATTTATATTTGAAGGAATCAAGCACGAATAAATTAAATTAAATTTTAAAAGATTCCGAATAATAAATTTTCATATTGTTTTAATTTATATTTTTCATTGCTATGGCACCACCATTCGCTGGCAGTAAATATGGTTACGGTCATGGCGTTATAGTATGGCACGTCTAATTGAACCTTTACCCATGGAATGAAAAACTTATATATACCCAATTTTTACTTTTTGTAGTGAAGGGTATAAAAATATTTAAGAAATTTCTAGAAAATCTGTGACAGCAAAAGATTTAACTAAAGTAAGGTAAACATAAATACATAAATCGGGTACCAGAAATCAATAGGCAATAACAAAAAGTTTATGCGAATAAACTTTAAGCAAAGCTGAATTAAAAAAATCTCTAGAGTGTCACAATTTTATACGAGCAGCCATTTAATTAAGGCACATCGATGAACCAAAACTTGAACGGACTGATATAGCACTCCAGCAAAAAATATTTTTTCAAAACTGTCTTTAAATCCTTACGCTTCTCCCTCGAATTTTAATGGACTTAGTGATCTTCCCTCTTAAATTATACTACTTTTTAAAACGTAATTTTAACTTGCTTTGTAAAGCATTTTAAAAGCGAAAAAAATCAACGTTACAAATAATTTTTAAAGCACTTTTAATCAAACAACATTTTTAGAACAAGAAACACTTAAAGTAAAATAAGCACACATTAAATTACTACAATAGCGTAAACTCTAAAATTATAATTTTTATGATTAAAAGTACTTACCTTAATCTAAATTTGAGTAACAGAACATCCTTAATAATTACAAAGTACATTCTACTTCTAAGGACTACAAAAACCATCAAACGAAAGCAATCAAAAAGTAAAGATTATTTTGCAATTTTTCTTCTAACTATCCGTTGTACGTGTAACAGTGAAACATAATATGCTGTTTCAGTTTTCTACTAATATTTCTTCTTATTCAAATAAAATACCGCCTAGTATTTTTTTTTTAGGGAACAGTTATGTTATCCCTGATTTCAAAGATTACTGCACCCCAAAACCCTCCTACACAAAAAATTTTCTCAGTGTTTTAGCGGGTGACTTCAAGAGATGTACGAGAATTGGGGATGAAGTTTACATAGAGTAATTAAGGAAAAGAATGAGTTTTAGACACCCAAATGGCTGTGGTATCCTACAGGCAGGAGATTCTGCTATTGTATACCAACAGCAAAGCCGCAATCATGTCTCTCAGCGGTGTGCTTACAACATCAAGTCTTGTCTCTTAATGACAGACATACTTGAATGAGATGGTGGAAAATTTGAAAGTTACCATTAAATGGCTGAGGAGACATGCGTTACGGATTAACTGGCACAGAAGGGATTAACACTTCCTGATGGTGCCATTGATTCGTTTTGTGAAATCCTCCTCTGTATGCAGGCAGCTTATTGACGCTGCTGTTATTGATTTAGCTCAGGTCAGATAGTCTAACGAGTTGACTTGTTCGACTGCAAGGATAATATGTCCCTATTTCGATAGGAAGAAGAGGTCTGCACTATTGCGTGTGCCCTACATGATAGCTGCAGTAACTGGAACCAATATGAACAGAGAAAATCCACCATACACTGATTTCTGCAGAAGCTATCAGAAGAAGAGGAGATGATTGTACTTCTTTTCTGCTATGCCAGACGACTAAGGTATCTCGGTCAACTGAATTTTGGCGTCCTATTTGCGACCCAGCAAAATTATTTATTTTTTAAGGGACTGTGGTTGATTCTCTGAAGCAAACCCGAAGCGACAACTCTATCCTTTAGTTAATTTTCTTTTCCCGACCAGCGGGTCTTTACTTTTCAGATTCTTCTCTGTATTTATCACTTCCATATCCTACCATTTTCTTTCCTTTCTTTCTTCATTCTGGGCCTCTTTACTTATACCCGACTTTCCCATGTATCTTTTCTTATATTTTTCGACTTTTTTCTTTCCTCTTTTTTAATTCACAGGTAACACAATGGAATCTGTTAAAAGACCCAAGTAGGCTGCCTGCCGAACCCAACCTTACGATATCAAATTACTTAAGGATCGATATTATATAAATTCCTAAAAATACTACTCATTTAGCATCATTAAAAAAACCGTCATACAAAGATATGATGAAATAATTAAATTGAAGCATTTAAAACAAGAATTGAAACAAGAAATAAAATTAACTAAAAAATGTGTAGTTTACTAGTTAAAGCTTGAACAATCATTTATTAATGCAATTAGTAACAAATCAATACAAAAAATAGAAAACAACATAATGCGAATAAATTAATTAGAAATGAAGTTAATAGTTTTAATATTTTATACATGAACATAGACATTTTAATCAATGACTAAAACAGATACATAGAATTCGTTAAGAATTTTCTACTAACCTGCCAATAACCCTCTTCCCAAGTAGGGAACATACGTTTAAAAACGCGTGGTTCATTATCTTGCGTAATACGAATGACGCTGACTGAATCAATGGAGCGATCAGTGGGTTCAGCTTTAATATATTTCTAAAAAGAAATTAAATGTTAACTTTAATTTTTTTAATGTTTTATTTCAAAATAAATTTAACCTTTGCTATATCCAAAATTTTGCCATTTTCGTCAGCAGAGGCTCCTGAACCAACCCACATATAAATCTCGTCACCAGCATCCATAAGCATTACATCATCCATATCCAAATCACCCTGTTCAAAATGATTGACTTCTTCGACTTTAATGCGGTTACCAACCAAATGACAGTGGAAAAGACGTGGCTCCAACAAAGGAGCCCCTTTTTCGGATAGGCTGCGATCATAAATACCCTCACCATTCAAATCTTCCCAAAACGCATCTGGTTCAGCACCTTCCTCAATTACTTCAACATCAGCATCGGGCCAGTAACGACCAAAACGTTCCAAGCCCAAAGTTTTTTCAAAGTCAGAAGCAGCCTTTGAAGTACAAAAAAATATTTCCATTAACGATCCTTCATATTAAAAAAACAACTAAATCGTTCACTTACTAAGCCAACCCAAATGAAAACTTTGTTCTCGCGATTTGTTACCAAAGCAAAAACATCAGCCGATGACAATGATGAAGAATCTGCTTTGACCTCATAGGCATGAACATTAGTTTCATCAGTACCACGAATATGGAACAATTGAGGTTCTGTAGGAGTGGTTGTGGCCATGGTTAATAATTTACCCTTGAACATTTTAAGAAAATGTCTAGGTTCATGATTTTGAACAGTGCGAATCAAAATAGCATTTTGTTCCACAGCCAAAGTCATGGCATCCTCAAAAGCTCGTTCGCAAGCATCATGGCTAGCTTTAGCACCTTCCCACACATAAATCAATGAACCAGTTTCACCATGTTTCGATTCAAACTTATACGTAATAACATAAGCCGAAAAGCCTAATAAAGGCATGTTTTCTTCATACGTAACTGTATTACGAGACACTTCATTGCTACCCGACTTTGTGTAGTATTGGGTAATTTCCTGAATGTCATTTTGACCATTGTCGGGCATGAAACCAATTGCACGACCGCCACGTTCCTTTAGGTTCTTCCAAACAGAATCGACATCATCAACTTCCACTTCAGAATCATCCGTATCGTAGCCCATAGCTGAGCGTACTAAACGTGTATGAGACATGCCAGCATCCCGCCAAGTGGCAAAGTATTGTTTGAAAGGAGCCGATTCGGCACTTTCGACAATACGATGAATTTGAGTCCAGGCAGGATATTTTTTGGTACGCAAAAATTCTTGTGCTTTAGACATAGAGTCTGTCTTTTCCTTAGCAGTAGCACCACGACCAACCCAAACATAAATACCGGAACCGGTATCCAATATAAAGCAATCATGGGTATCTAGCATTTCTTGGCGCAAGGGTTTCTGAGAAATTGGATCTATTTTAAGCTTGCCCGAGCTATCGGTTACCTTATACAAAGTAACCGAATTAGCATCAGTAGTTTCAAAGGCAGCATCCTCTTCGGCTGCCGATTCCTCGGGCACTTGACCGGGTGAACCGGAGCCCAAAATGTTAAAGAAATTTTGCTTATCATTATCAGTACTGAACTCATCTGTAATTGTGTTTTTAAATTAAAATAAAAATGAAAATTATTAATAATAAAAATAAAACACCGTCCTTATGCCAATTTTAATACAATTTTCTTCTGTCTTCCAGTCACTTTTCCACAATTTACTTACCAATTATTTGCACTCTAGCTCTGCCATTATGATCTTGATCTCTGATTTGATTTGCTGCACTGATGGCTTTTAATTTTTCCACACGTTTTGCTTGGGCACCCACATATACGTAAATCTCATTACCAGCATCCAATATGAAGCAATCACCCTTGTTCATCGATGACACCGACAAGTTTACTTGGCGTACACGTACGTTGCGTTTACCCTTTACTTGGAAGAGACGTTTTTCGCCCTGGGCATTGGTTTCTACGTGTTTGAAGCCACTACCAACTCCACCCTGTTCATAACGAACACCTGCATTGTTTGAAAAGTAGGCAAATATTTATAAATTCTGTGTATGCGTGTGTATGTTTAAACATGTTATATGTGTTTTTACTCGAACACAATATTAGTACGTGTATGTTAATGACTGACTACAGATGATGAAAATGGGATACAAGCGAAAATTTAATTCAACATTGTACGAAAGCTCATTTTTTAAAGGATTTTAATAACTTAATTAGTACACGAACGTGTCTTTTATTCTTAATTTTTTTTTCTTCCGATACAAATCTTGCATACAGATGTACGTATATTTATTTATAAAGGGTATGCCTTTAAATTGCAGCGGTATTTAAACTTGCAATTTAAAATCAAAATTTCAAAAAAATTTATGTATGAATTAATAGGTGGACACAGTTCAAAACTTAACGAATATCAATAAAATTTCGTTAAGTAGTATTTAATAGTTTAATTTTAAATATTCCTCTTAATATTTCAATAATTAAATAATCTTCGCTTTAAATTTCCATTTTCTCTATAATCTTATTTTTATTTTAAAACCGAAAAAACTGAAATTTCCATAAATCAGTTTAGGTAAAACGAAAGAAGTCAAGGTTCTCCGTAAACCGATATTTCGGCCAAAGCATCACTAAAAAAACAATAAATTTTAGCTAAAAATTTAGTTTCACCAAATATAAATATTTTCACTAACAAAAATAAATTTCTTTTTAAGTGTAATTTTTAGGGCTCCGTACAGTGTCGCGATGTCCTGCAACGGGTGGCCAAAAATAGAAGCAGCAACCGTAAAGAAGTGAAATTTGGCGTGAAAATTTTTTTAGGAAAAGAAGTACTTATGCACAATTTCGAGAAAATATAACAAATGTCACGCTTACCTCCCATACAACCTAAATTTAAAAATTATTATAGCTAAGATATTTTTTTAAACTTTATAAATTTGCTATAACTCATAGCTAATTTTTATTTTACTAAGATTAAGAAATACCAATAAAGTATAATTATTTTTGCTTAGAAAAAAATTAATTTGCAGAAATAGAATAATTTTTTTTTTTGGGTCACAGAAAAAGTTTTCTGGAAGAGTGCTGTGAATAATAGGGTGGGCTGTAATAAGATCAACATCTGTCTCCAAGATTGGCGGTGGTATAGTGCAGTGTTTTGTTTTTTGTGTGTGTGTGTTTTGTTTTTTTTTTTTTTTGTGAAAATAATATCCTTTTTTGTTCTTGCCTGACGAAAGGGTTGAGACCTCCTGAGACAAAAGACCTAGTCGAATGTAACGTCGGAATAAGCTAACCGTAACATATACAACATAAGCAATATTGTAATATTGAATCATCATGAATCATGAAACCAAAAACAATTAATAAAAATTCTCATAAGTTTGAAATTAGCAATCAGATAAGAATGCCATTTTGCATTGGAATATATTTGGTAAAATTCTAACGTATTTCCAATTTTCCAAAAAATCATACACGCGACACGGCCACCTTACATATGACAAAGAAAAGTTCTTCCACATTAAACACTCCTCATAAGAAACATTCCATCAGCCCCTACCACTTGTATTTGCTTCCTAATATATTAAGTCTGTTTCTTTACTTTTTGGGTAAAGTTAGTGAAAATGAGAACAAGCATTGTTTACTCTCATAAAGAGTAAAAATTATATAAAAGTACGTGAACACAAAATCTAAATTTAAAACACGAAATAAAAACTCAAAGTATTTTGACTGTTTTAATAAGAAAAGTTAATTTCAATAAATCAGCAAAAAGAAATAATAATTTATTTTGTATTTTGTTTCTGCTTTAAGGCTATTGTCAAGTTAAAATAACTTGCACGACGAAAAAGTTTGGGCTCTTTCGTGCACGAAGAAGAAGAACTGTATTCTCTCAAAACCGCTTTCATTTACCCAATCTTGAAGTAAGAAAAAAATTTTCGTTGAAATTGGAATTCCACGGGATCCCAAAGTAGAGTAAAGAAACAGACCTATTATAACACAATTTAGTTTTTTAGAAATTTACATTATAAATGAATTCAGCCAGTCACTAAACTCAGTTTCATATATATCTCTCATGCGATGATATTAAGACCAATTGTTGGAAAATTTTAAAAGATTAAGCCTTACTTTTTGTTATTCCCTTTCTTATAATACTCATTTAAAATGATTTTTTACAAAATCTGCTTTGCTTTATCTCTAGCCACAGTTGAAAAGAGGACACTGACAACATTAATGGCAGTTATAGTGTCGCTATAAGCTTATCTGCATTTAAGCTAAGATGTGTTTATTGTTTAAACCTGTTGAAATTGTTCAGATGTTTTGTGTTCATGTTTAATGTGTTGGTTTTTATTTTGAACTTATGTACTAACGTTTTGTTTTGTAAGTATATGTGTATTTCTGAAATTTTTGTTTTTAATAATAATATAATTGTATTTTTATTTAATGATTTATTTAAATAAAAAAATAGACTCCCTTGATAAAGTCGACAAATAATCGACGAAACTTTGGGAAAAACAGTAATTAAATTGGATTTTTAATTACTTAACAACTGTAGGCCTAAATAGCTCAAAAATAGAATCTATAAATACAATCACAAAGAGAACTCGGGAAATATCGGATAGCTGCACTTTAAATATATTAAATATAATTGTAGCTACAAGAACCAAAAAAATCAGGAGAAGTATTATTTCTACTTTTATTTAAATTCTCTACGAAAGTTCACGGTTGCTAAGAAATCTTAAAAATGGCTCACTTATATGTTTTTTAACGGTATCTGACATATGAATAATATTTGTAAACAAAACCAGTGTTGTAATATTACAAAATCTTGATAGCCGTTACATTCAAAAACTTAAATTCTTAGTATCATAAATGAACATAAAATTTGAGATTTTCCCATAAATTTCGTAGTCTGTAGACAAACCTTAACTTTGAACCACTATAACTATAAAATTTGTAAGCATTTAAAGAAGAAATCATCTAGCCAAAGTGTTTAAAAAGTATGAAGTAAATATGTTCAAATTCTTAAATTGAATTTAACCATTTGTTGCCAACTTCGTGGCACAGTGTTCTGTATCTATAAAAAAAACGTTACGCTGAGAGTCACAACTCTGTTTTTTTTTAATTTTCATAGTTAGTTATTTTTACAGAACGTATAATTATGGCTGCTGCACATATATGATCCTATGTTTTGAACCGCTATAGGCAAACACTTGAGCTTGAAATTTACACAGATTATACAGTATAATGCCTGCTATTCCAGCAAGTGTAAAATAACACAATTCTCCAAAACCATAACGAATAGTTTATTAAAAGTTATTTATAGTGCTTAATCAGAAATTGTTTTCAGTTTTTTGTATGATGTAAAAATTTTTTTTTGGAGGCGTGGCAAATATTAGTCACATAGGTATGTACATTTCATCATAACTTGAGAACCGTTTATTCATTTTTACCATATACGAAAAGATACGAAACGAAATTAGCTTAAAGTTACTTGAACATACTTTTTTAATCTGCTTACCTTTTCTCGAAATATTCTTTTATTAATGGTTGCTTTATAACCAAATCAAAAGATCCGTTATCGAGTTATGGTGAAATACACCAATGTGCGATACTAATACTTTTTGCGCCTATTAACAAAAATCTTTACGTGATTAAAGCAATTGGAAAGCAGATTATTTTTAAGCAACTTTAATAGTCCATATTATTTTTATTTAAAGATGAATTTCTTATTAATTTAATTTCAAAAAACTACTTTTTCTAACTATTCCTTTATTCCTTTAATTCTAAACTGGCATTATTAATTCCAAGAAAATGTTTATTATAAAACTACCTACATTTGCTAACCAATACAAGTGCACACTCTACTTGGTAAACTTTAGAAAGCAAAAAAGTAACTTGCAAAAGTGCAGCCATTAACCACAATAACTTCCTAAAAAAATTTACTCAAACATACTTAACAACAAGCTACATGACTTCCAACAAAAAGAAAACTTCAAAAAAAATCACTAATAACGAGAAATGTTAAGAACGTGGTCCCACCCAGAGTATCAAAAATATTTGAAAAGTTAAAAATTTTTTCAACAATACAATATAAAAAAATAACAGCAGAGTTGCCGCGTTAGAATGTATGTTAAATATAACGAAAACAATAACAAGCAGCAACCACAGGTGTATTTAAAAAAATACTATACATTTTTTAAATTCCCAGTAAAACATTTAAAGGTTTATGTAGAAAGCTTAAGACTTTGCTGCGAAGTAACAAAAACGAAAAATCTTTAAAATGATTTTTGTATGAAAATAAGAAATTATTTGCAAAAGATAAAAACTCTTTTACCAAGATTTAAATATAGTTGATATTTAACTTTTTTTTACTTAAAGTGAGAATATAAAAATCATGCCTATTTAAAGCAGGTTCACAAAGCTGGTCCTTCTACTACTTTCTTCATAAAACTTCTTATCTACAAGCTTAATTTTTTACTGGGTTAATATTTCTTTTTCTATTTCCTTGGATTAAATGAAAAAAGAAACTAAAAAGCACTCACAATATAAAACACAAGCAAAAGAAATGTCGGCAGTATCAGATGGTGGATAGAGAAATGTGATGCATAAATGCAAATAGTTTTAAGTAACTGCTTACCATTTTTAAAGTAACTTAAAAACAATTGCGATTCATGATCCTGAACTTCACGATGCTGTACGGGACCACCATTAAGTAGGTCATCTAGTTGAACAGTTAAAATGGCAGCAGCACCAGCTTCATCAACGGATGTTTCCGAACCCAACCAAAAGTGAACATCCCAAGAGAGTTTTTTGTCTTTACCTTCTACCGTCTATAAAAGAAATGGAAAAAAAAAGAAATAGTAAGAGATATAAATATTAAAAAAAAATTAAAAGTTAACACAACAGTAGCCTAAATAAAACGTGAAAAAGGAAAAAATAAAAACGTTGAAAATATTAGTGAGGCTATTTGTCTTCATACATATCACTCTGTTCAATGCGAAAAATATGTCCCAAAACAAACATAATATTAAGTGGAGATCTGGGATTCCTTAAAAAGTTTATTTTCAACACTGGACAAAAAGTTTTATATTTAATAACATTAAGAATACTATTTTTTATTTATTATTATATATTAGTTATTTTATTTTTCGAACATTTGCAAAATATTTGAGAACAAAAAAACAATATTTAACAGGGATGTGTCGGTCAAAAGTTAAATGATTAAATTTCAACATGAAATTCATTTAAACTGTGTAAATAGATTCGTTCTTAAAGAAATAAAATCCTTCTGGCAATGCAAGACAAATGGATCAGGCATCTGCAGATCCCTGTTTTAACTTAAAAATCTTTAGTGTTGTATTGCATTGTATGGTCTAGTCTAGTCATTTCTAGTCTTTTCTAGTCCTTTCTAGTGCAGCGCAGTCGAGTCGAGTCTATTCGACTAGTCTAGTCTAGTCCAGTCTAGTCTAGTGCAGTTGATTCTAGTCCAGTCGAGTCTAGTGTAGTGTAGTTAAGTATAGTCGAGTCTAGTTAAGTCAAGTCTGGTCTATTCGAGTCTAGTCCAGTCAGGTCTAGTCCAGTCGGGTCTTGTCTAGTCTATTGTAGTCCAGTCGAGTCTAGTGTAGTCTAGTCGAGTCTATACGAATCTGATTATTTACGTAGAAAACTAAAAAAATCTCGTAGTTATTTTTCTTAAGTTTAATAAATAGTCTAGTCCAGTCGAGACGAGTCGACTCTTGTCTAGTCTAGCTTAGTCTAGTCGAGTGTAGTGTAGTCTAGTCTATTCGAGTCTGATTTTTACATAGAAAGTTAACAAGAAATATGTAACTATTTTTCTTGAGTTTAACAATTAGTCTAGTCGAGTCTAGTATAGTATAGTATAGTATATTTGTATAGTCGTCTAGTCTAGTCTAGTCGCTTCTAGTCGAGTACAGTCGCTTCTAATCGAGTCAAGTCCAGTCAGTCCAGTCAGTCCAGTCAAGTCTAGTTCAGTCGAGCCTAGTGTAGTGTAGTGTTGTCTAGTCTAGCATAGTGTAGTCTAGTCTAGCATAGTGTAGTCTAGTCTAGACGAGTCCGAGAAATATCGTAAGTACTTTTCTTCAGTTGACAAATAGTCTAGTCGAGTTAAGTCTAGTCCCGATGAGTCTAGTCTAGTCGAGTCTAATCAAGTTTCGTCCAGTCCAGTCTAGTCTAGTCGAATCTAGTCTAGTGTAGTCAAGTCTAGTTTCATCTAGACGAGTCTGCATTTTAACGCAGAAAATTGAAAAAAAATTTCGTAGTTATTTTTCTTGATATTCACAAATTGTTATATAATCCTTAAAAGCATTATTCAAAAAGGTGCTTAAACCAAATCGAATATTTTTGTTGCATTATTCTCTTTATTTATTGTCGCATATAATGGTCCTTGCTTTTCGCTAACCGTCGTTTTAAATATATTAAATAAACTTTAATCATGATTAAAATGCTTATATTAATTCTTATTTTTACTGTGTGTTTCCATTTTGTAACTGCCTTTACACTCACATTGTTTTCTAGGCCGTCACAGAAATGTTACCTTGAAAAAAGGAAAATAAATGTGCAAGCAGTCGCATACAATTTCTTAGCCGCATATTTTTTTTTTTTTTAAGTTAAAACTCTACTTTAACTTTGAACATCTGAACACTCATACACAAATGGAAAAAAATAGAATAGAAGTAAGCGTGCATTAAATGTGCCAACATACCACTACAACACACCTACTTACATATATGCCACATTTTAATGTTGTTCTTACCATGATTTTTGTATTCTGGCAAAAAGCATGTAAACGTTAAGTGTGTAGTTCAAAAGTGCTCTTTTTTACCGCATAACATTTTATAGAGCTTTACATTTAAACTCCTCTATGGTGCAATTAAGTCAATCTTTAATGAGTTTTCTATATAAAAATCGTTAAACAGTTATTTCTGCTTTTTCTTATTTATTTTTCATATAAAAACTTTTTTTGTGAGTTTTTAGCAAAGAAAAGCGATTTTTTATAAATACACGTTCATACAAAGTATATAAATATTTATATGTTGAAACAGAATACACATTTACTTAAAGTTTAAATGCCAACAGTTGAAGTTGAAAGTGGAATAACATTTCCAAAAAATTGTAATTTTTTCTATTATTTGAAATTGTATCTATCAACTTGATAATGAAATACACAAGGACAATCAAAGAATTCCAATTAGTGTTAGTTCAAAAAATGGAAAATTGGCCATCCGTTGTTTTTATTTCTGTCTCTTAGATGTTATAAAGTTACATTAAAAGCATTGGGCTACATCCTTTTTGCGCTTTCTACACTATCTGTTTAAATATTTTTTAGAAGCATCATAAAAATCTTTGTGTTCTTTAATATTTTCCGAAATTTAAGGATTCCCAAAAGGTAAAACATTGGCCTATTATTATCCTGCCTTCCCTCCCTTTTCTCTGGAATCTTAAAAACTCTAAGCTTAAAATATTTAGGAAAGGCCTTATCTTTCATACCATTATAATTAGACTCCTGAAATTAACACTGAGTATGTAGAACAAAGCCCGCTATAGCGAAAACTTAAAAAATTAAGAATGATCTTACAGACAAACACTTAAAACCAACACAAAATATATAGTACGATGTCCTTAAGTTTTACGGAACCGCAATCGCCCACTATTATAATAAATATATAAAATAAAATTTTACTGAAGAAGAGTCCCCAGAATCCAAAATGTTGCTCGCACGTAAAGGATTTTACTTTTTTTTATATGTAAGTCAGTGTCGAATGCTTTGTAAGCACGTTTTTTAGTTTATTTAAAATTTTTGTCAGAAGTTTCCTGAAGAGCTAAGTAAGCGATAGCGAAATGGCTTTGACCCTCAATAATCAAGTTCGGTAACTCCAGGTAACACAAGGGGACCTTTGTCCCCTGTTTGTTTTCAGCCTGCGCTGAAAAGCCACACCTAAACAAAAGCGCCAAAGCTATGTCATAATGATAAAAACAGGGTTATTAAAAAAAAAATTTTTTTAATTTTACAATGATTCCAATATTGTGTTATTCCGCCAAAAAATACTTGCTATATGTAGTTCCGAAAATATTCACTCAAAATTGCATTTTACACCCCGTAGACAACTTTTTTTAATTTAAACAGCGCCCGTAAACTAGTTTTGTTCTAAAATAAATATAATTTCCTTGGTAATTTTAACAAGAATAAAATTTTTGTTATTTGTATTGTGTAAATTAAAATTTTTTAAGAAAAAACATTAATTATTTAAATTTTTATTTTTATTATTAAACGCCTTGTCAAAATTGGATTTTCCAATTGTGAAGCGTTGCCGCCGCGTTATTTCGGTATGCCACATACAAAATGTACCGGCATGAGAACTTTTCACAGCAAAATAATGCTTTCCGCTCTCGTTTAGGTATGGCTGTAAAATACATAGCTGTCTTATATTTATTTTGAAATCTTACTCAGTCGACTATTTACCTTTATATTTTAAACGTTGTACAGATAAATGCTATACAGTAAAACACTTTTGAACGTAGGTGCAATACTAAATTCTGCCCAAGACAAAGTAATGGAAAAAAATTAAACAAAAATCTTCGGGATTCCCAATAAAAGACACAAAGACTTGACGTAAGGTATTGAATATTAACTGGATTTCTAAAACAAACAAAAAACAAAAATTTTGTAAGAATATTCCGCTCAGAATTAAAATATGAATTGGATATTTTAGAAGCGTGAATTATTAAAGCGTTTTTCAATGATTTAACCAAAATAATATTATATGGCTCAAAAGCTGACATGCTACCAGAAGATTTGCAAACATCAGCTAAAAATTAAATTCAAATTGGAAATCTCAGAAATACCTTCAAAGGCCGAAAATCATAAAAAGTGCTTAAAACTTTTAATCTATATAAGAATTTCACACAAAATTTTTTTATGAAGTAAAAAATGTTTTAATAAAGTTTTTTATTTGACCATTTTAATTATTTTTATTTTATATAAATTTACTTTATTCGTGCTTGATTCCTTTAAATATAAATGTTTCATGATATTGTCATGAAATATAAATTTTTTTTATTTAAAAACTACAAATTGAATGTATTACTGCGGAGAAAACATATCCATATGGCCATTGCACTACTGCTCATATAGCTCATCAGTGGAATTTACCCAAATTTTATATAGAAAACTAGAAACACTTACATATATCAAAAGCCAAATTGATTAAATGAGAACTCCATTGAATCAATAAGACAAAAATACAATAACAACTCAAAAATGTTTTATACAAAAATACAAATATGTTGATGATTTATTTTGTATAATATCAGTAAATGACAATAATAATTTACTTAAAACTTTTAATGAATTTAATCCTTGTAGTAGGTTTACAATAGAAATAGAATGTGATTTAAAGCTTCCATATTTAGATGGAATAGGAGTGGAAATAATTTATTAATAGATTGGTACCAAAAACCAACAGCTTCTGGAAGAATCATTAATTTTTATTCTAAACACAGTTAACGAATTATAATAAATGCAGCTAAAAACTTGGTAGAAAGAATACTTACGATAAGTGATAATTGAATTTCATAAAAAGAATAAGGAGAAAATTAGAAATGTATTAAATGATAATAGTTGTCCTATTCATCTTACTAAGAGATTAATAAGACAGTATAGAAATAGTAATAATATAAATACAAGACATATAATTGAGCCAATGATTTTTAAGTCTTTAATTTATGTACCAGGAATATCAGAACGGTTAGTGAAATCAAAATTTTTTGATTGTAATAAATATAAAATGGCATACAAAACCCACTACACATTGAAAAGGTTATTTAGCAAAACTGAAGATAATATAATAATTCAAGAATTATCAAATTTAGTCTATAAGATTCCATGTAGCGGAAACAATAATGAGATTTGTAATAACATATATATATATATATATATATATATACATTGGAACAACGAAAAATAAACTAAAAACTAGAATTGCTGTTCATAAGTCTGATCAAAGTACAAAATATTTACAATGTATACGATTTCAAAACGTCAACAACGAGTATTTCTAAGGCAGTAAAAAAGCAACCAGGCATCAGTTTTATAGTTGATGTTTTGTTTGGTATTCATTTGTTTACTCATAAAAAATAAAAAACAACCACAAAATGTTTTTGTTCGCAAAGAAAAAAAAAACATAAATTATAAATAAATTAAATATAAATAGCAAAAATTTATTTTTTTAACATATTTCTGCGAAAAAAATGAAATCATGAGCAAAAAAAAATTCTTCTAATAACAATATACTGTTCCAGCTCCTACACAAAATCGATCACCCAATTCTCTAAAGCTATTTTGGTTGCTTAGCTTCCATAGAGTAAGGTTATCGAATTGGTTAATGGTAAACAAAGCCGCCCTTGGTCGTGCTTTGGCCACAAAGGCTCAAGCGCTTCTTTTAAAGCCTATAAAAAAAATTAGAAATAAAGCAAAAAAAACTTCCTATTCCTTACGTTAAAAGTAGTAAATTTCATCCTGAAGTGGCAGCTAAAGACGTCATCCGGCATTTTTGCAATAGCTTCCCAAAAATTAATAATGTTTGGTATTTTTCTGCTCTGTAATTGTTTTGGCTTCAGTAAAACATTCCTTTTTCTCTTAATAGATTTTATTACAGCGAGGAAATTTTGTGCAGAGTTTCCACTCGAATTTCCTGATAATTTAAAAAAATATCAAATAAAAATTATACACCCGACGTTTCCATTTTCGTGTTTGTCAATAATAAAAATGGTGCATTGCAACATTTCTGTTTCATAATGAAAATGTAAACAAAGCATAAAGTTGAGTTGTATCGATACTTTGCATATGAAAAAAGTTTGAATATCGCAGTAAAACTGTATACAAACTTTGTATTCATACATTTTTGAAGCCAGCCTTATAGAAATATTAATTCACAGAAAACTGCATTATAAAAGACGTTATGTGTTAGAGATGTTACAAGTTATTTATACACCAACAGCACATATAATTAATTTTAAGGCAGACACAGATAAGTCCCCTTTTACACACATCAAGTTTGACTCGTCAAGTCTTGAGCTTTTGGTAGAAAGAGGAGAAGAGAATGGAAAGAGGTACAAACCGGACCGTACCATCAAGTTTAAGAAAATTTTATAGGCTGCAGAATAGAAGTTGCAGAAGTTGAAAGCAAAGAAAACGAAACTTGATGAAAAAACTTGACGGCGGATGTGAACACGAATGCAGGTTCAAACGAAAATTAATTAAAAACTGATCAAGTAAACTTGATGTGTGTAAAAGAGGACTAATGTAGCTCAGATTTATAGACATTTAGTAAATAAGAAATAATTTTTTGTACTTTGTATGACAAAATAATTTTTTGTTTCTTGAAATATGTTCGTTTGAAAAAAATTTTATTACATTTTGTTGTTGTTTTTTGTTAAATAAATAAATATTTTTTTGTTCCTGATGATGCTACACAATATAGTAGCGAAGTATCGAAAATATTGTTACGAATATAAGATATGTCAACCCCTGTTGTTGTTGTCTGTATGAGCGTGGTGAATAAGTTAATTCAACTAATGGTGTGTGTATAGAAAAGAAAACCACAATTAGCTAACAAAAGCTGAGCAGCCTCAATGGCTGCATTGGTAGAGGTGCGTGCTGCATTCGGACATGCGTGCAACGAAAAATAATGATTGTTATAAGCAATTAAGAAGCAGCAGTACAAACCTCCCGAGAGACAAACGACAATTATTGTGTAAAGCGATAACAGATAATTGTCAAGAAGCCCTCTATAATAAAAAGCAAGGACGGTAGCGGTTATAGCACGGAAGTGTATCAGCACAACAACAGTGTTTGGCAAACGTGTGTTGTGGCTATTGGATTAAAGGGAATGAGTAGCTTGGATATAAGGAGTAGTGGAGATGTCTGTGGATGGTTAAGGTTAGTTAGTAGTAGTAGTTCATGTCTCGCCGGAGTAACACAGTAGCGTAGCGTGGATAGCTGCGTTTGTAGTAATAACGCATGTTTAGTATATACGAGACCAAGGGTTCACAAGACCAGTAGGATCAAGAAGTAAAGCCAGAGAAAGCCATAAAGTTTGAATACAGAATTTATAATGAGCCACAGTGGTATTTGCAATCAAAAGAATCCGTACGTTTTTTTCTAAAAGGGGAAAACGTAACAATATATATAAAAAAATAAAAAAGACCTATTTCTTAAAAATTAAATAAAATACTCGTAGAAGTAAAAAAAATTTAAATATGGAAATAAGAAAATAAGGAGAATTAGGTGGAATTAAAGAAACTAAAAAGAAAAATTATTTTAAATATTTATTTTAACGTTATTAAATTTTAAACTCAAATTTAAAGAGTGTTATAGGTGACTTTATTTAGTGGATCTTGTCTTTTTTAATGTATCTTATCTAAAGAACTGCTATAGACAAAGACTTCAAATTTATGCTGCATATGTGTTGCTATTTTCGCTACAATAAAAACAACATTTCACGAATTATTTATTAATCTTGGATCATTAATATTTTACATTTTGTGTTTTTCATTTCAAAACAGTTAAAATCATTTCATTTTGTTACCTATCGACTAATATCACTACAAACAGCTCGCACTGTCGAAATTACTTACGACACGAAATTCATTCGATTACGACTGTCTACACTAATTTATTCACACTAGTAGAAAGTAACTTAACTCATTCGTAAACAATAAACTTTGCTTATCCAAGTCACAATTTAAATCAGTGTATGGAAACAAACAGAACGTTTCGCAACTGTATCGTGCCAAGACATAAACATTTTAAAATTTCTTAATCGTTTTCGACATCTACTTGTTTTGACATATAACTACAATAGTATAATTGCGTTGTGCCGTTCGCTAAGAAGCCAGTTTTTAGTTTTTATTATACTCTTCACCACGAAAAGTGGAAAAAGGGTAAATCTATGTTTGTCAATCCGTTCGTAATTTCTACAATATCCATTTCCGACCCCATAAAGTATACTTATTCTGAGTTCTTTGCATGGCGAAGTAGATTGAGCGATTTCTGCTTGATGTTTTTGAACAGAAGAACTTTATGGTAGAAATGAATTTCTTATGCCAATTCGATAGTTAGATCCCAAGTCCAAAAAAATATTAAAGAAATTTAAAAAAAAAGTCCAGGAAAATTAAAATTGTAACTAAAACTCAAGAGTTTCGCAGGTTTAGTAACTTCTAGATAGTTTCTAGAACAAATTAACAATGAGATAATAAACGGTAAAAGCTTTTATTTTAATATCCTTGATTATGTTCATCATTATGTACATTATTAAGTTATGTAAAGGAATTAAATCTTAAACTATAATAATTTTAAGACTATCAATAGTCTAAGCTTAATTTTAATTTTCTTTTATTGTTTAAAAATACGTATTTTTTCAAAATTTTGAGTGCTACTGTCCTTTTGTTATATATTAAAAAAAACACACAGAAATGTTGGAAAATTACAAATGCATTGGCAACAATTTAAAGTGCATTATGAAAAAAATAAATTATAAGACTTTGAGTAATTAAAACGAATTTCTTAAGACACTGCATGCAGTTTTCTTATTTTAAGTGCGAATAAATATTTACTTACATTTAAAACAATAAAGGAGTCTCCGGTGAAAAATTTGCCATAGTTATTTTTAGGATATACAACAGGTTCGAAATTCTGAAAGTAAAAGAAAAAAATTATTATTTGTAAACAATGTTGCAACCAAAGAAAAATACAAATCATAAAGAACAAGAGAAATAAAAACTTTAATGAATCATAAAAAAATCAAAATTTTAAACATGTGTTCTACAGATGTATTTCAAATTTATAAATATATTTTTTGCTTCTTTTTTTAAAGATGGATAAAATACAAAGTGTTTTGCTAATTTTAAAGCGCATTTAAATTTTAAAAATGAAATTTCTATTCTACCGTAAGAAGGAATAGTTGATTATATTTGTTTATCACAAAAGCTATTCCAGTTCGAAACTACTGCTCCTCTTTTATGGGCCAGAAACGAATCAGGTCAAAAGATATACAACTTTTCTCACGTGATGCGTATTCCAGCTAAGAAATTTTGCATCGATCGAAATAAATAGAAGTTTAAATGTCTGGGTCATGCGATAGTTACTGTTAAAATTTCCATCTACTATTTTCTAAACTATGTAGGACCAGTTAACCACACTATTAGGTGGAGCACAGCCAATAATAATGTTTCTTAATTATATTCGCTTTAGGTCATTCGCGATCGTTTCACCCAGTTTTAAGAGCTTGTAATAGATGACATTATCTTGGCGCAATCGCATACATCAGATACGATTATTATCATTGTGTCAAAACAATTTGATACAGAAACTAATTCCTACAGTTTCGGAAAAATAGCATTTCATGTATTCCAAAGCAACTCTTGCTTTTGACAGAAATATTGGTCAAAAAAAAGACTTCAACTCTTCAATTTTAAACTATTTCATCATTAAAATTAACCACTCACGACTAGATGTCTCAGCTAAAGAATGATCCCTATAAACTTAAACAAAAATACAATGGCCGAAACTTTTGCATGCATACAATGTCTGCAGCAAACAGCGTTGCCACCGATCTTTGGAACAAATTTAGCAACAAAACATTTTATAAGCTGCATTTTGTACCTTGGCAAAAAAATTATATTTAGTCAACATAAGAAATGTTCATTCCAATTTGTACAATTTTGTTTCAATTTTCTACAATTGTGGCAAATGTGTTAGTACAAAATTGAGCATGCATTAGTTCCAGTCATTTATTTCTAACTAAAAGCTATGACGTATATTAGGCACATATTTATTTTATGCCGTTTTTTTAATAGCTATTTTTATTTCAGGTCTTGGCGATTCAAGAACAAGAATTTACAATAACCGATATCTATTTGTATCGGTACCCTGCCGTCAAATGAGTAGCTAGCTACAAAAAAACTAACTATAAGTTTGTATAGACTAACTTAAAGTCAACTACAACGCAATGCAAAATTTACATTAAACAAAGTGTATACAAACAGTATTGAGAGAGCCAAGTCGGTAGGCAAACAAATGGCTCCTGGATCTAAAAAAGATTTAATTTATTTTCTGCTACTATTACAAATTATGGTACTCAGTCATGGCTAGGGTATAGTAAACTTAAAAATTAAATAAAATAAATACAAAACATCGGCTTTATTCAGATTGAATCACTTAATAGCCACTGACGCCGTCCAATTTTAAACGCCGCCGACTTTAGTTAAAGTCTTCGACATTTAAATGGTAAACAAACCCGCGTGTTAAATTTTTGCATAAAAATTTGTTAAATTTATACATAAATATATTGTTTTCTAAAATAATTAAAAAATATACGGTTTGTGTTTTGTGTTAAAGGCTTTTTAACTTTAAAACTACTTTAATATTATTGTGTGTGGTTGTTTCAATATTTATTACAAAACAAACATGAAAGGTGCAAGTAAAAGACATTTGGGGAGGCTTTTTAAAAAAGAAAGAATTCCACAAAACTTACTTGGCACAATGTTTCAGATTTAGATACTCTAAGCCCATCTGTTGTTAGTATACCAAGTACAAGTGAACCTATGTCGGCAAGAGTAAAACTAATAATATAACTAGTTTTCTGAGTGATTTTGTTACGGAACTAAAGGAATTATTTGATGAAGGCTTGCATATAAATAATAAAGTGATTACACTCGAAATGGGGGGGCTAATACGTGATACTCCAGCTAAAGCTTTCGCTTGTGCTATAGTTCGTCATACTTCACCATACGGTTTCACAAAATGTACTCAAATCGGTAAGAAGACCAGAAATGTGCTCATGTACTCTTCAGTTTCAGGTGAACTTATATCTGATAACGATTTTACATCAAGGAAGTACCCCAACCATTACCAAATAAAATTTCATTCAAATCAATCACCGTTTGAAGAGCTTGGGCTTGTTATGATAACTCAATTTCCCCTTGACCCGATGCATCTTATAGACCACGGAGTATTAAAGAAAATGTTAGTGCGATTGTATGCAGATAAAAGTAACTTTTAAATCTGTAAACAAGTTAAAGAGGATATTTCTTCACACTTAAAGGCCTTAAAAAATACACTTCTCAAGAATTTGCGAGACCTCCGCTAAAATTTATTTTATATTTTATGTGTTTTAGATTTTTTATAATACTCGTAAGAAAACATTTTATTTCTCGAAAAAATCCTAATTTTTAGAAAGTTTTGAATAAATTTTTGTTTTGTGTTAAAACATAAAATTTTAAAAACTGTTTTATTTCGAATAATTAATAAGATAGCTAAGTTTGTAGCGAGTTACAAATAGTGAGTTTTAAGCCAACGCGTAAATAACCTACTTCTCGTTGATTGAAATTTAACTCACTTATAGTTAACTAAAAAAAATCAACTTAAAGTTGACTTAAAGTAGTCAGTTTATAGCTAGCTGCAAATAGTTAACTTTAAGTTAATGGCTAGGCAACTAACTTTAAAGTTAATTGAAAGTAATGCAGACACAGACAATTGACTACTTCGTTGGACATGGCAATAATAAAACAGTTAGTTAATTATATATAAAAGTAATGCAAGTGTCAACCACTACTACTTGAGAAAAAGTTAGCTTAAGGTTAATTTAAAGTTAACTGAATGTATGCTTTTGGTATTTAATACGGCCTTGCAGTTGTTTAGCTTATCCCTTAAGCTGACTGTTTCACTCAGAACGGCTTCGACTAACTGTTTTCCACAGCGGCTTTGGCTGTCTGTTTTCCACAGCGGCTTCGGCCGACTGTTTTCTTAGCATCTTCAGCTGACTGTTTCCACAGCGGCTTCAGCTGACTGTTATATACGGCATTTACATTATGCAATTTTTCATGAAACTAGCATTCAATTTTTGTTTGTTTGTGAAGCAGAAGGAGTAAGCAATATAGTATTGCTTGTGCTTTGAGGGGATGTTACTGTTGCTAATGTTTACTTTTAGATAACGCATAACGCTTACTCTTAAATAGAAAATTGAGAAAAAAATGCCTCAAAAAATTGCATAGTGTAAATCTGGACTTTGTATTGTAAGTAGTTTTATAATTATTGTAATATTTTATAAGGCTACAGCGACTATAAAGAGGACCAACCCTATTGCTACTTCGACTGAGTTATAACACCGGAAAGCAGCAAATATTCGACGAGGATTCCCGCCTGATTGCCCGCATTAAGCCGAATACTCCGGACAGATTGCTATCATTAACCCAAGTACTACCGACTGGTTCCAGTATCATCCGACCTGTTTCGGACAAAAGCCGAATATTATCGACTGATCAACTCAACCACTAGATTACTTCCGACTGATCAACGTATTATCATAGCTGCTAGCAGTTTTACCGAAGTAAATAATTGTATGTTAACAAAGCTGTAAATAATGCAATCACGGAAGGGGAAAAATTAATTGAGTTTTAGTTTGAGGTTTATGTACCTCAGCATACGACGAAATCCACGTTATAAGGCTTGTTGTAAAACAGATGAGCTAGAAGTTTATAAGTTCAACGCCCACCATCGAAATGCCTGAAAATATAAGATAATTGTAGTTGGTTGAGTTGATTAAAACGTCAAAAAATGGAAAACGCTAGTACGATCCTCTTAGGTCATAGATTATAAAAAAAGTATTAATTGTGTTCTTAGATGATACCAGCTGAGAGGGAAGAAGATTTAAGAAAGGTAAGCAATAATTGTGTAGCCGAGGTTGAGTAAGCAAAGATAAATATTTTACTGCTGATAAATCTTAAAAATTTCACTGTATAATAAAAATTTAATTAATTTAAAAACAATTTCTAACATACATATCATCTTATTTCAGGCAGCCTTTGAAAGTAAAAGTTTCATTTTTTTAAACAAATTTTGAAATCAAATGATACAGTAAAAAGACGTATTAAATATTGTTAATTAAATGTTATTCAAAAGAAATGTAATTTATCTTCACGCTATATTTTTTTTACATTTCAATCTAAAACTCTAAAAAAATTAATTATTTTCCAACAAACATCTCAAAAATCGATAAACAAATTCTTCTACACGCCATAAAACTATAAACATAATAAAAATCATAATTAATTAACTTTTAATAAGAAATAAAAGAAAAACAAGTAGAAAGATTTGAAAATTTAAATTAAAACCAAAAATGTTCACAAAGTAAATAAATAAATATTTATGCACACGAACCAAAAAAAAAAAGCAAAGAAAAAATTAACTTTTATGTTTCACGCCACAAACGATTTTTTTTATTATATGTGGCCAGTATATTTCCGTTTTTATATTATTTTTTTTTTTTGCGTGGCGTGCAATTATGCTCTGAATTTTTTTTTTCTCCTTTTTTAATCATGTTAATATAAATAAATACAGTTTTTTAACGCTTTAATAAATGACTTACAAGCATTTAACTGCAGCGGAAAGAAGCAAAAAAACAATATTATTAAAATAATTAACATTAAATCAACGGCTGAAGAAATATTATTTTCATCAACCTTAACAAAAACATAAATATCATTATATTATTGATCAAAAGCCTCTACAAACTTAATATCAAGATGTTGGGAAAACAAATTAAAAAAAATTGTTTATGGGAAAGAAATGTCTATCAACAGCAATAATTAAGAGGCATCATTTTATACTTCGTTTATTAAATAATACAATGATGACCACTCAAAACCAGCGTAAAAACCAGAAAAAACACATCGTAAGCGTTTCATGCAAAGGCATAAATCTTTAAAATTTTATCAAACGTTTTGTAAATGAACAAATGCAGAACAACCACAAGTCCATACTCTAGACTTGCCATTGAATAGTTTAAATAAAAATCACCATAATAAATTCTTTCCTACAATAAAGTTTTTCTGTTCAAAAGAAACCTTTTTTTCAAAAACTGTAGATTTCTCTATGTGTTGTTTTTTCAGCTTAGCAAATGAAAAGATTACTGTATTAGATCCTAATATAATTCATATGGTAAATAAGTGGTAAGTGGTATAAAAAACTCACCAATTTTTCTAAACTATTCTATTAATTTTTTGTTTTTCTCACACACATAATCATCTGCAAGAATACAAACAAAAGTTGAAAAAAAAAGATCTGGAAAAATTAGAGGCAGGCGTGGTGTTTTGCCTGCTAACATACATGTTTTTTACGTGTTATATGAACCAAAGGGCTGCATCAAGACATTCATTTATGCATCTCCGCATTTGTTTTATTTCATTGCACTCTGTTACGTAGTACTTTTTGCAATGACTAATAAGAGAATGAGTATTCTAACAAGAAAACCAAGCACAATACTCCACTTGATATGTAGCAAACCAACACAATACTCTACCTGCTATTTCGCAATGAACCATAAACACTGTTTGTTTTCTGAAAATGTTTTGAAGTACACCAAGCCAAATATATTTTTTTTTATTTCATTGCGTCGTCACTGCATAGTCATTGTTCAAACGGCAACCATAATACATCGTAACTTTTTTTTCTTTTGAGATAAAAAAAAAACTTTTATTAGGGCAGTGCACAAAAATTGCGTTACCTTGCACATGTATAATATGTATTTATTTGAACAGGTATCAATAAACGGTTATACTGACACGGATGAATCAAACGTATGCTTGTTTAGTAATTCCACTTTGACTGAAAAATAAATATTTTTTTGTTGCCAAAAGTTTAATTAATTTCTTTTGCTTCTGGACAGTTAATAAATTTCATATCAAAAAAATTGAAAGGTTTCCTAAAATTTGTGCTACAGATCCATGTAGACCTAAGTACTTTCAATTTGTGTGAGGCGCCCTACTGTATGTACGCAACTAGCCTATTCACATACAAACATAACCAAAGCGTTTTTTTCATTTGAAACAGCAATGAGTACTCATTTCAGTATACTCTGAAAGGTAGTACTATTGTTTTGCTTATAAAATGTTTTGATGTCTTGATGTTTTGTTTGGAAATGAATGATCGTAGAAGTACTAGTTTGTTTTATTGGTAGTGAATGTAATATTTTACGCATTCACTATTAAAGTGAATGTCTTGGTATGCCATTCAAGACATTCATTGCAGATGTCTAATATGAACCGTAAAGGTCACAGCCTTATATTTTAAAACAGCTACAATAATACAAAAATAAAACTACAAGTTACAGGGTTCCTCATAGTAAGTTAGTTAGTTAATTAGGAGTGGCAACCTCTCACGACGAAGCTCACTTGAGCACAATCGAATGGCCCGTTGTGATACCACAAGGAGGACGGCGCGGTGCGACTTCCCTTACGCAACCGAGAACCATGAAGATTCCCGGATGAACTTCGCTATGTCCCTATAAAGTGAAATGATAGCTCCGTAAGAGTTCCGAAGAAAGGAGAGCCCAGAATTCTTAATCTTCTTCGAGCCAGGGATGGGCAATGGCACAGGAGGTGCAGTACGGTCTCTTCCTCATCCTTCGAGCCACAGCTGTGACAGAAATCATTTAAGGGCAGACCGAGTCTTTCAGCATGCCTGCCGATTAGACAGTGACCAGTAAGTACCGAGACCGTGAACTTATGGATTTCCTGTCCAGTCCGAACAGCTGCCTGGTCCGCTTGAGGCCCAATGAATTGCATAGTTGTCTGGAGACATAACAGGAACTTTCCTCTACCCATAATCTGCGAGCCAAATTGAGGTAGTGGTTCTTTATGGCCACTTTCACCGTTCCCAGAGGATTTCCAACGTCCGGCAGCGAGGAGACGTTAGGAAGCAATTTGCCCCGTTTGGCGAGATCATCGGCCTCACAGTTTCCCTGGATAACCCTGTGACCAGGGATCCAAAACAGGTCAATCTGTGATCGCTGCGATAGTGTGTTTAGTAATGAGCGACATCTCAGGACTAGCTTAGATGTACTGTATACACCAACAAGCGCCCTGATTGCCGCCTGACTGTCCGAAAATATCCGAATGGCAAGGCCAGAAAGATCGTCCCTAAGCGCTATTTCGGATGTTTCCAGAATGGCCATTACCTCGGCTTGAAAGACGCTTCAGTAGTCAGGAAGTCTAACGGAGAGTCTTAGTCCAAGGCTATTGGAGAAGATTCCGCGACCGACTCTGTCGTCAAGTTTCGAGCCATCGGTGTAGATGTCGACAGTATTACTCACAACAACTTCGTTACAGACTCATTCCTCCCTACTCGGAACATGGATCTGAAACCCGTGGTCCAGAGCAGAAGTAGAAGAGATGTAGTCCACCATTGATGGCATGGGCACATCCCGATCGATAATCTTAGAGTACCCTCTGTCCGGACTAAACCAGCGTGAGTTGACATTAAGTCTGGCTGCACAGCATTTGGCCTCATGCAATACCGTGAGTTTGGTGGGTAGCCAGTGGAAAAGGGCATACAGAGCCTTTGTCGAAGTAGTTCGGAGAGCTCCAGTAATCAAAATGGCGGCTGTTCTCCTGAATCATTATATACAAACACTTGTAAATTAGACAGAATGTCCGCTACTTGTTGGGTACGATAGAAAGTATAAATATTTAAAATGATTAAAGTTGAGTTATTTGATTTTTTTGGCCAAACTGTTAAACAGTTTTAGACAAATTGTTAAAATTTACATACAACATATGTTGCTAAGTCCGCTTTAACAACAAGTATACAATTTGGATTTGAAAATTAAAGAATGTCCCAGTAGTAGAGTATATAAACATACTTTATGGGCTCGGAAATGGATTTTGTAGAAATGTATAAAAATGACAAGTGTTATAATTAGATTCTTCTGAGAATTATTAAAATTACATCATTTAAATCATTTAATACGAAACTTTTAATTGTTTATTATATTTCTCCGAAAACATTAATAATCATAATTTTTAATTATTACTTTTTTCATTGTTTGCTTATTTAATACACATTTCTTTAATCGCTTCTCTAATTTAGTCTTTCTTAAAATCATAAAAAAATCCCAACATTAAAACAAAATTGCAAATTATTTACTTTTAAATAAAATAAGTGGTACCTTGCAATTTACTTAACTCTTAATAGTTTTATGTACATATAAGATTGTTTTATATTATTTGCTTCACTTTAATTTACATTAATATTTAATAATGTATGTGTCCTTGGGTTAACAACTGTATTTTTAATCTCAACATTTAATTAACAATTGAGGTGTTTGTTTACGCAAACCTAGAGCAATAAAAAAATTATTACAACAAAAATTTTAATGGCTGTAAAACGATTTTTAATTTTGTTATGGATGTAAAGTATGAAATACATTGTTTCAATATGATACTTGAAGTTTTGGGCATTAACTTATTAATTATTTGCAGTTAAAACATTTTTTACTGATTATTGCTTTTCAAATTTTTTTTTTTTATTAAATTAAATTATATTCATTACGCTTCCACACATATGAACACTGAAAAACATGCTATTTACACTTTTTAAGATGCTTTCAGACGACATTTTATTCATAACATGTTAACGTTATTACCCATACAAAATATTGAAAGCGAAAACAAGTGCAAAATATAGAAAAAAATTCAAATAATATTGTAATGAAAAAAAGGAAATAATTAAAAAGATCATCATTTCCTGATGCTTATTACCAACATCAAGATAAAACAGTACAAGAAAAAACATTGCAGATTAGTTTTATAATTAACAAGCAAATTTAAGTACCAAACTTAACTGCGAATAACGTAATATGAACACCTAAAATGCGACATGTAATTTACAGCGTTGTCAACTTTGAAATTTCAAAACACACCAAAGTGGAGAAATAAAACGCACCATTTAAGAGAAAACGCATCAAGTTTTAGAATAATGATTTAGTTTTAAAAAAAAAAAGTATAATTTTTTTTCGTATTAAAAATATAACAATAAAGTAGTCTTAAAGTTCAAGGATTTTACAAACAAACTAAATTGAAAAATAAAACTTAACAAAAATAAAAAAATAAACAAATATGTAGAAAAATGAAAGAAAAAATAAAAATAGTTACTAAATGTTTGCTGTGTTTTTGTATAAAACATTTTTGAGTTGTTATTGTCTTTTGTCTTATTGAATCAATGGAGTTCTCATTTAATCGATTTGGCTTTTGATATAAGACTTTCTAGTTTTCTATACAAAATTTGGGTAAAATCTACTGATGAGCTATTTGAGCAGTAGTGAAATGGCTATATGGATATGCTTTCCCCGCAGTAATACATTCAAGTAGTTTAAAATAATAAATATTTCGTGAGAATATCATGAAATATTTATATTTGAAGGAATCAAGCACGAATAAAGTAAATTAAATATGTTTGTATTAATTTGTACTAGATAATACATTTTTTTCATATAAGTTGTGTACGCAAACTTTTGAAAAAACAACACCGATCATTCATAAAAAAATATTTCTGTATAATTACATACATACAGTCTAATAAGTAAAATTGCCCTACAAAATTCATTTTATTAAAGGCTTATAAATGCAAAAAAAATATGAATAATTTGAAATTACATCAACTAATGGGACACCCTTTAACTTCCAAATCCAAATTTTATACTTGTTGTTAAAGCGGACTCAACAATTCAGGTTCGTTGTAAATTTTAAGCGTCTGCCTACAACTGTTAAAAAGTATGGCCGTATACATCAAATTAAGTGAACTATAGGAGCACCCTTTAGTTTGTAGTTTTTAGTATTAATAATTTTTACTATATCGGACATAGCAAACGACATTCTGTCCAATTTACAAGCGTTTGTCTATAACGGTTCCAAACATAGGCCCATATAAGTAAATTTACATCAATTATGGGGGCACCCTTTAATTTTTAGATTTATTTTTGTATAACTTTTTGTTACTGGGAGCCATAGTAATACGCAGTCATTTTATATTTTACAGAATCGTCCTTTACAGTTCATAATACACGTAAAAAATATGTACTTTAATTTTTAAGATTATGAACTGTTTATTAAATGGGACCAATCTGTAAGCATAATCTATCATATTACCAACAATTTTCAAAATCGGTTCAGAAATGACTGAGTTCTACAGGCACAAACATAAAAAAGCAACATTCAGTCGAATTGTATAACCTCCTTCTTTTTTTGAAGTCGGTTAAAAGTTAACTGATCACGACAAAACTCTGCTTTTGCTAAGCTGTTTCACAGATACGACAGCAGCCTTTACTACAAAAACAATGACCATGAAAATCTAAAAGGGTAAGTATATTCTATACAGTGAAATATTTCTTTCTTAACATAACATAAATTAATACAACAACAATACCGTTTCATTTTGTGCGAAATGGTATTAAAACAGGTGTATTTTTTGTTCAAAATTTTTTTTGTAGTGCCACCACAAATTAAAAAAAGCACCAAAATTAAAAAAAAACGCGCCATGCACCAACACGTGAAATTTTCGCACAAAAAATTCGAAAAAGCACCCATAATGGTGCGAAACGCACCAAGTTGATAACGCTGGTAATTTAGAGAATGAATAACGTTATTCTAGCTCAGATGGAAACATTCATACTGGAGTGCGTTTTATTTTGATATGATCTGACATCAGCTATTTTCAAAGCAAAAAAGGTTATCTCACGTGTAATTATAAATGTACATTTGAAAGTAAATTTGTACGCGCCTGTTAATTAAGAATTTTGATAAACTTGCGTAATTACTAATGTATTTTCAAACTGTCAAGTAATATTAAAAAAAAACATGTCGTCTAAAAGCAGCTCAATAAAGTTTTTCATAATTCAAATAAAATTTGTAAAAGTGTTGAAATAATTGTTATAATATTGTCTTTAACTTTCATATTTTCATTTAAAAATTCCATTGCATATATGGCAAGAAATTTCTTTAATTACTAACTGAATATTAAAGAGAATGTCACCACTAATGTAAATTTTAAATTTGGTGCCATTAGTGCCGTAAGGTGTGGTAAGTAAAAAAATGCAAAATTCACACCTCAGGGCAAAAAAAAAATAAAATACAAAATACAGAAGCGCAGTTTTGTTAATTAAATAAAAATAACGAATTTTTTATATGTAAAATTTTGTAAGCTGCACAATGGGGCAGAAAGGATTTT
This sequence comes from Gymnosoma rotundatum, assembly GCA_916610165.2. NCBI lineage: Eukaryota > Metazoa > Arthropoda > Insecta > Diptera > Tachinidae > Gymnosoma > Gymnosoma rotundatum. Next base: position 29,246,817 of record OU744336.1, read on the forward strand.
TTTTTTAATATTTTAATTAATTTCTAAACACCTGAAACAACATTGTAGTCAATATCAAAGTAGGGCATGAAAACGACTGTGGAATTTAAAGAGCTGCACAGTGGGGCAGAAACATGATTTTTTTTCAAATAAATAAATAAATTTCTACATAGCTAGACACAACCCTGTAGTGATTATCAGTTTTTTACGAAAAAACAGTAAAATTATAGAAACTGTACGCACAGTGGAGCAGAAATGAAATAGTTTTTGGAATCAAATACTTTTCTAAATGGCTGGGCACAATCTTTGTAGTCAATATCGATGTAGTGCGTAAAACTAATTGTACAATTTTGGAAACTGCACACTGGATCAGAAACGAAATATTTTGAAATGAAATTAAAATGTTAACGGCTGTACACATCCTGATATCATTTGCTCTAAAATGTTTAGTTTTAGCTCCGTATGTCTTTGGAGCAGCAGGATACAGACAATTTGTAGACACATACTTTATGGGATTGCAAATGCATATCGTAGCAATTACAAGGAGAGTGATAAACTTCAGAGTATGTAAATACCTTTCTCTGATAAAAACCATAAAACAGAGCAAATTGCATTAAATGTTCTCGTGAGAATTTTAAATCTTATTTTTTGTACCAAATTTATTTGCTTTCTGAAGAAGTAAATCGTAATAAAAAAAAATACCAAGTAATATTCGTAAATGTCATCATTTTATAATATTTTAATGAATTATTCACTTTCATTTATATATTTAAAAATAAAAAAGAAATGATAAATAACAAAAACAACAGCAGTAACAATTCTAATAAGATTTTCTGAATGTACAACATAGAATTGTTTAAAAAATATATGTATTTAAAGAAAAACTGTAAGAATCATATCAAGAAAACCAAACCTTTTATAAACAAAGGCAAAAAATTAAAACGAAAAACTTCGGTGCAGTTACAGGCTTTCAGGCGTTTAAGAAACGCATGTTGCATGCAATACAAAACAAACAAACATATTTGAAACATTCTTGCAAAGATAAGGAGAAGGCATGAATGCCTCTGCAAGTAGTTGAATCAGATTTCTTCGATATGTTAATTTCCTACAACTACATAAATATTGAACGAATATAAATGTATGCAGCTTTATGTGTTGTTTCTTGGGTTCTGTACGTAAGAACGACTGTGCAATATGAATTTATTATATTTTTATTCGATTTTTTTTCGCTTCAAAAAGTCATGCGTGTTTTTATATTAAAATTAACACACCTTTTTAATTATAAGCCGGCAAACTACAATTTATTCATATTTATTATTGTATGTACATCATTTGTAACGTTTAAATGCATTATTTGCAGTTGGGTTTTATTAAGTTTAAGATGGTAAATACACAGGAGGCATGTTTTCATTTTCAGATTGGTAATTTAATTTTCCATCTTTTATTTAATTTGCGTGAATTTTCTTAAGAGATAGTCGAAGGTGTTGCCACATCTTTGATATAAAGGAACTTTAATTTCGAGGTTTTTAATAACTCGTTAAACATTTGTTTAAAACATAGCTGTTAAGTAATCATTACTATTCGTAATGATTACTAATTTGATTACTTTTTTTTTTTTGGAGGGTGAAGTAATGATTAAATTACCATTACTTTCAGTTTTGCACGGTAAATAATTGATTACGATCACTAGTAATGGGAAAATAATCTAAATTACTTGCAATTACAAAAAAATAATTGAAAAGAATCAGAAGTAATTAAAAAATAATTGGATTACTTTTAAGGATTATTTTTAATTCTTTTTGATTATTTATGAATTTTTTGAATAGCAACGCATTAAATTTTGAAATATATAATAAGAATTTAACAATTGTTTCTCATTTTTTTGATTTCAGTAATGATAATGAGCTAATGTGTGCACTATTTTGAATTATTTAAACTTTGAAAACTTAGATCAGAACAATTTTGATTTAAGATCAAAAACAAAACATCAGCTTTTCAGTTATTTAAATGATAATACAAGTGCTGATGTGATTTGACAACAATACGATTTGCTTAAGAAAGCATATATTTTTTTAACACGCCCTTAAGGTCTTCAGTCCAGTTGAACGGGTGTTTTCATTTGCCGGAATCGTCAACAGTCCAAGGCGGCAATCATTGTCTGATTTTTGAAAAATTAGTTTTAATGAAGGCCAATTGTAAATATATGTAAAGTAAAATTTTTTTGTGATTTGTAGTACAAACATACATTGAATATTTGTTTTTCTGTATTACTTTTTTTGTTTTTCTTTATAATTTTTTGTAAGACTGAAATTGTTAGTGTTGTTATATAACTGAATGTGTTAATAATTTTTAAAATAAAAAAAACTATTTTTATAAATTTACTTAGAACTTTTTTTAAAATTAAATATGTAATATACACTCAAAATTTTCGAAAATAATCAAAAAGAATCGAAAGTAATCGTTGAAAGTAGTTGGATTACTTTTTGATTACTTCTGATTCTTTTTGATTATTTTTTAGTAATTTTCAGTAATCCAGATTATTTTTTCATTACTAGTAATCGTACCCAATTACTTTTCAAAACCGGCTCAAAAAAGAATTATCTAAATTTAACAGCTCTGGTTTAAAAAACTTAGTACGTCAAACATGATATAGAGGATAGCTTTCTTATTAAAAAAAGGAAAAGGAAAAAGGATTTGAACTTAAAATATCTTCATGAATACAAGTAAATAAAGAGAAAGAAAAAAGCCTTAAAAAATAAAATCGACTTCAAAACAGATTCTTTGTTAATTTAAACCGTTTGTCTATAACGGTTTAACAGTTTGGCCATATACGTACATCAAATTACATCCACTATTGTATATATAATATATAATTTTGAATATTTATATTTTTAATTATACCATATAAAGTAGTGGACATTCTGTATAATTTTCAAGGGTTTGTCTGTGACAGTTCAAAAGATAGGCCTATATAGGTCAATTTAGGTCACCTATGTTGTCATTCTCTAATTTTTCAATATTACGTTTTTACTTTTTGCTATTGGGAGCTATCATGATTCATACATTTTTTAATATTACGGTTCATAATATAAATTAAAAACACGTATGTTAAACATTCAATTAGAGAGAAATCTTGTTGTACGAGGGATAAGTAATCGTATATGGTCTGAAAAGCGCTTACGTTTTAAAAAACGCAAAACTTATCTCTGCATGTTCTGAAATTGCTTCTATTTACTGGCGTTTTTCTTTTTTTCGAAGTTGTGCTTGAACAATACGAGTAAAAACATATGTTTTTGTCATAAAAAAAACAATACAAAGAAATCAATTTTAAACAAAAACGCCATCAGAGTTCTTACTTTCTATTTTGGCTTAAAAAAAGCTACAATCAGAAGAAATTATGTTTGTGTAAATCGCCAATTCAAAATTAAAAAATTGAGTTAAAGGTATCAAAAAGTTATCAGTTTTAATTTAAATAAAAAGAAAACACATTTAATTTAATCTGTGTATTATTTAAATTTCTCTTCAAAGTGCAGTTTATATAAAATAAACCAGATCGCATCGGTATATACTAGCAGTTTGAAATCGCCAAATTACTAGTTTTTTCGTTTATCATAACACCCGTTTTAAGCGATAAACGTTTTTCAGATCAATGAAAAATATAAACATAAATAAATAAAAATCGGTTATTTTCAAATTAGTAATTTTTAGAAAATTCTACAATATCCATTTCCTTCTCCATATATTCTAAGTTCTTATGCATACCGAAACCGATTGAGCGATGTCCATCTTACCCTGTGTCCGTCCATGTTCGTGAACTATAGAAAATTTAAATACGTCTATCGATCAGTCATGGTTTCGAAAATTTTGTTACTGAAAATCAGCAAGAACGGTCCATGTTCTTCTAGGCAATGGGCAAAACACTAAACCTGCCTCTAATTTTTCCCGTATCTGTATTTTTAACTTTCGTTTGCATTGCTGTAGGTGGTTGTTGTTTATAATAAACAATTAAAGAGAAACATAAGAAAAATTGGTGAGCTTTCCACCTGATACAGGAAATTTTTCATTCACAATGCTGGGATATCAACCCTGAAAAAACTTAACATTTTTGGAAAAAAGTTTTTTTTAGCAGAAAAACTTTTGGTAGAAAAGAATTTCTTATGTCGATTTTTATTTAACAATATTATTTGCAGTTTGCTACATCTGGTTATACATATCGCTCATTTTCTTTTAAAATATCATAACTCAAAATTTCAATATTTGAGTTAGTCATAAAGAATTGATCGTCATTTCATGCATTGTGTATACATTTCATCTTTATGGCTTTTGCACATTCTACATTTTAAAAGAATAAGTCGTATTTTATTTCATGTTTGGAAGCTTTGTTTGTCAATAAGAACGACACATTTTGAGTTGTGGAGTAAACTTCATATCGTAAAGATCATATCGCTTTCTAAAAAACATTGTCACATTTCGTTTTGTGACTGTATGTATGAAAAAAATTTATTTTTGAAATGTATCACCTTTTTGCATATAAAGTATTATTTTGTATTATGGCTGTGTATTATTTTGTATTACAAATATTAAGTGAACCTTTGTTTTTCTTTTCACAAAAAGCGACATATTGCAGTTTACGACACAGTATCGGATATATTTTTACAGACATAACGTCATAATTCAAACATTCTACATCGTTTGTCCAAGACCTCCCCTTTAATTTATACTTGAATAAAGTTTTTTAAAAGGATTTTTTATTTATGAATCATTTAACTTAAGCAGCCTGATATTTTAATCGATATTGAAAACGAGTCAAGAACTTAAACTGCAATTATCTCGAAATAAACTTTTTTGAGTTAAGACGTTCTGGAAGTAAATGAGCGAAATATGGTGAAGGGTATTTATGACTCGGCATAGCCGAATATAGCGCTCTTCCTTGTTTTTTGTTATAGTTTTATAATAATAATTTAGTTATGTTTACTTTTGAAGTGTTTATTTTTATATCCTGTACCTTAAATAAAATAAAATCTTGTTGTATGAAAAATGGTTAACGCATAAATAGATAATTAAATAAAAATCGATTATAGCAAAAATGGCAATTTTTTGTGAATGAATTCTGTTTTTTTTTTTTTTTTGTTTTTTTTTATTTAAGTTTTTGTTTTTCTACTTAGATATTAAGGTTTAGTGTGGAGGCTGTATAAATTCTACATAAATATTTATTACGAAACAAGATCGAAAGTTCACCTGTTATATGCTTGACTAATTCATTACTTCAAATATTAATTAAAGTATTTTTTATTTTTCAGATCCCTTGGATAAAAATACCAGTTCAGATTAAAATACTGAAGGCGATATTTTTTCTATTGATGCTGAATCCTTTTATGGGCTCATTATAAGAGTTTGACCCACAAATAAATAAATAAAAAATTGGCTCATCCAATCCTAAAGAGTTTGTTTTTTAGTCGAAATGTTCGTAGCACCAAAACAACCCTTGCAGAATACAAAACTATGGATGTATTAAATAATATATTAAAAATCTAATTAAGAAAAACTCTTAATAATAAACTTTTGACTTAAATTAGTAATCTGTCTTACTTTAATCAATCAACAAATTATGATCTATTTTTTACAGAGAGGTGAAGACCTTTGCGTTAAACCTCATTCATCAGTTATACATATAATAAAACTATAACGGGATCCTTTCTGTACGTAAAATATTTTTTGAAAATTTTATTGTTGGTGTAGATAGTAACCGATATTGAATACAAAACACCTAGTTTAGAATTTTTGTCTGTCTGTGTTCGCATCACGTAAAAACTACCAAATAAATTTGAACAAAATTTGTTGAGGAGGTCCCTTAGAAATTTGGTTCCAAGATACGACTTATAAATTTTTTTTTTTTTTTAATAGGTCATTTCGTAGACAAAATAAATGAAGAATTGTAAAAGCACCCAATTTTACCGGTATAATGGTACAATTGTCAGCACTTTTTATTTTTATAGATGGAAATTTTTTAAAGCTGTCTACAGAATTATGAAATAAATAGTTAAATTTGAATTTTAGAAAAATTAGAAATGACACGCAGACGAAGTCGTGGGCAAGTCTAATCTATCATTTTTCTCCATAATGCAACTTCAATTTTGACAAAAATATATTTCAAGTTGATTCTTGCAACTGTCTAACATTTTACTGTCACATTTATTAAATACGCAAAATAAAAATCCTCGTTTAAAATAAAATTTTATTGCGACAACAGTTTGCTGTTAAAATTTTGAATGTTTTTTTAAGTATTAAAAAGCTGCTATTAAAATTTGTCTCTATTAAGCATCATAAAAAACGCATACAAAACTAAGTGAAATAAAAGTAGCCTGCTGAAATATTATTCGCTTTAATAAATGCTGCATTAACAACGAAATCTATAGTTATAAATGGCCAGGCAAAAACCAAAAACATTATGCATTAAAATAAAGAAGAGCGCATACATCCGGGCCAGAACCACAATTGTTAATTGGATGCAGTCAAACGCAAAAAAGCGTAAGTAAAAACTTTTCACCCTTATGTCTACTTATAGATACAAACACACATACATACATGCAACATGAATATTCAGAAACATTGTACTACGCTATTAAAGTAGTTACTGTTCTGTACTGCAAGGTGGCATTGGCAATGAATGTCATCAAGCAATGTTTAAATATATTTAAAAAGCATTTTTTATAAGCTGAACTTTGTTAAGAGATTTTTTTTTTTTTTTTTTGCTTTAAATACCTTTAAATGAAAACAATTTGATGAGTACTTAAAAGTAATGGCTGCAGCTTTATTTCAGCCTGATAATAAATTATATATTTTAAATGTTTAATAAGTTCATGTGATATTAATGCCAACATTTTATAAAAATTTGTTTTTAACGCTTTAAGAATTATACAGAAAACAAAAGCAAATTTCGTTTTTTTACTGCTGTTTTCAATATAATTATCCGAACGTTTTGTAAGCATTTTTTTAATTAAAAAAAAAACAGATACAAAAATAAGAAAATCTTTTGTTTTGAAATTGAATAGTTTTTAAGAAAAAAGCATCTTGTTGTAAATGTAATGCAATAAAATACTCTCTCACATTTATATTTTGGTACTAGCGTCGCTTACGACTTTGTCTGCGTATTTCTAATTTTCTTTAAATTCAAATTTTGAAAAAGCCAAGGCGAATTAATTATAAGGTGATAGCGGTGACGAATTCATTTATTTTCGCCGGTATTCTAACTTTCAAACTCCATATATATAAAATTTATCTAACTGTTATACAGATTTTTTTATATATGGAGTTTGACAGTAAGGATACCGGCTCAAATGACTGAATTCGCCATCGCTATCACCTTATAATTAATTCGCCCTGGGAAAAAACGTATTTTTAACTTTTTATTTCAAAATTCTGTAGACAGCGTTAAAAATTGTCCACTTAAATTAGCTACTCTCACATTTGTATCTCTATTTTCTCTACTTATTATTTTTACGAAAAAAAGTATTCTTTATTTGAACCAAGGTTGTAAGGAATCTCGTCACAAATTTTTATTTAAATCTCTTCAGCAGTTTTTACGTGATCCGAGCACATAAAGACAGACAAAAGTTCCAAAAATAGTTGTTTTATATTCTATATCGATTACTAACTACACCAACAACAAAATTTTCAAAAATATTTCATGTACAGAAATGACCCCGTTACAGTTTTATTGTACGTATAGATTTTTCCCCTCTGTTTTCTTTTCCAATGATATAAATATTCACTAGAATGTGCTTAAGCAATAACACAATATATACAATTTGTGTTTGTAGCAATAAAAAAAATTACAAGAACTAAATTTTTACATCATTAAAATATTTTTAAATTCTGACATCACAGAAATTGAAAAACTAGCACATGATACTTAAAAAGAAGAATAAATTTTACTCAACAAAAAAACTGCTATCTATACATATTGTTACGTTTTACCCTTTTTTGAACAGGTAAACGTACGGATTCTTTTGATTACAAATACCACTGTGGCTCATTTTTATTAAATTGTGTATTCTTTTTACTTTATTGCTTTCTCTGGCTATACTTCTTAATCCTACCGGTCTTGTGAACCCTTGGTCTCGTATTTACTAAACATGCGTTATTACTACACTACTGTGTTACTCCGGCAGGACATGAACTACTTTATGGCTTGTTTAGTAACCTTAACCCTCCACAGACATCGCTACTACTTTTATCCAAGCCAGTCATCCCCTTTAATCCAATAGCCACAATACACGTCTGCCATACACTTGTCTTGTTATGCTGTTACACAAACGCTACCGTTCTTACTTTTTATTATAAAGGGCTTCTTGACAATTAGGCTGCTCAGCTTTTATTAGCTAAATTGTGGTGTTTATTCTATACACGCACCATTAGTTGAATTAGCTTATTCACCACGCTCATATGGATACAACTACTGGTGTTGCCAGATTTTATTATTCGTAACAATATCATAAAACTGTTTATCTGTTTGTTTAACAATATTTAAAATTTTATCGTAATTGTTACGGACGTAAATACCCAGTCCTAGCTATTAAAGGACTATCTATGTTTAGAATTTCATAAAAATCGATTAGCCGAGATTTTGTTAAAATTGATTTAGACGCATAACAATACCCGATGCCCCTTTTTCATTATTTGAAATAAATAAATAAATACCCTGTTATACCATGAGGACAAATATCTACCCATGTTTTATATTTCATTAAAATCCATTCAGTCGTTTAGCCGTGATTGACGCATGCACAAACAAATAATCAAACTTATAAGGAGTTTTATAATATATATATTACATTAGATATATATATAAGATATTAGATAGCACAATAAAATTCTTCAGTACACAATCACCAAAACATTTTCATCTTCTTTCACCTTTTCTGGTTGGCAACGTCTGGTTTTAGGTACCATATTGTTAAAAATTTGTTGGTTTATTCATGCACTAGAGGCTTTGCAGTATAAGGTACAATGCATTCCAAATATTTTATAAACTGTTATTTATAAAGATTAATAATACTGCATTTTGAGTATTATTTATTAATCTTAAGTCGGATCATTTATTAAATAGCAATCTTTACTCCGCAGTAATTAACCGAATTGTATTTAAAGTTAAGATATGCACAAATGTAAACTTTGTATACATACATACATAAATAAATACATGCATATATATATATATATATATACATAAATAAATAAATGAACATAAATATAAATATTTGTTTGCATACAAATGCAAAATATTTGTAGCATTTCCTACTTGATACAACAGATGAATGTATGTGTGGTCATATATGAATTCATCAACCCAACCTTCCATTCTACTTACTATACGTCTGCGTATGTGTGTTTGTTTATATTTTAATTTATGTGTTTATATGAGGTATTAAGTCCTTCGCACAATCTCTACGTAACTGACATAAATGTGACTGCATTTTAAAGCCTTTTAACAAATATCAACTTGAGTTTTTTGTTGTTGTTGTAAAATATGATCGTTATCAGCACTTTGATTACAATTATGGTCATGGATTTCAATACCCACACTCATTATGAACACAAACAAGGACGACACTCAGATTTTTATCTCAAGGCACGATTGGTTGTATAAAAATTGTTGTTTGTATCGTTGATTGACATTCAATCAATAGTCAGACATTTTTATTATTATTTACTAAATGTGTATGTATAAATGTTTGTATGAATGAGTGATTGCATGTGTGTATATGTCAGTATGTAAGAATGTATGAATATATGTAAATAAATGGGTGCATTTGTGTGTGTGTGTGTGTGCATTTCTGATTTTACAACTAATTATGTTTTTAACATGAGAGAAATGCTTCTTTTTTAACGTCCTTCCACATACTGAGCTCTACAGGGAAAATAAATTTTGTACTCTTACATTAACGAACTGAAAATTACAAAAGCAAAAATATTGCAATTTTTTAACAATTCTTTAGAGTTTTATATATTACTGTTACCACCTGGATATTTTTATTAAAAGTTTTTTACCAAAAACTTTTTTACCAAAAAGTAAATATCATTTAACAACACAGGCTGTATAGTGCTGACAAACCTGAATACTTTTAATATCTGAAACTACTTTCCATTCGATAAAAGTTTTCACTTGGGTATTCGGTACTAGTCGATACTTTTAACTGATTTGTGGACTTTCAAATACAGGCGATTTCTTCTTAAAAAATACACTACACTAGTTTTAGAATTGAAAAATTTATTATATATCTAACAAACTTTTTTGTAAGTTCTATACATGCTTTTCTTAAAAATTTAAATGAACCGCTCAGAAGCCAATGCGGTTAACTCTAAAACACAAAAAATTGAGAAAATTAATGTTTTTTGATACATTAGTTTTTAAAATCCTTTCTTTATTTATTAAATTAGAAAAGTGTAAAATGTACTTTTTCAAGAAGTAAACTCCTCAAAAAAATCAGATACTTATGTACAAGATATATTAATAACAACGCAAGTATTTATTGAAAAATTGACAGCATCTTAAAAATTGTAGGACTTGTACCTCTTATCAGTTGAAAAAGATAAGAGATTTATGTAAAAATAACAAAATAACATTTGTTGTCATGAGTTTTATAATAATTTAATTTTTATTTCAAAGTTTGTGTAAAACAATATTGATAAAAGGTGAACTTATTTACAATGGCTTCTGAAATTATTGTGCAATATATTCAGAAGCTTCTCTAAACCAACGAGTAAATACTTTAATAACAAGAAGATCATTATTTATTTCATTAAAATTTTCAAAAATCGGAAAAATATCAAAAATCGACTTAACCTCATTGGCTTCTGAGTGTCTCAAATTATTTTAGAGAATTGATTATATTATTGAAATTTGTTCAGTACATATATATTTCTGACTTCGTTACAGCAAAGGTGAGTTAATGCGGCGAAAATTTAGTTCAAATAAATGAAATAATTCAGGTAATTAACTACTAATTTTAGTTAGTTTTAATTTAAATTATCTAACATAATAACAAAAACATAGTCTTATTAAATAAAAAGCCTGAACAAAATTTAAAAAAAAAAAACTTTATTATCTTCCATTTTCGCTTACGGTCAAATGATTTCTAATATTGATTTTGAAAATATTCTTTTAAATTTTAATAAACACTCCAAACATAACCGCAAATATGATTAAATTATTTTCCAACTTCAGAGGCTTTAAATTATTGTGATAATAAAATTGAAAAGAAAAAACTTTTTTTCTTAATAGATTAAGCATTTTTTAAAAAATTAATAGTGAAAATGCGAATATTTAAAAGATCCCTTAAAAAGCTTTTAAATGATACTGACATTGACATCTTAAAAAACATGGTGCACAATTGTACTTTTCTATGAAAAGTTTAGAGGCTGGATGTTTTTTCTTATTTTTGAATTCTCCATCGCCTCATTTATTTGCTTTTTTGATTGGAGTTTCTTCACTTAACTAGATTTGTTCCAAATGATATTGAAAAATTAGAGGAAGGCTGCCTTTAAGAATATGGACAAATCTAGCTGATTTTGAATATCAACTCCTTCGAAACTATATCTGATCGACTGGCGTATTAAAATTTTCTCTAGCTCACCTAGTGCCTCGGCAAAATTAACTCCAACCAGAATACGGACGAGCAGACGAAAAGAGGAACATCGCTTAATCGACTTTGCTATGCATGACAAACTTAGATATACTCTTTTTCCACCTGCGGTGAAGGGTATAATAAAGGAGGGATTAGTCTAATCAACGGATAAGCTATTCACTAAAACGTCCTTTTAAAAATTGCACAATTAAACAGTGTTTTTTTAATGCAAATAAATAGATTTTATTAAACAATATTAAAAAATGTATGTTGATTTAAATAAAATTTGTTAATTTGAAAAAATCGTGTAAAAATTTGAATAAAAATTTAGTTGATTTAAATATTCTTCTCCCTAAGTTTTTACTTGATTTTTTTTTTTTTTTTTTTTTTTTTTTTTGTTAATTACCTATGAAATATATTTCAGAGTGTACATAAATAAATTACGAGGCTTATTTTGGACTAACATGGACATAGTTAACGCCATTTAATTTTACTGTAACGAGGGTCAAATTTCTTAAATAAATTTCGGTTTATTCTCTGAAATTTGGTGTGTAATAAGCAAAAAAATTCTTATAAACTTTTTAAAAACTCTTTATTTAAACAATAGCAGATTTTATTGAAACAAATAAAAGTTGCAAAATGTAAAAAGTGATTTTTCTTTGCATGTACAACACATATATGAGTTTTCAATATTGTATACTTATTTGTTTGTATGTGGCTGGTCTCATGTAGAAAGGCCCTAACTCGAATTTTTACGAACTTAAGATTTTTCGCGATAACCCTCTTCACAATATTTGAATGCCATGGTATTAAAAATAACGGTTTTACAAACATTTCCATTTCTAATATTATATTGTAATAAATCCAGTTTCTATTATGTTTTTATCTTCTCATGTAAGATCACAATTATGCGAGTTAGGGCCTTTTTACATGAAACCAGCCCTGGGTATGTACGTATAAATATATGTATTTTATTTTTTTTTTTTTTAATACCACCATATCTTTTCTGATTATTGAAACATTTTTATTAAATTTTTTTTTATTATTTGACACTGTTAATATTTAAAATAAGCTGATGATTATTTTTTCATTTTATTATTTTTTTCTGATATTTTTTTAACCGTAAATTTTATTCGTTAGTGGCTATAGTTTTTTCAGTTAATAATTAATACTTAAATTTGTATTTTTCTTTATTGTTGATTTTATTTTTGCATCTTTAATTTTATTTCATTTTCTCTGCACATAAACTTAAGGATGTGGAAATGATTTTTTAAGCTATCAACGAAAAATTAATACATTTTAAACGAACAACAGCTTAACGTGACCTTGGATGAGAATTGATAGAATTTTTAGGCCATTAAATGTAAATTTTTAAAATATTGAAATTTCTTATTTTTTTAAAATTAATTTTTTATTATTTATGTGAAATCATAGCTAATTTTAAGTTAAAATTAGGTTCCTTATAAAATTTGTTTAATTATGAAAACAACAGGAGAAGTTAGATATACGAGGGCTGCTCTATATATTTCTGGCCTAATAGTGAAAATGCGAATATTTATAATCAAAAATGGTTTTATTGTTTTTCAAAGTATTCTCCAGCATGATTTATACACTTTTGCATGCGCTCAAACCAGTTGTCGAAGCAGTTGTCGAAGCACTCCGATTGAGACACCTCTAAAACATGGTTTTTGAACACTTCAACAGCTTCTTCTGGCGACGAAAATCGTTGGCCACACATTTTTTTCTTGATGTGCGGAAACAAGAAGAAGTCATTAGGTGCCAAGTCAGGACTGTACGGCGGATGACCCATTAATTCGACGTTTTGGCCGGTCAAAAACGCTCTGGTTTGAGCCGATGTGTGAGAGCTCGCATTGTCGTGGTGAACAATGATTCGTCTTCTCTTGTTGGTTTTTCGAATTTCTCCGATGACTTCAGGCAAACAAATTGTAGTGTACCACTCAGAAGTGACCGTCCTACGTTGCTCACATTACCAGTTTTGCCGAAGAAACAGGTGACCATTTGCTTCGAAGTGCTTCTTTCGCGAACAACTTTCGTTAGATTTTGCTCGTCTTTGAAGACCCACACGGTCAATCTTTGTTTCGTTTCGGGCTCATACGCATAGATACATGATTCGTCACCTGTGGCGATCTTATAAACGTCTTTTGAAGCACCGCAAGCGTATTTTTTGAGCGACTTTCAAATTGTGCGGGATCTAACGAGAACAAACCTTTTTACGGCCAGGTGTTCATGCAGTATCGAATGTATGCTGGTGGAAGAAATGTCCAAGGATGTCTCTATCTCTCGGTATGTCGCATGTCGATCTTGCATTATGAGTTCAAGCACGGCATCAATGTTCTCTGGCACAACAGCCGCTTTTGGACGACCTTCACGGAATTCGTCTTTGAGCGAGCTTCGGCCACGATTAAATTCATTATACCAATTTTTCACAGTGCTATAGGATGGTGCTTCATCGCCATACAAAGATTTAAGTTCATCAATGCACTCTTGTCGTGATAATCCACGTCGAAAGTTGTGAAAAATGATGGCACGAAAATGTTCACGAGTTAATTCCATTTTTTTCTATATTAATTTTTTCAAGTCACTGTAAACAACACAAATAATGGTCGTACGTCAAAACGTTTTGAGTACAATTTTGCTTAAAAATGACAAACTTTCCAATGGAACTGTCAGATTGCACTTGGCAGCACTCAGTGTTGCCAGGCCAGAAATATATATAGCAGCCCTCGTATATGAGCAGAATTAATGCATTTCTCTGATTTACGTTATCTTACGCTGATATATGAAGCCTAAATAACCCAGCAAAAAATTAGACATTACTTTAAAAAGTACTTGTCATACAACAACTTACTTTTGTGATTGCCATATTTTGTAACTCGCTTACAAAACGCATTACATTAGTTCGGACAGAAGTAATCAGTAATTGAAATAGTTTTTTAATTTAAATAGAATACCTTTAAATATGTACTAATGATCATCATAATTTCTAGCAATAATAAATGTAATCAATTCTCAGTAATTGATTATAAAAGTATATTGCCTTAGTAAAATCATTAGGTTGGCAACCGTCTTTCCACCAAAAATAATTAATGCCACACTCGATTACCTTTTCTACAATTTTTGCTGGGAATAACATCAACGTTGCATCTTGCAAAATAAATAAATTTTTACTATAACAATCAATGTCTGTCCGTCTGTCTCATCTCTCTATCTCTAGTATCGTAATAGACTCTTCAAAAAAGATGTATTGCTATAGCCGATATAACAACATCTACTAAAAATTGAAGTGTGTTCCGAAAATGTGGTGATCTATATATAAATAGGCAAACATAAAACTTCAGGATCCTTTTCTCCTCTGTTTGTTAACGGACTTTTTTTATTCTTTCACCGCTTTGTAGATATTTTCGAGCTTTAGTGCACCGTCTTTATCTCCTTTACATCGATTAATTAGATTTTAATAATAAATTATCCCTTAAATTGTTATCACTACAAATGCAAAAAATACACATACATATATTTAAAACATAAAACAAACAAAGAAAAAAGTGTTCAATAATAAACTTGGTCGAACTTTGACCACAAAGGCGTAGTTTTAGTAAAATTATTTGCACTATTCCAACAGGCCTGTTTCAGTTATATGTCTTTCGTTTTTCAAACGTATTTGACATTTATAATTCACCCAGAGTATTCACAAATATGTCTGTTATAAAAATATATTTTATTTAAACAATAAATTTGGAAAATAAACTGTACTTTACTTTTTCATATTTTTTTGAACGTAATAGGCTGAAATTACAAATTTACAAAGGGTTTGTATTGCTAAGCCGCTATAAAAAGAACTATAAAAACACAGGCCTTCATTACAACTTTACCCAAAGTATGTTTTACTATATCCGCTGTAAGAAAATAATAAAAATAAATATTAAAGGGTTACGTAAACTTCGAAAGGAACTCCTTTTGTGTGAGTCAGCTCACAGTTGGCGGATTTATTAATTTCCACAAAAAAATTTTTGACTTTTAGCACAAATGTGTCACCTAACTTGTGACAGGTGGAATAAGCAGAATGCAGGTAAACATAAGATTACTTATAAATTATCTATTAGTTTTTCATGTATTTTAAGCCTAATGGGCCAAATAATTCATTATTAACAATGGCAACAACAGATAAAAGAAGAAAACCAAATCTTACTTCTATTTATACCCAAAGGCTGTTATTTAAACCTGATAGTACTTTAAATTATAAACTCTGGCAAATCATTATGAATAGACTCACGCTTTAGCAACGATATTAAATCATTCAAGTTTACTTTAAAAATCAGTCATCAATTCATATTTTAGACGACTTCGTGATTTTTATTTTGGTGCACATAATCGTCCGTCTGAGACGGTTTTTTAATAAGCAAAATTGCCGCATATGGAGTTAGACTAATTCACAGTATACCCTACAGACTCCATTGCAATCAGAAAAATGCACTGTTTGGTGTGGTTTACATGCTGGCGGCACCATCGGACCATCTTTCTTCAAAAATGAGACCGCACCATGATTAATGATTTTTTGTTTGAAAATATGGATGACAATGATCCGGGCGAAATGTGGTTTTAATAAGATGGCGCTACATGCCATGTGGCGACCGCCGAGTTATTGAAATCAAAATTTGGCGATAAGTTGATTTCGAGAAATGGACCTGTCAATTGGATTCCAAGTTCGTTCGATCTGACTCCTCTCGATTGTTTCTTGCGGGGCCGCGTGAAGTCGTTGGTTTATGCTGATAAACCAGCAACAATTGACGCTGACGGAGGCCAGCATTTTTCGTGTTGCACTACTTGAAATAGTGACTCAAAATTGGACGTCCAGAATGCGCTTCGTCATGAGCAGCCGCGGTGGTCATATGCCCGGAATCAGTTTTCAATATTAATTCCATGTTCTGTTATTTCGTACAAAAAAATTCTTCATTCCAATTTAATTTTTTGTGTTATTATTTACAATTTAAAGTTCTATCGGGGTTAAAAAAAACACCTGATATAATAGAAGTGAAAAGGGGTCATTTCTGTACATAAAATATTTTTTGAAATATTTAATGTTAATTTTTTTATGCCTTAAATTTTTGCGTAAAATTATTTTAAAACTACATATTAACAAATATTATTTTATGTACTCATTTTCATTAAAAATTTTTTATTGCTTTGAAGACTTTAAAAATATGTAAATTTTATCAACTTACCTCAACTCTCCAAATTTCTAAACCTGGTGTGCGTCCGGCATTAGCAAAAGCTGGATGCATGACTCTTCTACCCGGTGATTTACTGTTTGTATTTTGCACTTGATTCGGTTGCGCGGGAAAGGCAGGACGATTTTGTACAGTACCGGCCGAACTTAAAGTTGCCAGCAGTAAGAAAACAAAACAGCTGTTTCCATTGATTAGGCGAATATGAAAATAACACACGCACAAAAGCACAACATCAAAGCCAAGGACGTCAGAGATAAAAGAGAATAAAAAATAGTTAAAAATTTTAAAAAAATTAGTTCAAACAATTTCCAAAATATAACAAACACAAAAAACAAATTGAAAGTTTAAATACTTATATGTATAATTAATTCCAAAAACGCTTGATAGTTTATAATTTTAACAAGTGTCTACCTTGAGTGTCACAATAAAACTGCTGTTATTATTTTCGTATTTTCTATTTATTGTTAGTTTTAGAGGTTTATTGATTTTTATATGGTGGCCATAAAAATGAGTAATAGAATTTGTATAAAAAAAAGATAAAAACATGTGTAGCAAATAAATTTCCTTATATTAATTGTAGCAAGTTTTTGTTGTTGTACACTCTTGCAGGTACTAATAAAAGCGGTGATATTTTTAATTAATTGGAGTAATTTGAATCATCTTGAAATAATTTAAATAATCCTGACAAACTTTATAAAGTTCCTTCCCCTAGCAGATGTAGAAGTTTAAAAATATAATTTTAAATATTTAAAACAACTTTAATTCGCTTTTTCGGTGTTGCATGAAACATTCAAAATTTAAAAATTATTTAAGCTCAAGTTCATATTTTTAATTATTCAATTATAATTTTAAGGAAAGAGATTTATTTAGATTTATTTTAAATAGATTTTTAATATTTAATATAATTGAACTAACAATAAGAACCGCAAGTATTTAAAAAAGTTTAGCATGAGGTTGGCATTGGTGACGAGTTTGACACAAAATATTATTTAATTATAAAGTCGTGACGTATAATTTAGTGATGGCGCTTGGTTACTTTTTTAAAATTTTTTGTAACTTTTAAAGACTCCACGTAACATGTTTAACTTTGTTATATTTGGCCAAATTTTAGTAACTTTTGGTGCAGACACGAAATAAAGTAATATTACTGAAAAGTACATGTTTCATTATTTGAGGTTGGAACCTCTCTGACAGCTAATTTTCTTAACGTATCAATTTTAAAATTGTTGACAACTTTAGGTATTCCACTTTAAAATTTTGACAACTAGGTAGTGGTACCGTACCAAGGTCTCGATTTGAAAAAAAATTGTCTTTTCATTGCCTTGAAGAAGTACCGGATTGTTATACGGAAAAATTTTCAGTAATTTTGTGTTGAGGCTTTAAGAAAATAAGACATACATTTGTCTTTAATAACGGTAATTTAATTTAAATACTCATGAGAATGATCAGACTTTAATTTTTATTTCATGCGTTTTTTCATTTTCTTTATTTTAGATTAATTTTTGTTGAGCAAATGAATTTCTTTGCTCTGTTATTTTCCCTGAAATCTATACATATAATAAAACTGTAACAAGTTCATTTTTGGACATTTAATATTTTTTGAAAATTTTGTTGTTGGTTAGATAGTAATCGATATTGAATACAAAACACCTATTTTTTGAATTCTTGTCTTTCTGTCTGTATGTGTTCGCATCACGTAAAAACTACTTGATGGATTTGAGCAAAATTTTGTGAGGAGGTCCCTTAGGACCTTGGTTCCAATATAAAATCCTTTTTTCCTTTTTAAAAATAGGTCATTTGATAGACAAAATATAGATAAAATTGTAATAGCACCCAATTTAATGGTAATAAAACAACGGTCAGAACTTTTTATTTTTGTAAATGGAAAATTGTTAACAGTTTCTACGGCACTCTGGATTAAAGAGTTAAATTTGAGTTTTAAGAAAATTAGAAATGACACGCAGACGAAGTCGGAGACACTGCTAGTATGGAATAAAACTTTTTACTATATATATTGTTACGAAAATAAGATCTGGCAACCCCTGTTGTGGTTATCCGTATGAGCGTGGTGAATAAGTTACTTCCACTAATGGTGTGTGCAGTGTTGCCAGAACTTTTATGTGTGAAATCTGCGAAATCCAACAATATTTCGCGAAAAAATCTGCAAAATCTGCACTTTATTTAAAAAATCTACAATAAATCATCAAATGCATTTTTCCTTACAATATATTTTCTCGAATAGTTTTTGCAGAAATTAACTAAAGTCATTTTTTTCATTTTTGTTCATTTAGTTAATCTTTAAAATCTAATACTTTTAAATCTCTAAACTTAAGTTTAACTTAGTTTAAGTCCTGTTTCTTATTTTCTTTAAAAAATCTTTGGAAAATTTTTAGGTAAGTTTTGTTTATATCGCACTGATCAAGACTTGTGCTTAAAATTATTTCAGCTGCATGAGTGCCTAGGTATGTGCTTTCATAGTTAAAAAAAAATTTTTGAAGGGCTCTTGTCGCTTCGCTTTAGAGTATTTTACTAAAAGTGTTAATAATACAAAGAATGTACTTTATAAAGATAAATATATTTTATTAGTATCATTTAGGTTATAAAATATGAATATTGTAGTTTCGATTTGATGGATATGAATAGCAAATAAAAAATAATTTTTTAAACAATATAATTCTAATAAGCGACTTAAAACCGACTATACGGAATGCCAACGCCTTTGGAACGTGTGTAAAATCTTTTTAGGTTAAAAATCTAATAAACTTTGTATTTTATCAAATTGGTTATAATGTTTTGAACTGTTCCACAAATAATTGTATACGTCTCTAGCTAGCGTCTTCACAGCAGATAGAAGTATAAGTTGTGCATACGACGATCATAATACCAGTGAGTGACATATGCGTTTTATAATAAATAAATCTGATATTTTACTTTTTGAAATTTAGGGAACGGAATGTTTTTTGCCTGTCATGACAGCAGCTTTATCTGCTGCAAATTAAACTATGTTCTCCTTATAGTCAACGTCTTTGTCGATAAAATATTCACTGCCGTATTCATAGAAAATCAAAACAGATTTGAAACATATTTGAGAAAAAATTTGTATGAAAAATTTGTCATAAACCACATTTACGAGTAAATGTTATTTTATGTTTAAGGCGTCGCATTCTATAGATTTTAAAATCTATGCATGAGGATTTTTTATTTGAAAGGTCGTTTATAATTTAATTTTTTATGAAAATCAGGAGTTGAACTGTGATTTACTATAAATAAGTTAAATTTGATTTTAGTTTAAGTTCATTTTTTTAATTTCTTAAACTTTTTTTTAGAAAGATTAATTATTTTACAACGGACGTTTTCCAAAGAAAACAATAAAAATTAGTCAACTTAATAGAAGTTGCCACACAAATCATAAAAAAAATCTGCGATTTAGGCCAAAAATCTTTAAATCTGATTTTGGCAAGTTGAGAGGCCAAAATCTGCAAAATGCAGATAAATCTGCACTTCTGGCAACAGTGGGTGTGTGTGTATAGAATAATACCACAATTAGCTAACAAAAGCGGAGCAACCTCAACGGTTGCGTTGGTAGAGGTGCGAGCTGTAAAACAGAAGATCATGAGTTCGATCCCGCCTTCGGACATGCGTGCAACGAAAAAATAATAATTGTTATAATGCAATTAAAATTAATAAACAGCAGTACAAACCTCCCGAGAGGAAAAAGACAATTATTGTGTGAAGCCATGACAGATAATTTAGTGGAGACGTCCAATGTAATATAAGAGTAACAGATAAGTGTCAAGAAGCCCTTTATATTAAAAACTAAGAACGGTAGCGGTTGCGCAAGAAAGTGTAACAGTATAACAACAGTGTATGGCAGGAATGTGTTGTGGCTATTGGATTATAGGGGATGGATTATAGGGGATGACTGGTTTTGATAAAAGGAGTAGTGGAGATATCTGTGGATGGTTAAGGTTACTAAACAAGGCATCGAGTAGTTCATGTCTCGCTGCAGTAACGCAGTAGTGTAGCGCGTATGGCTGCGTTTGTAATAATAACGCATGTTTAGTAAATACGAGACCATGGGATTCACAAGACCGGTAGGATCAAGAAGTATATAGCCAGAGAAAGCCACAAAGTTAGAATACAGAATTTATAATGAGCCACAGTGGTATTTGCAATCAAAAGAATTCGTACGTTTGTTCAAAAAGGGAAAAACGTAACAATATTATAAATTACATCAAATTACTGTTTATTTAACTTTTAATGAAAAAATTATATTTTTTAAGGAAAATCGTAACTTTCCCTGGCAACTCTAGTATAATTATGTTTATTCGCTGACTAAATTTTTTGTTGTTTAATAATATTCCTATTGAAATACCTCCTTCTAGAAAATTAAAACTTTCTTTAATTTAAAATCAAAAATTATTTTAATTTAATATTTCTTTATATAATTATTAAGACATTTTAAAATTTATGTTAATGCATACATAATAATTTCAATTCAGTATTAGTAAAAATTTACTGATAATAGCATTTTTTTTTTTTTTTTTGTAATATGTGCATTAAAAATTTAATAAGGTAAAAAAGGTCTCAAAGTGACCTTATTTATTTATTTTAAAAATATTGAGTGTTATAAATTAAATTTGTATTATATTCATTAACGGATGATTTTTTAATATTTTCAGTGAAATTTACTGGAAATGAAAATTAAGTGATAAAGTCCTCTAATGTTTCTTGTAGAAATGTTACCAGTTTAATTTAAAACTTTTATCCGGTTTCACAGTAAGTTAAATAACAAGAAATAATTAACATTTTCAAATAGTGGGCGTATATAAGTTGTATATGTAATAATCTCAATTTATAAAGACCTTCTGTGTTCCAAATTTTTGAAACGTTGAAGAAAAGTTTGTTTTACAAGAAACGTAGGCATTTTTAATGCAGTTAAGCTATTTAACTATTACTCCGGTTGTGCTTCAAAACTTATTAAAACTTGTTTTGATGAGAGCGAAATTCCACTAATAAAATGAATTTGATTTAGCAAATGGCCCTCTTATGTGAATGTTTTATGACAGCATGTATCCATTCGTTAATTTACACGATATCTTATTTTTATTGACAACAAATATTCACAAAATCTAAAGAAAAACAAGTAGGAGTGCTATATTCGGCTTTGTCGAATCTTATATATCCTTCAACTTTTATGTAAATATAGTTAAGTGAAGTAACTCTAATCAAAAAAGCAAAAAGAATTAATAATTTAAAAAAAATTTGGTACTGCATACATATAATTTTACATAAAAATTACATCAGCTCTCAATAGGTTAAGAAAAATTTTAGCATTTCTGTAAAGATCTCTTCAAAAGCTTCAAGATGGTACCCCTGTTGTTAATTTAAAAAATTTGTAAGTTTCAAAGCCCCGTAACTCGAAAAATATGGGCGACTGCCAATTTTTTAACTTGATTTTTTTATTTTTTAATTCTCTATCGCCCCATACATTAATTTGTTTGATTTGAGTTACTTAATTGTACCAACTGACATGAAAAAATTAGAAGTAGGCGTGGTGTTTTGGCTGTTGCCTCGTAGGACATGGACCGATCGTGCTGATTTCCAATAGCACCTCTTTCAACACTATAACTGATTGACATATTTATTATGTAACACTTATATGGACGGACATACGGACACCTATCAATTGACTTCGCTATGCATAAGAAGTCGGAATATATATACTTTTTGGGTTAGAAATGGATATTTTAGAAATTACACACGGAATAACAAATATACCCTTTTTCCACTTTTTGTGGTGAAGGGTATATAAATGATATTTCTTATTGATATAAACAAAAAATATAATTTAATTTTAGCAATATACCAGCTCATAATTATTAAAAGAAACGTATAAACGATTTACGCTCCGCTTAATTTTTTAATTCATTTGTGTTTTTTTTTTCTTTAATTTTTAAAATAGTTTATACCGAATAAAAGTATATTGTATCATAAATACATTTCGTTTACTTTATTTATTTCACTAAAACCGTATTGTGGTATCTAATTAAAAATTGAGCAAAAAAATATGTACATATTGTCAATATTATCATACTTTAGGTATTTGTACATCTTATGAATTATGAAATTCTTATGAGTATATATTGACACCACAACAAAAAATTTATAAAAAAATAAAAAAGTTTTCCTAAAAACTTTATGAGTAAATAGAAACAAATGAAGAAAATTACAATTATTTGCTTGCTAATTACAAATATTTCGCAAGCATTTTTGAACAAATCACAATATTTATGATTTTTTTTTATTTGATGGAATTCATAGTTTTAAAGGTATTATTTCTTTGAAGAATTTAAATTTTTTTAAATATAAATATGTGTATGATTATTTTTCACCTATAATTTATCGTTCATATATGCATGAAGTCTAAGATCCATAGTCACAAGTGAGTGTAACTATAAAAACTAAAAGTTACAATAAACACTTGTAATTATCTTAACGGAAGCCTCTTATTTTGACCCACTAATTTCACAGTCAAAAAAACTTTTAGAACAAGTTATTACAGCAGTTATGAAAGGCCTGCAAAAAATTTGTATAAAAATAATCAAAAAATAATCAGACGAGTTGGTTGCTTGTAATACAAAAATAGCTCACTAATTGCCCTAAGTTTAGCAGCCTCCCATAGCGCTAAGATATAGTCAATGTTAAAATCAATTGGTGGCAGTAGTATTTGTTATTGTATTCTATTACAATGTGCCCTTTTTTTTTATTTCAGCTTATTTCGTCCCCGGCAGCGCTAATCAAAAATTTAATATAGCTTCCCATTCCCAGGACTTCTACTCCCATTTGGATTATCCAATAGTAGAAGATTTGTTAAATCTGTAGTTTTTAAGGGGATAGGGCAATTGTAATGCAACATCACATAGCTCTAGCAGAAGAAATACGACATAAATTTTTAAACAGATTTTCTCTCATGACGTAAACGGAATCAAAAGAGTAAAACCTATTTTAAATGCTACAGGATATCGTTTCTTTCCTCCCAAATGGTATCTTTCACTAAGCTATTATACAGCAAAAAAAAACTAACAAATCCCATTTTTGGAAATTTTGTAAAGTTTTCTGGGAATCATAAAAGTAAATCTTGATCTATTATTTTCCATCTATTCGCCTTTTTCAAGAATTTAGTCATCACCCTACTTAATAAAAATTATTTTTCTCTTTGCCCTTGGCGCTTTTGGGATTTGAACTTATGATCTTTTTTTTACAAACAGGAAGACATTTCAGCAACGCGGCTGCCTAATATTTCTTGTAATACTTTTTACACCCACCACACAACAAAAGTAGCTTTTTGTCGTTATATATACATAACGCCTTGCCTAATCTTTTAGTTGATGGGCCAATGAATTCACTGATATTCACATCACCAAGCAACTTTATATATCTTTAGTAAGGCCAGTTTTAGAATATGGGTCCGTTGTTTGGGACCCACAGTATATCGTGCATAGTAATAAAATTGAGTCTGTTCGAAAACAATTTTTGTTATTTTGCTTACGAAATGTGTACCGAAATAATTTTTCCAATTTACCGTCATATAACACCAGACTTGCTGAATTTGAGCTACCGTCTCTACAAAGCCGAAGAACTGTGCTTAATGTTACGTTTTTATTTAATTTGATTACTAGAGATGTTTGTTCGGACTTCCTTATGGGAAACTTATACTTCAACATTCCTGTACGTCCAAACAGAAATTTTAAACCAAGTCACATTCAATTTGTTCGCCAAAATCATGCCAACGATGACTCCTATAGAAGAATTTGTTGCGATTTTAACAATCTTTATAGTTTAATTGATTTTTCTTTAAATGTAAACATTATTAAATGCAATTTTTGTTAATATAATTTAATGTTTTAAGTTGTGAAAATCCAAAGAAAGAAATTGAGTCCAACATTAAATATTTAATAATAGTACTTTTTAATGAAGGAAAATCCTATAGAGAAATAGGAAAACTATTTAATTTGCCATTTTCAAGTGTTCAAAATATAATTAGAAAATGTAAAGTGTTCACTCAAAAACTGTTTAAAGAATGTTGCGAAAAAATGGATACAGAAGTTGAGTTCCCCGAAAAAAGCCACTGATAAGTGGAAAAAACAGAAAACTAAGACTAGAATTTGCACATAAGTATAAAAACAAAGGAGCTGAGTTTTGGAGAACAGTTCTATTTACAGACGAGTGCAAATTTAATTTGTTTGAAAGCGATGGGCGTGCAAAAGTTTGGCGCAAGCCAAACACTGCTCTTCAAAAGCAAAATTTGGTTCCTACAGTAAAACACGGAGGTGGCAATGTAATGGTTTGGGGAGCTATTGGAGCAGCGGGGGTTGGAAATTTGGAGTTTATTGATGGCATAATGAACCAACATACATACAAGAGTATATTGGAAAGAAATTTGCAAGCATCCGTCGACATCTTAGGCCTTGGACTTCATTGGATCTTCCAACAGGATAACGATCCAAAGCACACTGCACTTTCTGTGAAAGGGTGGTTGCTGTATTATGCTCCCAGACAGCTGTATAGCCCACACCAGTCACCAGATTTAAACCCAATGTAGCACGTTTGGGATTTAATTAAGCGCAAATTACAATCAACTTCAGTAACGTGCAAAGATTCGCTTAAAGAAGCTCTTAAAAAAATATGGTCAGAAATATCGCCTTCTGAAACAGAAAGCTTGGTACTTTCTATGCCACGCCTATTGCAGGCAGTTATTGATAGTCATGGCGGTCCAACAAAGTATTGAAATGTTTTCCTTTTTTTATTTATTTTAAAAATGTGCTAACATTCCAAGATGTATTTAAACTTTTGTCTAGTGCATTTTATCATATTTTTAAGGATTACCGTTAAGTTTTGAATGAAGTTAATATTTTTTTTTATTGTTTTTTGTTATTTATGAAACCAAATAAAATTACATACTTTAAGTTTTTCTGAAACGTTTACTTTTCTCTAAACATACAATTTTTGGGGTGTATTTAAACTTAAGTCCCTGACTGTATGTATGTCAGTCTATAAGGATTCTTTTCCATAGACTTTATTCTACTAGCGTCTAATTTTTCTTGTTTTCTTTGGAAAACGTCCGCATACATTTGTAAAATAAACTTTCTTTCTAAAAAAGATTTTTAGAAATTAAAAATAAAATGAACTTATGCCAAAAACAACTTAAATCCATAAATAATATTCACAGTTCAAATACAAAAACAATATAATAATTTTATAAAATATTCTTTGAGATTTCTGTGTACAAAAAATAAATGAAATAAAAAGTCAATACAAATTCATTACAACAAAAAAATTTCAACTGATAATTGCCTATTTATTTATATGTATGTATAAAATAATGTAACACCTTTATAAATGTGTCGGTTTCTGTTTCTGTTTTGTTTTTTTTTTTTTTTTTTTTTTTGTTCGTAATTTATTGAATGCAAAAGTTATTCATTGCAGTTAATTAGTGGAAATTTAAAGGAAATTATTTTAAACGAACGAAGCAAATTTCTTAAGATAAACATAATTAGACAAACAAATATTATAAATGCTGCATAGAATATTTTTAGACGAGTGCATATATAAATATTTAAAAATTTTTTATTTATGTACTACGAGCAGTGTTGCCAAAACTTTTATGTGTAAAATCTGCGAAATCCAACAATATTGTGCGAAAAAATCTGAAAAATCTGCACTTTATTTTAAAAATCTTCAATAAATCTTCAAATGCATTTTTGCTTTATTTTAAAAGTGACAATTTATTTCTATACAATAAATCGGAATATTTATGAAACTAATAATAATTATTACCTAAAATTAATTGGATGTGCTTACAGAATAAATTATGTTAAAGTTACATACTTGCATACATATGTATGTAAACTTTATATACAAATTTATGAAATATTTTTAGTTTTATTTATTAATATCAGGTGACATCATTTTTAGCAAATTTGTAGATATAAGTGTGTCGAAACATTGGAACTTAAATTTATCTGACCAAATATATTCTCGACATTTGGACGAACGCTGAAAGAGTTGGAAAAGCAGAATCAGAACTAGTATACTTTTTCCAGAAAATTATTAAAGTATTTTTTTCACTTAGTTTATCTTAAAATCTAAGCTTTAAACTCTCTGTCCAAGACCTAATTTTTTTTCTTTAAAAAATTTTTAAAAATTTTTTTTGCTAATATTTGGGATAATACGCTCAGTGATTTTATTTTATTATAGAAATTAATAATTCATAACATTTAATATAATCATCAAATATTTTGTTTATATCGCACTGGTCAAGACTTATGCTTAAAATTATTTCAGCTGCATGAATGCCTAGATTTGCGCTTTCATAATTGAGAAAATTTGAAAAAAAAAACTAATATGTCAAGCGATCAGATATAGTGTCGAAAGAAGTGCTATTGGAAATCAGCATGATCGATCCATGTTCTTCGAGGCAGCACTGAAAACACCACACCTACCTCTAATTTGTTTATGTCATTTGGAACAATAAAGTAACTCCAATCAAAAAAATAAATATATGGTGCGATAGAGAATTTAAAAATAAGAAAAAAACATCAAGTGAAAAATAGGCGCTTACCCATATTTTCCAAATAACGGGGCTCTGAAATTTAATTTGTGTTTTAATATCAATATGGGTCTCATTTTAGAGCTTTTGAATAAATCTTCAGGAAATACAAAACTTTTAAAAAATACTTAACCCATTTAGAGCCGATGGCATTTTTATGTAAAATTATATATGTACATATATGTAGTACTTGATTTTTTCTTATTTTTTAATTCTGTCACCCCAATACATATTTGCTTTTTTGATTAAGTTACTTCACTAAACTAGATTTACATAGAATGGTTGATTAAATAAATATAAAAAAACCAAAGTCAACGTAATAGAAGTTGCACACAGAATTACAAAAATCTTCAATTTTAGGCCAAAAATCTTCAAATCTGGTTGTTGGCTATTTGAGGTGTAAAATCTGCAAAATGAAGATAAATCTGCACTTCTGGCAACAGTGACTACGAGTACAACTTGACGTGTTTGTTATTTTTGGTTTGGTTCTGGTTGAAGAACTGATGAAAGAACTTTATTTTATGATATTATGGTAAGACTTTCTTGCATTCTTTGCAAATAAAAAGCATTCTATATTAATAAAGATGTTTTTCTTTCATTAAAGGTGAAAATATTTATAGCAAACAATAACAACGATGTTCATTAAATGTGTTTTTTTTTTAGTTTTTATTTTTTTCCAAGCAACGTGTTATTAATAAATTATGTTAATTTGGTTTAAATTTCTTTGTAGGTTTAATAGTACTTTTTCACACTTTTAGAGTAAAACGCACATAATTTTAAATGAAATAAAAAAGATACTTTAACTTGAATTGTACCAACTGGATTTGAGTAATTTCCTAAAATTTACCAAAAGAGAACCCAAGTTTTAATACGACTATAGATGAATAACAAAACCACGTTTTAGCTTTTTATAGAATAAATTGTAATCTATTTAAATTACAGTCCAACATTATATCAACAAGTAGAATGCTAAAAAAAAACCTTTTTTGAAATTTTTGTTTAGGATTGTTGTCCCAACTTAGTAAATGGAAACGTGAAATTTAACTAACTTAGTATCATTAAAAACAACCACCTGCAGGAAACAAACGAGAATTAAGAAACTAATAGTGTTATATTTGGCAGACAAAAAATTAAAAAAAATGTCATCGGCTCTTAATGGGTTAAGCATTTTTAAAAAATATTAGTGTTTCCTTAAAGATCTTTTCAAAAGCTTTTAAATGATACCCATATTGATTTCTTAAAAAATATGGAGCATAATCGTACTTCTCTATGAAAAGTTCAGAGACCCATAGCTCGGAAAATATGGGCGAGCCCCTCATAATTTTACTAAACTAGATTTATTCCGAATGAGGCGTGGTAAGCGTGATGCTTTGCCCGCTGCATAGAAGGACATGGACCGATCTTTTCGAAACTATGATTGATCGGCTGGCGTATTTAGATTTTCTCTAGTTCATCTAGTGCCTTGGAAAAGTTGATTTCAACGCCAACACAGACGGACAGACGGACATTGCTCAATCAACTTTGCTATGCATAAACACAAGAATAATCAGTCAAATCTCAACTAGCACACTAGCTCTTAATTGTTCTGTTTATACATTGACGTTTTACTTAAGGACATGATGTCCATGGACATTGTGTTACTTTTAGTATTGACATAGTGTTACACTTAAAACAGCAACGGCTTCGCTTACCAAATATTTCCTGCATAGCCGGATTTCGGCAGAGCGCAAGGACTTTCTCCTCTGCGTGATAACCAAGACCGGCATGGACGTTATGACTCTACGTTAACGGACATTATGTCCTTGCACGTTATGACGTGCCACCGATCCAAAAAAAAAACAATAAAGAGTTGATAATTCATGTATAAAAATGCTGCATTTAACCACAAAAAATAAGTATTATTTTAAACTTTACGCATTAAGTAATATAAAAATATTAAGTTTAAGGACGAAAACAAAGTAGATTTGTTATTCCCATGAATGAATTAAGAAAGATTTAAGAGATTGTGGCTTTTTAAAACTTGCTTAAAATACCTTTGGTTTTATAGATCCAAGTATTAAGAAGTTTAACTATTTGATTTTGCCCAATTTTTAGACTAGCCGCCAAGCTCTTCGCTTCAAATTTCCTGTGGCTCAGCAATATTCCAGTAGCCTCAAAATATTATTCAGATTATACATTTTTTTGTAAACGATGTCAAACTATGTACATAAAAATTTATTTCCAATGTAAAAAACAGATACTTCATTGTTATTCACTTTATTATTATAGAGAAGAGACGAACATAAGCTTGGTGGAACTGTTTAATATCAAAACAAACGGATGTCGAATCAATGAAGAGCGTGGTGTGGCAACAGGGAAGTTTGCAATTATTAATGATTTAATGAACGATTTAAAAAATTGTTCGTACTCCTATGCACGCTCGCCTGAAATAAAACAAACCACTCTTAGCTACACGTGATTCAGCGTGTCTGACTCTAATCACTTTAATCAAAATCTCTAATTTATTAAAATAGATTACAGTTTCCACGAAATGTACAAATATAGAAGAAATGAATAGTAAAACAAAAACTAACAAAAAAAAACCTTTGAGTCATTAGAACTATAAAAGGCAAGAAAAACAAAACAAAAACTATAGAAAACTGTTGTTTCAAGCTGCATAATAAAAATATAAAACAACGATATGAATTAAACAAATCAAAATAGAAGAGGCCAGATGTAGAGATAAAAAATCAACACAGAAGTATAAATAAATAAGATAAAATTATGGCAAAAAACATAAAAAAATATATTATAAATAATAAATAAATAAAATTACCAAGAAAATACATTTGCTTTAAGAGTAAAAAAAATTTGTATAAAAATCATTAAAATTACGCAGTTTCTAAAATTACGATACTAAATTGGTATAAATCAAAGGTCGTCATCCGGAGAGTTTGCCTTTGTGCCAAAAAAAATCTCAGACAGATACATTTACGGTCATTTAGTAATTTTGCAGGTCTGTTTTATTATACCCTTCACTACAAAAAGTGAAAAAAGGTATAACTAAGTTTGTTATTCCGTTTGTAATTTCTACAATATTTATTTCCGACCCCATAAAGTATATATATATATATATATATATATATATTCTGAGTTCTTATATATAGTGAAGTCGATTGAGCGATATTCGCCTATCCGTCCGTGTTAGTGTTGTAACCAAGTTCTCTGCGGCACTGGATCAGCTAGAGAAAAATTAAATAATGGATCAGACATAGTGGCGAAAGAGGTGCTATTGGAAATCAGCAAGATCGGTACATGCCCTTTGAGGCAGCGGCCTAAACACCACGCCTACCTCTATTTTTGTATATCATTTGAAACAATGAAGTAATTCCAATCAGAAAAACAAATACATAGGGCGATAGGGAACTAAAAAGTAAGAAAAAAATTAAGTAAAAACATTGGCGCTCGCCCAAATTTTCGGAGTTACGGGGCTCTGATATTAATTTTTTTTACATATCAATATGGATATC
This sequence comes from Gymnosoma rotundatum, assembly GCA_916610165.2. Classification (NCBI taxonomy): domain Eukaryota; kingdom Metazoa; phylum Arthropoda; class Insecta; order Diptera; family Tachinidae; genus Gymnosoma; species Gymnosoma rotundatum. Next base: position 29,277,790 of record OU744336.1, read on the forward strand.
ATTAAAAAGGTATTAAATTTAAATAAAATGCTTAACCCACTAAGAGCCGATGACATTTTTATGTAAAATTATGTATATGTAGTAATTAATTTAGTTTTTTAATTCTCTGTCACCCAAATATTTGCTTTTTTGACTGGAGTTACTTTACAGACTAGATTTACATATATGGTTAAGGGTATATAAGATTCGTCATAGCCAAATATAGTACTCTCATTTGTTTTTTCTTATTTTTAATTCTTTGTCATCCCAATTTTGGTTTCTTGATTGGAGTTACTTCACTGACAACCTGGCTTCGACCATTTTTATTAAATTATAAAAGTTATTACAATCGAGCCCTTAATTAATATACGAGGGCTGCTATATATATTTCTGGCCTAGCAACACTGAGTGGTGCCTAGTGCAATCTCACATTTCCATTTGAAAGTTTGTCATTTTTAAGCATAATCGTACTCAAAACGTTTTGACGTACGACCATTATTTGTGTTGTTTACAGTGACTTGAAAAAATTAATATAGAAAAAAATGGAATTAACTCGTGAACATTTTCGTGCCATCATTTTTCACAACTTTCGACGTGGATTATCACGACAAGAGTGCATTGATGAACTTAAATCTTTGTATGGCGATGAAGCACCATCCTATAGCACTGTGAAAAATTGGTATAATGAATTTAATCGTGGCCGAAGCTCGCTCAAAGAGGAATTCCGTGAAGGTCGTCCAAAAACGGCTGTTGTGCCAGAGAACATTGATGCCGTGCGTAAACTTATAATCGACATGCGACATACCGAGAGATAGAGACATCCTTGGACATTTCTTCCACCAGCATACATTCGATACTGCATAAACACCTGGCCGTAAAAAAGGTTTGTTCGCGTTGGATCCCGCACAATTTGAAAGTAGCTCAATAAAAAGGCTCGTGTCGATTGGTGCAAAAAAATGTTGCAAAAATACGATTGCGGTGCTTCAAAAGACGTTTATAAGATCGTCACAGGTGACGAATCATGGATCTATGCGTATGAGCCCGAAACGAAACAACAATCGACCGTGTGGGTCTTCAAAGACGAGCAAAATCTAACGAAAGTTGTTCGTGGAAGAAGCACTTCGAAGCAAATCGTCGCCTGTTTCTTCGGCAAAACTGGTCATGTGACGACTGTTCCGCTTGAGCAACGTAGGACGGTCACTTCTGAGTAGTTCTCTACAATTTGTTTCCCTGCAATCAACGGGAAATTTCGAAAAACCAACAAGAGAAGACGAATCATTGTTCACCATGACAATGCGAGCTCTCACACATCGGCTCAAACCAGAGCGTTTTTGACCGGCCAAAACGTCGAATTAATGGGTCATCCGCCGTATCGCCCTGACTTGGCACCTAATGACTTCTTCTTGTTTCCGCACATCAAGAAAAAAATGCGTGGTCAACGATTTTCGTCGCCAGAACAAGCTGTTGAAGTGTTCAAAAACCATGTTTTAGAAGTGTCTCAATGGGAGTGGAAAAAGTGCTTCGACAACTGGTTTGAGCGCATGCAAAAGTGTATGAATCATGCTGAAGAATATTTTGAAAAACAATTAAACCATTTTTGATTATAAATATTTGCATTTTCACTATTAGGCCAGAAATATATAGAGCAGCCCTCGTATAACGTACAAACGCCAAATGTCGATATTTGATAAATTTTTTATTAAACGTATACAGTCTTTTAAATAAAATAATTTGTCTTTCTATATTTTGCAAACAAATTAATTAATAAAATAAGAACGAAAGAAATCAGAATCTATGAAAAAATTGATACTACTATTGTTGTAATACCTACAAAAATACAAATTGGATATGCATCCTGAAGTACATTGCTAAAAATTACTTTAGAGAATTTGATTAATTATGAAAATTAATGTATGGGAACAAACATTATTTATTTATTATTTTTTTTCAAGGTTCATGATCTGCTGCAAGATATTGTATATTGTATATTTAATTTTTTTTTTATTTTCAATAAAATACTATATAAATAAAAAAATGGTGTCCGCCAGCTACATAATATTGAAATATTTCGAAGAGATTATATCACAGAGTGAGTGACAGAATTGGAAAACTTTCAAAATAGACCCAAATAAAGAGAACAAATACATTTAACAAATTAAACTCTTCATTTCGTAAAACAAAATTTAACTTCAGAGCTTAATGTTATTTTTGTAAAAATTATGTTAAATAAGCCCTTAATGTTTTTCATCTACAAACAGTAGCTAACTTTAAGGCACCTTTCTAATTTAAAATAAAAAAATAAAATTTTATAAAAATATAAATTAAACTATAATCCATTTTTGTTAGTTAATTAGTTTAAATATTTGAAAAATTTTTATTTAAAAAATCCTAACTGTCACTACTGGCCACCTTCCATTAAACAATTATTTCACAAAACATTCATCACAACACAAAGAAAACAAATTGACACAAGAGCTCCGAATTTTAAAAACAAACTTCATTTACACTTAATTTTTTTATTTTTTTTTTTTTTTTTTTGTTGTTTGCCAAACACACAAATTTTGGTTTTATGCACAAATTAAAATAATAAAATTTCACATGTTATTTAAAAAAAATCAAAGCAATCCACTCGCTTTAAGAATACAAATTGTTAATAAAAACAAAATTTTGTGATAAATCAATTTTCATATTAAAAAAATATATTCAGAAGATTTAACACATGTGTCCATCTATACCTTTTTACAATCACAATTTAAATTTGTTTGAAAACAAAAAATATTATATTTAACCGGCTTTCGAATATTTAATTTAATTGCAACTATTATTTAAGTAATTTATGTAGTTTTCAGTTGAATGAAGCGATATCGTGTTTTAACTTGTGTATTACCTGCTGATCACTGCCATCATGTTTGCACTGAGTTTTTAATGTAGAATAGCTCCAACAAAGGCAAATCAAAAATGTAGTTTATTTTTGGAGAACTTTTTTAATATGTTTCAGCTGATTTTGTTTGTTGATTTTTATCTTGTTTGTTGTTGTCGGTTTCTTAAAAAAAAAAACAAGATGATGATTCACTTTAATTGTGTTTTTTTTTTTTTGTTTTTTTCCTGCACAATTCAGTAGAGCAAATAAAATACTCTCGCCTTATTACAAAAATCTCTATTTACTTCACGATCTGAAAGATAACAAATGAGAGAAAAGAAATTAATTTAATAAAGTAAAACATACAAGTACAAACTTATCGTGAGCATATTGTTATTATTATTTTTATTATTGGCTAATAAAACGTCAACATGTCTGTCAAATTTTCATTATAAAAAATACGAATATTATGTTCGGCTATGCCGAATCATATACACCCTTCACCATATATCTAAATCTAGTTTAGTGATATAACTTTAATTACAAAAACAAATATTGGGATGACAGAAAATTAAAAAATTAAAAAGAAAAAATATTAAATATTATTAATTAATATTTAAAATATTAAGTATGATATCGGGTGTTAATGGTTTAAGATTTTTTAAAAATTTTAGTGTTTCCTTAAAGATCTCTTTAAAAGCTTTTAAATGATACCCAACATTGATATCTTCAAAAATGTGGTCAACAATCGTACTTTTCTATGAAAATATAAGAGGCCCATAATTCGGAAAATATGGGCCAGCGTCAATTTTTTCACTAGATGTTTTTTCTTATTTTTTAATTCTCTATTGCCCCATATACTTGTTTTTTTCATTGGAGTTACTTCACTAAAATAGATTTGTTTCAAATGATATGGAAAAATTAGAGGCAGGCTACGTGCTTTGCCTGTTGCCTCAAAGTACATAGACCGATCTTGTTAATTTTCTATAGCTTTTAAAGCTATGTCTGATCGATTTGCGTATTTAAATTTTCTATAGCTCATCTAGTACATTGGCAAAGCTGATTTCAACCTGAACACAGACGGACAGACGAACATCGCTCAATCGACTTCGCTATGCATAAAAACTCGGAATAAATATACTTTAGGGGGTCGGAAATGAATATAATAGAAATTTTACACGGAATGACAAACTTAGGTAAACCCTTTTTCCAACTGTGGTGAAGGGTATAAAAAGCAATCAATATACGAGGGAAAATGATAACAATGGTTATTTTTACTTTTTTAATTTATACCCATTAGATATTTGAAGTTTATTTAACACCAATTTTGCTATTCTTTAGAAATAAATGTTCTAAAGTTTAGTCTGTTTAACCTATAATCCGTTGTTACAATTTTTTTTTCTATTATTAATTGTGTTAGAAATATGTTCAGCCTTCCTTACGTAATTTCCATAACCTCCATATTATGTCTAAATACACTTATTGTGCATTTTTCTAGGTAACAGTCTGTCTATCTACAAATGTTGAGGTTAAAATGGATTTCCAAGAGATTGATTAATTTTGGTGTTGATGGTGTGTTTTAGGCCCAACAAATTTTATAAAACAAAATATTAAATTTTAATCATAAACTATTTAGTAAAATCAATAAAATCATATGAAAATGGTTTCGGGCATATGGCCACCACTTCTGTTCTTAGTAATGCATATTCTGAACTACCAACTTTCAGCCACTTTTACGGCCTCCAAGGCGTGATTTGTTGCTGGTTAAAAATTATAAACCAGTGACTTTATGTGGTTCCAGAAAAATAATCTAGAGGTATCAAATCACACGACCTTGGGGCGAATTAACAGCTCCATTACTCGAAAACAATTTTTTGACAAATCATAATTTCAATAAGTCGATAATTGCGATCACCGTATCGCACGTAGCGCCATACTTTTGAAACCACATCTCACCCGAAAAATTTTCTTCCATAGTTTAAATAAAAGTCGTTAATGTACCATGGTAGTGATTTCCATCGACCATTGTTTTTTGAAGATATAAGGTCCAGCGACACCACCATCGTTTAAGCCGCACCAAATGATGCATTTTTTAAAGCGAATATCTCTAGTGTCTAACATTATCTTTGTACCTAAGTTTACGAACAAATGTATCATTCTATTTCTTACTTCTCTCTCAAAGTAAATCTGGATAATTTTCTAAAGATTTAAATTTAAATTAGCCATAATTCTGGCAAACTGTCATACACTTCAATTAAATACTCATTAAAAATTGCGCTCTAGCTAGTCCATCTTTATTGTTCGCTTACATAAACACAAATGAAATTAATACAGTGTTTGACAGACATGCAATTACACGAGTATGATGGCAAACACGAAATATAAAAAAATTTTTAAATTCATCAAGAGCCGTTAACAAGCACGAATTTTACCCTATTACACAAGCATAATGGCATGTCATCAAGCAGCTCTCACATGCCAAGTTTGTATGATTTGCCAGAGAATACTGTTTATAAATGTCAGAAAGTGAGTGCGTTTTTGTGAGTGAGTTTTTTGTTGTCGTCTTTTTTTTAATACTGAAAAATGAATAAATAATCCAATTTCATCAATAATTGGTGTGCCGCCTCAAATCAAAACTTTATCTAAATTATTAAATTTCCAAAATTAAAATCCAAAACTTCAAATTAAAATCTTAACTTCATCTAAAATTAGTTATTTCACAAAAATAGTCAGAATTTTACTTAAACTCTGAATGGTCTCTAAAAAGTCAGAATTTCATTTTTTAAAAGTTCACCGATTATAAGAAAATATATCAAGAAATTACAAATTTACTGATAAAGTTGGAATTAAAATTTTTAAATATACAAAAAAACAAAAATTATAAATGTAACAAAAAAAGTTTTTAGCAAAAAAAAAATAATAACTAACTATAAATAACTAAAAATAACACATTGTTGCTATTATAAAAGGGATCAACTCTATTGCCTGTACTACAGAAACATTTTGATATTCCCAATGCCACCAAAAAAAAAACACTAAGACATTAATAAAAACTATAAATTCAACCAATAAATCTAGTTAAAAAAACAAAAAATTACACATAAAATGGGAGTATAAAGAATAAAATGATAATTAAAAAAAATAATAATCATGTTTTTAACAAAAAACTTAAATTTCATTAAAAGTAAAATTTAGGCAAATTTTTATGTTTTGCTGATCTTTAAAAAAATATATATACATTGTCCGCCATCTAACGTTTTTTTTACAACCAGTGCTTATTTCGTTAATGGTAACACTTAGCTCAGTCTGATTTGACAGATAATTAGTTTTACCCTTCCGCTGAATGAATACTCGTATGGTTGTGTGTACGCTTGAAGCCAAAGCTACACTCGATGTTTTCCGCTCTGTTTTTGAAGATGACAGTATCAGCCACAAAGCTGATATCGTTTGGCCTCCTCGCAGCTGCGATTTGACACCGTGGGACTATATTTTGTGGGGTACCATGAAAGATAAGTCTTACGCCGACAAGCCAGGGACAATTGACGCTTAAAAGGACAATATTCGTGAAGCCATTTGTGAAATACAGCTGCACAGAATCGATAATGCGCTTAAAAATTGGACCGTTCGTGTAGGCTACTGCATGGGCGCCAGCCAAGGCAGCCATTTGAATGAAATTATTTTCCATTATTTACCAGAAGGATTGTACTTTCAATAAAAAAAGAAATTTTAGAAAATATTTAGTAGTTTTTTTTTATCATTTTCAAAAAAAAAAGTTATTTGGCGGAACTTTTATATATATTTTTCTTAGGCTTGCAACTTTTGAACGAAAAGCGCAATCAGAACAAAACTTTTAACTAGTTTATTCTAAATTTTATTAAGCATTTAGCAAATTTCTTAAAGCTTTGCCTCTGTTAACTTTCATTAAGTATTGTAAGTGATTCATGAGATACCGAACTTTGTTCAAAATAAATCGTTTTTAAACCACTGTGCAGTGTTAAGTGTAGGTCTTTAAACCACATTGCGTTACATATTATTCGTAAAACGAAACTAAGAATATACACAAGAAATACATTATTCAGTAATAGAATGAAAGAGTTTAATGCAATGATATGGGTTAATGATAAAAAAACATTTTTTAAAATAAATTCATTTAAAACTGATAACGGTCCAAATTTGTTGACTCTGCTCGAAGTCCAAAATTGTGTGAACTTAAGAGCACCCTTTATAAATACAAAATAAAAACTCAAAGTATTTTGACTGTTTAAAAAAAGAAAAATTAATTTCAGTAAATCAACAAAAAGAAATAATAATTTATTTTGTATTTTGTTTGTGTTTTAAGGCTGTTGCACAAGTTTAAATTACTTGCACGAAGAAAAAGTTTGGGCTGTTTCGTGCAGGAAAAAGAAGAAGAAGAACTTTATTCTCTCAAAACCTCTCTTATTTACCCAATTTTGAAGTTAGAAAACAATTTTCGTGCTAATTGGGATCCAACGGGATTCCAAAGTAGAGTAAAGAAATAGACCTATTATTTAAAATAAAATTAAATTTCAAAAACGTTTTTGTTGTTATTTTGCTGACTAATACCTCTGAACTTTAGTTTTATTTATTATTTAAAGTTTTTGTAATACAAACTTTCAATAAAATTACTATAAATTGAATTAACTACTTTGCCTAAGTGTTGAATTCTTTTTTTATTATTTCCCTACAGACACTTTAATCATAACGACTAAGCAGGAATAAATATTCATTAATTAAACTGGATTAATACTTTTGCTTTTAATCATTATTTAAATCAAATAGAATTTGAAAGGCATTAATCTCTTTTTACTTTATGCTTGGTTTTTAATTATTAACATTATTACTATTGTTACAGTATAATTGTTTTCTTATTAATTCCATATCATCATCATCATCTTTAACTTACATATTTAAAAACTACTAATTTAAAATATAAATTAACTTTAATGAAAACTCATAGTTAACAGAGACTAATAAGAATGTGTTCAACATTTTGAAAAAAAAAATTCCAGCTCCAAATTTTTAAGTTTTCCATTTATAAAACAAATCATTTTTTTATTGAAAAAATATTTTTTAGGTATAAAGAAAAATGTATGTGGTTACCAATGAAATTTTTTTTAATATAGTTATTAATGCTATAAATTAAAGATATTATTTATTTAAAAAAATGGTAAAAATGTGGCCACAACTCATATATAAAAAATACCCAAAAATGACATTAAATGTCATCGGCTCTTATATGGTTAACCATTTTAAAAAGAATTTTAGTTTTTCCCTAAAGATCTCTTAAAAAGCTTTTAAATGATTCCAATGTTGATATTTCAAAAAACCTGAAATTTTTATAGGCCCATAACTCGGAATATATAGGCAATGATGATGATGTTTTTTTTTTTCTTATTTTTTAATTCTCTATCACCTCACATATTTGTTTTTTTATTGAAGATACTTCATTGTTTCAAATGATATGGAAAATTAGGGTTTTACCCGCTGTCTCGAATGACGTCGATTGATCTTGCTGATTTTCAATAGCAAAATTTTCGAAACTATGGGTTGGCAAAGTTGATTTCAACCCGAATACGGACCTACAGAAAACATCGCTCTATCGACTTTGATATGCATAAGAACTCAGTATATATAGATATACATGTAAACTTTATGTGGTAGTTGAAATGGATATTGTAAAAATTACACACAGAATGACAAACTTAGGTATACCCTTTTTCCACGTGTGGTAAAGGGTATTAAAATGATCTATACTTTTCTGTTGAGGACAGAAACAAACAATTCTATTTGTACAATTTTCCATTAAACAAAATAATAACAAAAAATCTGGGGACTTAAAAAATCATAATTGTATTTTCCCTAGAAATTTTTTCCCTTTTTCCCAAATTGCAATCGTGAATAATTCACGTGAACAATTTTTCACGTAAACAAAAATTTGCCTTATCGTGATTGATTTTTTCCTTCGAAATTTTTTCTCTTATCCCTTAGATTTGTTCACTTAAATTTTGTTGGGGAACTGCATAAATTATGCCAGTTTTTATATGTTATAATTAGAATATTTACATCAATAATACATTTTATTTTAATTTAATATCAGTTACAGCAGTGCAGACTGACATTATGCTCGTGAAGATGCGAAATAAAGAGATCTATTGCTTGTGAGCTTATGAAGACTTTTTATCAAAAAAATGGAGATTAAAATGGGTCAGTAGCAATGCCTAGAGTAGGTTAGGCAGGCATCCGTGTTGCCACAGCCCACTTGGGTCTATTGATTGGTCCATTTGTGTCTAGCATAATTTCAAGGGCTTTTAAGCATCTTGCACGTCACGTTTTGGAAATAAAATTGTTACTCTGTTGTAGTATCTCTTCCTCTTGCAACAACACAATGGCACCAATCATTAACATTTCTACATTTTTTATAATTTTAAAAATTTGAACTATTTTTTCCCTATTTATATTTTCTTCTTCCTAATTTGTTTTCAGTACGAATTGAAACGGGTACAAACGTTCCCATGAAATTCGCGATAGCAGTTTTCCCTTCATGGTGAATAAGAATTTAATAGGCACATATTGATTGCCCTCGAACTGCTATGAGTTTCAATGAATTTATTCTTTTAAATTGTTCAACTATTTTTAGCACCTGTATATTTTATTTCTTATGAAATGATAAAACTAGCCACATTTTTATTTATTTAGGCTGCAAAATACTGTCTTTAAAATGTATTAGAAGCTAAAGAGAATGATTAATAATTTTACAAAATAACTTTTTTAGATAAAATGACCTGATATTAAATAAATTAAATCCTGCAACAACAAACATTACATTCGAATAAAATCTCCTATACATCCAAACAGTTAAAATTTTAAATTCAATAGAAAAATTTTCCTTAAGATTTTTTTTTAAACTGGCGTTTTTAGAGAAACCAATTTACTCCGTAACTGTAACATAAAAAATAACTTAGAGCTTAGTTAACCACGTCTGTTTTTAAATCGATTTATTAATGATTTTTTATTACTTGCATTTTTTCAAAAGCTGTTTTACTGATATTTATGGATTTTTATGGGACTTGAAACTTAGAAAATAGATCGACAATTCTAAGAATTTAATTTAAGATTGAAGTATTCCCGAAACAAGCTTAAGTCGTAATTTAGATTTTATGTCGACTTTGTTTTATGATTGAAATCATAATTTTGTCGTACCTTTGCCTTTTTGATAATGTTCACCCCTGATCATTTCAAGTACACCATATACATAGCTGAACTTTAAGACCATAAATATTTAACACAGTTGACCTTACAATATTTTGCATTTCGTATTTTAGTTAAGGATAATCAAAATCACAAAATACAGAATGTCTGCCGGGAAGGTATACTACCTTGTTTTGCCGCCGTTTTGGTAAAGTGGGACACTACGAGTATAATTGTCTTTTTCTTTCCGGGAGGTTTGTACTGTTGTTGGTCATTTTTAATTACCTTATTTTACCCTTCACCACAGGTAGAAAACGGTATATCTAAGTTTTTCATTCCGTTTGTAATTTCTACAATATCCATTTTCGACCTCACAAAGTGTACATATCGCAACATAGTCATATCTCAAAAAAACTTAAACTTGGCAAAATGCGTTTTAAGTTTTCAAGACATAAGTCCTAGGATCTAATTTCCGCAATTGCAATTGCTATAACTTCGGTTCAGCTTGGGATATAAAGCTGATTTTTTTTTTCAACATGTACAGAAGGTCTAAAAGAACAGTTTTGCTTAAGTAACTACAAATTTTTAATTTTTTGAGATATGACTATGTTGCAATAAAGGAGCGATATGTATACTGATTGAGCGATGTCCGTCTGTCCGCCTATCCGTCTGTACGTCCGTGTTCGAATTAAAATCAACATTGCCAAGGCCCTAGATGGAGGAAGAAAAAATTTATATACGCTAATCGATTAGAGACAGCGGACAAAACATCACGCCTGCCTCTAATTTATCCATACTATTAAGAACAAATCTACTTAAGTGAAATAGCTCCAATCAAAAAAAAAATTATAAATGGAGCAATAGAGAATTAAAAAGTAAGAAAAAAAAACATCAAGTGAAAAAAATTGGCGCTCGCACATATTTTCCGAGTTATGGGCCTCTGAACTTTTCACAGAAAAGTACGATTGAGCACCACATTTAAAAGCTTCTAAAGAGTTTTCGGGAAGTACTAATTTTTGAAAAATGATAAAAATTTTAATGTAAAATTAACCTCATTAAAAGTACTTTTCTTTCTTTTGTTTTTATTTTTTAATTCTCTATCACCCCAGTATTTGTTTTTTTAAAGGAGTTACTTCATTAGCTAGATTTAATTATATGTTGAAGGGTTTATAAGAAGGGAATATAGCACTCTCACTTGTTTAAATTTTAACTGTTTGCGAAAATAATGTCAGGTAAAATTGCATAGTAACGTCTAATTAATTTTTAAATTGTGTGAATATGTTTTTTATTTTTGCTAAATTTATTACAGAAGCAAAACAAAATTGAGAGAACAATTAAAATCTTATGAGCTGAAAATAATTGCGCTAAAAAGATAAACGGGATTCGCATAACTCATCTAAGATCAGTAAGTGAGCTTTTAATTAAATGAACGAACAAGTTCATGTTATTGAGCCCAGCTGAAAAGAGTTCTCACTTTAAAGAGCTGATAAACCCAACTCCAACTATTCTGCAGAAACAAGTCAGTAATAAAAATTTAACTGAATGTAGCAACACAACTGTTAAGCTTTTAATGGTTTAAAATATAAAATCAAAGATTGGTTGCTGCCTTATGATGTTTACGGATAATTCTTGTTATTACAATTGCTAATATTGTTGTCTATTCCACTAATCACACTTTAAAACATGTAATTATCTTACAAACATAATAATTTTATATGAATTATTCAATAAACGTTGAAAATTAATTTTGCACTATAATTTCACCTGCAGCATTAACAATGTAATTTCTCTTCCTAAACATGAATATATGAATATATAACTTATGTATATATGTATGTACATTTATATATACATTCATTTTAATGTATGCATTAAAGGTATATCGTGCATTTATACGAGGATAACTATTTATATTGCAATCTCGACTTGCTAAGCGCCCCAGGTAAAATTGTTAGCCAAAATTTTTTACTACAACATTGAAGCATTTTGGGTGATATATTGTGTATAAGTACGGAAAAAAATACCAAACAATCCTTTAATCGGAAATCAGAGCCACTGTTATCTATGCTGCGGAGGAATATATCTTTTGTCGAGTAGTCAAGCAACACTGAGGGCGCTCACTTTTATGCTGGTCATCGACTTTATAACATGTATGAACGAACTTAAGACCTTAAACATAGTTTGACACTATGCTGAGTCTCTGGTTATGAGGGCCATATAGGTAACGGGAGAGCCCACTTTCCAGCCAATAGAAGTATTCACCAAAGACCGAACTACAGAACCAATCTTTTGTATATCTAAAGGCTTTATTCTGGTGACTGGAAACTGACTGAAAGTCTGACTAAGCTGATGCGGGCAAAGCATTTTATTACGCAATCTCAGTGCATCCTAAATGCTTCTGATACTTATAAAAAGTGAACAAAGAGTACTAACGATATAGTTCACAGCACATTGTTGTAATAGGTTGCATCAATCTATAATGAGCAACATCGAAAATTTATTCTTCTTTAAATTCTTCAAACAAATTGATAAAACCTCAGATCTTCTTCTGCCCAACTAATCAGGTTTAAGTTTTCGCAAAATGAAGTTTCTTAGGGATAATCAGATGAAAATTAATTACTTAATCGGAATTTTACTGAAAAAGCTAATTGGTTTCATTTCTAACTTTGACTATTGCAAGAAACATAGGGCATCAACTTTGAGATGGATCGCTGTTAAAAAAAATCCACATGCGTTGCATTAATTTTGCAAAAAAAAACTGGTTATTCGAGAATTTCAGACACATTATGTGAGCATTGTTATTTACTTCTAGAACCTTCAATTATTTCAAAATACATGTTGGGTATTTTTATTTAGTTGTTATACATTGCAGATGTGTGTATGGTTGTGTATTGTGTTTGTTTATTTCTCGCTTTGTGTTTGTTGTTTTTGTTTTATAATAGAGATGTTTTGTAGAAACTTCTAGCTTTGAAAACAAACACAATAGGCCATTTCGTTTCACTTTCTTGGCCTCAATTATTTTTACATCTTTTTATGATTTTAACAAAGCATCTTTGTAACAATATGTATATCTGGTTTTTCAGAAGTTTACAAGACATTTCATGTAAAGTTCCATAATAAAAAGCAGTCCGTGCAGGAATGTCTAATTCGACCACTTATCCCCAAAATAAAACTCAGAATAAAAAATATTATTTGGGGTTGGGGATTAGGGAAATTTTAAATGCCTTAGTAATTATTCCAGAATTTGTACTTTACATTATTTCTAATATAGTTATAATTTTATATTATCAGCAACAAATGTTAAAAGTTTTTCCAATTAAATCGCCGCAATTTGCTTCTAATAAATGGCTCAATCCAAACAAAATAAAATTGGAACTAAGTGCAGGTGAATAAAGACCATTTAAAGACATGACAAAATTGGTGCTAATTCTACTTCACGTAACTACAAGCAATGCTTATGTAGAAAAAGTATTTTCTGCAATAAATTCAATTAAGATGAATTTTTTTACAGTATAAGAGTAGAAATACAACCTCACGGTTGCGGATGCGGTTGTTTTTTTTTATATGGAGTTTTGACAATTAAAAACGTTCAACGAATCCGCATGAAATTAGAATCTATTTTAATTTGAGTGCGTTTTTTCTCAAGCTCTCAAATTTAAATTTTTTCTCTTTCTGTATGTTGCCACAGTTTTATTGTTTTTCTAACAAAAAATACTATTTGTTAATATTTTTTGTGAATGACTACGAAAAAAGAAGAAAATGTAAAAAGTCATTGAAAATCAACAATAATTTTGAATTTTTTCAATTTATTGTTTATTTACATTTAAAAAAAATTTTTTTTATATATATTTCAATAAAAAAGAATAAAAAAATTAGTAAACGTATAATAAAAATGACAATAAAATCCGCATCCGTCGCCGCAACTTATTTTGTTTGTTTTTTCTCTGACATGCAGAATCCGTCGCCGTAACCGTAAGGTTGTATTTCTACTCTAACGCCATTGACTGTCAGGTTAGTCAAATACTTGACCTAGAAGAAATTATGGAAAAAATGTTTGTCCTCCTCTAATACTTATTAAGAAATATTCAGTTAGAGATAATTTAATTACTACAATCGATCAGACATAATTTCAAAAGAGTTTCTATTGAGAGTTAGCAAGATCAGTCCATGTCTTTCGAGGCAGCGGGCAGAACTGCTCCCCTGTCTCAAATTTTTATTTGGAATAAATCTACTTAAGTGAGGTAACTTCAACACAAAAAAAAATATTCAAAACAATCAAATATTTGACTTATCTGACCGCAACTTAAGTAAGTATCCTTTAATAAATTTTATTCAAAACAGAAGTATTTTTGAGATTTTCGGAAATAAACGCTTTTAATTTGAGAATACGGCATGGAAAACATCTAGAAAGCCTGAATACATGCGTAAAAAGATTTTAAAATAATACTTACGGATCGTGTAAAAGTTAAAGATAGTAGATTAGAATATATTAAAATAATTTCTCTTTTCACCATTATTCTCACAACAAATAAACTATACCCTCGTCTTAAACGAAAATTAAGTGTTATTTCAGTAATTTAGTTATTAAATTCCAACACTTAAACAACAACATACAACTTAATAGATATACAGGAAAACATACAACCACTTAATTGAGGTTTAATGATACATATACGAAGCAAAATAATTTTTTAAACGAAAATATTAAAAGAAAATTAATAAAAGTGATTTTAAACACAGTCATACTACGACACGTGTTTAACTAGGATAAGATTTTTAATTATTGAAATTAGTATTTGTAATTAGTATTAACAGAGAATATAAAATATATTCTAATGCTTTAATGTGCAGCAAAAAGAGATTTTTTACTGATGTTTAGCTGCACATGGGAAAAACGGTGTTGGTGTTTAACATACTTAAGTTTTTTTATTTTTTGCAAAAAGAAAACCGACTTTAAAATTGATTTAAACTTTCTGTCTATAAGTGTTCAAAAATTTGGCCTCATAATTTAAATTACACCGCCTATTGGGACACCCTTTAATTTTCAAATCCCAATTTTACATTTGTTGTTGTAGCGGACTTAGCAATACAGATACCTTGTAAATTTCATTTGTCTATTTATAACGGTTCAAAAGCTTAACCACATACATCAAATTACGTCAACTATTGCAACACCGTTTAGTTAATAATTTTCAATATTTATACGTCTAAACATACCGCACAAGATAGTGGACATTCTGTCTAATTTTCAAATATTTTTATATAATGGCTCAAAAGGCAGGTGCATATAGATCAAATTACATCAATTATGGGAACACCCTTTAATTTCTAAATTCGAATTTTATGCTTGTTGTAGTGAACTTAGCATTGTATATTTTAGCTGTCTGTCCAAAACAGTTCAAAAGTTTGGTGAAATACATTAAATTAATTAATTATTGGGACTCCCTTTAATTTCCAAATCGTAATATTATTCTTGTTATTATAGCTGCGTTGGCAATACAGTTTCTTTGTAAATTTCAACCGTATGTCGACAACTGTACAGTAGTGTAGTAAACTTTTGGCAGTAAACTATTGGCACACTTTTAATTTGCTTATCCAAATTTTTTATTTATACTTATAAAAGCGGACATAGCGGACCTTGTAAATTTCAGCTGTCGGGCTATAACGGCTCAAAACTTTGGCCACATAAATCAAGTTATATCAACCATTGGAACACCCTTTAATTTACAAAGTCAAATTTTATTCTTTTTGTTCAAGCAGACTAAGCAACACAGGTTCTTTGAAAATTTATGACCATATACATCAATTTTAATAAGCTATTGGGACACCCTTTAATTTATAATTTTGAATATTTATACAAGTTTTTATAACGATCACAGTTCTGTATAAGATTTAATTTACATCACATATGGGAACACCCTTTGATTAAAAAAACTGTTGTTATTACTTTATGCTATTGGGAGATAAACTTAAATTGGAAAGCGATGTAAAAATAATATACGTATAAAACATGTATGCTGTATAGCGACACTCTTTAATTTTTAAAATAATGAACTGTTTTTAAACGGCACCAATCTATAAGTATAACCTTCTGCAGGCACAGATATAGAAAACAAGCAACATTCAAGAGAATTGCCAACCTCCTTCTTTTTTTGAAGTCGGTTAAAAAGAAAGCAATTTGGTATCATAAGTTGATAAATTTAAAGAAAGCATATTTGCTACGTCTAAACATAACAAACAATACAATGAAGGGAAAAGATTTAGATTTAATATAAAAGAGCTTTTAATGATTTTTTTGATTATTTTTTATAGCTCACATATAAGGCAAATGGCCTTCGTGGCTGTGCTTACTGGTATTTTGCTAAATGTGACTGGTACATTATCTTAAATATTCTCTTTTAGCGCATAGGTTTTTAACAAAGACCTTTAAATAACCCTATAGAAAAAAATTGCGATATCTAGTGAGTTAAATCCGAAGCAAAAGAAAACACGACAATCAAATGTCTAATGCATATAAATATTATCAAAGCAGGGCAGAATTAACAACAGCCTAATGCTCAATTTTTGCCAATCTTTAACTTAAGCTGGTTAAATGAACTTTAAAATACCTTTACATTGATGTTTGGATATGCAACAAATTTCAATCATGTGCAAAAAAGCTACATTCTTAGGAATCTTTGTGTTTCGATCGTTATAGAAGTAGGTCCCTTGTGATAAATTGTCGTATAACTTAAACGCGTTTAAGTATATCTAAAGTTGTCTTTGGAGTGCTGTCACATATAACACTTGTTCTGGATTTTATTTCAGATAAAGAAAATACTCAAATGTAGTAAAGTCCTCTTTACACCGTTGAAAAAAACACGTTACTTGAAAATTGTTTTAACATCATTTTGAATATTTTTGAATATACATATAGAATTAAATCAACAATAGTGCAGGTCATGCAATAGTCGAATGGCACCGCTTCTAGGCCCTTTTATGCAGCAAATCAATATCTGTATGCTATTTAATTAATGATTTGCGATTTACATTAAAACTGTATAAACCCATAACTGACATATTTAAGAAGCTGCTTTATAAGTTATGAAATAAAAAGTGTAAAAAGTTACTTAACTACACTTATTGTGATAAGTTTACACAGCCATTGTTTTTTTTCATATTATTTTCAAACAGCAGTCTCATTCATTTTATATTGACATTAAACAAGTTTTAGCAAATTATGAAAATATACATAAACGTTAATAGATACTAAAATTATTTAAAGGTTAAATTAGCACTCATATTTAACAAATTGTGAATTTTTGGGGATCAAAAATTGCCTTCCAAAGAAGTTCATATAAATTTTTAATCATCAACAGAAAAAGTACCACGTATCTTATGTATATAAAAAAATAATAATTTTATATAACAAATAATGAATTTTTTTCATTGTCATACGAATTTTTGTAGATATTGGAATAATCTGTTCATAATTTTCTCTATAATAAATGAAAATATTCTTAATTAGTGCATTTGCGTAGCTAGGAATTTCTCTGGGGGCCTATTGTGTCATGTTTAATACATCCTATACAAGGTTAAAAGTTCTGGTTAATAAGAAAAATTGTTCTCCCTCCTCAGACAGACCTTGGTACGCCAATATACATATTTTAAATAAAAAATTTAATTCGATTTATTTTATACTTTTCTACGCTTCTCAAGCGTCATGAAAAAATGTCAGCTGTTTTTGGTATCTAAGGATGGTAAATTATATTTTATTATCAATGGTATCGATAAATATTGTTGTGTTAATGATTATTTTTTTCTGTTTTTTTGTTTTAAAAAGCCTTTTTAATAAAAAAAAAACTATTTTTTAGTAAAGTTTAGCAATAAATTCAGAAAAAATACGTAAATATTAATAATTTACAACAACTCTTTCATCAATAAAACTAATGTTTTTGCTATCGATTACTTTTATGTACTTAGTTTCATCCCTAATGAATATATTTAATTTAAAAAGTTTTTAATACAAATGCAAAAACCGTTCCCTTATCTTCTGAAGATTTTCATAGGTCCTTGTTACACAAAATATTATGTGCATAAACTCAATATATGCCATAAATTCTTTAAACATTACACTTTCCATTTTTCTAAAAATGATTTCTTTAGATAAAAATATTTACACCACAGCTGATCAAAACAAAAACTTGGCGCATAAAAAGAGTTGCATGTAACTTGACGCTTAAGAAGTGTAAAAAGCATAAAAAGTATGAAAAGCGTAAAAAGCGTGTACGCATAGAACGCGTTGTATTGACTTTCAGCTTTAGTATTAAAAGATAAATAATGCTAATCCTTTTTACAGTATTATTTTAATTTTCAGTAATAAAAAGCTTTTGCTGTTAATAAATTGAAAACCAAAATCATTATCATTAAATAATAGCTAAAAGGTTTCAAAGCCACACGAATAATAAGCGTTATTTCTTCTGTTTGTAAGCTAAATAACTTTCAGCTTTGTCAAACAGTGAGAATTTTAAAACTTTGGTTTAAGAAAACAGGACACTTGAAGTTATTTTAACCATATCTTTACATAATAATAAAACTCTAACGGGGTCATTTCTGTACATTGAATATTTTTTTTAAATATTGATTTTAAAAATTTTTTACTGTCTGCCTGTCTGTGTTCGAATCACCTTAAAACTAATGGATGGATTTGAAAAAAATTTTGTGAGGAAGTCCATTGAACCTTGGTTCAAATATAGAATACTATTCCGTAAAAATAGATATACAAATTTTAAGGCACCCAATTTTACTGGTATAATTGTAATAAAACAGTTGTCAGCATGTTTACAATAAATATTAAAAAACAACATTTTTGTTAATTAAAATTTAAAAAAAATTAGAAATGACACGCAGACGGTCATGGGCACTGCTAGTCTTTAAATAAGGTAAATTGTTCATATCGTAAGTTTGCGTTTTTCTGGCAAAGAGAATTTAAGATGCTATTTAAACAATTTTTTTTTTATTTGTACTTGCACTTTCCTAAACAAGTAAAAGTGCTATATTCGGCTATGCCAAAAATGTCATCGGTTTGTATTGGGTTATACGCAGTCGTGGTGTTGGGTGTATTTAAATTTTCTCTAGCTCTAGCCTTGGTAAAGTTGAGTTCAACCCGAACGCGCACGGACAGACGACTTCGCTATGCATAAGACATATACTATAGTGGGTCGGAAATGGATATTGTAGAAATTACACACGAAATAACAAAATTAGATATACCCACCTGTGGAGAAGAGGATGTAAACTACAGAAATTTATGTGGTTCTAATCATCTGATCAAATTTTAAAATTGAACTTGTTAGCTCAAGGCAGCCCCTTTGTACGCGTTGAAATGGAAATGAATTTTATGACAAACTTCTCCCCCCAATATTTATAGAAATTTAGAAAACAAAAAAATCTGTCGAAAATTAAAGGTGTTATATTCTAACGAAGACTCCCTATATTTCAGTCAAATTTTTCCCAGCTTGTTTTCGTTCTTTAATTTATTTGAGCGTGTTGCTTTCAATTTTAGAATTCAATAACTTGAAAACAACCAAAATTTTTTAACAAATCGAATATTCCATTAAAAATTTGGTAAAAAAAATGAAAAGGAATTGAAATATAACATACAGCAAAGCGAATTAGCTTTGCCAGTTGAAGTTAAGTTTACTGCTGATTTTCTGTTGTCCTCACTTTTCAAACATGTATAATAATTTTGTATTCATTTAAAATCGAACGAATCCTATTAAGAATTAAAATTGTTACATTTTTGTTTTTTGTCTTTCCATAATGACACTGTTTTCTGACTAATAAAAATTAAAACAATGCATTTGTTGATAAAAATAACACAGTTAATCAACTGTAAACAATTGTTGTCTCATAAAAACGTAGAAATGACCTTTTGTTCAAATATACAATTACTGATGTATGTATTTTAATGTAGACATGTACGAGTAGTATTAGTTCATGCTCGTATATGACAAGAATTTGGTTGATAATATTAAAAACAAAATATATCTTTTACTTTAAATCGGTTTATACCACGAAATAAATATGACACAAAAAAAAACTGTACAAATTATTTTAGTACGTGTTGTGCCATTTTTTTGTCATTTTCAGATTGATTAGTTTTTTTTTTTTTGTACGTTTTAAGACGACTTAATTTATTTTTTTAAATAATTCACCTCAAAAATAAAAAATCTTGAATAGTTATTTATTATTAAAGCTTTCTTATGCTCGTATTCATAAAAACATTTTGGTTTTACAGCCAAATTTTGAGTAACGCTATGCAACTGATTGAGATTAAAAATTTTTAAATCTGACACTTTTTAATTTATGTGTAAAATGTATAAAAATTTTTTAATGTGCCCTATCTCATATGTTTAATTTGAATATTTGCCATTCACTTAAACTATCGTTAAACAATCGCAACTAACTTCAAAATTTTTGACTCTGTAGTAGGCAAATTTATACCAGAATTATTTCAGGTATTGGCTTGATATGGCCTTACTAAGGATTTCTTAGGCTAACATGTGTATAAGATGTAGTAAATGTGCTATTCAATATTTGTCTAAAAAAATCATTTATCTTCTTAAGA
Source organism: Gymnosoma rotundatum (assembly GCA_916610165.2). Taxonomy (NCBI): domain Eukaryota; kingdom Metazoa; phylum Arthropoda; class Insecta; order Diptera; family Tachinidae; genus Gymnosoma; species Gymnosoma rotundatum. The sequence goes on from OU744336.1 coordinate 29,298,447, forward strand.
AATTTCGTTGAAAAAGAATTTTTTTAAAATTAATTTTCTCAAACCCCATAATTATTTCAGATATGCAACTGATAGGGCCTTACTTCAAACAAACATGTATACAAGGTTAAGTATGGTTGCTATTTCATATGGAAAAGTTATATATTTATTTGGACTTGTGTCATTTTACTTAATTTTTCCTCCAAAGTAAACGAAGCCAAAAACAGAATGTCTGTTATGTGGCTAACAGTAAACTTTTAACTGTAACAAGTAAAAGTGCTATATTGTGCTATGCCGAACCTTCACCATATACATATGTATATAATTTTAATTTAGTGAAGTAACTCATTTCAAATATTGGTGTGACAGAGAATTAAAAAATAAGAAAAAAAATTAAGTACTCTACATAATTTTACATAAAATATCATTGTCTCCTAATAGGTTAATCATTTTTTAAAAATTGTAGTATTTCCTCAAAGATCCCTTCAAAAGCTTTTAAATGATACCCAACTGCTATCTTAGAAAATATGGTGTAAAATCCTACTGTTCTATGAAAAGTTCAGAGGCCCATTACTCGGAAAATATGGGCAGCGGCATTTTTTTCACTTTATGTTTTTTTTATTTTTTAGTTCTTTATCGCTCCATATATTTGTTTATTTTTTTTATTGGATTTACTTCACTAAACTAGATTTGTTCCAAGTGATATGAAAAAAGTATCTTCACACTTTTTAAAAAAAATTTATATGTAAATCGCTCAAAAGGTCCTTTTCGTACAAGTTTTTCAGACTAGTTGATCGCTAAAAATACGAAAGCAGCACATTAATTATTCGTTTAATATTGATTGAATGCTGTTTCGTTTTAAATGTTTATTCGTCTGTGTCAGAATAAAATTTTTTTTCAATTAATTAAACACTTATTATTCAAGTGACATTCTTAATGAATTTCCAATAAAAAGATTTAATAAATATCATTCAAAACTAATTAATATTAAAAAAACAAAAGCATCAGCAAATACGTCTGTACCCACAGCTGTAAGTGAATCATTTTTTTATTTTAATTCGTTGATTCGTTACGAATTCATGCTAATTCAGAGCACGAATGATTCGCGAATTAATTCATAAATGAATGATTTATTAACAGCTCTGCTCTTCACTATTCAGAATTATTTATGTGTTTATTTCATTACAAAATTTTGTTATACTTTCATACTTATGTTATAAATTACAAACGGTTTATGTTGTTCCGAAACATACGATTTTGAAGAACCAATTAATACCGTTTTTTATTAAGTATTCAATTTAATACTGATTATTCGCTAATTTTTAAATCAAGTAGGTCTAATTGAGTTTTGCTGGGTTGTTTGAGAATATTTTGCTGTTTATTTTATTTTTTTTTTTTTTTTTTTTGCCGCTTTACTCGTTAGTTATTGAGTTTATATGCATACAATTTGCACAACACTTGAAATTTGACCTTGGTTACAATTTTCAAGTGCAACTTATAACAACAATTAAAACAAGACAAGAAATATATTTGTTAGCAAATATGTAAGAGTATAAGTAAATATTCATATAATGTTTGATTGTTGTTATCAATTTACAAGTCAATTGCTTTGAATGTCGGTCATCAGCAATAAATTAATTGTTTTAAAATTTAAATTTCTTAAAATTCAAAATTTTAATTTTACACATTTGGCAAGTATGTAAATCATTTAAACAGGGAAAATAATTTATATTAGTAATTAGGGAAAGCTCTGAATATCATTTTTTATCAAGCCAGTTTTAATCCACATTAATATCATCACAACAATACACTTGACCAGGCTTACTTACAAAAAAAAATTATATACTAATGATCCGTCACACATTTTGCATGCAATTGTTTTGCGACATTTACCCCAAAATTGAAAATTTCGACAATAAACAAATCTATGAAAATGTAACCGTACATTGTTGCTTAGAGTCGGTCTCGCTTTGTGTCAGCTATATAAGTCATAATACTAAAGCTTATGGCGCGAGGTGTAGAGAAGCTTACAGGGTAGGAAAAAACCACGAAACGAATATTCACGACTCATTTGGATTTTTACACCCTTCACCACAAAAAGTGGAAAAAGGGTATCACTAAGTTTGTCATTCCGTCTGTAATTTCTACAAAATCCATTTCCGACCACATAAATGATATATATTCTGACTTCTTATGCATACCGAAGTCGATTGAGCGATGTCCGTCCGTTCGTCCGTGTTAGTGTTGAAATTAATTTTGCCTCGGCACGTATCACAAAAAAAAAATATTCCAATCGATCAGATATAGTATTGGAAATCAGCATTTCTTCAGCATGTTCTTCGAGGCAGTAGGCAAAACACCATGCCTACCTCTAATTTTTTCATGTCATTTGCAACAATAAAGTAACTCCAATCAAAAAAAAATAAATATATGGTGTGATAGAAAAATAAAAAATAAGAAAAAACATCAATTGAAAAAATTGGCGCTCGCCTATATTTTCTGAGTTAGAGGCTCTGAAATGTTCAAATTTTTTAAAATACCAATATAGGTCTTAAAGGGAGTACTGAAATTGTTTTTAAAAATATTTAACCTATTAAGAGCCAATGTCACCCCAATACTCGCTTTTTTGATTGGAGTTACTTCGCTAAACTAGATTACATAGATGGTGAAGCGTGTACAAGATTCATAATAGACGAATATAGCAATCTTACTTGTTTCTCCTATTTTTCTCTTAATCATCTTTCTATTTTTCCATTTTTTGCCATTTTCTGTTTAAAAAATTGTTTGATTAAACATCACTATAGCAACAAAAGAGTCATAATATAAACCCATTACGACTTACAGATATGCTCCATAAAGGAAACTCATAATAAGGTAACCTACAACACCTTTAATCTTTAGATTTTTTAGGATGAATACCGTAAGTCTTTACCAGCCGTCAAATTTAACAAGGCATGCACATAACACCGGCATAACAACAGTATTAATTTGTCCATGCTCTTGTTTGTGGTAAAAATGTGTTGATGTCAGGTTTGTTTCAATGTTTTCAACGGGAAAGAGAGTATTCACACTGTTGATTAATAGATGTCATTAATGCAGGTCGCATAATGTCCATGGATATTATAGTTATATTTTATCGTATGACATGCAAGAAACGGTGGTATGTCACACTACGATGCGACATAATATCCATCCATGTAGAGTCATAACGTCCCTGGATATTGAAGGTATATTTTATGATATTCTATGTAAGAAAGATGCAAGGTTTTCTTAATTTGACTTGAAGATAATCTTTGGTAAGCGAAGCCGTTGTTGTTTTAAATGCGGTCATTATGACACTTTCATAAGTCACATTATGTTAATACTAAACGACATAAAGTCTATGTACATTATGCCAGTGGGAACCTTAATGATGCAATCAAATTAAGCCATTTTTGACGGCGAACATCATTGGTCAGCCAAATGTTTAGCAAACGATGGTTTCACATGAACGAAACATGAACATTGGTAGTCTACATAAGCAAAACTCATGTGCGATATGATGTTCATTCCAAGTTGATGGCTAGTGAAGACGTAGGTTAAAGTTCGAAACAGTGCTATATATATTTTTTTTGTTTTTGCTTTGCAAACGCGCGTAAAATAATGCCTTATTAAATTAATTTTTCACTAACCTTTTATTTTTAACTGTCTACATAGTTTTCAGTGTTGCATTTTAATACACAAATCTTGGACAATTAAAATCTGACGTGAATTATGAGACACACGTTTTTTAAATAATATTATTTGTAGCAAATAATTATTCAACTGATTGGTGCAATGTTCCTTAAGGCCAGGTTTCACTATCATACACAATCGTACGATTTAATCACACAAAAATCAGACAGAGTTCTGTCCTACTTTAAAAATCGTTCAAAAATGGCGGTTTATGTGCCACACTATTATACAAACAAAAATGCAAAAACATATGGTTTTAATATTTTGTTGTTTTTTCTTCTCATCATCTTAAAAAAATCAGCCCTGATCGCATAAAGAAAAATATTTTATGAATTATTTCAAAAGATTATGAAATCGTACAGATCTGTCAAAACCTCTGTCACACACATACAATTTGTATCCACACTATCATACTTTTTGAGCACACATGCAATTTTTGACAGATCGTACGACTGAGTATGATAGTGAATCCTGGCCTTTACTGATTTAAAGAGAAAAGATAATTGAAGTTTATATTATCTCAATTAAATGGGTTTCGAAAAAATCATTGTCGTTTATAGAAACAACAATTCGAACAAGGGCCTTGGCCTATTCACTTAGTTTAATAATATGTAAGTACGTTTTACAAAGTGAACAAATTTTTTTTTTTTTTTTTGTGCAAAGAAAATGTTTATTTTCACGCATTTGAGTCTTTAAAGACACCCAGTGAATAGGCACTAGTTATGCAAGGTACTGTGTTGAAACAGAGAAATTAGATCATTAAAAGAGGGATAGAGGAGTAGTGTCAATAGCCATTCGATTCTGACATTTAATAACTATTGCAGAAAAACCGACTTCAAAACCGATTTCATCTGTGTGCCTAAAACGGTTCAAGAGTATGGCTACATACGTTAGATTGCATTAACTATTAGGACACCCTTATATCTCTTAACTTTATACTTGTTCAACTGTTGGCAATATACATCAAATTAATGCAACTATAGAGGCAAATTCAATTTACAAATTCAAATTATATATTACTGTTTTAGTAGTTTTAGCAATCAGGTTCTTTGTAAATAAACCGTCTCACATTGGGTTGAAATTGCTAAAAACGGCTCTAAATTCAGCTGTTAGAGATAGCACTTATTGTTTCCTTTCGTAGTATTAAGTGGGTCATTACTACTTAAAAAAATTATTTTTAAAAAAAAAATTTACGCCAGGGATGTTCGTTTGTCAGGTCGTATGAATATTTTAATTGCTTTGGAACTCCATTTTTAAAGATTAATGAATGAAATTTAGGCGATTTGGTTTTTTTTAGGTTAGCATTTGAACATGCAAAAATGATTTCGTATAGCCCCCATACAAAATTTTCCCGGAAATAGGCCATACTAATCTTTATTTATTAAAAAGTTTTTATTAATATAAATTTACATTTTATGTTTAATACTATTAGTCTTTGTATTCGCTGTCACTAAAATTAATATCATAAGAATTATTTTTCTGGAAATTTCAGGTAATAATAGAAGGTCCAATACCTGCTGTAGTTACACACTAATTTTCTTTTGTAATGTTTACTCACTTTACTAATGATAGGATTAGAGCTTATTAAAAATCTATTAAAGATATCTTCATTGGACTTTTCACGACTGCATATCAGTGAAAAATGTTCTCGGTATGATTAAAAGTCTTTATTACGACTTTCCAGTTCTTCCTCCGATTACTGGCCAATAGGTAACAGTGCATGAGTAATAATCTGCATCCATGTATTAAAAATTTATTTAAAGTGGGAGACATGTTTGTTATACCTGACTGCACGATACAGCAACTAAAATAGTATGTAACTTTTTAATTAGTTCAACGCCGATTTTTCCAATTTCCGCAGAAACTTCGGGATTTTGAAAAAGACGTCTCGCTATATATATTTCCGTCATTTGAGTTTCCAAATCATGGTTTTGGTTGGTCAATAATAAGTCCGATTTTTTTGTCTGAACTCGATCTGTATTTTTGATCTGGTTTCATTCACTACTTCACAATAACAAAACTACATGTATATGTATACACTTACATACATACATGATTAACGCAGTAAGCGCGTTGCTAAGCATACACGAATTTTTTTTCTTATGTTGAAATAGAAAACAATTTTTTTCTTCTTATTGCAAAAAACTCGCAAAATATTTTTATATGATTTGTAAGTAGACATATCATAGAAAATTCTAAAATTTTTATTTTTACTCAAGCTTGCCCAAACCGGATTTGAACTTCTCCTTGAATGTGAAAAATGATTGTTTTTTACACCACTTTTCGCAAAAATATTAAAAATATTTCTACAACAAAAATGTTTAACTAAGATACACATTTGAGTTTCCAAATACCTGAAGTTAAAGATTCCATTGAAAAAATATTACTTTTATGCTAGCAAAATACAAAAATTTAATTTAAAAATATTTTTTTTAGTTTTTACCACTGTTTTCAAAAACTTAAAAAAACTTTAACTTTGGCAACGCACAACTCGAAAAGTAGATAACATAGCAAAACGAAAGAGATGGTAATGCACAATTTTATTTACTATAACCTGAAACAGATTACTTTTTAAAAATATAAATATTCAATTTTCAATTAAGAGCCATTATTGGGAATTTCAACCCAACGTGCGTCTGTCTATAACGGTTCAGCAGTTTCGCCATATACATCAGATTATATCAACTAATAAGCTGAAAATGAAATACACCTTACATTCTATATGCGCCCTGGTATATATGTATATATTTGAATAAAAACCTTAATACAGATTAAAAAAAATTAATACTTTTAATTTAACCGTGGCTAAGGCTCGAACTAAGTCCAAAAAACCAATTACAACTTAGTAGCCAACGTGCTCAGCTGAAGCGACTACAAAACTTCAATTAGTTTTACCGGATTTTCTTATTTAAATGACAAATGTTTTCGTAATACGCACTCATTTTTTGTTTATTTATTTTGAAAATTATCGTTTATTAATAAAACTTAGCCCATGCCCTCAGAAATTTAATTAAAACTGATAATAAGAGAATTCAATTTCAATTGATAGCAACAATTTTTATACATTTTAAAACTGTTTGAAAATAATACAATATGAAAATACTAGAAGTTAAGTAGAATGAAAACATAAAAAGCAATAATATTATAATATTAAAAAAATTTAAAATATTAAAAACCACATTAAATTTAATACAACTAACATGTATTGCGAATATGATTTAAAAATAAAATCTTAATATAATTTCAAACCGAGTTAAATATCAATTCAGTGTTAGTTAGGCAACGTTTCCTTTTCCCATTAAAATAGAAAGCGTAATTTCTTAGTTTTGTTTTTTTTTTTAATTTGTTTTCTATTTTTATACTTGGAACTGTTAATGCTTGATAAAGAGTAGCAATTAATGTTTTTATTTGATTTTTTTGTTGTTGTTAATTAAGCGATCTTAAAAACACTAAAACATCAATCAAAATTAACTAAAAAGAAATTTAAACGATACTTATGTATATCAATTAGATTAATGAAAAATTTGTGGAACATTTTAATTGCAAAAAGCCGACTTCGGACAAAAGAACACGGTTGCCACTGGCAAAAATTTTTTTCTACCAAAATTTTACCAAAAAGCTACCAAAAGTTACCATTTTTTAATTTTATTGATAAAAACTTAAAAAAATTCAGTACATACATATTTTTATATTATATATAATTATAATCACTTATTCATATATTAAAAACAAAATAACATAACAAAAACATAACATTACTTCAGGTATTCTACTTCACATTTTAACGAAATAAGAAAAAAAAATATTTAATATAATCTTTAGCTGACCAAACATAATGTTGGTCTTTGGAACCAGCCAATTCTTTTGCCAGCATTATATTGTTTAATGTTTCATATTCTAATTTATTTCTAAGTTTGGTTTTAATTAAACTTAAATCAAAAAATTTTCTTTCAGCGGCTGCTGAGCTATGAGGAAGGCACATTAAATTAAATATAAAGTCAGTTAATTCCTTAAATCTATATTCATTAAGCCCATTTTTTATTAAACTTATATTTTCCCAAAAAGAAGTAATATCATCGTTTTGATTGAGATCATTTGATAACAAAGTAAAAAGACTCCATTGAGTAACAATTGTGTCGTTGTCACAACTTTTCAAATAATAAAATTCATTTAAAAGATTTAAAATAGAATCTTTAGTTTCATTTAAAATTTTGTTAGGTATTATAATTGACAACACTTTTAAATCATTCGGCTAAAATCAAACCTGGTTTTTAATTGATTGAGAAAGTCTATCTAAAAATTTCGTATGTGCCCTTTTATTAAAATTTTTTGTGACTCAGAAAATTGGTCAGAATTTAAGTATTTTTCTGATTCGCTCCCCATATATACATTCATTAATGGCAAATAGTACCGGTTATCATTTGTATCACAATCGTTCAAACATGCACATCTTTTTACATACTTGTCATCCATGAAGTTACAAGCAATAAGCTTGAAATTAATTTCAAGTTGCTGATACATATATGGTAAGCGAACTCTCTTTGACTGGAACTCTTTATTTAAGTTGTTAATTATTTTTAATATGTAAGAAAGAAACATGATGTAAACTCTTATTTCTTCATTACCTAGCATATTTGAAATTTCAATTGGCTTAATGCCATTTACTTCTAAAGAACATGACAAAAAATATAATTGTAAGGCCTGCCATTGTTCCAAAATTCTAGAAATGACTTGCTCTAGAGCTAACCACTTTGTCAAAGAAACACCCAGTATTTTATGTGGCTCAATATTACAATATTCTTGGAATTCTTTTAGTTCTGAAACTCTTTTTGGGCTATACGAAAAAAATTTATAAATTTTTCTGCAAAGATCTTCTATGTTGGATGGCAATTTTTTGCAAGCATAGCTGGAACAGAGATGCAGAGAATGGCATGTGCATTTCATATAGAACAAATTTGTGTCACGCTTTAACTTAGTTTTTAAACCATTCAATTCGCCTGCCATTGTGCTTGCGCCATCCGTCGCTAAGCCAATTAAGTTTTTTATTGGAATGTTGTTTTGATCGAAGAAGCTGTATTACTTAATATATTGCATCAGCATTGGTTTTAACCAATTCTAATAGTGCAACAAATCTGTCGCAAATTGTCTTGGAGACACTATCAAAATACCTTACAACTAACACCAAACATTTCTTATTAGACAAGTCTGTTGTTTCATCGACAATTAGAGAAAATTTATAACAGTGTTACCATCGGCTTAAATTTGTTTAAGGTAGTAAGCGGCGGAACACAATTTACACGTAGGCGATTTGCACGTTAACAAGTAAGAACAGCAGAACAGAAATTAAAAAAATTAAATTCAAAAAGTTACCAAAATCAAAATGAAGTTACCAAGTTACCAAAGCAAAAAAAAGTTACCAGTTTTGGTAGAAAATTACCAAAGTGGCAACCGTGCAAAAAAAGCTTAAAAGTGTATTAGAATGATACCCATATTAAAAACGTTAAGAAAATTTGTTGTAACATTTTTAAAATTTAAAAACTCCTAAACCACCTCGGAAATATACCCTTCCAACCAAAGGAAAAATTTGAAAGGAGCAGATTAATGGCAAATTAGTAATTACATATTGAAAGCTTTATAGCCATCGAGAATATTCCCAAACTTGTAATCTGTTCACAACTAACAAAATACAGACGAATAAAATTATAAATACCAAGACCAGGCCTACACAAAATGTTAAGAACTGTATTCCACGTATCACCGGCGTGTGCACGTAATCAAAATTTCCCTGTTTGGGAAACGGCCAAAACTAGAACGTCTAATACGAGACTAAGTTATATACGTTTTAACGCAGAAGATGCAAACTTTCCTTATTAATCAAATTATGAACCTCAAAGTAATATTCGTGATGCCAGTTTCCGCAACTAAAAACTATACTTTCAAGTTCTAAATGCAAACCTTCTGTTTACAACAACGATGATATATCTAACTAAAGTCTACAGGAATATTCTTTGATGCTGTTTATGCACTTGATGTCAAAAAACAAGTTTGACAAATTAAAAGTATTTGGTATGAAGCTCTAAAACATTACAAATAATTCAATAGGTACGCACTGGAATGCTCAAGACATAAGGACAGATTCAGCAGCTTCACAGCTGGAACTAGTTCTCCGTAACAAAAAGATTGTTATTCTTCTACTCAACGACACATTTTTAAGACCGCACCATTAACTTTAATTTGAAAGCTACAAAATATACCGAGAAGACCGACTCACGAAGGATATGCACTTATAGCGATAAAAATTAATAAAGAACATAAATTACTACCAAAAATTAAAACACATAGTAATGAGAATATTTCTATACAAGTTTTCATAAACAGACGATCATTTTTTTACTTTTGACTATAACCCAGTGTACACTACAAACTTAAAGTCTGCCTTAAACTTACTAGCTAATGACTTTTTGTAGATGGTGAATTAAATGCCCATCACGACCATTGGAAATGTTTTTCAAACTGCTCTGCTGGTAAAGTACTTTAAAGGCATTTTTCTATCAGATAAAAGTGCATACTTACTATAGTTAATCTCTAAATTGTTTATCAGTTGCACAATTTTTCATTAGTATGTGTAAATATGTTTTTTTAGTTTCTGATAAGTTTAACACAGGCAACTAAAAATTGTGTTAGCTAAACAAATCAACAGGATTCGCCCAATTGTTTTCTGCTCACTGATTGAGCAATTGAACTAAAAGAAAATGATGTAAACATGTCAACTGAATTCGATCATTTGTTTTAGCTCACTAAGAGAGCTTTGAACTAGAAAGAGCGCTCACTTTAAGAAGCTAATAAACCCAACTCTACAAGCCGATTGGCCAGTCATTAGAGACTGGGTAGAGAAATGATTTATGCCAAATTGAACTGAACGATCATTTTCGTTCAAGAATCACAAGTAAAGTCGTTCGTTCAATTCGTTCATTCGTTCATTTAGCAAAGTTTCGTGAAAATTATAAACGAAAACTTTTTACAAATAAAGAGAAAAAAATTTAATATTTTTTTTTAGTTATTTAACACCAGGTCTACATGAATTTAGTGGCATTGTTCTTAAAAACATGCCTTATTAGTTTTTTGATATATTTTCTTACAAAGTTTCAAAAAGGCTTAGGTACATAATTCCGGGACACAAGTATATAAAAGATCTTAAAATGCCAAGCAATTGCAGACATATTAGCATTCTAAGCCTATTGGACAAAGCTTTTGAAAAAATCATTTACAAAGTCCCAGTTTACATTAGACAATTTTTGTCGCTGCAATTCTTAGTTTATGGGCGAGAAGAGAAAGAGGAATTAAAGGTCGTACACATATGAAGAAACGAGAAAAATTGCAACGACAAAAATTGTCTAATCTAAACTGGCACAAAAGAATTGTATATTTTTTAGGTTAAAACAACATTTCATAAGGAATACTCTATGGTTTATCAATTAAAGATCAGCGCAGGAAGAACTGAGGTTATCTTCTTCGATATTGAAAAGGCATTTGACTTTATCCGACATGATGGTTTGTTATTCAAACTTACTTAATAGTTTTAATTATCATATTTATTTACAAAAAGTAGTAAAAAGCTGTTTAAATAATCGATCATTTGTCGTCTGTGTCGATAAGAATTATTCTAGTGAAAGCAAATACCAGCAGGTCTACCACAAGGGTCTATTCTTTCTCCCGCATTATATTCGTTATATACCTCGGACATAAATATTCGCAGCAATCAAGCCTTTAATGCTGAAGACAGTGCTTTCATATGCTGCGGCAAGGTATCCAACGCAATAGTCAAGAGAATGCAACAGGCTCTAAACTCAAGCCAGAAATAATTTAATAAATGGAAAATCCTTTATTTAACAGGAAATAATGATTTAACTTTAAAAACAAAATATTGTTATGCAAAATGTATATCCGACTGATCTTGACTTATGGTTGCCAAGTCTGGTATGGCAAAACTCCTTTAACTCATACAAAGACGCTTAAAATTATCGAGAACGAAAACTTAAAAATAATGCACAACTTCTCCCGTAGATACTCCACTGACTTACAAATTTAAACATAAAATGATAAATTCATTTGTAAGGCATTTGTTATGTAGTTAAAGAAAAATGCAGATCGTTAAAATTTGAGCAAATAAGAAATTTACTAAACAATCACTAAGATTTTTTTGGAAAAAAGGAATCTGAGTTGGTGATTCAACATTCGTTATAACTATTAAGTTTGTATAAGGTTTTTTAAAATAAACTTTAAAGGTGCGGTCATATTACTTAAATATTTGAACCAAAAAGCGTAAGCACAATATTTTCAAATGTTTATTCACTCATTCCTGATACGTATCAGTACGAATGATGATATATAATATAGTAAATTTAAAATCTTACCTATTTATATTGTGTAGGATTTTATATTTCTTAAAATTTTCAATTTAGAAGTTACGTCTTTTTGGTCAAATATTTTAGTGTAAAAATAATTTATTCAACATAAACTTTACACAATACAAAGATAAAAATTATCCAAATTCAATGTAACAATTGAATCTTCTTTTGTTACTAAAAAATGATTTCAGTATTCAACAAATACATAAAACATTTTTTAAATGTTTGTCCTTTATACACATAAACTAAAGAACACACTACAATAAAAATTTTTTCATTTTATTTCAAATAACAAATACTTATTTCATGATTTTCAATCACAATTAACGTAAACAATATATTTTTAGATTGATGTTATTTTCTACTTATTTCATTATTGTTTATTAATTTATAGAAATTTATATTAAAATTATGTTAACAAAAAAAAAATGAAATAGCTACCTTTGATTTATAAACCGTTCTATATTTTGATTACACTTTTAAGTAACGATCGCAACGATGTTTACAACACTAAAGGTTTAATTTTAACTGTCACTGATTTTATTATAATTTTATGTCAGGCTTTGCTCTGTCGTCATTTAAAAATGCTTCTCTTTCTCTCTATCTCTTGTTATTATCAATAAAACATTCAAAAATCATTTACATACAATAGCAGCAACAACAAGCTTTTAAAATTTAAATCTTCAAAGCCGACGGCCTATTTAAAAAAGTAGTGCTGCCAGAACTTTAAGGGGTTAAAAGTGCAAACTTAAAAGCAAAAATTTGTAAATCTGTATTTTAAAAACTTATGAGCATCTTAACTCTTGGTTTATTTCTAACCTTTTTTATATGCTTTAATTTTCAGACATTTTTTGGCATTGGGTAAAAATAAATCCTATCGTATTCGTAATAGCCAGACATTTTCATAGAAGTTGTAGTATTTTGGCCGTTACAACAGGAAATAATAATAAAAATTTAAAAATGAAAGAGTGTTCCTATAGTTACGTTATTTTCGCGTAAATGCAATTATCTTTTAAACCGTTATGGCAGACAATTGAAATTTTTATAATAACAAGCATAAGAAATAAAATTAACAAGTAGGAGTGCTATATTTGGCTATGCCGATTCTTATATACACTTCACCATCTATGTAAATCTAGTTTTGTGAAGTAACTCCCATCAAAAAAGCAAATATTGTGGTGACAGAGAATTAAAAAATAAGAAAAAATTATTTACTACATATAGCATATAATTTTATATAAAAAAATCATCGGTTCTTAATGGGTTAAGAATATTTTTTTAAATTTAAGTATTTTCTTAAAGATCTCATCAAAAGCTTTTGAATGATACTCATATGGATATTTAAAAAAAATTTAAATTTAGACTCCCGTAGCTCAGAAATTATGGGCGAGCGTCAATTTTTTTTTATTTTTTAAATTTTTATCGCTCCATATATTTATTTTTTTGATTGGAGCTACTTTATTGTTCTAAAAACATGAAATTAGAGGTAGACGTGGTGTTTTGCCTACTGCTTCAAAGTACATGGACCGATCATGCTGATTTCCAATAGCACCTCTTTCGATTGACATTTTTTTTTTTTTTTGTGAAATCATTATTGACTAACACAGACGCACAGACAATCGACTTCGCTATTCATAAGAAGTCAGAAAATATATACTTTAAGGAGTCGGAAATGGATATTGTTGAAATTACACACGAAATGTTATATCTGTGCACGAAATGACCAACTTAGTTCCACGCTTTTATCATTTTTTGTGGTTAAGGGTATTAAAATAAATATATGGGGCGATAGAGAATTAAGAGATAAGAAAAAAAACATCAAGTGAAAAAATTGGCGCTCACCGATACTTTCCGAGTTACGGGATCCGAAATTTTAAATTTTTTTTAAATATCAATATGGGTATCATTTTAAAGCTTTTGAAGAGATCTTTTAGGAAATACTAAAAAGTTTTTAAAATTTCTTAAGCCATAAGGAACCGATGGCATTTTTGTATAAAATAATAAATATGCAGTAACAATTTTTTTTTTTTAATTTGCTTTTCCATTGGAGTTACTTCACTAAATTAGATTTACATAGATGGTAAAGGGTATATAATATTCGACATAGCCGAATATGGCACGTTTACTTGGTTTTACTATATTTGAACCAAGGTTCTAAGGGACCTCCTGACAAAATTTTGTTAAAATCCATCTGGGAGTTTTTACGTGATGCGAACACAGGCAGACAGACAAAAATTCAAAAAATAGGTGTTTTGTATTCTATATCGATTACTATCTACACCAACAACAAAATTTTCAAAAAATATTTCAAGTACAGAAATTACCCCTTTACTGTTTTATTATATACATACATATATAGATGAACTTAAGTTTAAGTTGATTTTATTAAGACTTGAACAGCTTGTTTTATAAAATTTTATACAGTAGTGGTCAAAACATATGAAACTGAATAAGCATTTGTTCTTTTCATTGATTTATTTTCTTCAAATTACAGAAACTTACTAAATTTTTTTTTTTTTTATTTTCTTCAAACAGTCTTTTTTGTTAAACAAATAAAAAAAATTAATTCCGTTAAATTAAAATAACAAAAAAACTAAAAATAATGGATGTATTCTAAATGCAGGTGTTCAAAACATTTGCAACATTTGAAGTAATTAATAGGGATAACTTAGTGCTCAGTATTTGGTAGCGTAGCCATTATTTTTTATAACTTCTGTACACCTTCTAGGCATTAAGGATATTAGCTTTTCAATATAATCCGCAGGAATTGCACTCCATTGCTTCTCTAACTCAGCGAAAAGTTCATCACCATTTCGAAATACTTTATTGCCGATATTTCGTTTTATGATCATCCACATGTTCTCAATCGGGTTGAGATCGGGAGATTGGGGCGGCCACGACATTACATTAACTTCATTTTCCTCCAACCATACTTTTACAACCCCTGCCGTGTGTTTTGGGTCGTTGTCGTGCTGGAAGGTCCATGCGAGGGGCATTTCCCATTCGGCATACGGAAGCATAACTGAGCTCAAAAGATCTCTTTAGATTGTGGCCGTCATTGTAGTAGTAATGCGATGAATTGGGCTAATTCCGTTTTTTGAAAAACACCCCCACACCATAATATTTCCACCTCCATGTTTCACTGTAGCGGTTGTGTATTTGGGATTGAACTTTTCGCCTCGTGGTCGTCGAACATTGGCTCTTCCATCTGATCCCCGTAGGTTGAATTTAGACTCATCTGACCACAATATATTCTTCCATTGCTGTTGAGTCCAATTCAAATGAGTACGAGCAAAGTCTAGCCGAGCTTTTCTATTTTTTTCTGACACGAACGGTTTTTTTGTACATCTGTAACTTCTAAGACCATACTCTCGGGCTTTTCTTGTAATGGTTGAAATACTGGCATCTATTAAAAGTTCAGTTTTAGCTTCTCTGGGGACTGCTTGGGATATTTAGTAAAAAAATTCTTTATTTTCCGATCTTCTCTTACAGTTGTAATACGGGGTCTTCCACCCTTATGACTTGTGTGGATGTTACCACTCTTAACAATGCGGCAAATCGTAGATTTTGGAACAGAGTACTTCAACGAAAGTTCTTTTTGGGAAAGTCCCTTTTTAAAATCATTTAACACTTTTAATTTAAAATCAGAATTGTACTTAGTTCCTGCCATTTTTTACACAATAATATTCTGATAATGTTTATGCTTTCAAACTCTTCTTGCAACTAATTAAAAACCATAATTATAACAAATTTGTTTAAAAAGTATAATTGCCTGAATCTCATGTTAAAAAGAAATGCGATTACCGTTACATCCTATCATTTGTTAGTATAAATTGCTTCGTTAAGAGCGAGAGAAATGAGAGTTGCAAATGTTTTGAACACCTTCATTTAGAATACATCCATTATTTTTAGTTTTTTTGTTATTTTAATTTAACGGAATTAATTTTTTTTATTTGTTTAACAAAAAAGACTGTATGAAGAAAATAAAAAAAATAAATTTTAGTAACTATGTGTAATTTGAAGAAAATAAATCAATGAAAAGAACAAATGCTTACTCAGTTCCATATGTTTTGACCACTACTGTATATTTAAATTTGTTACAGTACTTAGTTATTTATCTTGTATATAAAAATTAGTAATGGATTTCAATTTTGTTGATGCTGTTTCAGTTTCCATTTTTTTTTTAGTTCAAATTCGGAAACCCTAATTTAATTTAAATAAAAAAGTTATTAAGTTGAACAAGTTACCAAACATATATGTACATATAAATTTACATAAGTTTTTTTAATAAGAAAATCATTAAGCTTACAATTTACATATTTAGAGATGGAAATATGCAAAATGCGGAAATACCTGAACTTCTGGCAACATTATACAGAGAAAATTATAATTAAAAATTTCTCTTCATTTCGTGTTCTCCAGAGATTTTCAATCCGGCTTTTTTAAGGAAGAGAGCCTTGGTCTTTTCCTTAAACCAGTGATAAGAACTACAACTGATAACAAATTTTTATTAATTGAAAAAAAATTCTTAGAAATTACAAGATTATAAGACAAATTCATTTAAAAATGAAATTAAAGCAAAATAAATTTTAACGTTAAGTTTTTGCAACATTAAATTCTTCTGAATTTTAATTTAAAAAATTCACAGAATAATTGTTGATGCTCTTTTTTATTCAATTATGTAATTGTTTTAAATAAAAATTATTTTTAATTTGCTTTAATTGTGCTTGATTACTTCATATATAAATATTTTATGATATTCTCATGAATTATTTATTATTTAAAACTTAAAAATGAAATGTGTTACTGCGAGGAAAGCATATCAATATGGCCATTTCGCTACTGCTCATACAGCACATCATTGGATTCTATTCTAATAATAAATTTTCATATTGTTTATTTTTAATAATATACATATATTTTTATTTCTTTAAAAATATCAGAATAGTTAACCAAATTTAGTGACAAAAAAAAATGAAACTAAGAAAACAAATCGTACATTTATTTTCATAACTCAGAATTAAAAGCTTTAATAAACTTTCAAACATTGAAACCGAGGGAGAACAAGTCCTAATTTGTGACTTGGTTTATTTCTAAAAGTCTTTTATAAATTTGTGGTTTATTATTTTGTTCTTGTTGTTTATTTTATTCATTATTTATAATTATTATTTATGTACAAAGGATTAAGGATTAAGTTTTTTATTAACATCATATCAAAACAAAATTTATTTTTAATGAATTGAAATTAACTTTGGCTTAAGTTCTTTTTTTATATTCTAAAAACCTTTTTTAAAAAGAAAATTTATTTTACAAATGTATTCGGACGTTTTTCAAAGAAAACAAGAAATGCTAGACACTAGAAGAATGTAATGCAGCATTTTCTGGATCGCTACAGCCTTCATCAGCATTTTTCGCATCAATTTACCTTAGGTTGTGTACATTGTAAACATCATCTATTTAACCAAATAACTTTGTAAATAAGAATATGAGGAGTATTCTTCTCAATATTAATTTGGTTAGAGGAAGTCCACACACAAATTGATGTACATATTTCCTCACAGTTCTCTCTGTAACTCGTCTTGTACATTTGTTTTTGCTATATTAACTTAAGGCGAAATTAATTTCAATTCATTTATAATATCCACAGTTCAACTCCTAATTTCATACAAAATTAAATTTATTTTTACTCTTGTCGTTCCTACGACAATTAGATCTTAGCTCCGGAACAACACGAGTCAATCTCGGCAACAGCTGTACAAACATCCTTAACCATAAAAATGTTTTGAATGGTTTTTTATGTTAACAAAATGCTTAAAATATCAATTACACAAAGCAAACTAAAAGTGCTTTCGTTCGAAATTAGTTCCACTTCCGAAGGGAATATAGCACTGTGACATGGCGGATAATGCTTGTTTGTTCTTTAAAAATTACGATTAAAGTAAGCGTAATGAGACAGACGTTGGTGTTTGTGATTAACTTATATTTAAAAGGATATATCCAAATCGTTTACACATCTATATTTTTATTTCTTAAGTCAATAAAAAAAACTAAGCTCTTCTTAATAATCTGCCGCGGTATTTGAAAGGTAGTCCCTTCTTCCAATATTCGATGCCTGTTTACTTTGGATTGCTTCCAATTTAGGGCATTCAGTTATACGATGACCAAGACCACCACAATAACTGCAACCGTGTGAATCTCCTAAATCCAAATACTGTTCTGATTCCGGACATAGTTCCAGCAAGAAATCTGGTACTTTTTGTTTAGCTTCAATCAACAAATGTTTTAGATCCAACAATACAGATTTATCTGTTGTTTTATTCACAAATGTTGTGGCCAATCCTTTGGTATTGGAACGACCAGTACGACCAATACGATGCACATAATTTTCAATATCTTCAGGCATGTCATAATTTATAACATGTTGAACATTGGGAAAATCCAAACCCTTGGAAGCTACATCAGTGGCAACTAACACATCTTTTTTCCCCTGTCTGTAGGCCTCAACGGCACGTGAGCGTTCTTCTTGATCTTTGCCGCCATGTATAGCGACAGCTTCGACACCTTTAAGCAATAGATATTCGTGTATACAGTCAACATCTTGCTTCTTTTCGGCAAATATTAACACTGGCGGTGCAGTCTTTTGCAAACATTCTAATAAATAAACCACTTTAGCTTCTTGTTTGACATACTCTACTTCTTGAGTAACATTCATTGATGCTGCACCAGCTCGGCCTACATTAATGGTGACCGGTTTCACCAGAGCTGAACGTGCAAAATTTTGAATTTTTTTTGGCATAGTTGCTGAAAAAAGTAATGTCTCTCTTTGTCCTTTGAAATAAGAAAATATCGTACGAACGTCTTCTTCAAATCCCATATCAATCATACGATCAGCTTCGTCCATACATAAATAACGACAGATGTCAAGGGTGACAATTTTCTTTTCTAACATGTCCATTAAACGACCGGGTGTAGCAACCATTATATGAACACCTTTAGCAATAACATCCAAGGCCTCAGAAACGGGAACTCCTCCAATTGCTAGACACGAACGTATTTCCGGCATATTGCAAAGTTTTAAATGATGGCTGTAGTGCTAAGGAAAATATAATAAATGCGTTCTAGTTAAAAAAAAAGTATTAAGATGTTTGATTTTAACATTATTGTTTAGAAATATGTAAAAACCAAAAAAAAATGAATGTATGTATGTTTATACATATTTTTAAATTCATCACGAGAAACTTACCATAATAATGTCATGCGTTTGTTTAGCTAACTCTCGCGAAGGACATATTATTAACCCATAGGGTCCCTCATTACGCACGAACGGCATACGATACTCTTGCTCCAGAGCAAACATAATAATAGGCAAAACAAATACCAAAGTTTTACCGGAACCAGTGAAAGCAATACCAATTAAATCCCTGCCCGACAGTACTGTGGGAATGCCCTGAATCTGTATAGGCGTTGGGCGCTTTATGCCTTTTGCGGCAAGACCGTTTAAAATACCCTTATGAAATTTCATTTCTTTAAAACTACGTATAGGTGGGGCTATATTTTCTCCTTCCACCAAAATACGTAAACGTTTTCGTATAGCATTACGTTTATGTTCTGACATTTCCATAATGTATCGCGGAGGTTTCCAGCTTGTCTTAATAGGATCTTCATATTGAATACCTTTTGCTAACTCGGACACAGCCATGAGAGCCTTTTGTTGTTGAACACTTTCAAGGATCTTTTCCTCTTCTTTAAGTTGTTTCTCCACATCACTTATTTTTTTGGCTTCGGCTATTTTCTTCAATTCAGTATGCTGATCCAACAAACTGATATTGTACTTACGACCCCACAATTCAGGATCAGCTGCATTTTGCGAATCTTCATCATTTTCATTTTCACTTGAGGATTTTGGTTGTGTTGCCTCCGAAGTCAGTTGGACAATACGTCCCAACTTCATAAGTTGATGTTTCTTACGTTCCTTGACGGGTACATACGGAACATATTTATCATCGTCTTCCGGTCCAGATGATTTATCAGCTTCTTCACGACGATACCGTTTAATCGGAGGAGCAGAAGTAGATAACTTTGACATTTCACTCAGCGATTGATGGTATAAAAAGGCCCAAGATTATTGAGTTTATTCTCAATGTTTTGTTTACTTGGGTCAGCTGTGGGGTACAACTATAATCATAAAGAATATTTATCTGGGCTTATACTAAATGTAACGTTGCCAGACCCTTTTTTCGGTGCAACAGGTCCAGGGCGAAATAACAACACGTGGCCTAAACAGCCCAGATGACTATTGTGATGTTTCCTTGTTCGAGTGTCAAAACTATTTATACAAAAGCAAAATCTACTTGCTTCCATCGCAATGTTGTATTTATTTTCGCGTGGGTATACCTGTTATGAATTCGTCTTGAACAGGTCTTAAGCGACTGCATATATAAGTAAGTAACTAAGTTGGGAATCAAGAGTAAGCCTAAATAAATCAGTAAGAAATTTATTTCTTAATATTATTTTATTTTATTTACGTGGTATGTTGTTGAATTTCGAAAAATGGTATCCTTTAAAAATAAGTATTTTTACAAATAAAACCGGAAATCGGCTTACTACGGAAACAGCAGTCGCTATTTCGTCAGTAGTGTCATCACTCAAGACTGACAATCAACCTGATTTTTCATCTTATGTCAAATTGGAATATATTTGTTTTTATTTATATCATTTAAAGTAATATACAGTACTGTTCGAAACCTAAGCAACTTTTTCCCACTAAGTAATAAGAGACTCATATCTTTTCTTTAAATAAATTTATAGAAAATATTTTTTTTATTTACTACTACACAATGTGTCTATAACCTAAAAATAACAACAAAAATTAAAATCCATTTCTTTGGAAGTTATGATAAAATAAAAACAAAATTAACTTAAAAATTGGCTGTTCAAAACCTAAGCAACTTTTAATATTTGCTATGATATCCTTTATTTCTTACGACCTCAGCGCATCTTTTGGGCATAGATTCAACAAGATTCGATAGAATAGATGTTGTTATAGCTTCCCACTCCGATTTTAGACAGTTCATCAGCTCCTGTTTATTTTTAATGCGTCGAGTTCCAACTCTCCATTTTAAAATTTCAAAGAGGTTCTCTATGGGATTCAAGTCTGGCGATTGAGGCGACCAATCCAAAACTTGAACTCCATTAGCTAATAACCAATTCTTGACTAACGTCGATGAGTGTTTTGGGTCATTGTCATGTTAAAACACCCATCGAAGTGGCATTTCCCACTTAGCATAGTTAAGCATGTGAGTTGCTAAAATGTCTCTGTAAACAAAAGGGTCCATTTTTGTTTGAATTTCTACGAAGGGACTAACACCACTTGTCGAAAAACAAGTCCAAGCCATCACATTTCCACCCCCATGTTTTATTTTGGCTTTTGAGTACCGAGGATGTAGCCGCTTTCCTTT
This sequence comes from Gymnosoma rotundatum, assembly GCA_916610165.2. NCBI lineage: Eukaryota > Metazoa > Arthropoda > Insecta > Diptera > Tachinidae > Gymnosoma > Gymnosoma rotundatum. The sequence goes on from OU744336.1 coordinate 29,320,006, forward strand.
TGGTATTCTCACGTGGCAAACTCCATCTGAATTTTGAATTCTTTTGTTTATTATAATATATTAATTTATATGATTTTTTATATGGAATCTTTATATAAATTACAGACGTTATTATCTAGGAGTAATATCTATGATTTAAATTTTATTGCCTTATTTTCCATCAAGGCGAATTCATAACAGGTCTATGTACGGCTACAACGAAGACAACACTGCGAAAGAAATATTTACATTTTGTTTTTTTTTTAAATCATTTTCAGTAGTCAAAACCAAAAAAGTACAATAGAAGATTATAAAATTTGACATTTGAAGAAGAAAAATAAACTAGTGCCAAAAATAGTCACCTGGGCTGACAGGACCACCTCTTAATAATTCGCTTTGATTTTCCATGTACCTATTCTAGTCACCATTACCGTCAAACTCCATATATAAAAAATGTATACAGATTTTTTATATATGGAGTTTGACAGCAATGATTTCGGCGAAAATGGATGAATACTCCTATCCCAAGGCGAATTAATACAGGTGACCGCACGGCTACAACAATCCAACAACACAAAAAACAACAGGCAATTTGTTGCTACAAAATTATGTATGTTGTCATACATAAATATTGTAAAAAAACAAACAAAATAAAAAAATATATTTGATGAAAAAAAGTGGTTGTAATTATTAGAATAAGAAAATTATAAAAATTAAGTTACATAAAAATACAGAAAAAGTGACCAAAATTCTTTTGTACAACTAGTTTGCCCAAATCACATGCATCGTTCCATTCTTGCACGTTAACCATTTGAAGACTTACATAATCTTCCACAAAAAAACCAAGAAATTATATATGTGTTAACTATAATTTCACTATCTTTTTACGCATATTTTGATTATACACATCAGGAACTGCAAATACAGTTCCATGTTGTGGTAGTTTTCTCTAGGAATTTTAATTGTTTGTTTTCTATTAGCAATCAAAAAAAATATATTAAAAAAAATTTAACAAATTATTTATTTTTGACAAATTTTTTGACAACTGTAATGTATACAGCTGATGGGCTTTTTCGCCCGTGCGTTCACCTGTATTATTTTGCCATGCTCCTATCCAGTCACCTAGTAATTGATTGCCATGTATCAAGGCGAATCAATTATTCGCCTTGCCATGTACTGTGAAACTCGTTTTCTTAAATTTTGTGTGGCATCACTTCTGCTTTACAACATACATTAAGTTGACACTTTCACATCAATTTATTTTTTCTTTGCATTTTGCTGGTATTGTATTGTGTTATATTTGTGGTATTGTGCTCGGTAGCAGTAAAGCATTAAAAAGAAAAAAAATTTTTAATAATAAACATATATTAAAATTATCCGTTCATAATGTCGATGTCAAAGACTACTAACACTTACAATCGTCAAAACTGGGAGGACGCCGAGTTTCCAATACTCTGCCAAACATGTTTAGGTGACAACCCTTACGTTCGTATGATTAAAGAACGATTTGGTAAAGAATGTAAAATCTGCACGAGACCGTTTACAATCTTCCGTTGGTGTCCTGGGGCTAGAATGCGCTTCAAGAAAACTGAAATTTGTCAGACTTGTGCACGTTTAAAAAATGTATGTCAGACATGTTTGCTTGATTTAGAATATGGTTTACCCATACAAGTGAGAGATGCAGCTTTAAAAATTGCGGATAATCTGCCACAAAGTGATGTTAACAAAGAATATTATATACAAAATATAGACAGAGAGTTACAGGACGGCGATGGCACCGAGGCGGCTGGCGCGGTAGGTAAATCCTTAGCAGCTAGTGAAATGTTGTCAAAATTAGCACGAACAGCACCTTATTATAAACGTAACAGGCCTCATATCTGCTCATTCTGGGTAAAGGGTGAGTGTAAAAGGGGAGAAGAATGTCCATACCGTCATGACAAACCTAATGAACCAGACGATCCCCTTTGCGAGCAAAACATCAAAGACCGTTATTACGGTCGTAATGATCCAGTTGCCGAGAAGATTATGAAGCGAGCAGCTTCACTACCTACTCTTGAGCCACCGGAAGATCGCAATATTACTACACTGTATGTGGGTAATCTTCCAGAGGAAATAACAGAACCAGAGCTCCGAGATCATTTTTATCAATTTGGTGAAATACGTTCTATAGCTTTAGTTCCTCGACAGCAGTGCGCCTTTATACAATATACTAAACGTTCAGCTGCTGAGTTGGCCGCCGAAAAAAGTTTTAATAAATTGGTTTTACAAGGTAAAAAATCAACCATTAAATGGGCGCACTCTCAAGCCAAACAAGGGGCAGCAAAAACCGACCGTCGATTTGAAGTCAATCCCATTGCCCCAGTTGCAGCTCAAAACCCGAATGATTTCTTTAACTTACAACAGGAGCAGGTGACAGTTTTGCCACCTGGCATGAAGTTACACCAAATACCACAAAGTCTAATACCTACTTCATATCAAATGTATTCACAAGCCTATGCGGCACCTTATTCCATGCCAGTGGCATCTACATCTGCTCATGCTGCTGCATCCGCCGCTGCTGGAAGTTCGTTGGACTCTATTCCACCACCACCCGCTGGAAGTAGTGGTGCACCAGGACAAGTTCATTACCCAAGTCAAGATCCTAGTCGTTTGGGAGCAGTAAAGAAATAAGTTTCGTATTAATTTGTAAACTTCTCTTACCTCGGTTAAGTTAAGATTTCCAACAAATAAATCGTTTTAGAGTACGAAAGCATTCATTAAAAATGCTTAAGGCAAAAACAATAAAAACACATTAATATTTAACTATTTTTTTATAACTTGAACGCGATGACGTAAATTGTACAGTACAACAACTTTACACTAGAACACTTTTCTAAGTTTAATCAAGTTGAAGGGTTAACTCGATAGTATGATCAGGAAATAATTTCATTTTTGATTGTGGCACTTGTACCAAGTAGCGATCAATAAAGCGTGGATTTTTATGTACTAATACTTCCTGCAGAATCTGAGTATTGCTGATAGTTTTCTTTTCAATTATAAGCCGACGTTGCTCATCTTGTCCATGACTGGTGGATTTCAAATTATATTTACTAGCGATTCTAAACAAAAAAAGTTAAGTTTAGGCATCTGTAAAATAATAAGTAAATAGCTACTTACTCATGTAGCATGGCTCTTTCTTCTTTAGTAAATGTGGGCTCAAACTGTAGTTCCCGTATGTCATCGGATTCCACATAATTTTTCAACATTTGCATAAAATATTTTTGATCTATTTTGCAGGCATCATTGCCTAAACCGGCCCGATTATTTTTTAATAAATACTCTACAGGATCTTCACGTCCTTGTTTCTTCGAGCCTAGACCACCGCCTGACCATCCCATCATCTTCATAATTTTGTATCCTTTGTTATTGGAATCAATTTTCTCTTCATCTTCCCGTTTGGTTTTTACGACGCCACACACTACTTTGTTGTTAGATTTCTCAATTTTTATGGTATCTCTAGACGGATTTTGCTGAAAAAATCGAATTAATGAAAAAATTCCCGTCAGTAAGTCATAGGTGCTTGTAAAATTTTTCAATATAAAAGGAAAAAAATCAATTATTTTTTTTACTTTCCGCAGTCAATTAAAAGGGGAAAAATTTTATTATTGGAGAAAAGGGAAAAGTAAAAGAAATCGCACAGAATTTTTGTTTATAATTGGGCTGATAATTTTTATATGTAACTTGACATCTTAAATCAAAAAGTGACCTGATAAATATTGCGCTACCTTATACTTGAACCTAGCCTTAAGGCACTGAAAGCACTATTATAGAATACAGAAAAAAAATGGCGATTACGTAAATTAAACGCTGTGTATTCTTGTATATTTCATTAAAAAAAAACTTTAAAACAAAAAAAGTATGCATATTTACTACAAAAAATTCAATTCTTTTCAAAAACTAATAGAAAATTTACGGATTAGCATATAGGATTAAATTTGGTTAATGTATAAAAATTGCTATAGAAATGAATAAATAAAAGAGAAAAAAAAATGAAAACCAAATCGAAGTAAACTTTGGGGCGTTAAAAATAAAATATTTCATTTAGAATTCATCATTAAACAATGCTAATGTTCATTTTCCATCAAACGTGCGTTTTCCAGTTGCAATCCGCTGAACTTATTTGATCATATTTTTATTTCTAAGAAGTTGCATAAGTTTCTCTTGCGACTTGAAGCTCTCCGATTTCTAGCGAATTGTGTTCCAAGTTTTGGTTTTTTGCTTACAGAAAAGTTATTTCTCAAGTTCTATTTTTACTTAAAAAGTAACAATTATTTTTCAAGCTTTATTAATATTTTTTTTTCTTTTTTATTGAGATATAACAGTTATTTTTCGAGCTTTATTTTTTTTTAAATAAAAGTAATTGTTCAAATTTTATTTTTCATTTAATAATTGTAAAATAAGTTCCGTAGAAAGATCATTTTTCTCCTTAAATCTAATATTGGCTAATTTACGGTCAAAATTACTCCAGAGTACGTTCATAAACTCGCATTTGTTTAATAAAATTAAAAATATTTGTATTTCCAAGTAAATAATCACCCTTATTCTGTTTGGCGTTGTCAACATCGTCGTCAATTTTAAGACAACATCAACTTAACACAACATCAATACTAATTTGGTATTCCCTAACAAACTAATGACGACGTTGACGATTTATCGATAATATAAAAAAATAAAACAGACATATCTAATATTTGAGTCAGTTGATTCAATTTATTTTCTATTGTGTTAAGGTCTTATCTATGGTGTTAAGTAAGTGTTGTGGAAAATTTAAATTTTGTAAAAAAAGAAAATAAAATACCTGTAAACAATAAAATAAGCAAACCATTACAAACAATTAAAATAAATAGTCAAAGGGCCATTACTACAACTTGTTAGTTAAAGGTAGGATTTTGTCTGCCTGATAAATAGCTTTGTAATATTAAAACTTCCAATTTTTATTGATATTCTTATTAATAAAATATTAAAAAAATAATAAGTGAAGTTTTTGTAATGCAAAATCACTTGTCTGTCCGATAAAATCCTGCCTTTACTAACTGCCTTTTTTCATTGGGATGGACTCTTTCTAACTCTTCTACTAATTTTAAATTTGCAGAAGTTGGTAATTTTAGTTTTTCCATTTCTTTTTTGTTATGTTTTATATTTCTTACTTAGTTATTTTAACATTGCTGTATACTTCTTCATGTTTTTTTTTTAATTTTCCCTTGCACACAACACAACTCAACATCAAAAATGGCGACGACAAACTAAACGGCAACATCAACATCAATTGTTCTTAGAAAATACCAAACATATGGCGACAATCATCGATTAATGACAATATTGACAACGGGAATACCGATTTACAACAAACGAAGAAAAACGACGTTGTTTTGTGTTGATGTTGCCAAACAGAATAAGGGTGAATGAAACTTTGTTTTATAACTAAACAAAAATGTATAGTACTCAACAAACACTAACTCACCTGAATTGTATAACATTGTTCCTGAAGAACTGATAACGCTTGGCGAAAAGCTTCAGCTTTGGAGGATTTAACATTTTCTTCACAAGCACTTGCCACAAGCTGATCATTAAGACTTATCTCTATTTGTTTTCGTCCATTATTTAAAGCTACTTCTTTGTCTTTATATTGAATATTACTCCGTTGTGCGGACATTCTCAAACAATTGCGACCTCCATGTAAATATAATACGAATTTTCCATACTTAAGGCCCTCGAAAATATCCACTGCATGTGACGACTTCTTAACAGTAGGCTCACCACCAACTGCATTGCCAAAACCCTTCTTCTTTAATTTACCTTGAAATGAACTAGAAGGCTGTAAATTATTCGTCAACTGCGCTGATTTAAGTCCTAGAAAAAATTATAAAGCAGAAGAAACCCAATCATTCAATAAGCCACCTGTTCCAAAAGCTTTTCATTACTCACATATTTGTACTTAAAATTAAATGAAAAAGAAGAATATTGCATGATTAATTTCGTCTACCTTTGGCCCTGGCTTCTGCAGCATCAGAAGCAGTCACAAATGTTCTCTTCAACCGAGTTGCTCTCCCAGCTCTAAATTCTTTAGCGACTTCATTTGAAAGTTCACCAACCATTCGCATCGTTTCCGAGGGATATTTGCATCCCATAAATTCCATATTAGTGAAAACTTGAGCCAAACATACTAATTTGTCCTCAGGAAATTTATCCTTGTGAACCTCCATAAAACGCCTTCGCAACTGCCAGTGCTCTTCGCTCTCATACTCCCGACGATACTTTTCAACGTCCCAATCTGATAAAACTTCAGTATCGGATTTTTTTTGTAACTTTTTTTTGGTTTCTTGGCCTTTTCGAACCATATTTTTAACTGGAATTTTAGACATTTGTTTTATTTCTGTAACAAGGTAATATTTTAAAGCGGCTTATACTGCAACAAGTGTGGCCAACTTTTTATGTTTTTTATACAACGTGTGTCGCGATCCGTGTTGCCGCTAGGTAACATTTTTTGTATCTTACAAAAAATCAATTTTCGATTTTTTCAATTTTCCGCAATTTTTTATGATTTACACTAAGAACTTCCTATTTTCTGATTTGGAAAACCATTAAGGAATAATTTCACGCAAAATTTCATACAAAAACTCAATTTCCGATTTTTCCAATTTCCCGACTTTTCCGGAGGGATTTTCCAAAATTTTCTTCCGTAAAGACCTTCTCCTCTAAAATACGAATAACTGACAAAAAATTTTACAGAAATCGTCCTAGCCGTTCTCATTTTATGAATTACTACACATTTTCGTAACATTCGTTGCAGTCGTAGGATAAGGCCAAAAAACTCAATGAAATCATATTAAAGAAGATGAATAAAATGGTAGTAAAAAATACATTCGCTGCGTTTTGTTTTATTTATTGGCCAATTCAAAATCTTTTTTATTTTTCTATTTGCAATATACATGTACAGTAAGTCAAGTTTATTGCTACGATTTCCCACAAAAACAGCTACAATTCTCTAAAATTTTTTATTAAAGTATTAATAATGAAAAATATATTGCACCTGTCAGAATTTAAGTAATTTAAAATAAACACAAAAAGTACGTAAGAGAACATACTTTTGAAAAACAATTGCAAAACTTGAAACATGGTCACGTACCTTTAGACAATATATAAATCTTAAAATCCTATTAAAAACTCTAAGTAATCTGGTCATAGTACCAATAGACGTACTTCCTTACACTTCAATACAATAATTTATATTCGACATAAGAAGTGCATGAGCCACTCTTTTGCTTATGTGACAAGTCATGAACTAAGTGCGTGTAAATTTTTTTTTAGAAACAAAGCATACATGTCTTTCGAGAGAAAGATGTTGATATAAACATATTTCAAGACACTTTAAGAGGTCAACGAAGTCGATTTCATTTCCCAATATATGGAAACAGTTAGCGAAATTAATAATGTGGAGGCGTTATGATTTTTACAAAAAGCATATTGATTTGGATATATTTTATTTACACCCTTGTGTTTCTCATTTTCACTTTTTGTTACTACTTCTGGCTTAAATCCAGTTTACTGGCACCGCTCCAAAGAAAAACAAAGTTGCCTACGGGGTGTAAAATGCAATTCTAAGCAAAAAATGTTAAGTAAAAATTTGGCGCCAACCCTTAGTTCCGGAGTTACGGTCCTCCGAAGTTTTTATGTTCAATATGGCATTTATTGAGTAGTTGATAGCAGAATCGGACAATATGGATATCATTGGAAAGGCAATTTAAGCGGCTATCTAATTAACAAAAGTAAAAAATCTGCTTTTTTTCTTTTGGAGCGGTGCCCGTAAATTGGACTTGTTCCCTGCTTCTTTTTTAATTTAGACACTTCTGGTATTGTCATATATAATTTATTTATGGAATATATATTTATTTTACCTACTAGAATTTTCTTGTGTGAAGGTGGTGCAAAGCCATGCATCAAAACATTAATGTAGAAACGACCGAATTTTTCGTAATGGTTTTCTAATGACATTTATTTTCATTTCTTTTTCTTCTGAACTTTCTTACTTTCTATTTTTCTGTGATTTTGGTGATTGCGTTGTTGGAAGAAAACACCTAAGAATTTTCACTGAGAAAAGGAACCATAAAAAAATAATTTAATCTTTCGAAGATAATAATTTTTTCTTGGTATTTATACAAAGTAAATAGTAAGTACACGTTTAAACTAATTATGGTTATATAAAATGTTCGAAACTTGATAATAAAATATGAAATAAAGTAAAATTTATATAGTAAAAAGAAGAAGCACTACGGCCACAGTAGAAAAATCGAAACAAGAGCAGCCTGCAAAAATAGTAATTTAAAAAATGGCTGAAGTAGAAAATGTCTCTGTAGTGACTGCAGCAGCAACAACAACCAATGTGGTGGTAACACCAACTGACATACCTTTAGCTCATGGATCGGTTGGAGCAGGGGGTGGCGGGTCGATAGGCGAGGTTACCGCAGAAGGTAATCTGACTTCAAACGATTTGGGGACTTCCCCAACACAAGAGAAATCAAGCAATTCACATCCTCATGATTCTGAGTATGATACCGCCAGTGATTTAGAGGGCAATGCGGAATATGACGACGATGATGATATGGATGACAGTTTAACGGAAGATGATGATGAGGATAGTGATGATGATACCGAAACCGATAATGACGAAGAGGGCGAAGATGAAGGTGTAGATATCGATTTACAGGGAATGGAAAAAAATGATGGTGACGCTCAAAAGAAAGTTGATGAAGATCGCAGTAATCCTCAGTACATACCTAAAAGAGGGACTTTCTATGAACATGACGACCGTACTGCTGAAGAAGGGGAAGAAGTCAGCGGCGAGGGACAGGAGCCAGGTGAAAGTCCATTAGTTGTAACGGGAGTCACTGGTAGTGTAACCGGCTCCAAAACATCTACCACGCCTACTATTTCGACTGCTTCTAAAACAATGAAAAAGTGGCAACCAGCTTCAGCCGTGGATCGTTGGTCTCATGATCGCTTTGATCCGTCGGAGCAGGCTCCTAAGTCAAGAGCTGAGCTGGTAAATGCCTATGGCTATGACATACGCACTGAAGATGCTCCACCAAAGGCGCGAAGAAGACGTCGTTATGGACGTGGCCCCAGTAAATATAGTCGTAATTGGGAAGACGAAAGTGCCTATTTGAAGACGAATAATAAAGAACGTAAACCACCTAAACCTTCTGATTTTCCAGCCTTGTCTGAAAAGTCTTCCAGGCTTAGACGAACAAGACGTACAAGAGAGGAAAAAGAAAATCGAATGGAAAGAAGGAAACGCGAAGGCAAAACTGGGGAGGTTAGAACAGAAAGGACTGAAAAGATGCCACCAACTTCACGAAACAATCATATTGACGATCATGACTATAGATGTGAACCACATACTGAAAGGGGTGAAAAGAATACTGAGACTGGTTTTAAGCAGCAGAATCGTCAAAAATCGTATAATAATCGAGGTCAAGGACAAAGTCAGGCGTCCGTGGGACGTCAAGCTGCTATGGAATTTAAACAGAAAAATAGACAAAATTACCAAATTCCAACAACAGGATCAACAAGTTTAAATACAAGTAGTTTATCTAGTCGTTTAGATGCCCAAAGGCAGCCCCAACAGCAGCAGCAAACACAACAAATTGTACGAAAAATAAACAATGGAAGTGAAAGTGGTAAGGAACGCAATCAGTCAATGGTTAATCAAAATACGCAGCAGACACAAAATTATGATGGCTTCAATAATAAAAAGAAACATTTGGAACAAGGGTACCAACCTCTGCAAGGTGGACAACAACATTCACCAATATCCCAACAACACATCCATCAACAGCAGCAGTCCCAGCAATCAACAATTTTAAATCATAACATAAGCAGACAGAATTCTCAAATACAAAACAAGCAACCACAGCAACCACCATCAAATCTTTCGCAACGTTTGCAACAGGTCCAAAATCGCAATGATCCAAGTCATGTGGGAAGCGTGCAAATGCATGCCTTGGCATCCCAAAATCATCAACAGCAACAGCAGCAAATAATGCAGCAGCAAGCGGCAAATATAATTATGGCTGGACAACCGCAACAACAGCAACAAACTCAAAGTCAATCAATAAGCCAACAAGCAATGGAGCAAAGAGGTCCACCTAAGAGATATTCTAGTCTTAGACGTTCTCAGCATGATGCACAGCATATAGCTGATCATCAACAACAACAGCAATTACAACAAATTCATATGCAACAACAGCAGCAACAAGGCCAAGCACCTCCGTCAATGATGATGCCAGCTGATCAAGCCATGCTTCAAGCGAATCTCATGCAAATGTATCATCAAGAAAATTTGCAGGCTCAAATGCAAGCCCTGCAAGTATCTCAGCAGCCCACAGTTGCAAAACAACCTAATTATGTAGGCCAAGGAGCTCAGGCACCACCTCAACAACCTTATCCAGGTTCCACACCTACACAGACTGCCTACTACGTAGCATCCCCTGATGCTTACACTGCAGCGACTGCAGCTGTTACAGCTCAAGCCACTCAAGCTGCAGCCACATATGCAGCTCAACAAGCAAATCCGAATTTTTTGGCTCAACAACAAACTGCTGCAGCAGCCGCTGCCGCAGCAGCTAGTTTAGTGTACAACAATCCTAATAATGCCCCACAGCAAGCGGTAGGCACTGCTACAGCTTACGGCCCTTCTGGCCAAGTAGGTGTTGTAACCCAGCCTCAAACATCTTCATCGACATCAAGTGGCTACCAAAACTATAACACCGTAGGTGGGACTACTTACTTTGTACCACCCCCAACGCAAGCGTCTACGCGACCAGTTTCTTTACCCCAAAGAAGACCTACCAATGCTATACCAATACTGCCACCATCAGAAAAGAATAAGCAACTAAAATCACAAGACTCGAAAACTGACAACTCTAATTCTTCAACGAATCAACAATCAAGCTCAAGTCAACCTACAATTGGTTCAGCAGAGAATATAGATCACATTATAGATAATATGTTTGAACAGAGGCCAGCTTTTCAGCCTCCACCGACGACAACACCAATCGCAGCTAATTCAACACCCACATCTGTATCCGAAGCGGCAACTTCAGCTGCAGATAACTCAAATATTGTAAACACTTCCTCCCAGGATATTAATTCAACTTTAACAACAGAAGCGATCAATAAGCCCAATAACGAAACTTCAACTGTTACTCTAGCTGCATCATCGCCCGTTACCAATACAACAACTACTACCACCACTGAGAGCAGCAATAATAATCAAATATCAGCACAAGAATGAGAACAAAAGAAACGTTATTATTACAATACACAATATCCGCATCAACTGCATCCACATACTCATCATAACTTTCTAACTCAACAATCACAACATAATAATCACCATAACAATAATAACAACATAAATCTATTAATTAACAAACGTAAATTTTATTGAATTGAAAAATGTTTTGCGAAAAAAACAATCGTAACAACGTACTAACTAATCGTCGTCCTTGTAGCAACACAGTCAAGTTTTATTTACATGAAATTTCAAAATTGAAATGATATTAGGTAATTTAACTAAAAACCAACAAGTTTTTATATAAATCAGATATTTGACTTCCTATTAATTTTGTTTGTGATGTGTTACTTTAGTTAGAATTGAACTTTGATACTGCATCCGATAAAAATAGGTGCATTTATGTGTAAAACATTTATATAAAAAACATTTATTTTTGAACTATGGTACATACGTTTTGGCTCTAAGCGGTATATTTTCTTTAATTTTCTCATTCCAAAAATTTATGTTTTATTGAATTTTTTTTTTACTTTTCATGGGCATCGAACCGAGATGTTAAGGAAACATATAAATTGTACTAAGAGTGATCGATTTTTTATATTTAATATTTATGTTATTAAAAGGTTTAGAATTAATTTTAATATAAAAGCTTTCACTTTTATAAAAATTCTTGAAATTTGATGGAACATAACTTTTTAGTTTGTATTTAATTTAATTCATCATTGCTAACTTGTCGAATTACTTTTTTTTATTATAAAATCAGTATGATTTTTGTAAACCTATTTGCTGTGCCTAAAGCAATAGAAAAAAAGTCTACTTGTTTTTAAATTCTAAATTGTATCTTTTTTTCCTTTTTTTCTGAACAAATTATGTGGAAACCTCGTTTCTTATTTTAGTTTAAAACTTGTTATTTATTATTATTATTTAAATGAATATTTTTTTTTTGTTTTATTTGAAACATTTAATGGAATATTTAAATTTTTGTTTCAAATCTAATTATTTCCTTTTTCTTAAAAATAAATTATATTAAAACTTAATTTTTTTATTAAAGCGCTGTGCTACCACTCTTAAATATATATATATACGAATAATTTAATGTAGCTCGTTTTCAAAAAGCAACAAATTAAGAACTACGTCCGTATAAAAGAATTGCATAAAATTTCTAAAAGCTGTATTTTGAAACAGAAATAAAAATGAAGTTATAGAAATAAATCGAAATGAATTTTTCACTAAAATTATTGAAATCTTATTATAAATTAATGTTTTAAATAAAAAAATATAAACAAATAAAATGGAAGATTTTAACTTACGTTCTTTATATTAAGTATTTTAAATTTGAAGACAATAACAATGGTGGTATCAATTTTTTAAAAATATCGTACCGAAAGCTAACTGGAAAAACTTTATAAAATGTCAATAAAAAGGTCTTCTGTGCACACAAAATTTAAAATCAAGTTTACGGTTACTTAATTGCAGAAGAGAATAAAATTTACAAATTTTTTAAAACATTTCTAAATTGTAAACTTTTTTATACAAGCAAATAACTTTGGCCCCTTTCAGGTTAGATAACTTTACTTGCGCAAGCCTTGGTTTGAAGGGGAAAGAATTGGCGAGATTTGAGTACAGACTTGCTTGTACTTGGCAATTCTGTTTCTGCTGTCATTCTTGTCTTGGGATTCAGGTATATCTTTTAACTAAATTATTTTTTTCTTTAACTTCCAGTGAATAACAAAATGTCAACAAATTAAGAAAATTCGAGAATTAGAAAATTAAACTGCTCAACCAAATAAAATAATCAATAAAATAAATGAAAATTATACTTGCGCAATTAAAGTTGCCTAATCTGAAAGGGGCCTTTATAATTATTTAATTGCTTGAATATTTTAATTAAATCAGTTGGGCTTGATAAATTCGCAAAGAATGTCCAATTCAACGATAGTTTCTTAATTTTTTCCCTTTTAAAATGTACTAGTGACAAAAATAAAGCTCCATCAAATTTAAGTTACTTTTAATGTTTTTGAAAAAATTAAACAGTTTTGAATTAATTAAACAGTCAAAACGAAAAATTAGTTTCTTGTTTCCAAAGAGCTTGATTTACAGAACAGGTGAATCACAAGTGTGATTTTCAAGAACGGACCTCAAGGGGAAGTAAAACGAATAGTAAATAACAGTAGATAAATTCTGTCGTTTGATTCGAGAAACAAAGAATAATAAAATTCAATTTAAAATTTAAAACTTGTAGCTAGAGATCACCGAACGTCTGAGTCACGAGTCAATATACTGTAAGTCTGTGAACCGAAGCAATTTGGAACCTAAAAAGAAAAACTTTAAATTGCTTGAAACTTCTCAAAAGCCATAGCAATTGTCTTAATTTGGAAATTAGTTTTTCACAATGAACAGAATAAATATTTGATATACAATAAAAACATCCAAATGTACTTTTCTACAAAAAGTTCAGAGACCCATAACTCGGACAATATGGGCGAGCGGCAATTTTTTCACGTTATTTTATTTTTCTTACTTTTTAACTCCCTATCGCCCCAAATATTTGTTTTTTTATTTGAGTTGCTTCATTGTTCCAAATGGAAAATTTAGAGGCAGGCGTGGAGTTTTGCTGCCGCTGCCTCAAGGGACATAGACTTATCTAGCCCAGTTTCAATAGCAAAATTTTCGAAACTATGACTAATCGATTGGCAAATTTCAATTTTCTATAGCTAAGCTAGCCTTTGCAAAGTTGATTTTAACACTAACTCGGACGGACATCGCTCAATCGAACATAAGAACTCAGAACACATATAGTTTATGAAGTCGGAAATAGATATTGTAGAAATTACAAACGGAATGACACCTTCTGTGGTGAATGGTATATACAAAATTAAAAAAAGAGAATTCTTACAAATTGAAATGATTTTTTAACAGCGTTCGTCATTTAGAAGGCAAAATCTGATAAATAACAAAATTCAAAGTTTACAAATTTGACAAGATATGTAACAGGTGAAAGCAACAAATTAGGTTTTAAAACGAAACAAAATCAAAAAAGTCTAATAGAATTAACTTTATTAGGAGTATCACTGCCGTGTTAAGTAACTCTAATTTTCTTGAAATAAGTGTGATTAACAAAATGGATAATATACGGCGTAGTTCTTATAAACAATAGGAATATTACTTATTTTTCAACGAAAACGAAATTTAGAAAATAGAAATCAGAACACCAAATGGTCAACAGGAGGTGATTCAAATTATTCTTATTGAAATTAGAATGCAGAACTTGCTTAGAACTGTCAATAAAATTGGAACAGACTAAAAATTGTTCAGTGGGTTAGGTTAGGTTCAGCACTCAGCTGCATTTTCAAACCCACTTGGGTCCATTTGCTAATCCCTTTGTGTTGTTCATTGCGTTAAAACTTTTTTATAGCTTTTTAAATATGCATTAGGCAAAAAAGGTCAATTGCAATAGATATGTTTGAGTTATTTATTTTGTATTATAAATCTTTCAAACTTATTTCGAAAGCTGTGTTTGAGTTCGGGAATGTTACCTTTCCCTGGTCTTGTTCATCCGAGCGTCTGATATAATTAACTATGAAATTGAGTGGTCGGAAAACCATATGCCCATAATCATTATCCTATGTTAATGTTATAAAGTAATTGTCATAAAGATCCTTAACTGCTATAAGATTATGTAAAAATGTCTTTCACTGTAGGGAAGTCCAGTAGTACGTACTCCACTACGAATGTTTTACCTGTTTAACAGTTCCCTATGCGTTATTTAAAGTTGTTTTAGCTTTTAGTTGTATTAACCTGTGGTAATGGTACCTTGTGTTGTACGTTTTAAAAATTAAAAGACGCAGTTTTTAGCTACAACAGGTGTGTTAATATCTCGATATAGAATTGAAACTGGTGAATTTTGTAAATTTAAAGATACTCATTATCGGCGATATTAAAGTAAGGCACATACATATAATTTTATATAAAAGTTATTCCCGGGCACTTTGCTACCCCAAAGAAAATAATCGTACCACGACCACTCTTTTAAGCAAATTTTTTATTTGACTAATATGGAAGTTATTTCCTTCTGAATATTCCACCTTATGAATCAGGACTTATTTATCTCTCAAGTATTTTTAAAAATGATTTTTGTTAAAATCGATTTCGCGCATTTTTTCTTTTCCCAACTTACCCCTCCTGTTACTTATTATACCCTTCACCACAAAAAGTGGAAAAAGGGTATAGGTATATAAGTTTGTCATTCCGTGTAAAATTTCTACAATATCCACTTCCGACCCCATAAAGTATACATATATATTCTGACATCTTATGTATAGCGATGTCCGTCTTTCCGTCCTTGTTGCTGTTTGCCGAGGCAAATTTGATTTCACAAAAAAATGGAAATGTTATAAAGTCACAACACACTTGCAACAATTTTTTATATTTTTTATATACATAGATATAAATAGATTTCAGTTAAATAAAATTTAGTATTTTACAAGTTTATTGCAATTAATTTAAACGTATTAACAATTAACTTAAATTTTAGCGCTAGACAATGCTGTTGGAAACAAAATTAATATGAACACAAATTATAAAGAAAGTATTGCACCAAACCCAATAATTAAAATTTAAGTCTTAAATTTAAACACTGGCTTAAAGTTTAGAGTTTTGAATCTTTTACTTCATCAAGTAAAGACTTTATTTTACGGAATGAATTTATAAAAAAAGTATTAAATTTATGAGCACTAGTTTTTAGGCTATCACGGAAGGCAGAGGTTTGTATAAAAATGCTAAACAAAAAAAAAAGATAAGTTAAAATTTGAAAAGTTCCTTAAAGAATAAATAATAAGCTTACTGTTGTCCCGTTATAGTATAGAAAACTCCATAGCCATCCAAAACCATTGGAGCAACAAAACCCACATTTACCGAATAGCCTAATGTGCTAGTGGATAAGACAAAATTACCGCCACCACCCGATTTTAAATATAAAGTATCCGAATAAAAATCGGGTATATCAATTTTATTTTCATAAGCTATACACCATAAACCAAAGAGATGACGATCAACTCCATGACCTTTACGCGCTTCATCCATCATATCGTGGTGATGTATGACAGCTTTACGAAAAGCATTAAAAATTTCGGTTTTTGTGGAATCTTTACTGCGAGCTATTTGTATGAACTTATACACCTCACTTGTGCAAGATCGTAAGGTTTCTGTGCGGCCTTTGTAATAATGACGCATCAAAGCAGTTTCATACGTAGCAGCGATTCTAAAATGAATAATTAATTAATTGCAATAGTAAGTTGTAAACAATTTTTAAAATACTTACTCTTCATGCATTTCACTGTACGCCAGTTGCATAATCACTTGCACAAACGAATCCGGATGTAACTTACATGTTTTGATATAATCTTTGCCATAATCTCGAAAAATCTCGTGAGTCACTAAAACATCAAAACGCTAATATAAGCAAAAAAAAAAAATAAAAATATTTAAAACTTATATCTTCTATTTTAAGTAAATATTAATGTTTATTTGAACTTTATAATTAAATTTTTTTAATTCATTAAGCACTAGGTCAGTTTTTTTTTTAAATAAAAATATTGATATGAAAATTTATTATTCGGAATCTTTTAAAATTTAATTTACTTTATTCGTGCTTGATTCCTTTAAATATAAATATTTCATGAGAATATCATGAAATATTCTCATATGATATTCTCATGAAATATTTATATTTAAATGAATCAAGCACGAATAAAGTAAATTAAATAAAAATATTGTTTATTATTTTTTTCAATATTTCGCCACGCCGTTGGGTCGCATCTTTTTTCTTGAATAAAATAAACAATATTTTTATTTTAAAAACTGACCTAGTGCTTACTAAATTAGAAAAGAAAATTTATGCTTAAAATATTATTCTGTATCCGCCTTACCCTGTCATCACACATTTGTTTTACACGTTTAATTTCTGATCTTATGGTATCATTTAAGTCAAGTTTTATTTCGCTAATAGGTGTCAAATTTATTGAAGGGCAATCTGACCAATCTGGTTCGGGTACCTCAATTAAACTTAATTGTATAAATAAAATGTAGCTTACACTTATTGTGCCGTCATAACAAGAATGCTAAATTCAAATTAAAAAATTTTGTGTATTATTCTATATTAATTGTTTAATTATGTATTTATTGTTACCTCTCCAATGCAGGCAAATTTTCCATTTTTATAACTGATTAAGTTACTACTACGATCGCCCCACTTTGAGTGGTAGTCACCATATATAGAAAGCTGTGCAATTTCGGCATAGTCTTGTGGCTCATTTTCATCAAGTACCAACACTACATTCGAACTTTCTATTAATTTCAGCATGTCTTTATTATTTGTCGACAGCTCTATTAAACGTGTGCGATTCTGAAAAATAAACAACAGTCATTTCTATTACTCTCGTCTTAACTCGTTTAAACTTTTAAAGTAATGTTCAACTCTCTCTCTCTCCCCCTTAAATATTTGCAATTTTTATTAAAACAAAGACAAAATAAGAAAATTGTAAAAGATATCTTTCCTTCATATCTGCAATCTTAGAATTTAGATATTCAACATGAGTTTAATTAACGCAATTTTGTATGCTTGTCTATTGTATCGACAGTTTTAATATATAGTGCTTATGTATAAAGTTTTAATACGGCTTAAAGTGGGAGGCAAAAAAATAATATCGTTTGTTTTGTAAGAACTGTATTTACAACAAGTTTCCTACCAGATTCACCTTCAGTCTAAACCACAAACCTAAGGATGTTTAAATTTAAATTACTCACAATAGCCCAACTAGTCCGATCATCATGTGTTAAAACAGGTACACAATCGCCTAAAGGTTCATAATCTATTATACTGCGTACTCTTTGAAGTATAACTAAAATTTCTTGTGGCGTAATTAAGGAAACATCAGTAGCATGTATAGTATCAAACATGAAAATGCGTCCTTTGCCTGAAATCAAGCAATGTGAAGGTGTTTCTCCCTCTTTAACTAAAAAAAAAAATTAAATTAAAAATATATATGATCCATTATAAAATAATAAACAACTCACTAGTTTTAAAGTGTGATTCAATGTGATCTATTTCCAAGCCAGGAATACGACTAGTAGAATAGAAACGTTTATATAAGGCAGAAGAATATTTGATTTTTCCATCATTTGATGACAACGGTTTAATCTTGGCTTTGCGCAATAGATCCCAGAACTCAATTGTATGATAAGCAACACGAGCTAAGTTCTAATAATTGCAGAAAAATTTTAAAGTTTTTAACTAAAACTTAAAAAAAAATTACATTTATTTACCTTTAATGCCATTTCTGGTGTTTCGGGTAGACCAATAACATCTAGCTTAGTTGGCATAGCCATAACAATATATGGATTTAGAGGTAATCTTAAAAGGTGATAAGCATAGGCATCCCACCATTCATCTATCCAATTTTTTAATTTTGCTGCTCTCTGTTTTAACTTTCCGTGCAAATCAGCACCAATACCATTTTCAAATTTATCTATAACTTTGCGAGTGACAGCCAATTCTTCTTCTGTGCCAAAAGGTTTAACACTCTCGTAATATCTTTGCATTGTGTCATGTAAATCTGGCAAAGGTAATGGCGGCAAATCTTCATCGAAATCAAAAGTGCCTTGTTGATTCTCGTCCAAAAAATAAATAGATGCTCGATCCATGGTGCGTTGATATTAAAATAATGACTGTTTTATGTGACAAAAACAAAATAGTGATTCAATTAAAATTGTATTGTTCTTGGTGCTCACGACATTAAGCGTGAACGCGTGCTGTCGTTAATACAATATTATATATTCTTGAAGCAAAAACTTTATTATAAATTTTTACAGGTAATTAGTATTTATTTTATTCTCAACTAAATATTTGCAAAACATTCCTTTAATTAAGGTAAAAACCTAATGCAAATTATAAGTCTCTTTGTAAATATGATTGTATGTTTGTTGGTGTGTCAATCATGGCTAAATTACTAAACCAATTTTAATGAATTTTGAAACACAGGTAGACACGGGACAACCTCATGGTAAAATAGGGTATTTATATTTTTAAATAACCGACCAGTAGGGGAGAAAATGAGGAAGCAAGCATTTTTATGCGTCTGAATGACTTTTAACAAAGACTAGGGTAATCGATTTAATTAAAATAAATTCGAAATTTTACTCCACGCTTATATCTGTTTCCAGAGCTAGGACCTAGATGAAAGGAAAAGGGGAATATTAAGGGGGAGTGGAAGAGAGGAGAAACACGCAATTTATGCATCTTAACAAAATCAGATTGTAAAGATTTTTGAATTATAGATATGTCCTGATCTATAAGATCCAAACTGATTTTAAAGTTTGGACTTGATAGGTGACGCCTATTCTGAGATTTTTAATATTTCATCTCCGAAATTACTTTAACGACTACAAAATATTGTTTCTCACGTGATCGAAATGGACCCCTAAAATTAGACCCAGGCATCGAGGGGTACAATAAGCTACTCTATTATTAATTAATAGTAGCACTTGCCAAATTAACCTATTTACATCTTAAATATTTAATTAATATAATTAACATAGGAAAGAACTGCCTAACTGTAAAATTATAGTTTTTGATTATATCCAAGTTTTCACAACTTTAAAACTTTTCACAAAATTATAATTTTTTCTGAAATATGAACTTATTAGCAATACAAATACATGGCCCAATATTTTTTTCCCATTTGCAAAATGATTATATTAAAAATCTCGTTTTTCTAATTCAACCTTCAAAATATTCAAATAGCATTCAAAACTTTTTACTAACTATTATTTATACCTTTCTTTTAATATTACATTCTACTCATATTTTTAAAAATTTAATAATTATTTATTTGGTTACAACTTTTTATATTTTTGAAATACTAAAATTTTTTAAAAATGCTTAACATATTAAAAGACGATAACATTTTTATGTAAAATTATACATATTTATATATATTGTACTTAATTTTTTCTTTCTTATTTTTTAATTCTCTGTCACCCCAATATTTGCTTTTTTGATTGGAGTTACTTAACTCAACTAGATTTACATAAATGGTGAAGGGTATGTATATAAGATTAAACAGCAGAATATAGCACTCTTACTTGTTATTTTTTATAAAAAAAGTGGGGATAAATATAATTCATTTTAATTTCCAGTATTTTGATACAATTTATTTTAATGTATTTTAGGACAAATTACAAAAGTTAAACTAAACTGCTGTATAAAATTATTTTTTAAAAATTGTAATAAACAAACAAATATGTAGGTGCTGCAAATTTTGTATAAAATCATTTTCATATTTTTAAATCAAAGATTGATAATGCAGTAAAATACAAACAAAAGTTATTTTACTTTAAATTTACAAAGCCAGAAAATTTCAACTTTTTCTCATCATTTAATTTTCGATAATTGCTATGTCAGGCAATTTCAAAATGAGATTATAGTTTTTATTTAAGCTCGAATATGCAACAGAAACTATGAAATTTAATATATAAATTTATACTAAACTATAATTAGGATAAATTTAAAAACTGGGATATTTTTTTGATAAACTAAAAAAGTATTAGTTTTTCATTTTTAAATTCTGTCCACATACATACTTTTCTGTTCTAAACACCGTTTACTCATTTTTAAATCGAGTAAATCGAGAGCCCTTATTATTTTCCTCGTACTTTAAATTTTAAAAGCTTTCTCTTTAAAATTAAAATTAACGGCATGAGTTAAATAATATGTTTGCTTGAATAAATAAAATAAAATCTTAATGAAACTAACGATTTTCTCATAGTACTTTGACCTTACAAACCACAATTAAAATAAGTTGATTTTATAACGTTAACAGAAGAAGTAAATTCATTCTATAATTAAAACGGTTGGAATTATTATTATTTATTTATTGAAAATTAATTTTACAATAAATATTAAGTAAATGAGAACTGGCTTCAGGGGCCTTCACCTCTGTTTTGTATAAGGTTAATAATTTTTTTTGACAGAGTTTTGAGATATACGTTACAGTCATAAAAAATATATGTAAGTAAATATTTTGAACTTTAAATATTATTAATAATCTCTGGGGGTAAGTGCATTTTTAATATCTTATAGTCATATGTCAGTTTTGAGTATCCTAGCCGTAGTCTGGTGAGTAAGTTTTGTTGCAGTTTGGTTAAGGAACTTGGGTAAACTGGTTTTTGTAACGAAGGATTAATAGTTTTGTAAAAGATATTAGGTGAGTTCATGTTTTTGTATTGTATTTGCGATTTTACTAGATTATTGATATCTTTTTTTGTATAGTTATTTATTAGAATCGATGGAGATCTGTTTGTATTTTTTGCTGTTCTATCTGCTAGTTCATTTCCTTGGATGTTCATGTGAGCAGGCGTGTACAAAACTTTAATATTTATACTACGAACAAGATTTTCTTTGATTCTTTTAATTAGTGGTTCTGAGAGATTGTTTGACTTCAAAGCATTTATGGCTGAAAGGCTATCGGTACGGTTGGAATTGGTTTATATTATTATAAGGTTTAAGATCTTTCAAAAAATTTTATAAATATAAAAAATTTCACAATAAAAAGTAGAATATTTTTTTAAATTTTAACTTTCGGTTATTTTTTCTGTTTGAAATAATAGAAAGAAAATTACCATCAATTAATATTAGATTAGATAAACTTTAATTAAACTAGAATAAAACCAAAAATTATTGTTCCAAAACATACTTTTCATATCCTCTAAATTCCACCATATAATTAACTTTTCAACTTTGTAAAGCTTTTTATTTTTATTTTAAATTAAAGATAAATCAAAGCTGATGCTTTTTCATTTTATTTTTATTTTAAATTAAACCAAAACTGATGCTTTTATCCCAACTAGGGTATATACATACATACTTAATATTTAAAAAAATACCCTAACAAATCATATGATAATAGTTACAATGTTTATGTTTATTTTGGAAACACCATGTCCCTTTTCATAAAATGTAAATTCCCACGGCCATAAAACATACCAAAACGATCAAAGTTCATTTTTACTGCCATGTGTCAAAATAAACAAGTGTTTGTTTTCACTGTTTAATATTCATATTTTTATGTATGTACATTCATTCGCACAGATGTTAATTTTAAAACACACTTGGTCAAAGTCCTAAACCTATCTTTGAAGTTTTCAAAAGAGTTTTCGTTGTTTTTGTTTTTTACTTTATGGACTTTGAACTAACTACACTTTTTTTAATAAAAAACATAAAGCTTGAATTTTTGTAAATTTGTTAATTATTTGTGTATGAAAAGTTTAAAAGTACAAACTAACTACACATTTAATAGTTACTTACCGCTTATATGTACACAAACCACAAAGTATAATACAAACAACTAGCAGCACAAAGTACTTTGTGATTTGCAGCAGAGAACAACAATATCTTGTCATTTTTTAATGAAAATCTATTTATATGGATAAGCGTTGCCATTGTGGGCTTATTCTATAAAATTTATTTTATGTAAGGTTGGCCCAAACGTATCTAAAGTAAAAAGAAAATTAAAAATGAAATATACCAATATGTTATTATTTAGAATAAGTTTCTTCAACTTGTTCACTTTTTTTAATTTTTGATTCCTTCAAAAATAAAAATTGTTTCTCGATTACTACTGTAATTTTTTATAAAAATATGGCTTTTGTTGCCTTTTAACTTAGTTGACTAAGTACAACTGCCATGTGGTGGAAATTCCTCCAAATTTGTTATTCAAAACCACTTTATATGTTTAACATTTGTGTACACTTTTTGAATACATGTGTACTTTTCGCATTAATAGTCGTAATAATATAAGAAGTAACTTATATCTTAAATACTAAACTGATTTTTAAGAGATAAAAACGGTACACCTAATTTCGTTAATATTTACATCATTTTTAAATACAGTTGTCATTTTATAAATTAAGTTTGAGCCATAAGTATCTTGAATTTCTATACAAAATTTGTTTAGAACCCACTAATGACTCTATTTATATTAGCAGTAGTAAAATTACCATATGGAAATACTTTTACAGCAGTAATACATATCATACGTAATGTTTTTAACCCTTTCGGGACTACTGGGATAATACGTCCCAGCAATTTTCAAACTGTCTTTTTTCTTTATTTTCAACGCAATTGCCAGGGAGGTAGAACTCCCAAATGTCCAAAAACGGATAGCATTAATATTGGAGACCACTTGCCAGTAGAGTAAGAGCAGCGTTGTCGCTGTGTCCGCTGTTCTTCACTTGGCATTAAAAAGCGAAAAAAGATGATATGCTCAGGTTGTAACAACGCCTTATGTTACAAGTGTTTTGGGCCATTCCACAAATAAATACCTAATTGCATTCCTTAAATGTTAAAAATAAATGTAAACTTTTATCTAAATCTAAAAATATTTATATTTTAGTTATCTTTTTGATTTCGAATCGCTCTTCGAGAACACTGATTGGGATTTTATGCCCCATGAAAATACTTGTTGGGATTATATGTCCCAGGATAAAAGGACGAATTTAAAATGTTTAAGTATGGAGAACATAATACTTTTATCATACCTTTTAGAATATGAAAAAAATTTTACCATACATAAACTGGTTCTTCATAGCATTTTTATGCCCTTAGAAGTTGGGTACATCCCTGAACCTTTTAAGAACGTACAAACTCATATTATTCGAAATTATTTTTTAATGCTGATTAACATATTTACATTTTTTATACCCAATACCACATTCAGAAAATGGTTTACTTAAGTTTGTCATTTCGTGTGTAATTTCTACACAACATTTCTAAGAAAAAATACATCAAGTGAAAAAATTGGCCTCTGAACTTTTCAAAGAAAAGTGCGATTTTGCACCATATTTTTAAAGATATCAAATACACACATTTAAAAGCTTTTGAAGATATCTTACGACTAAAGGAACACTTGAGTTTACTAGAGGGCGTAAGTTAAAAATAAAATTAGCTTAATACAAAAGAAATTCATTAAACCGAAGGGTTTAATTCAATAAATAAATTTTTTTCTGATGTAAAAACACATTAGAATAGCAAATTAATGGTACGATATTTTTCGGCCTTATGTAAATGTACCAAAGTTTTTAGTTTTATGCTTTGCCCTCCGTTCAATATTTATTTCTTTATTATAAGTATAAACTCATTAAACATTATTAGTGTTCTTTATTCCTTCAAAATATGTAAAGTACATCCAATTGAAAAAACAATAGATTTTCAATGGTTACTGCGTTTTGGTATTAAAGATTTTTAAGTTTTTGGTTGTCTTTTTTTCTTTGTTGATTGATATAGTTCTCATTTAATCAATGGCCTTAAATATAAGGCTCTTGAATTTTCAGGGTAGAATCCACTGATGAGCTATATAAGCAGGAGCGAAATGACCATATCAATATGCTTTCCCGCAGTAACACCTTCATTTTAAAATTTTAAATAATAAACACTTCATAATATTCTTATTTATATTTGAAGGAATCAGGCACAATTAATGTAGATAAACGGGTTTTAATAAAGTTTTAAACATTAAAATATCCTTAGCTTGAGGGTACAATAGGCAACAACTGATTTCAAAACTCGAATCTATTGGGAGAGAAAGTGTAAGCGAGCAACATTTGCATTAAAATCATTTGTTACAGTGTTCGTACCCAGTCCCCGCTAATATATAAACTAACGCAATGAATTATTTCTTGTGTACCTTAGACCACAGGTTTGATAGAAATAAACAATTTATCTCCAAAATTACTCTTCTGAGGGTACACAGAGCCTGTAAATGGTAATCCATTTTGTCAATAGCTACAAAGTAAAGTAGCTATTGCTTATTATAGATAGAGATTGGAGTTTTCAGTAGCTGAAATATACCGATGTGAGCCTGAATATATTGAAGGAAAATAATTTGATAATTTTTGGATGTTATCAGTAATTTCAATGCCGTTTACGATTAATTATGAAAAAAGCACAATTTTTTGGAGTTCCTAAAACATTTTAAATTTTTTTATAAGCTGTTGGCCCAGGTTTGATATTTGCGAAACGATTTTTGAAAGTTTTAGGCTGTTCAATTTGAACTTGTTTCTTTATAATAGTGTTTATCAACTGAATTTGTTTCGAAAGAAGAATATAATTTGGAGTGGATTTATTTAGAGCCCATCTGATAATGTTCCTTAAATCTTTCTGTCAAGCATACTTTAATTTATATAAATTTTTAATTTTATACGAAACTATAACATTCTTATTTCTAACGTTGATTTTCTCACAGTGAGTAATTTGATTTACTGTGGAAGAGAAATTTTGGATAAAATTATAAATTTCTAAATCTGCGATCACCTCTAAAATGTATAAAAGTGGGTTTTTATATTAAAAAACACAAAATTTATAAAAATTCGATTGTAACCCCAAAAAATTAATTTTTTTATTAAAAAATTTAAAACTTGATTTTCTCGTAAACTATGCGTCCTAGATCTTAAATAAGCAAAATCTGTGATCACCTCTACAAAGTATATAAGTGAATTTTTATTAAAAAAAACACAAAATTTATAAAAATTCGATTTTGACCCCAAAAAATTAATTTTTTTATTAAAAACTTTAAAACTTGATTTTCTCGTAAACTAAGCGTCCTAGAGCTTAAATGAGCGAAATCTGTGATCATCTCTAAAATGTATAAAAGTGGGTTTTTATACTAAAAAATACAAAATTTATAAAAATTCGATTTTAAAACGAAAAAATTAATTTTTTTATTAAAAATTTTAAAACTTGATTTTCTCGTAAACTAAACATTCTAGAGCTTAAATAAGGGAAATCTGTGAATACCCTTTAAAATGTGTAAAAGTGGATTTTAAATAAAAAACAAAATTCGATTTTGACTCCAAAAAATGAATTTTTTTATTAAAAAGTTTAAGAGTTGATTTCCTCGTAAGCCAAGCGTCCAAGCGTTAGAGCTTAAATAAGCAAAATCTATGATCACCTCTAAAATCTATAAAAGTAGATTTTTATGTTAAGTTTATTTGAGACTTAAAAAAAAGACATTACAATGAAAAAAATAAAAAAAAGGATTAAAAAGTAAAGTTAAATCTACAATGTTTTGAAATAATAGTTTTAAAGTACACAGCAACAAGCTTATATCTCGAAAACTATTCCACCTGCACATATACCGCTATATACACAGAAAAAAGAAATTCGTTATAAGAACCGAATTTGTTGCCAATCGAATTTTGTCGGTTGTGTTAATATCTTGAATTCGGTTATAATAACTGAATGAATATAGCACTCACAACTATTTACAAAAATGATTCTTGGGTGACTATAAAGTATTATTGTGAATTAAATAATACAAAATATTTTAATATTTACTTTTATTTTAAAAAGAAATTATAGAAATAAGATTATAAATTAAAATTTCAATGTTTCGGCCATTCGAATTCAGCCAACTCCTTTCCTTACATCATGATTCTTCTTTTCCACATTGGTTCTTGAACTTTCCGTCCCATACCGCACGTTTTGCTGCTGCAAAGTGTATTAAACATTTTAAAATTTTTTTTAATTTACAAATGTCTTTCTGAGATTGATTTCGTACTTACCTTTCAACAATATTGGAGAACCTTTCACCACTAACAACATATTCTCTTTTTTAAACTGAAATATTGATGATTTTTTTTTTGTAATGTGTACAAATTAATTTTTATTATGTCAAACATTTTTCGATATTACAAGACACAATCGATTTTGATGATTCTAACTACCAAACTTTGGTTTTCAGTAGTAATGTGCTGAATAAGTTGAGTTGCATCTTCCATTTAATAGAATTGATTTTAGTAAAGACACAAATCGATCAGGATAACTTTTTTAAGAGGTGTAACACCTAACATTTGGACGGTAATATTATTTGTTAGCTTTTAATATTAAAAATAAGTTAAAATTATAATTTATTTATATTAAAAATCAAATAATTATATTAGTAATTAAATTTTGAATATATCAAACGAATTTTAACCAATCTTTTTTCTGTGTGTACGATTGAAAGAGGATAAAAATACGAAAATTTAAGTTTAGTTTTTCTTTTATATCTCAGAAACTGTTCCGCGTGCGCACATACTGCTATATACGATCGAAAGAGGCTTGAAATAGAAATCTCATCACGGTATAGCTTATTCATTTAAAGATCGTACGAAAAAAGTTATTAAGCAACAAACTTTCAAAAATCGAAAAAATTCCAAAAATTGGTGAAAAGTTTTAATCTAATTAAAGTTTACTTCTACTTAGTATAAAACTGTCGGTAGCACTAAGCAATGGAGATTGAAAATACCTTCCAGAATATGTGTGGATAAGTTTCTGAAACACTTGTATTCATAAAATATACCGCAGCAAACTCTTGCTAGTTAAAAAAAAACATAAAGCTTTAAACAGCGATGTCGATAATAGTGTTTATACAATCGCACATAGAAAAATGTAAACAAACTTTGAAAAAAATATTGCGTTTTTAAATGTTAAGCGGCTATTAGACGATCAAACTTTGCCTGTGAGCACGGCCTGATGAGAGATAGTATTTGGCTATTACACGATCATGCCTAGTTTGTCAAACATCAGTGCGCAAGCAAATTCTGAATACTAAAGTTCGTATTTGTGATAGCGCATAAATTAGTTGCAATATGTTTATTTTATTTTACAACATTAATTGTTGCATTTGGTTGTACTTTTTTTTCAATTTTTCTAAAAACTTGTTTTAAGACTTTTGTCTAAAACTTCTATTATTATGAACATAACTTTTTATTTGCCATAATTCCAGGAAATTTTAATATACTTTAATAAATTCTTCTAAAACGCGAATTAAATAGTGTTTTTCAGTTATTTTAAAAAGAAATATACTATTTGATTATTTGTTTTATTTTTTTATTTAAGATTTTATTTTGACATTAACAGAAGAATAAATAACTTAAAGCTATACTTGCAAATTAAATTATGTTTATTTATATTCAAACTTGCACTATTATAAAAAAATCACTAACTTATTGCATTTCCGTTATGAGAACAGTAATGAAATTATAAAAATATGAGTGCAATATTATTTATTTATAATAAAGCAAGTTTTAAATTGTTAATTATTTTATTTTACTTTTAACCTAGCAATTAATTAGAATTTCAATGTAATATAATCTACCTATTAGTCCTAATAATTTTTCACTACATATTACTTTTATTCGCTTTATATTAAACTTGTTTGCTCTATCCAAGCCATCTTTACTGTTCGCCGACAAAAACACAAATGAAGTTTACACTGTATTTGACAAACATGCTATTAAACGAGTGTGATGGCATGATGGCAAACACAAAATATCAAAAATTTTTGATTTTCATGAGTTTTCATACACGAGTTTGATGGCTTGTCATGTTTGTTAATATTACAGCTGCTAAGCTATTTGTGTTAGCATACATCGACTAGTACCAGTTGATAAAGGACAATATTACCTTTTAAAATTGGTATACATTTGGTTTTAATTCCGCTTAAGGGCATACTTTATTCGGATTTTACATGCGTTGTCCTTCCAGTGGTCGAACAGTATTATCAAAGATTTGCTTAATTCTTTTATGAACTGTTTTACCCATAAAAATAAAAAATTTATCTATGGAGTTTGACAGTTAGGATATCGGCTAAAATGACTGAATTCGCCATCGCTATCACCTTATAAAAAATCGCCTTGTTAACAATATTATTCTTAAATACTTTATTAAGCAACTGTGTTTTCCACTTTTTTACTTAGAGTCAAATGCCTGTTCGAATTCTTTGTTTTTATTAATGCAACTGGGGGAAGCTATAAATATTTTTAAATAAATTATTATTTTGTTTTTCAACCTGGGTCATGTTACCCTCAACGGGCCTATTTAAATGTTATGTTTGCCCTTATTATGACGGGAGTGTCGGAACGGGTACGCGTAGTGACATTGAAGCTGGGGTCACAGCGGCTGTAACATGCCATCGACCTTATTGTCATTTTAAGCATGTTCGGAAAGGTAAAGTGAAATATTTTGATCATAAAAAATATATAGCTTTTTTTCCACTAGAAGGATTAGAAAAGACAACATCAGTTCTTACTGAAAATGTGCAGGCTGCTCCAGAATATAAGGCTACTCCAAAATTACTGGCTTTACCATTGCCCGAACTATCACTACCAACACCTATAAAGAAAAAAACTAAAAATTTGGAATATCAACCCGAAAAACCTGCTATAAATGCTTCACCGTCAAAAAAACGAAAATCCCTTGATGCTGTTCCAGTGTATATCCCAGCACCTACCCCGCAGCATCATGATGAAAATAGTCGAGGAAGTGTAAATTTAGATCTAGATGATTGCAATGATGAGCTGAATGAATTAACAGGCATTATTGATAACGAAGACTTGACGGAGGAAGCTCAATTTTCAAATGATGAAGATTTAGAAGATAAAGATGTAAAAGAAAAATTAGATAATAAGGACTTAAAAGATAAAGAGGAAGAGCCTAAAATTGACAATAAAGACGAAAGTTTAAACAAGGACAAAAGCAGGCCAAGAGATTCATCAACATCATCTAATTCCCATAGCCGACATAAACACCAGAAAATATCTTCTAGGTCAAAAGAAGAAGAAACTAACGAAAAACGAAAGTTGAAAGTTTCCAAACAACACTATAAAGAGAGAAGAAAATCAAAAGATGAAAAACAAGAACAAAAATCATCCTCCAAACATAAATCTTCTTCGTCTTCTTCCAAATCTTCAACAAGGGATAAAGACAGAAAAGATTCCAAATCCAAAGAAATTTCTTCAGATAAAAAACGACACACCTCATCTGTCTCCTCATCATCTTCCAAAACTAAATCTTCGTCTAAAACTCCTGCTTCTTCTAAAACTTCTTCCTTAAAAAAACATTCAACGTCACCCTGTGATAAGAAATCTTCAAAAGAATCTTCATCTTTAACTTTGAAGCATGAAAATACGGAATCAGTGACAGAAGACTCAGGAGTATTTGCTACCACGGAAGAGGATATTATGAAGGAATGTGAAATGATTTATGATCAATTAGAACAGGAATTTGCTTCTTTACATCAGAATAGTGCAGCTATTGAAAAAACTAGAGAAGATGCAGAAAAGGAAAAAGAGGCAATCAAACGCAAAGCTTTAGAGGAAGAAGACCTTTTTAATGCTTCTAGTAAAAAACGTGTAGCGTATGAAAATGCTGACAAGCTCAGGAGTCATAAGCAGGTTGTCGTGCACAAACCAGATCACCGAAAGAATGCTATGCAGGTACTTTCTTAATTAGTTTGCTTAAAAACTTTCAACTTTATCACTTCTTATATGTACAGACTTAGTCTTTAAGTAAATATTACGAAGATAACATGAAAGATGAAAAGAAAGGTTTAATTGATTAAATATATTTAAAATAATTCATTAAAGCTTTTTAGCTCTATACAAAATTAAAAAAAAAACATAATTTTTGTAGGCGATATTTAGTCGTCAAGAAGCTATTAAACGCAAACATGAAGAGGAGGCGGCTGTTGCTGCAGCTGCCCTAAGGGAAGCCGAGGAAAAAGTTCGTGAAGCAAACGAAGCCTTGCGGAAAGCTAAAGAAAAAACGCTTACACCACTTGTACCAAAAGCATATTTAACACCACCTTCTAAACCCTTAGGTCAGAAAAACAATTCTAAAATATACCGCAAACAATTTCAACTAAAATGTCGTTTTCTTAATAGGTCGCTCAATGATTGCTCCAGTGGCAAACATTTTAGCTCTGGAACGTGCTAAAAAGAAAGTCGAAGAACTGCGAGCTGAAAAAAGACCAGCGTTTACACCAGCACAAACTAGCAAGACCGGCTCTCGAGTAGCTCACAAAATTACAGAAAAGACTACAGCTACTGAGGTCACTCAACAACCAAAACCACCGGTTTTAGAAGCAAATTCAACAAAAATTTCATTCAACATACGTATGCAGTATTATGATATGATGGTTAAACATTGTCTGGCTATATATCCAAATACGGCTGATGCTTGGGAAAGGGTATTCATATATTATTGTTATATATGTTCTAAACTTCTATAATCGTTTTTAATGCAGGCACAAACTGAAGAATTGGCTGTTTTTAAGAAATGTAATACTCCTATTATTTATAAAAGTAGTGCTATGTTAGCTATAAATAAATTAAGAAAAGAAGCAACAGGTAATTTCGATTAATATTGTATTGGATTGTACAATACTTACAATAAAACTTTCTATTTATTTGCTTGTTTTAGATTCTGGTAATAAACCGTCAAACTCTAATAAAATAATATCACATGAAGTGGTATTAGCGGGTAAATTAGCAAATAATACATCGTGGAGTGTACAAAAGAAAATGTAAGTATCTTAATAACAAATTTTAATCATAATTTAGTATGTATAAGTTTTGCTCTTAAAATAAATGATTGACGAAAATTTGGTGGCGATTAAAGTGTAGACACTTGTGCGAAACCAAATGAGAATGTGATGTTATGACAGCTCTATTGCTGTTCTTTTCTGGAAATTTATTTAAAGCCTCTGAATTAAGTGTTGTTTAGTGGCATTTGGAACAAGGCCAGTTATGTGCCCTAAGTTGGTTTTAGCCATACGTCAGAGGGGAGAATTTTATTTGAGCTATTGAGTAAGTTAAATAGTTGCCTGCCATCATGAGGGCTCTTATAACAGGTGAGGCATCTATTAAAATTTACCAATCAGCTTTCAATTGTGCCAGGTACTCTATGACCTTTTCATCATTGCTGTCAGCATTTAGAAAATTTTCAATAATCGGTTTAGTAGTTAGGACGTAAAAGAATTAAACAAGTTTTGTCCATATTTACATTATGCAATTTTTTGAGGTATTTTTTTCTCAATTTTCTATTTAAGTTACAGTGTTATGCGTTATCTAGAAGTAATCATTAGCAACAGTAAAGTCCCCTCAAAACCCAAGCAATACCATATTGCTACTCTCACTGCTTCACAAACAAACAAAAATTTCATCCTAGTTTCATGACGAATTGCCTAGTGTAAATGCCGTATTTATTTATTTTTTTTGTTTTATTTATAAACGGTTATTTTGCCTGATTACTCCAATCAATTAAAATAAAATCATTTATTATTAAATCAATAGCTGTTTAAGCTTTTAAGTCAGGCGCTAGAGCGGGTAATAGAATACTATTTTTTTCATAGAATATTTATAATTTTTCTCCAATTGTCATAAAATTTCTAATAAAATACAAAAAATGTGTTGAGTTTATATTAAGCTAGATGCACAAGAGTTTAAACGGCTACTTTCGGAAATATTTGAAAATATACAAAACAAGTAAGAGTCCTATATTCGGCTATACAGAATCTTATATACCCTTCACCATATGCATATGTATATCCATACAATAGTACCATAGTGAAGATTTCCATTTAAATAGTTTAAAAAAAATCGACATTAGAACCATAAAGTTTTTCGGTTAAAAAAAAAACTTTCCGAAAATTCTAAGTTTTCCTTAGGTTTGTTGTCCCAGCTTAGTAAATGAAAAGGTTGTGTTTCGGCATTTCATTTATTTAATTTTCATTTTTTTTTTTATTTTTGTTTAATTTTTTATTTTTTCTTTCAATTTAATTAATACATTCTTTTAAATTTTATTTTGGAAATGTCAAATTAATAAATTAAATTTTGCCCCCAAAACAAATGTCAATTACGCTAGGGAAATTTGAATTGTAAAAAAAAAAAATGAAATGTGTCAACCACTCAAATTATAAATAAAATGAATTCCTGTACTAAACACGAATTAAACCGGTCTTGTACTTCTTTTCGCTTGCGAGTTTTGCTATTTTTTTAAAAAATCAGTGCCCACAGATTGCTTATAAAAAATAAAAAACAATTAATCATAAAGTTTGCTTAAAAACAAAAACAATTCTTTCGTTGTGCAAACAATTTTTAAAAAACTCTTTAAGACAAAACATTTTGGCGCCCGAGCAGGGACTGTGTCTAAAAAATTAGAAAAGTGCTAAAATTCGCGTTTACCAAAACCGTATTTGTTAAATAAAAACTTAATCAAATTACCTTGCGTTCGTTATTAAAACAACCCGGTATAAACGTTTGTTTATAATTAAATAAACAAAATAAAAAAAAAAAACAACAACAACTCAACATCAACATCACACTTTCAACCCCCATAAGATTTGGAAATTCATCCAGATGCCCAGGTGTAGCTGTATATTGTGCAAAAAGGAACGTGAACAAAACATCAACCAGGTATTTAAGAACAAATAATTTGTGTGAGACTTTGCGTTTAATTTTTAAATAACAAAATTAAATTTAAAATTCGTTTAAAGCAAAAGTTTTATTCCACACGAAGAATTATTTGTTCTTTTCGTCAATTCGTTTATGCCCTAAGTAGTGAAACACACACACATAGTGATACAAAATTAATTGTTTATTTATTTCAAATTAAAAATCACACTAAATATTTTTATTTCTTATTTGAATTCAATTTTCACTTTAATCTCGATCGATTTCTCGTGCCGTGTTTTCTCTTAAATTTCCCTGCTGCTCTCTTCGCTTCCATTGCGTTAGATTTTCTGAAAATAGAAAAATATTTACAAAAATTAATAATTAACACTCACCAATCTGTATACTTCCATTTTGGTTGTTTGCTGTTTATTTGTACTGACGTTTGTTTAATTATCACTTGTTCTTTTTAATACCTCCATTCGATTTATTATTGTGATTAGATTTTACATAAATTTTATTAAAGTTACTTCTAACTTGGCATCACTATATCGCAGCTGATCGTGACGTCATTTTATTTACATACGAATAGGAGAGAAAGAAACATAACAAAAACAAACAGACAACCCAGCAAGCATTTTTGTGTGAGTTGGTTTTTTGAGAATAAATTTTTCGGAGAATAGAATTTTAATTTATTTTCACTTAATACTACAAAATTGCGTAAAATATATCGAGTTTCAATAAAAATTATTAATTATTGCTTGAAGCTTGAGGATAGAGCTACAGTATTGAAAAAAAAAAAAAGGGGAAGGGAATTTTTTAATCGAGATATTTTGCGGCAATTATTTTGTAAATTAATTACATTTGAGAAATTAATATTGATCTTGAGCTTGTATGAAAAACTATTATTATCAAAAATAATTATTGGTCAAGTGTGTTGCCCATACAGATACATAGGGTTTCATAGATATAACCCAGCAAACAGTTTTGTTCGAATTTCAGAAACCAATATTGGTGAGTTGCAGAATATTAAATTCTCACACTAAAACGTTTGATTGCTGCATATATTTCAGTAATCGCGTAAATTAGTACAATTTGGTATATTTCCTGAATTTTCGGGAAGTTTTCAGATCTCGAAAATTTTAATCGTTATTAATTTTCTTGAGGTCCTTCCAGTAGTTGTTTCAAATTTTATCAAAGTAACGATACGAAATAAATAAACAAAATGCAAAGCAGTAAGAGACCTGGCAAGTCCAATAGCTTGGAACTTGTAGTACAACAGAAAACTAAAGTATTAAACAATATTGATAGGATTCGGCGATCACTTCGAGAGAAAACTATTTCTTTCAATGCAATCGAATTAGAATGCCGCCTCGAAATCCTTAATTCTTATATCGAACAAGCAATGACTTTTCAGGCAGAAATTGATATCTTAGATCCAGAAAATGATGAAAGACCTGAAGTCGAAGATTTATGTGTGTCAACTAAATGCTTGCTTCTTGGATATTTATCCCCTAATAGAAGACAAAGTACTCAAGATACTGCTGTTGGATGTTCATCCCATCGCAGTAGCCTTCCACTAATGAAATTGCCAAGATTTAGCGGCAAGTACTCTGAGTACAAAAATTTTATAAGCTTGTTTGAAAGTTTGGTAGACCACGATATTTCTCTCACAAATATAGAGAAATTTAATCATTTACTTTCCTGTTTATCTGACGAAGCTCTGGGTACTGTCAAGGCTTTTCAAGTCACTGAAGAGAATTACCCCAAAGCGCTGGCAAGTTTAAAACGCGTTTATGACAATCCTTGCCTAATATTTTTCGATAATATTCGACAACTATTCAATTTGCCTGAAATTTCAAAGGCTTCATCGAGCGCTTTGAGGAGCATGATAGACACTGTGTCTGCCATTTACGATTCACTATCATCAATTGGTGATGATAAGGCAATTACGAATGCCATTCTTATACATTTGGTAATGACAAAAGTAGATCCAATCACCAGATCAAAGTGGGAAGAACAACTTGATTATCAAAAGTTGCCCTTATGGAGTGATTGCGAGGCAGCCTTGAATAAACGATATCAACATATTTCAGCTGAAGAAGCTTCGTGTTCAAGAGCTAAGCCTAATGCAAACATTAATAAAAAACCTGACACATCCAGTAGAAGAAAATCTAATTCTTCATTTTCTTGCCAAACTGATAATCAGCAAAACCAACAAAATTCGAAATGCCTATTTTGTAAATCGACACAGCATTATTTATCAAATTGTCCTTCTTTTACCGCTGTGCCTGTACAGCAGAGATTCGACTTCGTTAAAGGCGTTCCTGCCTGTATCAATTGCTTAAAAAAAGGTCACACAGTTACTAAATGTAAGTCGTCGAAGTGTCGAGTTTGTAGTCGCTCACATCATACTCTGCTGCACATTTATGCGACAAGTGAAAATACATTAAGTGTTTCAAATAGTTCTGATCCAAATCAGCCGTCAACTTCATCCAGAGCTTCTGTAAATCATTCGTCTTCCAAAAAAGACAATGTTATTTTGGCCACGGCCTTAGTTAACATAAGAAATAGTTCTGGACAATATGTTCTGGCAAGAGCTTTACTGGACTCCGGTTCACAAATCAATTTTGTTACCGAGGAACTTTCACAGCGATTACAATTACAAAAAGAGCAAAGAAATCTCAGTTTGACTGGCGTGGGGAGAACGAATTCATCCGCCAAATATAAACTTCAGGCAAATGTGAGATCTCGAACGAATTCCTACGAATTTTCATCAGAATTCTGGATTCTTCGATCGATTTCCAATTACCAACCTGATCGAACGATTTCGACTTCAGATTGGAACTTGCCTTCGAATATCGAGTTAGCTGATCCATGCTTTTATAAGCCTCAAAAGATTGATATGTTGATCGGCGCTGAGATTTTCTTCGAGTTATTATGCGTTGGTCAAATTAAACAAAATCCAAACATTCCAACACTTCAAAAGACTTTGCTAGGTTGGATTGTTTCTGGTAAATACAAAGAGCCTAGAGAAATTAATTCTTATTATTGCCATTTAAGTCGAACAAGAGATAGCGACGACTCGTTAGATATGATAGTTCGTAGATTTTGGGAACTGGAGGAAGTTCCAAGAGAGGCAAAAATTCCATCAATAGAACACCAGAAATGTGAAGAAAATTTTTCAAGGTCTGTTCGGCGATTGGCATCGGGCAGATTTAAAGTGGCGCTACCTTTCAAAGCGGATCCAAAAGCGTTGGGTCTCTCTTTTGAAACAGCCAGAAGACGATTTTTGTCCTTAGAACGTCGGTTGTCAAAAGAACCACACACGAAAGAGATGTATAACTCTTTTATGAAAGAATACATTAACTTGGGTCACATGTCTATTGCAGACAACAAGATTCCCAATACGCCTCACTATTTCATTCCACATCAATGCGTGTTACGTCCGCAAAGCACTTCTACCAAACTTCGTGTAGTTTTCGACGCCTCTTGCAAAACATCTACGAATTTTTCACTTAACGATCTGTTAATGATTGGACCAACTATTCAAGAAGAACTATATTCCACGCTTGTTCGTTTTCGTATGCATAAATATGCTATTACGGCTGACATTGAGAAAATGTACCGTCAAGTTTTGATAGACGAGGCCGATAGAAATTTCCAATTGGTATTATGGCGTGAAGATCAATCAAAAAATCTTGAAGTGTATAGATTGAATACGGTGACTTATGGTACATCATCGGCTCCATTTCTGGCAATACGATGTCTGACACACTTGAGCGAATTGTTCAAAGAAACGCTACCAATC
This sequence comes from Gymnosoma rotundatum, assembly GCA_916610165.2. Classification (NCBI taxonomy): domain Eukaryota; kingdom Metazoa; phylum Arthropoda; class Insecta; order Diptera; family Tachinidae; genus Gymnosoma; species Gymnosoma rotundatum. Next base: position 29,357,394 of record OU744336.1, read on the forward strand.
GGATCAAAAATAATAAAAAGAGACTTTTATGTTGACGACTTGCTAACTGGCGCCGATTCTATTGAAGAACTCAATACAATCAGGACCCAAGTCACAGATATTTTACAATCGGCAGGTTTCAATTTGACTAAGTGGTGTACGAATCATAATAATCTGCCCGATTCTGTTACAATTGAAAAGTCTGTACAAATAGATCCGGATCTCACGAAGACTTTAGGCACTTATTGGCGTCCGAAGAGTGATGTATTTAAATACCATTTAGATGATTCTTTCAAAGACTTAAAAGCAACAAAAAGAAACATATTATCTGTTTCGGCAAGACTCTTTGATCCACTCGGACTTTTGTGCCCTTTGGTTATTAAAGCCAAAGTTCTTCTTCAAGAACTATGGCTTATGAAGTTGGATTGGGATGAATCAATCCCCACGCGTTTGTATACATCTTGGGAGAATTTCAAGTCCAATTTATTAAAAATTGACGAAATAGAAATTCCCAGATATGTTTTGACCACTTCAAAAACCAAATGTCAAATTCATGGGTTTTCTGACGCCTCAATGCGAGCGTATGGCTGCTGCCTTTACATACGGAGTAGAGCTGCTAATAAACCTTCTTGCCGTTTGTTAACGGCCAAATCTAAAGTTGCTCCTCTGAAGACTAAATCTCTGCCGAGACTAGAGCTATGCGCAGCCCATTTATTGGCCAAATTATGGTCTAAAATAAAACCCATGATTTCGTTTGAGGTCGAAAGCGTAACATTGTGGACGGATTCAGAAATCACATTACACTGGATTCAGACTCATCCATCAACGTTAGCGACATTTGTTTCAAATAGAGTTTCTGAAATCCAAGAATTATCGAACAACGTCACATGGCGACATGTTCCAACTAAAGATAACCGGCCGAGTTCAGGAGGTAATCCGAGGCGCAGACAACAAAGTGAGAGTAGCGCAAGTCAGGACTAGAAACGGGGTTCTGACCAGGCCGATCCACAAATTGGCGCTTCTTCCGTTTGATTGAAGACCGCAGGTCCTTCAATGGGGCCGGTGTTTCGGCATTTCATTTATTTAATTTTCATTTTTTTTTTTATTTTTGTTTAATTTTTTATTTTTTCTTTCAATTTAATTAATACATTCTTTTAAATTTTATTTTGGAAATGTCAAATTAATAAATTAAATTTTGCCCCCAAAACAAATGTCAATTACGCTAGGGAAATTTGAATTGTAAAAAAAAAAAATGAAATGTGTCAACCACTCAAATTATAAATAAAATGAATTCCTGTACTAAACACGAATTAAACCGGTCTTGTACTTCTTTTCGCTTGCGAGTTTTGCTATTTTTTTAAAAAATCAGTGCCCACAGATTGCTTATAAAAAATAAAAAACAATTAATCATAAAGTTTGCTTAAAAACAAAAACAATTCTTTCGTTGTGCAAACAATTTTTAAAAAACTCTTTAAGACAAAACAGGTTGCTTACCTTTTTTATTTTTTTTTATATTATTTTTAATGATAAATACACCTACCGCCCGGAAAACAAACGAAAGTTGAAAAAAGATATGGAAAAATTAAAGGCAGGTGTGGTGTTTTGCCGCTGCCTCAAAGGGTATAGACCGAACTTATTGGTTTTAAATAGCAACATTTTCAAAACTGTGTCTGTCGATTGGGATAATTAAATTTTCTCTAGCTCATCTTGAACAAAGTTTATTTCAACACGAATACGGACGGGCCGACGGACATCGCCCAATCGACTTCGCTATGCAAAAGAACTCAGAATATATACAATTTATGGGGTCGGAAATGGATTTGTAGAAGTTAGAGACGGAATGACAAACTTAGATATACCCTTTTCCTCCTGTGGTGAAGGGTATTAAGTACTTAAGTTAGGTATTACAATAACAAAATTAACATAACACTGTGATTAAAAGTGTTGGACTATTTTCAATGCATATGTAGTTGCTTAACTGTTGCTGTGGAAAAATGTGCAGCAAAAGCAAAAAGCAAATAAGAGAAAGAAACGCATTTGCTTCAGTTAACTATGTGTTTCTTTCTGCAGCAAAGCAATCAGCAAAGCAATTAATTTGAAAACATCTGCTGTTGCTTGAGCAATCAGTTTTTATTTATTATTTATTTTTTATTATTATTATTATTTTTTATCTTGAAATTTTTCATTTGTAATTTGTAAGCCTAATTGGCCAATAAATAAATTACAGTATTCCACACATTAATTAACTTAATATTATTTAACCACAATAGATACAATAAATAGAAAATAAGAATATGAAATAATTACATTTCCTACTGTCCCATTCTATTAATAAGAAGTTAAATGCTATATAAGTTTATTTGAGCAGCTATATTCTATAAGCTTCTTTTTGCGGGTAGCATATGTGTCTTAATGTAGATGGTAATGAGTTAAACGATCGTACAACTCTTACTTGATATGATCGTTCTAACCAGGATGAGTTATGGGGCATTAAAAGTTGGTTAGACCTAGAAGACTTAGTAAATGTAAAAAACTTCATCAAAAATGTTGGGTATCCATTGCGGACGACCGAGTAAAAATGCAATAACAAACGTATCTTAACGAAACTGGAAAAAGATGTTCCTAATAAACGTTGAACATATTGAGATACATGTGTTCGAATATGCAAAGAAAACACATAACGTACAACCCTTTTAAATAAGAGGTAAACTCGATCAATATTGTAGGCATAAGTACCCGTGTACACTTCTGCACAATACAAAATCAAAGGCATTACCAAACTTTGAATAATTTAACATGCAAAGGCAAATACATGTTAGTATTATACAGTCTTCTTAAACAGATATTGACTGCAGATACAAGATGTGATATATGGTATTCAAAACTTAATTTGCTGTCAATTATAACTCCCAAAACTTTAACATGATCAACAAATTCAATTGCAACGTTATTAATGGAAACATGTATATTGGGAACAGAGTTATTGGTAGGGGTAAATAGCATGGCCTTGGTTTTAACTGCATTTATAGCAAACTTGTTTTCGAACATCCAGTCAGAGGTACACTGTATAGTATAGTCTATAATTGATTGAAAAACGGAAATAGCCTGTTTCTTACCACAAAACAAAATTTGGATATCATCGGCATAAGCAAATATTATGGTTTTGCCAATATTAAGCTTAGAAAATAAATCATTTAAGAACATAGTAAATAAAAGAGGGCCTATAACTGAACCCTGCGGAACACCGCTTTTTATCGGAAGTATCAAGGAAGTTTCTGTACTACAAGAAACGTATTGACTACGCTCAGTAAGATATGAACCAATTAGGGAAGTTGCAGGCTTAGAAAAAGAAAATAGGGTTGCCAATTTTTGCAGTAACAGGTTGTGACTGAGTTTATCAAATGCTTTAGTCAGATCAAGCGGTTTTTGCTTAACTCTTAACAATGACGTTGTGGCGGACTACGATTGCTGTATCTTGCTGTAACTGCTTTTCATCCCTTTTAACATTGGAAACGTATTTATGTATTTATTACATACAATACACAAGAAAATATATTTTAAAAATGATATTTTTATTACACTATTAAATAGAGTTTTTTTTTTAAGCAACAACAAAAAAGATACAAACATAAACTTTTTGCTAAAGCAACAGCAAACGTTTTTAAAATAAATGGTTTGCTGATTGCTTCGCTGCAGAAAGAAACAAATAGTCAGCTGAAGCAATTGCGTTTCTTTGTTTTGTAAATGCTGAGACATAGATTTTTTTTATTTGCTGAAAAACATTTAAGCAAAGCAAAGATTTTAGTGCTGTTGCTATTTTTAAGCAAGCAATTTAACCACTGCTAATAACATAACGAAAAGAATTCCCAAAAATGTATCCTCAAAGAATTCCTCAATCCCCAAACCAAAATTTTCATTCACTTTTTAAAAATAATAGGCCCAATTTGGGGATAAATCCCTTAATCTATGAATGAGTTACTACTACATTAAATAAACGTTAATAACATTTAAATCATTTGCATACCAAATGCTGCAGGATGTTAAATTGTGGGCTTAAATAAAATATAAACTGAATAGTATTTTATTTGAAAACATTAAAAAAAAAGTTCAACAGTTGTTTGCGTCAATGCACAAAAAGCATATTTTAAAAATATATATTATTTTAGCAGAAATGGTGCCGCTGCAGGTGGTGAACCATTTGATAAATTGCCAAGTGATAAGGCGTACGACATGGTCTATGATCTGCGGTTAACCGAAGAGCAATTAGTGTTTAATGGATATCCAAGACCTGGTAAAAAAAGTGGAACAGCAGTAATACAATGTACCAAACCAATGCGTAGACCAAATGACACTGAACGGTATTGCAGCCGTTGTGGCAAAGTATTTAATTTACAAATGTACGATGAGGTATGTGTAGACGAGTGCAATTATCATCCTAAGAGTACTGGTTACAGAAGAGGTTTGTACATAAAAAAGTTACAATTCAATAAGATTTTCTTTAATTTTACATTTTATTTTTCCTTCTTTAGGTTTTGCAGATAATCAACATCGTTGTTGTCAACAGCCAGCAGGAACACCTGGTTGCAGTTATGCCAATTATCACGTTACTGATTTTGTAGATATGGATAATTTAACTGGTTATGTAACAACAATTGATAAGTTAGAACATTCAGATGGCAGAGAATATGTACCAACGAAAAAAGATATTTATGCTTTAGATTGTGAAATGTGTTATACCACCCATGGTATAGAATTGACACGTGTCACTGTTGTTGATGTTAATTCTCGAACGGTTTATGATGCTTTGGTTAAGCCAGAAAATAAAATTATTGATTATAATACATCGTAAGTATAAAAAAATGTTAAACGTAAATAAAAAAACATACATTTCGTTTGTGTAAAAAAAAGAAACAGTCGTTAAAAGTTTTAAGAATTAAAGAATGTTATTAAAAAAACAAAAAAAATTAGACACTAGCAAAATGTAATGCAGTATTTTTAGGGCCCCTATATCAATCATTGGTTGGCAGAAAGCAAGAGCAAATGTATGTGACGATTTGAAGAGAGAACATCAAAGAAAAACTAAGGGTTGTGTGTGGACTTCGGCAAACCAAATTAATATTGATTGATTATGAATATTACTCATATTCTCAGTTACAAAATTATTTAGTTAAATCAGGAATCACGAAAACAATATTGCGCATTGCGCAGGTCCGTTTGTTTGTTGTATAGCGTTCTTTCTTTTCGTGTGACGTAGATATAGAATATTTGTATGGAAAGTGTAACAGAATTAAAGTAACAGAGCCAAAAATCTCTTATATTTTTACAACAACAATGAGCGTCATTATAACTCTGTGATGTAGATGCGCAATAGGAACATTTTTTGAACGGCTAAATGCGCAATCTTGTTTTCTTGATTCATGTAGTTAAATAGATGATAATCACTTAGTACATTCTGCTTGTGTTTAATTTTTCCCGTTTTCTTCGAAAAAGTCTGCACACATTTTTAAATAAATTTTTTTAATACAAATTTCAGCAACTAAAATGATAACGAACTTAATTAATTAATAATTAATTCATTTGTTTTATATTTTAAAGAGTTTATTTAATAATTAAAAAAACTTATTACTATTTTTTTTTTGATAGGAAGTTTGACATTTCGAGCCTGCAATTGAATTAGCTTAATCCGTATTGATTATTTTTGTTTTTTCCAGCTACTCTGGTATTACCGAACAAATGCTGTTGAATGAGACACGAACCTTACGTGATATTCAAGCAATATTAATGTCCATGTTTCACTCTAAAACTATACTTATTGGTCATAGTTTAGAAAGTGATCTGAGAGCATTAAAATTAATACACAATGTAGTGGTTGATACTTCTGTACTGTTTCCACATAAAATGGGTCCACCCAAAAAACGGGCACTTAAAACGTTATGCATTGAAAACCTGAAAAGAATTATACAAGAAAATGGTAAGTTGTGATAGCTTTTGATATTAAACAAAAATCAGTAAATAAAGTATATATTATTTTTGTAGAAGCTGGTCATGATAGTGCCGAAGATGCCGAAGTGTGCATACAATTAGTGAAATTTTACTTACGCAACAAAATAAGCTGAGAATATTTCCCCAATTCTATTTTTATAAGATTTTCGTACTTTAAGTATTGCACTATTATACTATTTAAAAGTAATCAATGCAATGCATTGATATTCCTTATTTTCGTGAACAAAACTCTTAACAGTAATTACAACACTTAAATGCTTAGATCTGTTATTTAATACTTGTTTTTTTTTTTTTTCTTATTGGAATTGTTTAAGTAATTATGATTTTGTGTTCTCAGAGATATTTTTCTCAAAACTTTATTTACAATTAACAATTAATTTGAATTAAAAAGAGGTGTTTTTAAGAAAATAAATTAAAAATATTATTTATATCAGGTATTGCAAATTAGATTTTAATTCAATTTTTATGTTTTAACACATTGAGTACCATGGCTACACGTTTTCGTGCGACACCTAATACTTCCTGGGGTGCCACGTCGCACGTTTTCGTACGACAGGCATTGTCTGGCCTTAGATATTGTCGTGCGTTTCTGTGTGACTCTACAGGGTTTTTTTAATGTGTTTCTAGTACCCTAATGTTTGCCCTAAATTTTGGTTCAAGTTTCATAGAGATATCTTCATTTTTTGCGGTTTTATCATAAAAACTCGGAGGTTCTTTTTAATTTTGAAAATTTATTGGAATTCATTCGATATTTCGGAAAAAAAGTATAAAAAAGATACAAAAATATTAAAATTAGGATATGATAATTTCAATTTACATTAATTCTTTAGATGTGCATATTTCGGAAAGCAATCAATGCACAATTGGGGAGTGTTGGGGCATTGCGGACAGTACGTAGTTGTCCTTTTGATATTCTTTCTTGCTTCCTTTCGACTAAATTTTCTTTTTGCTTCAGCGTAGCATAAAGCGCAAGCACGTCGGATGGTTTTATTATTTTCATCTACTCTTTTTGTGATAATATGTTTTGATTGCGATACAGGCTGAGGGGATGTGAGATTTAGTAGGTCCTTAGCAATGCGTTCACGGAATGTTCGTATATTAATGTTTTTATTCGTAGCTGCTCTATACACAATAAAGGCATTTACCACGGAAAGTCCGAGTAAAAGTTCAATTGCCCGCTTTCGATACCATTTTAACCCTTTGCGAAGGGTATTTGAGTAAGAAGCCATTTGGTCGGAAAGATCAATGCATGCTTTCCCCATATTATATTCTAGCACAGCCAATGGCTTTTCTGTTGCTCGTCTGTTACGTCTCGCTCCTCGACTAGTTGAAGGCTCTTCAGGATTACGTGCTCCATCTGTTGTGGATACCATTATCGGGGCAAGTTTCGTAGATAGCATTCTGACGTCGCGTTTATCTTTCCACTTCAGAACAACTATACCATTGGGATCTTCTCTAGCCACTACTTCGCCTTTCTTTATAGGAGCAACCATAACTTCTTTTGGCAAATGTTTCTTGTTGGCACGGAGTGTACCGACAACATGTGTTTTTTTGATCTAGCATTGAACGAGCCAATTCATAGCTTGTGTAAAAGTTGTCTACATATAAAGTTCGACCTTGACCTTTCAAATCAATGATCAGATCCTCGCAAACTCTTTTTGCCAAACCGACTTCTTTCAGTCTACTTGATGACTTTCCGGAGTATATTTGCAATGACCAGGTGAATCCTTCGGTAGAGCAGACCTTAAAAAGCTTTATACCATAAGGATGAGCTTTATTTGGTATATATTGTCGGAATAATAGTCTGCCACGCCATGGAATAAGGGTCTCATCAATTACTATGTTTTCACCTGGTACGTAAATGCTTTGGTATCTAGTTTGTAACATGTCCAATAGTGGTTTTATTTTAGCAAGCCTATCACCTGGTACAATTGAGTTATTGTCTAAGAAGTGCATGAAACTAAGCAATAGTTGAAAGCGATTGCGTGACATTAGTTTCCCCGGAATTGAAAAGTTGTAGAGCGAATCTTTGGACCAATAGTCTTTTAAACACCCGACCTTCACCAAACCCATCCACAAAAGAAGGCCAAGGAACTTCTTCATTTCAAAATCTGTTGTTGGTATCCAATTTTTTTTTTCGAGAAAATCTGGTAACAGCACCTTTATTTACATATTCCTCCGCATACTTATTTGTTTCTGATACAATTAATTCAATAACGTCGTTGTCAACAAATAGGAGAAATGCATCCAAACAGAAAATATCTGTTGGAATAGACTGTTGCAAGCCTGATCGCCCAGTGAATGTAAAAGTTTTCTGACGAGAACTAAATTCAGTCCAAATGTTTGTTTCGGAAGAACCGACTACGTTTGACAATGCTGTTGGCTCGTCCTCATCCATGTCCTCATCCATGTCCCAGTCGTCTTCAGTATCGTTGTTATCAATGTTATTAGTATCATTGTTATTATCAGAGTCAGTGTCCGAGTAATCTGGTAGCCAGTTCTCATCAACCAACTCATCGCATGAAAAATCACCATCATCACTTTCTTCCAACGCTTCACGTATTTCACGATCTCTAAGTTTTCGCTTCGCCATTTTTCTAATTCAAATCTACAAAAATAAAACAAAATAAAGAAAAATAAAAATAAAAATAAAAAACAAAGAAAATAAAGAAAAATAAATATAAAGAAAAATAAATATAAAGAAAACAAAAAAAGAAGACAAATAAAAATAAAAAATAGCACAAAATAAAAATAAAAACAGATATAATAAAAAATTTAAATAAATGTAAAGAATAATGCGTAAAAAGAAAAAAAAATTAAGAAATAGCAAAAAAAAAAACGCGTCGCAAATTTTCGTACGACAGTGATTTTTACAATTGCAATTCCGTCGTGCAGTGCCACGTCGTACAGAAACGTGCGACATAAAAAAAACGTTATAAAATCCAAAATAAACCACAAAATTATCCGGGATTGGCGCAGAACTGAATATTTTCTACTTTTACACCAGTTTATAGCAAAAAATGTGCTTGGCACCCGGGGAAGGTTTTCGTCAAAACCCCTTGGCACTCAATGTGTTAAGGCGAAACTATGATTAAAAAATAATTTACGTGGTGGTTTTTAATAACTCAAATGTTGGGAAACGTGAAAAAGTTGCAGCTCAAAAAACAAAAGAACAGGTAAGAAAGTAGTCGGACAAGGTTAGGTTAGCTTAGGTTGCACAGGCTGCCGGTATGAGAAGACCGACTCACTTTGGTCCTAAATGGTCCTGTTGTGTTGCCTGGAAGGGATGTGCAAGGATCAATGTAGGTCCCTATGTTACCATCACAGATCCATTCCCCAACTACCCCGAAGACCGAATGAACGAGTTTATCTTGGACTACCGAAAAGGGCCGCTGCGTTCCTAGAAAGAGCTGGACAATGGCAGAGCAAATGCTTCACCGTTTCTTCCTGACAACTCCTACAGTAGTCAAAAACACACTGCCCTGTCATCACAGCCTCTAGTATGCTTAGCTGTCTTCGAGGAAACCTCAGTAGATTTGCAGATCTTCCACTATCATACTGAGGCCATGGGTTGGGTTGGGTTGCATAGGCTGTCGGCGTAATGAGACCAACTAACTTGGGTCCTAAAGGTCCCGTTGCGTCACCTGGAAATACGATGTGCATGGATCAGATTCAGGTCCCTACGGCACCATCAAAGCTCCACATCCAAACCACCTCGAGGACCGGATAAAGAAGTTTATCCTAGTAACATCGCAGACAGATAAGTCTGCAAGACCATGCAGTCTCGGACTGCCGAAAATGGCCGCTCTATTCCCAGAAAGAGCTGGGCAGTGGCAGAACAGATGCTCCACCGTTTCCTCCTCTTCCTCATCTTGACAACTTCTACAGTAGTCATGATGCGGAAGATTCAGTCTCCTAGCATGGGTACCAATGACACAGTGCCCCGTCAGCACAGCCACCAGTGTACCCAGCTGCCCTCGAGGAAACCTCAGTAGATTTGCGGATCTCCCACTATCGAACTGAGGTCACAATGTCCTCGAGACCCTGCAGGTAACCTCTTCAGACCATCTAGACTGCGCAGCCCTAAAGAGTTCCTGCTGAAATACAGCTCTACAGCAGCTTAATGGGTCTATCGCAGCCTTGCAGTCAGTACAGAAGTAGTCGGACTAACAATACATCAATCTGCACCATTTTGCGTATATGGCAATGTTTTACTTAAGAAAGTTGCTACCATAACATTAACATATAATTAATTAATTATTATAATAATAAATATAATAAAAACTTAAACTTTTTTTGACAACGATTTCCGCCAATACGTTTTAAACAATTTAACTTGTATTTTGGGGCTTTTGTGGGAAACAAAAAAAAAGAGAGATGTATTTTAATCAGTTGCAATGAATTGAGAATTTGCTATATTTTTTACTTACGCATTTACGTGACTTCGTCTGCCTGGAACTTGACCATTCAGGTATGTAATGCAAAACGATGAAGACACATACACGATTATAAAATAAAAAAAGGTGTGGTGCGTTTATTTAAATCGTAATTACATATCAATTTCGACTTCCGTTTTTTCAATGAATCATGTAAGCGCCGGGTCTAATTCAGTTTTTTGCGTTTCTTTTAATAATGTTGGGACGATGCAACCCACCCCTTATTATTAAATAATAAATATACATTTAAGTACAATGTCTTTATTTGTAATTAAACATTTTTACAAATTAAACTATTATGTAAAAATTATAAATTTAAGATTACAGTTAAAAAAAAAAGAGTTTTAACGTTTTTCAAACTCTTTTTACTTTTGTAAAAAGTACGAAAACCGATCTCCTTTATGCACTAATTTTAAATGTTTCAAATGTGAATTTTTTTAACGCCTGAAAGTATTTATTGTATTTTCGTACAATTTTTAATTTTCGGTAACTGTTTATTCCAACGTCTTGTTGTGGCTGTAATTTTCTTGGCTTGAGTTTTCAACCGAAAAAGTCTTCTTTACCCTTTAAAGATGAATATTGGACTCCTCAATAAAACGAAAGCTACTTTTCCAATTTTAATTTTAATAATTTAGTTTTTATTCTTGCTATTTTTTATTTATGAAAAGTGAGCCGACGATGACTTTACATTGCAAAGTTGGTAGTTATAATAAAAAATACAAAACCCTTATTCTTGTTCGAAAATAACAACAGCAAGCAACTAATAAACGATTGCAGCGACCTTAAACGTCAGATATCCAACAGATTTAGGCAGCACTTGTACCCAGAGATGGGAAGTCACACTTTGGATATGAACAGTAACCATCCCCGATACATTACGAACTTTATTGTGCGTTTATTCATTCATTTATGCATTTTTTTGTTACTACATTTTTTTTAAATTAAAAACCTTTCTTATTGTTGTATATTTGCTTAGCTTTTTTATGCTTTTTTCGTTTTTTCAGATGATTCTGAAAATACTATTTTCTTTATGACGCGCCGTTTATACTCTCAGTTGGTATTGTTGGCCTTAACAATTGTCACTAAAATTTGTTCTATTTCCTTTGTTCTATTGTAGTTGGTTAACAAGCATATGATATGTTAAAAAAGCAAATATTTTATTACAGGACAATGTCAAGGATATTTATTGAAATTAATATATAAAAAATGCTTTACTTTTGAACTCAAGCTGCATATAAAAAAAAAAGAAAAATTCGAATTGTCTTAAGTTTTTTTATTATTACATTTTTAATTATGAATAATGATAATAATGATTTCAAAATGAAAATTTATTATTCGGAATCTTTTAAAATTTAATTAATTTACTTTATTCGTGCTTGATTCCTTCAAATATAAATATTTCATGATATTATCATGAAATATTTATTATTTTAAACTAAACTACAAAATGAAATGTATTACTGCGGAAAGCATATCCATATGGCCATTTCACTACTGCTCAAATAGCTCTTCAGTGGATTTTACCCAAATTTTGTATAGAAAACTAGAAAGTCTTATATCAAAAGCCAAATTGATTAAATGAGAACTCCATTAACCCTTATCGGTCGTAAGTCACCTCTGACGTGACAACAGTACTTTTCTGCAACGGTCGTATGGCACGTGTGAAGTGACAAGGCGAATTATGTCGAAACATACTGTCTATTGATGAGATTTGTTTTTAAAATGCATTCATTTCTTCAATTTACCGTTACCATTTGAAAATACGTATTTACCGTTACCGTTTGAGCATAAGAATCTTTTCAGTTTGTCGTTATCAGCAGAGCAGAAAAATAGTTATGTCAGTAGTTGGTGATTTTCGTGAAGGGGAAACTGTACGATATGGAAAGCCTTCAACATCAGACAATGAGGAGAGATTGGATGGCAAACTACATATCTTGCAACCTGATAGTAAAGGAAAGCATAACGACTGTTTAGTATGTTCTAATCGCAAGTTACCTGGAGGGAGGAAAACAACAGTATACTTTTGCGAAACATGCCAGAGAAAACCATTTCTTCATGTTGGAGATTGCTTCAAAAAATACCATACCTTACAAGTATATAAATAATTATCAGAAACTCAGACATGTAGTAGTTGTACAAAAAATAAATAATTTGTAACAAAACTGAAAAGAAATGAATATAAATGTATAATAACATACTATTGTTTTTTTTCATATTTGTTAAAAATAACTACAACCTGGTGAAACGTGTGAAAAGTCGCGTCCGATAAGGGTTAAATCAATAAGACAGAAGACAATAACAACACAAAAATGTTCTACACAAAAACACAGCAAACATTTAGTAACTATTTTTATTTTTTCTTTCATTTTTCTACATAAGGGATCCCATTGGGAACCATTTATATGTATTCCATTCATTTTGTAGTTTAGTTTAAAATAATTAATAAAAAATAATATTTGAAGGAATCAAGCACGAATAAAGTAAATTAATTAGATAATAATGATTTTTATATCCTATTCCACAGGGGTAAGTAGGTATATAAGTTTATCATTCCGTTTGCAATTTGTGCAATATTTATGTTCGATATCTGTCTGGCCATATTAGGATTGATATCAGTTTTGCAACTTTCCCAGAGGAGCTACAGATATTTTAGGACAGACATAGTTTAAAAAAATTACAATTTAACCTTAGCAACATCAACCCATTAAGGGTGATCAAAAGCGGACGCCTTTTTTTCTCTCTTGAGCAACGTAGGACGGTCACTTCTGAGTGGTACACTACAATTTGTTTGCCTGAAGTCATCGGAGAAATTTAAAAAACCAACAAGAGAGACGAATCATTGTTCACCATGACAATGCGAGCTCTTACACATCGGCTCAAACCAGAGCGTTTTGACCGCCCAAAACGTCGAATTAATGGGTCATCCGCCGTACAGCCCTGACTTGGCACCTAATGACTTCTTCTTGTTTTCGCACATCAAGAAAAAAATGCGTGGTCAACGATTTTCGTCGCCAGAAGAAGCTGTGAAGTGTTCAAAAACCATGTTTTAGAGGTGTCTCAATCGGAGTGGAAAAAGTGCTACGACAACTGGTTTGAGCGCATGCAAAAGTGTATAAATCATCAGAATACTTTGAAAAACAATAAAACCATACTTGTTAAAATTAAATTTACTTGGCCAAGCTTGTTTCAATAAGAAAATTTATTATTTGGAATTTTTTATATTAATTGTGCTTGATTCATTCAAATATAAATATTAATTGTTTCAAAATGAAAAATTTATTATTCGGAATCTTTTAAAATTTAATTACTTTACTTTATTCGTGCTTGATTCCTTCAAATATAAATATTTCATGATATTCTCATGAAATATTTATTATTTTAAACTAAACTACAAAATGAAATGTATTACTGCGGGGAAAGCATATCCATATGGCCATTTCACTACTGCTCAAATAGCTCATCAGTGGATTTTACCCAAATTTTGTATAGAAAAACAGAAAGTCTTATATCAAAAGTCAAATTGATTAAATGAGAATTCCATTGAATCAATAAGACAAAAGACAATAACAACTCAAAAATGTTCTACACAAAAACACAGCAAACATTTAGTAACTATTTTTATTTTTTCTTTCATTTTTCTACATAAGGGATCCCATTGGGAACCATTCATATGTATTTGAAAGATTCAATGAAAAAATAAAAATAAAAATTGAAAAACAATTTTTATTAATAAGCAAGGTGCACATGCAAATATATCAAAATGAAAAATTTATTATTCGGAATCTTTTAAAATTTAATTACTTTACTTTATTCGTGCTTGATTCCTTCAAGCACTGATGAGCTATTTGAGCAGTAGTGAAATGGCCATATGGATATGCTTTCCCCGCAGTAATACATTTCATTTTGTAGTTTAGTTTAAAATAATAAATATTTCATGAGAATATCATGAAATATTTATATTTGAAGGAATCAAGCACGAATAAAGTAAAGTAATTAAATTTTAAAAGATTCCGAATAATAAATTTTTCATTTTGATATATTTGCATGTGCACCTTGCTTATTAATAAAAATTGTTTTTCAATTTTTATTTTTATTTTTTCATTGAATCTTTCAAATACATATGAATGGTTCCCAATGGGATCCCTTATGTAGAAAAATGAAAGAAAAAATAAAAATAGTTACTAAATGTTTGCTTTTGTGTAGAACATTTTTGAGTTGTTATTGTCTTTTGTCTTATTGATTCAATGGAATTCTCATTTAATCAATTTGACTTTTGATATAAGACTTTCTGTTTTTCTATACAAAATTTGGGTAAAATCCACTGATGAGCTATTTGAGCAGTAGTGAAATGGCCATATGGATATGCTTTCCCCGCAGTAATACATTTCATTTTGTAGTTTAGTTTAAAATAATAAATATTTCATGAGAATATCATGAAATATTTATATTTGAAGGAATCAAGCACGAATAAAGTAAAGTAATTAAATATTAATTGTTTCTTTAATATTAATATCTCAAATCTTTTAATGCAAATAAAAGTAATTAAATAAATACAATTGCCGTATTCACAAGCTCTGCTAAGGTGAAGGTAGTATTGCATACTACCTTTTGTTTACTTCTTTGTGAACAACCATTGTATCAGTGTGCCATTGTACATTGTACTTCATACGTCAAAAAGTAAATAAGAAGAAGAAAAGTGCTATTCATCATTTGTTATTTATAAGCCAAATGGGGGAGAAAACAGAAAAAAGTAAATTAATAAATTTTTTGTGTGAGGATGAAATTCAAGACATTTTTAGGATGAACCTAATGTTCTTGCTCTCCGGTCGCAGAATTATACATTTAGGGCTACCAAAATCATCATTATGGCATAATCGGGTTTTAAGATATTTTGATGAAAACAGATTTCTTCATATGATACGACTACGGCCAGAGGAATTTGCCTATATATTCAACCTTATAAAAAATGACGATGTTTTACACACAATTGGCAAAAGGCTCCATTGACTTGCAGCTTAAAATTGTACTTTACTGCTTGGGATCTTCAGGAAATGGTGCTTGTGTTCGTAAAGGGGGGTTTAGACGGTACGACTTTACGTACGTAAAATCCAAGAGAAAATATTATCAAATTCCATCCGTATTTTAAAACTGAGAGTAAAAATCTTACGACAGATTATTTTTGAGTTTACACAATTGGTATGGGTAAAACACACCAAAACTAAAATAGCTGTTTGCAGAAAATACATCCCTGATCTAATGATTCGTACTTGTCTTTTGAAAATTTCCAAGAAACAAAGAGAGCCATACGACTGTCAAATTTTCATCCGTATTTTCTCTCAATTTGTGCAGATTCATTACTTATTTAGTTTAGACGATCCCACTGATACTATTCTGCACAAAAATTTGACATGTCGTAAGACTTCTGTGATCATGTAAACCGCCCTTAAGGTAGCATCTCTTTTTGGTATAGATGATGGCGGTACCATACGAAGTATTAGAAATCGAGTCATTAAAGCAATATTAAATCTTAAAGAACAGTTTTTATATTGGCAACTTTCAACTTCAACTTTCTAATAATCAGTCAAATCAATAAATTAAATAAATAAAACTAATAAAAATATCTTTTAATTCAATTTAATTTAATATAATTCACACATGAACACAAAAATAATAATTCATTTAAACATAAAACAATTAAACAAATACACGTTTGAAAAACATATGAAAAAAAGTACTAAGTGTTGTATCGCATGTTTGCATGAAAATTACCAACAACACAGCTAGCACCGTTGTATTTTGTTAGCACTTAGCACTTACTAGGGGGCTTGTGAATAGGGCAAATATTTCTTCATTGTTTTGGAGAAGCAAAAACAATATTATACGAACTAAACAACTAAACGAATTGCTTTCGACAATACAAACTTTATTTGTCTTTCAAGTCCTGAGTGCGAAGGTCTTAATAAATAATTACAAAAAGAAATACACAGATTGTAAAAAACAAATTCTGGCAAAAAAAAAAAAAAGAAACCGATTTCAAAACAGATTTCATATGTCTGTCTATAACGGTTCAGAAGTATGGCCACATACATCAAATTACATTTACTCTATTAGGACACCCTTATATTCCATCGGCAGTTAAAAAGTCCAGCAAACACAAAAGATGTTACAGATTTTAATCTGTTGTTGATAGATGCGTGAACTTTTCCCGTGAGTTAAATATTATGACAAGCCTTATATTTATTAAACAAACACTGGATCCACCTTGGTCAGTTAAAGAATCATCGTTCATCCAACTTCCTAAGTCAACTACTCCATCTTTAGTCTATAAGCAAACTTTCAGTAGTATTGTGGAACCATACGTCAATGAAAACTGGAGTTTGTTATTCAATGATGGTTCTAATTTTCATGACCCAACAACTTTCGCAATAGTAAAAGCAGATAATCAACTTATAAAAACTGGGTATATCTTTAGCCACTGTTCCAATTTTACTGCTGAGGCATTTGCCATATTTCTTGCAGTGGAGTTCGCCGCTGTAAGCTTAGAAAAGTATATTATCTGTATAGACAGTCTATTAACCATAAACGCTATACGAATCCCAAAATAGGATTCCCCATTAATAAATGACACCCGACATATTCTTGGCAAATTCCCAAATAGAACAAAGGTTTCTTCGCATGTTGGAATCTCCGGAAACAGGTATGCAGATACTGTGGCTTCTGAAGCCAAAACTAGACCACTATTTCAATTTCAAACATGGGAAAGTCAAGACATATCTAACGACACTACTATAAGACCTTCAATCCTGAAGGCAAAAAACCAAACTATTCAAAAAACTGCCCAAGAAATGTAACGTCAACCATAGTCCGACTGAGAATTAGCCACTGCAGCTGCTCCCACAAGCCAACCAACCAACCCCAATATGTGCACTCTGCAACACACAACTAAACGTTAAGCATGTTTTAGATGAGTGTCCAAAGTACAGCTCATCCAGACAACACATATTCAGATCAAATCGACCTACTGATCTCCTAAAATATACCTGTGATAAAAATATAAAATTAATCTGGAAACTCGTATCAGCTAATAATTTACAACACCTAATTTAGCTCTATCATAATTTCGGAGTTGAAAGTCACAGCAGCTAGTACTCCTTTTTACTTTATGTTAGTTACAATAATTATATTTTGTAAATAATAATAAATAAATAAAATCAAAAAATATTCCATCGGCAATTTTTTAGCGGACTTAGCACTACAGCTTCTTGTTACTTTTAACCATCTGTCTACAATTGTTCAACAGTTTGTCAATATACATCAAATTACAGTAACTACAGGGACAACCTTTAATTTACAATCAAAAATATTATTAACTCTTACTGTATTAAGCAAAGTAGTGGACACTTTGTCTAATTTAGAAGTGTTTGTATATAACGATTTAAAAGATACGACCAACTAGGTCAAATTACAGTAATTTTGGGAACAACCTTTAATTTCTAAGTTCAAATTGTAAACTTGTTATTATAGCAGACCTAGCAATACAAATTCTTTGTAAATTTTAAGCGTTTATCTACAACTGTTCAAAAGTTTGGCCATATATGTAAATCAAACTAAATGAACTATTGGGACACACTATAATTTATAATTTTGAATATTAATACTTGTTAGAAAAACGATCATAGCAGTCGATATTTTCTCCAACTGGCAAGCATTTGTCTATAAGGGTTCAAAAGATAGGCCAATATAGGTCAATTTACATTAATTATGGGAGCACCCTTTAATTTTTAAGTTAAATTCAAAACTTTTTGATATAGCGAAATAGCAATACAGGTCCCTTGTACGTTTTAGCTGTTTGTCTATAACGGTTCAAAAGTTTGGTCACAAAAATCAATTTACATTACCTTTTGGGACACCCTTTAAATTATAATTTTAAATGTTTATACTTGTTATTATAACGTTCATAGTAATCGACATTTTGTCAAATTTTCAAGCGTTTTTTTAAAACGGTTCAAAAGATAGGCCCATATGGGTCAATTTACGTCAGCTATGGAGACACCCTTTAATTTTTACATTTATTTCTGTATTACTTTTTGTTATTGGGAGCTATAGTCATACGCAGTCATTTTCTTCCGCAAAACAAGTAGAAACACAATTTAATGATATTAATATTTTAAGTTATTGAAAAACTCATCAAACAAAGTGAGAAATGTTTTTTAACCTTTTAAAGAAAAGAGCCTTTGAACAGTCATAAAACCAAAACGAATCAATCAACTTATTGTCAAAGTATTTTATTTTGGTTTATTTCTTTGTTGCTGGACATTTCAGGTGAAAAGAAAAAGAAAAGTTGCAAAACAAAAGATGGGTTACTCACAGACTATAGAAATGTTAGATGTTTGAATAATAATAATAAAAAATTGTTTTCTCTTTTGTCTAGGAGTTAATGCAAAATACATTGGTAATTATTAACTCTAAGTAGTGCCCTTCAATGTTTATTTGAATTAATTTAGCTTACTATATAATTTAATTAATTTTTACATTATCAAATTGTTTTATTATTTGTTAACTATTAATGGCCCATTGGGATCAGTTAAATTGAAAAATAATAATAAATAAAATAAATAAAAAGTAAAAATTTCAGAGAAGCATGAATTTGTTCTTTTCTTTAGACCACTACAAACCACTCTTGTAATGGCAAATTTTACCAATCTGTGACTACTCTGACTGTGTTGCTAACATTTGTCTTGCATTATTTTACGTTTTGATGTGGTAAAACAATTTAAGTTCATTGATGTTTGAAAACCAAACGGTGTTTTGTAACCAAAAGTTTGAACGTTTTACTTTCTCCATCAATTATAGCATGCAATTTAATTGGAAAATGACAGAGTTTTTATAAATACAAAACAAAATGATATTACAGAATGATAAATAGAAAATACAAGATGTGAAGTAGTTCACAAAGAGATGTTTGCATTAGAAAAACAAATAAAATAATAATTAATTAATTATTGATTTTTGGGAACATAATTTTATAAAAAACCGAAATGAGTTCAGCAGTCCTTCCCACGCATTTCCTCTAAACAGTCTTATTAATATAAAAAACTGTGTATGTGAGCGTACAATGCCATATTGCGAGTACAACAAGTAAAGGAAAATATACATTTTAAGTCAAATTAGTTTTGAGTGCCCTTTTGATAACGAAGCTCTTCCTTTGTGTGTGCGAACAAGAAAAGTGAACAGTGGCTTTTAGGTGTGGCAAAGTTTAAGAAATTTCAAAAATGTCTTGCTTTCTTGCAAGTTTTTCTTTTTACAAAAGTAAATACTAAAAGAAATTACTTTTTTTTAAATTCAAGCTACGAGGGTTATTCAATATTTTTCGTCGATTTATTCAATGATTTTATTAGATACAATTTTAATGATGATTTGTTGTTGTTATATTTTTCAATATAACAATCTTTTTAATTTGTTAATGTTAAATTGATTTAAGACATGTGTAAAATTGACAACATTTGATGAAACTACATTAAAAATAAATTGTTTGCAAAAACTAAATTACTCGCAAAATAAAACTACCGGGTGTATGATTTTTTCAGTTTTCAGTTTTATATTTCTAATTCTTCTAGATCGTCTTCTTTCTATTGCAAATTCCAACAAATATTATTCAATAGTGAAAGTAGGTATTTGATAAGGCTTGCCATATTATCGATTCGCCTGGTGACATTAAAACGTTTAATCGGTGAAATGAATTGAACATGCTTTCACTTAGAATACGCCAATTCTCCGATTGATGATTTTCAAAAACATTCTATATGACTTCTTTCACGCAATCCCATGCCACAAGTTTCGCATCATTTTTGCATTAATTAATGCTTGTCTTTTATTATAAAACATAAACATAAAAATAAAACAGTAAAAATTTTTCTATATTTTTTCTTCTCTCTCCTTCTATTATTTTCATGCCACTTAATCATGGCAAAATTCAACACAATTTTTAGAATACATTTCTAATTGCATCTGAGTTCAATGGTTTTATAAAATTTTTGACAATTTCTGTTCTTTTGCGAACAGGTGGAAGCAAAACATTTTCAATTAACACAACTGGAATTTCAATAATAATGCCACATGATGGTTAGCATCACTGGATTGAGTGGACTAGAATTATTTTAGAATTATTTTAATTTATTTTTCAAAAAGATTTGCTGACGATGATTAGTGCATTAGTGTGAAAAAGTCCATAGTTGATAAAGAACTCAACACAAAAAACCTTTCTGATAAATGCCATGCTTTAAAAGATGCCACACAAAGTTTAGATTAATAAAAATTTTTCCATTTTTAATAAAATAGAAAAATTATTTCCATCGAATATATCGACATAATAATTCTGGCAAAAAAAAAAAACCGACTTCAAAACATATTTCATCTGTCTGTCTATAACGGTTCAAAAGTAAGCCCACATATAACAAAGCACATTAACTATTAGGACATCCTTGTCCCATAGTTATTGCTAAAGCTAGGTCTGCTATAGCAATAGCAGACCTAGCACTACAGCTTCTTGTTAATTTCAACCGTCTGTCTACAAGTGTTTAACAGTTGTTTTGTGATATACATCAAAGTACAGAAACTATAGGGCCACCCATTAATTTCCAAATTAAAATTATATACTTGCTGTTGTTAGCAATCAGGTTCTATGTAAATTTCAACCCTCTGTCTATAACGGCTCAACAGTTTGGTCATATACATCTAATTGCATCAACTATTGTAACACCCTTTAATTTGTAATCTAAAATATCTATACTTATATCATGCAAACTTGTGGACATTCTCTCTAATTTTTAAGTGTCAAATAACATTAATTTTGGGATCACCCTTTATTTTTTAAATTCAAATTATAGATTCTTTGTAAATTTCAAGCATTTGTGTACAACTACTCAAAAGTATGCCCATATACATCCAATGAAATAAACTATTGGGGCACCCTTTAAATTATAATTTTGAATATTAATATTAATACTTGTTATTATAACGGTTATAGCAACCAACATTCTGTCTACTTTGCAAGTGTTTGTCTATGACGATTCAAAACACAGGCCCATATAGGTTAAATAACATCAATTACGGGAACATCCTTTAATTTTTAAATTGAGATTATAAACTTATTTATATAGCGGACTTAGCAATACCTTTAAGGTTTCAGCTGCCTGTCTAAAACTGTTTAAAAATTTGGTCAAATTACATCAACTGTTGGGACACCCTTTAATTTTTTAATTTTAAAGTTGTGCCCTTTAAGGTTCATAATACGCGCTTTATTTTTTAAATTATTAACTGTTTTTAAAAACGGGAGTAATCTGTAAGCATCACCTTTCAAAAAAAAAATGGAAATAGATCTAGAAATGACTGAGTTATGGAGGCACAAGTACAAAAAAAAAATCACCATTCAGTTGAATTGACAATCTCCTGTTTTATTTTTTTTTTTTTTTGTTTTTTTTAAGTCGGTTTAGAAAAAGCTGATTTCATAAGTATTTCAACTACTACGGTTTTCTACATTTGAGTAAATAAGTTCATTTCTTGTATTACATTAGCCCTATTCACGATCTTTGTGCAATGGTCTTGCATTATAGCATTTGCAAAAAAGTGTAGCATACTTTTAGTTTACACCAACAAACAAACAGTAATGAGTAAAATATGCAACACATTTTGCAAATATTATGATGCAAGACCATTGCACAAAGATCGTGAATAGAGCTATTAACAAACGACAAAATTATGGCGTGTTCTTTTCTGAAAATAAATGTTACCCAACAATCACATAAAATGTTCTGCATGTTGCCTAAACCCCGAAATATTGTTTAATATAATGTAACATTTGCAAAGTGCCCGTAAATATAAATAAATTATCATAGTGTTTTGTGATATTTTTTTGTTTTTCATCCTCTTTCAACTGTATAAAAGAGCCGACAAAAATTCAGCCGCATACAGCGGAGAAAGAAAAATAGAATTACTGTTGGTTATTGTTGTTTTTGCTTAAACTTTGATTTTTGTCTTTGCTTTATTGTTTGGACAAAAATCTTTTTTAAAAGTTTGTCAGAAGTTTCCTGAAGAGTTAAGTAAGCGATAAAGAAATGGCCATTGAGACGTGCTTTGACCCTCAATAATCAATATCGGTGATTTAAATAATTAATCGGGAAAATAGCACGAAAAAAAGATTTTTTGCAAATTAATTAATATCAATTAAAAAAATTTCAGTTGTTTAATATAATAAAAACGCCATTAGTTTGCGAGCGTATGGGTTCCAAGTTTGATCACTGTCGACAATGAACCCAGTCGTTTGACCAATTTAATAGCCTGTTCGATTAACCACTTGAGTAGTTTCAAAAGCAAGCAATAGTAGAAAATTTTAAGGAACTTCTAAGATCCGACATTATCGCATTTATCTAAAAAGAACCCTGTTAAAAAATTGCTTTTTGCACTTTTCTAAGAATGCTTTTTGAGTTATCCTCGTACTTTGTTTTTTACAGTACAATTTATTTAGGTCATCATATTACTAAAAGAACACGCTGAATTTAAGTTTCATTAAGAATTCTTTTGAGTTAAAATTAATTAGGTAACTAATAATTTAAAGTATAAACTCTATACTTATAATAAAATTGCAACAGAAATGAAATACTTCGCCTTGTATGACTTTTTCTCTGTATGTAACTTTTGCACGCAAAACTATTTATAATATGGAGGTGCATTTATATAAAGGACACTTTTTTAACTAGAATATACACTTATAATTTTCAGGGCAAAGTACAGAAATATATAATGTAAGATACTTACAATATTTTTAAATTAGGACTGAAAAATGAAACTGCATTTAAATATAACTTAAATTTAAATGAAAATTAACTAAATGCGTATTTAAATACGAACTCAAAAATTGGCCTTGAATGTGGAAATTCGCATGATCGGTCCATGCGCTTCGAGGCAGCAAGCAAAACACCACGCCAAACACTAATTTGATCATGTCATTTGGAAAAATAAAGTAACTCCAATCCAAAAAATCAATATATATGGGGCGATGAGAATTAAAAAATTAGGAAAAAACATCAAGTGAAAAAATTAGCGCACAACAATTTTTTTCGAGTTACGGATCTCTGAAATTTTCAAATTTTTTGAAATAACAATGTGGGTATCATTTAAAACCTTTTGAAGAGATCTTAAAAGAAATACTAAATTTTTTTAAAAATGCTGAACCCATTGTCCAATTTGTTTGGAGTAACTTCACTCAACTAGATTTATATAGAAGGTGAAAGGTATATAAGATTCGGCATAGCCGAATATAGCACTCTTACTTGGTTTTCTTTAACACCAGGTGCTGTTGAGATCTAAACTCATGACTTGTGATCCTCTGTATAACAATCATGCAGACATTTCTACTTACGCAACATTTGCAGGTGTTTAGCATTTATACTTTATGAAAGTGAGAAAATGATAACCCTGAAACTCTTATCCTATGCTTAAATTTTATATAGTCTAAAATCCAATCGGGACAGCAATTTGTGCGCTATCTTCAATAATTTACAAAAAATTAAGTCGAAGAATCATAATTTCTTTAACTAATCCTTAGGTACGCTAAAAAAAATTATTTGTTAGTTACAGAAAATGTAAAAGATGATGTTGTGTTGGCTGTTTAATTTATTTTTTTTTTATCATTCATTCCACTGTGCAACAAACTTTTGAAAAACATGTTTAGTGGCATTTAGCTGCTTGTTTTATTCGTTTTGTTGGCTTGTTGACGTTAGTTGTCTTGTATTGAATATACTTTTTGTTGTTGTAGTTGTCGCTACTATTTTTGTTATTTTAATCAGATTGTGGATACTTTATATTTCAATTATTTTGAAATTCACGAAATGATATACATTTTGGAAAAGCGTTTTTCAACAAAACAAAAAACAAATAAAAATTAAACATCTGTAGAGTCCCACCCACCACACAGCCACACATACATACATAATGTTTGTGTGAATTTGAATTTCATTACAGAAAATTCTTTATCCACAAGTTGTTTCAATGAAGATCTTCTTTGTAGTTGTAATATTTTAATAAGAGTTTCTTTTAACAAAACGCTAATATTTTTTATTAAAATTCTAAAGACAGAATCGTGGACATGATGGGAATATTAAAAATAAAGGAACTTTACATGTATATGCATACAAAATATATTTAGTAAATATTAAAATATATATTCTTTTATAACTTTTAATCGTATTTTTAGATTAAGCTCTTGGTAAATGCTTGGGTATACTAAGTCAACAAATGTACGTTGTACTGGAACTACACTACATAAATTGTAAGATTGTTTGTAATACCTAATAATGAAAAAGAAAATTGTTGCACTTTTACTTGAGAGATGATACATGTCAACAGTTGTTTTTTTATATTTCACATTACCTTATCAGTTCATTATTAACTTGGCAGCACTGGTTAACATTATTTTCAAGTAATTGGACACACAAGTTTTCTTAAATTAAAATGATTAAATTTATATAGCCATAACATTGGCAATAGCATTTTCTGTTTATAGGCGAGAAAAAACGCCTGGATTTGCTAATATTCAAAGATCCGGCAAAATTGTTTTTTTAAGGTTATTTTTATTAAATATTTCTAGAAATTTAAAATTTTTGCAGATGCTATACTATTATGACTTCTCTAACAATTTGTATGTTTATGGCCTTATCGTTTCAAGCGGTTAAAAACAGTTACTTGAAACAGACAGCTATAACAGCAGGTAAAGTAAAATAAAAAAATTATAAGGTATCGCCATGGATGACGTGACGTAATTTACTTTTTAATCTCTTCAACTGTAATAGAGTATGAAAATAAAAAACTAAACGGGTTAAAAAAATTTATCTTTAGAATCGCAACAGGCAGATACTTTAAATTTTTAATAATAAAGAATTAAAATTAAAATGTTCCCGATAAGTGAGACGGAACCTTTTTTGGGATTCTAACTTCACTTATTTAGCGCAAACGAACTTACTTTTTTTTAGAGCATAGGCTGAATCTAACCCTTAGATGAAAATTTGAGAGCCTACACAAAAGCTTCCCTTTATCCTAGGGAACCGAACGTTCACAGCTCCACTCATAAACACCTCTGCTTTGCTTCTGTGAAAATATTTTCAGTGGTTCATGAGATACCGAATTATGTCCAAAATAAATCATATTCAAACGATGATCAGAATATCGTTTGACAATATAGATCAAGTGACTGGAAAAATGGGTGCCACTCATTTGTAGGGTGTTTGATCTCTAAAGTGTCGATCATAAAAGATAGTCAAGAGACAACTATTAAAACTAACAAGATCTAAGAGTTTCTTAATTGTTTTTTATTTACCTTAGCCTTTGTGCTCTTAGTATGATTCTACAATCTGGTTATGAGTATTTCTTTTATTCTTTTTTAATTGCAAAATGTAAAACAACTCCTCAGGTTTTTAGTTCATATACTCTGCTGCGCAACTGGTAAAAATATATTTAAGAATTGGTTGCTTTACACAAAGCAATATTTGTATATTATTCATAATTGTTTTTAATTCTCTTCAAACTTTTATATTGATTTGAAATTAGAAATTAGTTCAGCTGCTGCCAACAAGCCATTGTACTTTGTACATTTATGGAACTTGTATAGTATTAAATTTTACTTCCAAGTATATAGTTTTTAATAGGCTTTCAAAATTTGTTTAAGTTTAACCATCAAAACTTTTTTAATTGAAATAAATATGCACTTAGGAACAATAACATTTTCTAAATAATATTTTAAAATGTTTATTAAATTTTAAAGAAAAAAAATCATTTTCAAATCAAACAGAAAACTAGTTATAGAAATAATTTAAACCTTTTCAGTTGACCATACTTCTCCCCGTCTGCTCATCATAAGCGTATTAATATAATTCTTTAACGTAACGATGTACAGAAAATTTATATTCTTAAAGGTTTCTTTTTTGTTGCTTGCTTTTTCACTTCATACTCATGACAAGTTGCTTTTTAGATGGATACTTATGTCTACATATTTTTTGTTAAATTATTCAATGTTTTTTGGTTACCGGAAGTACTTGTTCTAAGGCTTAAGTATGTGAAAACAGGAAATTCAACTTGACACTTAAGTGTGTTGTACAAAATAAGTCATCGTCAAATAATAAAAGAAGCAATAGTAGTTTTATTTCTACTTTAGAAAAACAATTTTAAGAGGATAATTAAAATTAACTGAAATTTTATACATACACTGAGCAACAAAGAGTTAAGCACATTCCAAAAGGCAAGATAACATCTTAAACATTGATTGCGGCCTTGACTGAAGCAGTTTGTTGTAATCTCTGCATGTAAAGAATCTTAATACAATTACAGATTGTTTCTTTAATAAAATTTCGTAAATCCCTTATTTTGTTTTTATAATCAGTACAAAGTATTTCTATTGGATTTAAGACAGGCCAATTGCCAATTGAATTCATTTTATAAAGAAAACGGTGGCGTATTAGCATTCCGGATGAATATATGAAAAACGATATTAGTATTTTTACAAATAACTTATTAATGATCGGATAAGTGGAGAAGATGTTATTAGCTGAGTACAAATTCGCTTACCCAGCAGAGTGGTTCAGCGGAGGTGTTAAAGGACCAAGCACAAATGAGAAATTTTTTTTCTGGACTCCATTTCTAATATACGATTGTATCCTGAATATGTACATCTGTAAACGAGAGAATATTATCGCGAGTGAAAATATAATAGAACAAAGCAGCGAACGCAATTACTCCTTAACAAAAATAGCTTTGGGGTACGGTGTGATGTTTGCCTTCGCCTTAAAATGGTTAAATTTAATAAATCTGAATCTGATAGGAGTCAACTTAATGCATATAAACTTGAACGGTGATAATGGACTCCTTGAGTGCAGATAGAACTTAAATACAACCCGCTTGACGGCATTTGAAAAAAATGGAATATGAACTCGTGCCTAATACCCAGCATTGTCCGCATTGCTACAAGAAACAGTAGAATATTCGACGTGAATGCCATGAGTGACCCTGTCTAAAGCAAATGGTGTTAATACGAAGAATTTTGTGATAAAAATAAGTTCACGATTAAAGACTACAAACATGGTAAAATCAAGTTGAAAGAAGAAGCGATTTTATTTATTTTCACCGTAATTCTACACACGAAAAAGTTCACAAAGCGTTTTTATTTGTCGACCCACAACCACAAAAAAAAACTCCAGCGACATGTATTTCATAAAGCGTTTTTTTACAAATGACTTTATTGTCATAAATATGATACAAATGACTTTATTGTCATAAAATTCAGGGTCAGATTATATACCCTTATGAAATTATAACGAAGACAATTTTAGCAAAAGTGCGCTTTGAAAATTTATTTGGTTTTTTGTGACTGCGCACACACTCAGTGCACCTAGACTAATGAAACTTGGCAGAAAAATCTGAGATGGTCATAGGCTGTTAAGGCTAGAAAACAAGAAAAATCGGACCAAGGAGGAAAAAGTTCCCCTTAGAAGAACTATTCCTACCTCTGAAAAATGCAAGTTTTTTTAAATTTTCATGTAATTTTTTTAGCAATTACAACTTTTATTGTCAAGGAATGTTTAAAAACTTAAAGTCGGTCTCAAGAGATTCTAAAATGCCATTTTTGCCCCGCCCATTTTTGTGGGCGGTGAAAAAAAATATTATTTGAAAAAAGAATGTAATCATTACATGAAATGGATTGCATACGCCTTAAAAATATAGAAATAAATTTATATAGGCAGGGGGAGGTATCCCTCCAATCACAGCCCCAAAAACGTCCCTGTGAAAATATTTGTTTTTAATTTTTTTTTTGCCAATTTCCTAAAAATGTTTTAATCTTTATAAAGCCTTACCAATCCCCGCCTCCTAAAAATATTATTAAAACGATATTTTTATAATTTGTTACTTTATAGTATTTTATTTATCTGAAAATAATAAATTTATTCATGATATAATTTATTTATGATTGTAACGGTAAGTACAGTTAAGTACAGGTGAAATCATAAAAGAAAGGTAATGACTTTTTTGGAGTGGGTCTTCTACTAGGGTTAGACGCAAAAAGGTGCAACGTTTTTTTTTAGTATAAAAGTAGAGATCATAAATTTTATAGTGATACATAAAATTATACGGCTGGAGATCACTTTCCAGAACCTATTCACTTTTTTTTACAAAAAAAAAAAAAATAAAATCATTTTTTTAAAGTCGAACGAAATTTTTTATCTTAAAAATGTAAAACAAAAATTTTCTAAAAATTAATATAAGTGCCGCCAAATAAAGCCTTTCACAGGAAAAAATCAATACAAAATCTTTATTTGTTTAGCCACAAGAAAATGTATTATAATAAAGTCGATAAAACGTATGCGATTTATACAACTTTCCTGATTTTAATAGTGCCCCAAAACGACAAATCCTAAGCAAAAGCCTTGAAAATTCCTTATATGATGCAGAATTTTGCTATCTGCCCAGCTGCCAACATAAATTTTTACATTTCTTAAAATTAAGTTTTGGCCTTATGTCAGGCTAGATTGGCAAAATACCCCTCTGTGCTCCGGCTTGTCGCTTAAGCTTAAATTTTTTTTTAATATAATAATGCTAAAATATTATTTAATACGAAAAGGACAAATAAATATTTTTCATGTGTTGAATAATCAACAAATTTTTTCTACAAGTTTATTTAGCACTCCCTCGTTCCATATAGTGACTCAGACACTTCTTCTGATGGGTTAATAATTGCAAAAGAAACATGTGCGGGACAGACAGTACTTAAAGGGCAAAGAAAAATTTCAAAATCTAAAGTTTCGCAACAAAAGTGTTCTACCGTATCCGTGTAAAAAAATGTGGTAAATTGTGCATCTAAAAGTTTTCAGGATCTGACAGGATAGAAATAAATGTAAATTTTTCGGGAATTAGCAAACGTCGACAAAAAGACTTTTTGAAATCCTGTATTAAAAAAGCGGTGTTAGAGGTAGAAGAGCAGATAGAAGCAAATTATAGTATAGTCTTAAGTATATGTATAATAAATTGTAAAGTTACTAACGTTAGAGTATGTCAACAACTTTCTTTTAAAACAGATGAATAATATGTAGTCGATTTTGTTTTTGTCTTACATTTTTTGTTGTTGTAAAGTTCTTTTTTTTGGCTTTTTTAGAAGTAAGTAGACCACTGAACACTGATTTAAAAAACTTAAAATATAAAACTTAGTATTATAAAAAAAGACTTAAATAAAATTTAAATTATAGCAAATGCTATTGTACACTTCACTGTGATACATTTTTTCATTTTCTGTGTAGTTTTAAGAACTTCTAGATGAAGAAACATTTTTTAATAAGTTGACCATTTTAAGCGAAATTATAACACCTGCATTTAACTTCGGTCTTTTGTATTAAAACGCAAATTATATTAAACACTATTAGCATTGGATTTTGTTTCTGGATGTTAAAAAGTATAAAATCAGTTCAACTTTCAGTTTTTGAAGACTTTATCCCTTCTTTTGTTGCGGCATTTTAAAACGACATCAACAACGATAACTGTACAAAAAATTTAATTTCAATAAAGTTGCTTAAAGTATTTGAACACATTTTTGAATAGTTATTTTAATACTTCAACATTTATACATACAAAAAATAGATGTATTAAGTTCCAATGCATACATCCGTAAACTCAGTGTTAGTGAACCGAAAGTATGTGTGAACAAACTATAAATGTCATTGCTGAATTGTGTATGTGTGTGTGTGTTTTTTTTTTGCATTAGTATTATACTTTTGTTATTATACTTTTTCGGTTCATTGTGGTATTTTATATAAATATAAAAATTGTGCAGCTTTAAATTACAATAAATATAAAATGCATTTGCTGTTGAACAAGCAGTTGCTCATTGAAAAATAAACTAAAAGTAAAAACAAACTAAATAAAATATTATACAAATAAAAGAAAATAACAAATGTAGTTAAGTGAATTTTCTTCTTTACTTAACAAAAAAATTAATATATAAAAATAATAATAACAAAACAGAACAGAACAGAACTGAACAGAAATGTCCAATATTAAAATTACAAAAATGTAAAGGGTAAGAAAGCATTGTCATATAAGAACAACAATATTTACTCCTAAAAATACATTAATATATATATATATATATTATACAATATATTAATTATTAATATTATTAATATATTAATATATATTATACAATTAATATTCCCTAAGAGAACAAAAAAAAAAATTAATAAAAAGGTCTTTAAAGTCTTACAAAACTTCTAAGGATTTTAATGAATGATAAAAAATTTTCACGACTGTCGTCATGGCAATAAAATCACAAGTCTAAATATATTGTTACGTTTTTCGTTTTCACTTTGCAAACGTTAAGATTCTGCTTGATTGCGGTTATTAACAATCCGCTTTTTCATTTTCATTTATTTTCACCCATTGGCTCTAGCTGGATCTAAAACCACCATCTTACCAACTCTGCCCCAGTGGCTATACAATATTTTTTCCCATTCTTCCACTTAAGCCTGAGCTGAGGTAAGTGATTCTGTTTACTATTACAGAAGCCACAAGCAACTCCACTATCCCGATTAGTCTGAAACAATCTTCTTTTTTTTCTCAACGCTTGGTTGGGATTTGAACTTATGATCTTCTTTTCTGTTAACCAACTAATCTTTAAATCTGTTTGCTAGTATTGGAGAATACCGAATTACTCAAACGTATTTATTTACAATACTACTTCAACAACAACAACAGCAACATAAACTTTGTTGTAGATATATTAAGGTAGAATTATACAGATCTTTATCGCAGAAAAATCCATTTTAAAACTTGGTTAAAGAAATTTCTTTAGTATGATAACTCTCGCTTTGTTTCGAAGTTTCGTTAGTTTTTATTTAAATTATCTATCATGTTCAAATCAATGGCCCATAATTATTTTCTTAAATAAAGTATACTGTTCGAGTTGTACAGTAAAGTTTTCTTTAAAGTGAACTTTTTTTTTGTACTAAAGACACGTAAAATATATTTTATAGGTAAAGGTCGGTTTTAAATTTAAAGTCATCTGAAGTTGCTTTTAACTGATTTAGTAGCGACGCTATCAAAATAATTCTAACTAACATTTCAAATTTATTCGTGGAACTTAATTCATTTTACATTTTTTTATAACAAAGTGCTTAAACTTATTTACAAACTTTTATTATTTTCAAATTAACAAATTTCTTTATTTATTTATTTATTTATTTATTTTTTTTTTTTTTAATTTTAATCTAATAATGGCAGGGGTAATTAGTTTCTCCAGGAACGGCACATGGACCTGTACTTTCGTATAGGAAGTGATAAATCCTGAACAGGATATTATAGTATAAATGATTATATTATTTTATTTTATTTATTTGAAAACACGATGGCATTTTAGTAAAAGCCAGTTAAAAAAAAACGTGCGCGATTATAACCTCACTTTTTTGAAAAAGGAAAAACTGCTCGCACGCAGATGTTCCCCCTTCGAGATAAAGTAATAAACTCTATTTATTTTTATATTTGTTTTTTATTTTCAACAAAACATACTAGCAGATGATCAGAGATGGCAAACATATTATTTGTTTAAAGTGTCAGCCAGTTGAATTCGGTTCAACTTAAAATATATTTTATTTTTGACTATGGTATCTAAAAAAAGTTAATAACAGGTTTTAAATTTCAAATAGTTTTAAGAGAAACCGACTTTAGTGGGTCTCTATGGTTATCTTGAGTAGATAAAAAGCTTCAACGAAATCCCAAAAAAGCAACCATTATTATTTTTAAATTTTTCGCAAACGAAGCCTTTTCGTAATTGGTGCTATGCGCAAGCACATGGACGATACCCCCAATCGTGATGTTTTGGCAATTTGCTGTTGGGGTCTTTCGCTTGAGTGCACGGCTGAACGTGCTACCTCATATGGGTGATACAGATATTAAGGAATCAGAATTTTTCGATTTTCTTGGTATGAAAATGCGATGCGATGTTCGGTGGCACAAGCATATTTTTCAGGTCACAAAAGAAGCATTCAAGTGCCTAGGTTTTCTAAGACGGTGCAAGACTGAAAGTGCAATATAACTCTTGACCGCGTGCATCGAAGAAGCTCATCAATGACAGTAGGATATTCAGCTCTATTAATTGGCTGAAGCATCTACGCAATTTGGGATGTGTTTCACTTTTGTATTATAACTACAGCTAAAAGTGTCGTTCTTCATCGATTGGCCAGTAGATCGCACTAAGCATTACAGGAAAAATTTGTTTTTTAGCAGGACAGTTTGTATGTCGGGTAAACTCCCTGTATCCTATCATTTGCAGTGTGCAAAGGCTTAAATCGAATATCCTTCTCCCCTTCTTTCCATAACCTAATTTCCTAGTTCTGGCATAATACGTTGCATAAGTAGGCGTCTTTCCCTGAGTATAGGGCTCGTTAAAAAGCGATAAGTAAAATAAAGAAAAATCTTTAGCAAATCAACAGATAAATTATTTTCTTCACTTCCTTTTAGGATGTAATTTTAATTAACATCAAGTGTTGTGTTTCTTACAATAATAGATTTTTTTTTTATTAATTTCTCAACAATTTTTTAGTTTAATAAAAAATTTTATTAAACAATTTTTTCTATAAAAAACAGTCTGTTGATTTAAATAAAATTTTTGTAATAATTTAAAGCTGAACTAAATTTCTTCGTTAATATTACCCACGGAATTAGATCCAAAAATGGTAACTCTTTTCAACTCCAAAAAGATTTCTGAAAGGATTGATTTTTACAACGAGGAGGAATATTTGAAATGATCCCTTTTGTTAAATTTATGAAAATAATTATATTAACAGCAAAGTATACTTTTTTTTAAGGTTTTAAAAAATTTAAATTTAAATAATAATATTTTCAGAGGGATTTGTTTAGACAAAAACTGATTTTCTGTGGATTTTTGGGGATAACAACTCGAAAAGATTCTGTGAACACTGTTTATCAAAAAGCTGTTCGGAGAGATTTGATGTGTTTTATTGTACTAAAATGAAGATAATTTATAAAAAATATGAGAAGCTAACGATTTTATTATTAATTAGTATCATTAAAAATTTTCATATAAATTAAAATAAAGTATGGAAAATTCTTAACTTTAAAAAGTTTGCATGAAATATTTTCTTTTTCAATAAAATTAATATTTATTTCAATATAAATTTTTTGTGAGTTATTCAATTCTGCTTTTTGCAATAAAAATAAAACATATAAGCAATAAAAAACATAAAATTAACAACATTTAAAGAAAATTTAAAAATCTACAATTCTTTAAATATTAATCAGTCTGCTCGCTTTCCATTTCATCGCTTTTGAAATTTTTACTTAAATATTTACTTTAAATATTTTTTTTAATAGCATTATATTTATGTGGAACTTTTTTATTTCTTTATGAAATGCTAATGACATTATTATAGAAGTCTCGTTTGCAGATTTGTTTTTGAGCTCCACACACATGTGCGCCATATTAAGTTCAACCCAGTTGTTAAGCCAAAGAAAACCCTAGAGGGATTTTTCTATTCTCATTTTCTCATCATTTATGCGTGTCATTTTGTGTTGGCATTGTTTTTGGTTGCTTTGTTTAAGTGTGAGATTATTTTTGTATATGTACGTATGTATGGATGCATCAGTGTTGCCGTTTGGTTAAATTTTTTTGTAACTTTTAAAGGCTCCTCATAACATGTATAATTTTGTTATACGAGGGCTGCTATATATATTTCTGGCCTGGCAACGCTGAGTGCTGCCAAGTGCAATCTGACATTTCCATTGGAAAGTTTGTCATTTTTAAGCATAATCGTACTCAAAACGTTTTGACGTACGACCATTATTTGTGTTGTTTACAGTGACTTGAAAAAATTAATATAGAAACAAATGGAATTAACTCGTGAACATTTTCGTGCCATCATTTTTCACAACTTTCGCCGTGGATTATCACGACAAGAGTGCATTGATGAACTTAAATCTTTGTATGGCGATGAAGCGCCATCCTATAGCACTGTAAAAAATTGGTATAATGAATTTAATCGTGGCCGAAGCTGGCTCAAAGACGAATTCCGTGAATGCAAGATCGACATGCGACATACCGAGAGATAGAGACATCCTTGGACATTTCTTCCACCAGCATACATTCGATACTGCATGAACACCTGGCCGTAAAAAAGGTTTGTTCTCGTTGGGTCCCGCACAATTTTAAAGTCGCTCAAAAAAAGGCTCGTGTCGATAGGTGCAAAGAAATGTTGCAAAAATACGATTGCGGTTCTTCAAAAGACGTTTATAAGATCGGCACAGGTGACGAATCTCGGATATATTCGTATGAGCCCGAAACGAAAAAACAATCGACCGTGTGGGTCTTCAAAGACAAGCAAAATCCAACGAAAGTTGTTCGTGGAAGAAGCACTTCGAAGCAAATGGTCGCCTGTTTCTTCGGAAAAACTGGTCATGTGGCGACTGTTCCGCTTGAGCAACGTAGGAAGGTCACTTCTGAGTGGTACTCTACAATTTGTTTGCCTGAAGTCATCGGAGAAATTCGAAAAACCAACAAGAGAAGACGAACCATTGTTCACCATGACAATGCGAGCTCTCACACATCGGCTCAAACCAGAGCGATTTTGACCGGCCAAAACGTCGAATTAATGGGTCATCCGCCGTACAGCCCTGACTTGGCACCTAATGACTTCTTCTTGTTTCCGCACATCAAGAAAAAAATGTGTGGTCAACGATTTTCGTCGCCAGAAGAAGCTGTTGAAGTGTTCAAAAACCATGTTTTAGAGGTGTCTCAATCGGAGTGGAAAAAGTGCTTCGACAACTGGTTTGAGTGCATGCAAAAGTGTATAAATCATGCTGGAGAATACTTTGAAAAACAATAAAACCGTTTTTGATTATAAATATTCGCATTTTCACTATTAGGCCAGAAATATATAGAGCAGCCCTCGTATTAGGCCCAATTTTTGTAACTTTAGCTAAAGTTCAATTCGTGAGAAATTACAAAACGTTTCTTGCTTTATGTTTAGAATCAGCAATAATGTTTCTGGCAACAATTCTTTCCAACTTTGAAATGATATGGGCTGCATTTTATGCGGAAAGCTAAGCATTCTGTTCAAACTTGCGAAAATTATTAGCCACTCGTGTTATTCCGCTTTAAAAATTTGACAACAGTACCAATATCTCGATTTAGAAGAAAGTTGTCTTTTAATTTTCTTCATAAAGTACCGGATTATATTACAGACAAATTGTCATTAATTTTATGTTAAACTTTTATGCAAATAAGGCTCAAATTTATCATTAATAACAATATTTTAAAATAATTAGAGTTGTAAATTCTATCGAAACTTAGTCTTTCCAAGAAAAAGGTTAGATGAATTTAGAGAAAAAAAACTTTAACTAATTTTATTGAATGGGATTAACACGAATTTTTCCATACTGAAATATTAGTATTGAGTCCTAATTTAATCTTTAACGGTATGAAATTTTTTTATATGCTTTTCTTTTTATATTTTCGTTTTGTCTTTGTTCAGTAAATGAATTTGTTGCCTACTAGATTTTATATCAATTTCATTAAATTACTATTTATTTAAGGAAAATTAAAAAAAAAATGTGACTTTTAATGAAAATATGTAACTTTTTTTAAAGAAAATGCGTAACTTTTTCCTGTCTTTTCCTGGCAACACTGGAATACATGTATGTGCGTATGTTTGTTTGTATAAATGTATGCATGTTTCTCTTTGATATTATTTTCATGTTTGAATGCGTGAATCTTTCATTGTAATTTCCATTTTACCAAACACTTTTTAAAGCGTCAATGTTTGTGGTTAAACTTACAAGTTGCCATCATCATTATCATGCAGTACCACAGCCAAATGCAAAATGGCCACCATTCTCAATAACGTCGTCAGCGTTTGCCATTTTAGATAATGAACAGTGGATCTTAGGTTTTAAATGGAATGTAATTTATTCATAAGATATACGGTTACGACTTATCCTATAAAGCTATCAAATTGTGTTGAATAAGGTGACTAACTTCCACCACTAACCAGTGTGCAGTGCGCAAAAAAATAAAAGAAACAATTAGATAACACATAACGCATTTGCTGCGTTGGGACGTGTGTCTGCTTGTAATTAAAAAGAAAATATATATTTGTAAAGTAGCTGTAATGGAAAAGTTATTAAAAATTCAAATCTACCGGAGACGCAACAAGTTTAAAATAAATTTTTTAAAAATTTCGATCGCTTGAAGTTCGATTTGCCGCTGCTTTTTTGATCTCCTTAAATTTTCAAACACGTTTTTAAAAGAAACTTTAATATTTTGTTTGCATTCCCTTAATATCATCAAATTGTCAAAGCTGTACTGCTGGGTGTGTTGTGCGTTTGCCTTCATATAATAAAGTCAGTTCAGAAGAACAGACATTTGATTAAAGCTTCATATTCAAATGCCCATTGTTCATGATCAGCTGAAGCTTTTAAGTAGAGTTGTTTTTTGCTAGAGGCTAATTAGAAAATATTTAATGAAACCATGCAAAAGCTCGTAGGTGAAGTATCTTCATAAATATCAGCCCTTATGGGCATCAGTATAATTACAAAATAGTTTGCTCTTTCTGTACCACTGTACACAATTTGGTTTTGTTATTGTTTTTTTTTTGTGGCCGGTTGGATGTCTTCTAGTTGTTTTTGCGGTTTGTGGAAATTGCACTTTCTGGTTTTCAGCTTTGAGAGCGAATTACCAAAGGATGAGTAAGCGAATAAATGTTTTCCGTTTATTTTAGTTTTCATAACCCATTTTCTTCATGCTGCTTCCATAATGAACGCGACGTGAACGAACGAAATTTTGCACAAACGTTTTTCTTATGCGTGGTAGAATTAGTACTCCATAGCAGCGGCAGTTGTAATGGTGTCTTAAGGATATTGCCTTGTCCTTATTTATGCAAAGTGTTTTTGCTTTGCTGTCATTTATTTCAAACACACATACACACAGCGACAATTATTCCTTTCTATTTTCTCCATTTCTCACACACTTTATATAAAATCTCATAATAAATGCAGGCAACCACGAAATAAAATGGAAATAAATATTTAAAATAGAAAGGAAATAAAAACCATCACAATAACATTAGTAACACAAGAGAAAAAAAATTGTTTAAATTTCTTAATAGTTAAAATTCCCTGGAGTAAAAAGTGCTGAAGTCAAAGGCCTTAATATATAATTATTTAACTTTTAATTATTGAATGATTTAATTTAAGAGTTTTATAATTGATTTATTCTTAACCAAGTAGTAATTTGTTTAAAAAATTATAATTTTGAATGTCAGGAAACTTTTTTTTTATTTATTTCTATTTTTTTAAATTTATAAACATTTATGTAGAAGTTTATGATTAAAAAAATATTTATCCCAATAAAAAAAATTCATTTATTCTAATAAAAGGAGGCATATCCAAGGACATAATGTCCATGAGAGTTTTTAAATTTATTTTATTTATTTTTAATATCCTTTAATTTTAAATTTATAATATATTTTCCTTTGCATATATGAAATTTTTGGTGCGGCCGTCATTCAGTTATAAATTCTTTGTATGGATAAAATGTATTTTATAATATTTTTTTCGGTAGGCTTAAGCCGATTAGACCTGACTTATCTTTAGTATTTCCCGTGGGGCCACGTGAAGTCATTGCCTTATACTGATAAACCAGCCAGTTTTTAAAATTGTTATTTTAAAAAGTGGCCTAAGATTAGCTGTTCATCATGCGCTTTTTATAAACTGCTGCACTGTCAATATAACCGAGATCATGTTCCAATGTTAATATTTAAAATTTTCCGTTTTAAAAAAAAAGTATATTTTAATTGATAACCTTTGCCTTGTTTCTGTAACTTAATAGCCAATTTCACAATAACGAAAGAAAACTTAAGCGAAAGAAAGTCAGTCACTCACTTTCGAGCCTTTTTGGCTTTCTGTGTGTCACTCACTTTCGTTCGCTTACAGTTACGTTTATAAATATTTCTTTTTTACGTTTTAAGAAACCAAGGTGGTACCAGATCGTAAGTTTCTGTACATTATAGCGATTTTCTTTAAAAGTATAAAAAATACTACGTAATTATTTGAATGCAAACACAACCGTGCGTAGCAGTGATCAGCTGCTTACAAATAAAAATAAAAGATACACCAATGGTTTTGTGTTATTATTTGTATTAAACAAACAAAAACAAATTGATTAGAAAAATTAAATTATATAAAAGTGTTATTCGATTCTTTAACCCACTCCAATTTAGAAATTATAATCGTGAGTATCATCTTATTTCTTAAAAGCAAGTGCTTGTATTATCATTTTCTTCGTCAGCACAGATGGATATAACAGTGGACACTTCAGAGGATGAAGCAAACTGCAATAAAAACAATTTCCATTTAAAATGAAATCAATTATTGTATTTATTTTTACACTTACCATTTGTTATCCATTATTAATTTATAATTTTAAGTTAATTTTTTTTTATAATGTTATTATTTACACGAACATAAAATAGTAAGTGACCGATTTTGACATTTGCGTTCGCAGTGTTGACAACACCTTCTTTACACAGAAATCGGTTTTTGTATGAAAACACTTACGTTTTCTTTCGAGTTGTTGTTCGAGCCATCGTTCGCATAGGAGTAAGACTGTGAAACTCAAATCAGTTTTCTTTCGCTTAGAATACGAAAGAACATATTCTTTCGTTACTGTGAAATTGGCTATAAGTGACAAATTTCTTAGATGACAGTATTATAGACATCTTATTTTATACAGGGTGAGCTAGACTTAAACGTCAACATTTTTATTACTTTATATCATATGATTTATGATTTACTCTAGTTCACATTGTATAAAACAAGATGAACATAATAATTTTATTTGAGAACTCTTTCACGTTGTTTATAGAAACGAGGTAGTGTTCTGTTAAATGGTACGTATTTAACAATGCAATTTATAAATAACAAAAAATCTATTAGCAGGTAATTCTTGATTTAGTTGCAAGAGAAAAACACAGTTAGTTTTATTTTTTTTTACCCAAATACTGTAGAAAAACAAAAATAATAAAACCGTCAAGTGTGAATTTGACTCACACCCATTAGTATTTAATTTATTTTATTATTATTTTTTAGTACTTTTACAATAAGGTTCTGTAAAAATTACTGTATTATTAGGACACCCTTTAATTTTCATTTTTTATAGTGGTTGTTATAGCGACTTGGCAACACAAACCCTGCGTAAATTTATAGTCACAGCCTATTACGATTCAACAAAATAATGTCATTCAGGGGAAACCCTTTTAGTGAGTTTAGCCACAAAAGTTGATTTTGTTATTAACTTTTTTTATATAAAATTTGTCGAGAAGATGAAAAAGCAATCAAGATTTTCTTCCAAGCTCTTTATACTTTTATTGCAACATTGACATAAAATAATCAAAGAAAGACTTTAACGATATTTCTTTAGAAATAAATTATGAAATCTTTTGCAGTGACCGATTTAATTATTTCAAAAATTTAAGCAATTAATATTTGATTTATACAGTGTTTTCTTCATAATTCATCAATGAAAAGCAAATTTTAAAATTAAATACAAAATAAAACAATTGAAATGTGGTTACAGTCAGAAAAAGCTACTGAGTTCGAGACCAGAAAATGGGATCGTAAGTAAAAATGTCATTAGCGAGACAAAGAGAGGCCATATTAATGAACTTTACGGTTTTTGAAAACACACTTTAATTTTTTAATTTATTTTTATAGCAGACACATTTACTGCTTACTACGGTCATGCAATCGATAGGCACATTAACATTGCAACACCTTTTAATTTAAAGTTTTATATTTTTACCTCTTGCTATAGCGCACATTATTTAACGAACACTGTGAAAATTAAAAGTCTGCCTGCCTATCACAGGTAATAAAATAACAATATCACGTAAATTTTGGCACACCTTTTAATTTTCTCTTGTTTTAGCGGCTATAATAATACATCCTCTGTAAAACTTTTAAGAGTCTTTTAATTACAATTTCAGAGATAGAAAGCTGTGACAGACGGACATACGGATTTACGGACAGACATTGTGACGAAAACATTAGTGTTACGTTTTTGCATTTAGTGTACGGAATCCTCAACGCATAGATTGTTTGTTGGTAGTTTCTGTTTTAAATTGATTTTTCGGAAATTTCTCATTCTTTTCTAAATTCTGTTGTAGTATAGAATACAAGCTTATGGTTACTGAATAAGTTGTGTTCTTTTATTAAGTTTTCAAACCTATTAAACACTTGAGAAATATAAATTTTAATTTTTTTCTAAATTTTTTTATTTGTCTCTATTTTCCTTTGCTGTCACAATATTCGAAGTTTTTGAGATACAAAAAACTAAGTTTTTAAACTTTAAATGAAGAAAATTTATTTTAATCAAAACCACCTCTTTCGACACTATGTCTGATCGTTTGGCTTAACAAAATTTTTTTTTGCCTTTACAAACTTGATTCCAACACTAGCACGGACGGACAAACGGACATCGCTCAATCGACTTCGCTACGCATAAGAACTCAAAATATATCGGAAATCTATATTTTAGAACTTATTTTTTTTGGTAAAGCGTATAATAATTAAGCGAATTAAAATACGAGGGATTGCATTTTAACATTAAGAAAGTTTTAATACTTCTAAAATATTATCGATTTTTTTAAAAATCTGATAAATTAAGTTATGATGAAAATCTTGTTAGGAAAACAAGGAAAAGTAAATAGTAAGTTAAAAATCTAGCCAGATCCACAGAGAGATGGATTTTTAAATGACTTTAAAAAAATAAATGAAAATATAAAAAAAGACAATCTTTGATGAGTATTTGAAATTTTTCTATAGTATTAATAAATTTAGGAATACTATCAGAAAGTTCTAGATTTAATAACTTCATTAAATAAAGTTTTAATATATTTTATACAATTCAGTTATTTATATTAAAGTACAATGTTTTAGTTTCTTAAACACAAATTGAATATTCCAAAATAAATTATTATTGTATTTAAGAACAAAATGGTATGCAGCAGAAGTTTTTGTTTTTAAAATAAATTTAGTCAATTTTAAAATGCAATTAAGAACTCTGAAAAAATTTGAAATTACTATAAATCAGTGATTAAAAATGCTTGAATATTTTCAATGCATATATAGTTGTTTAACTGTTGCTGTGGGGAAATGTTTGCTGCAAAGGCAAAAAGCAAATGCAAAAAAAAAAAAGCATTTTCTTTAGCTGACTATGTGTTTCTTTCTGCAGCAAAGCAATCAGCAAAGCTTTTATTTTGAAAATGTTTGCTGTTGCTTGATTGCTGATTGCTTATTTTTATTTTTGCTATTGCTTAACTCTTTACTATAAAGCTGTGGCTGACTGCGATTGCTATTTCTTGTTGTTACTTGCTGTACTTCGCTGCTTTTCATTCCTTTGAACATTGGCAATGTATTTATGGATGTGTTTTTTTTCTTTAAAAGCAACAGCAAAAGAAGAAACAAGCATCAACTTATTGCTTAACCAACAGCAAACGTTTTCAAAACAAATGCGCTGCTGATTGTTTTGCTACAGAAAGAAACACAATGTCAGCTGAAGCAAGTGCGTTTCTTTCTCTTTTCTTGCATTTGCTTTTTGCTGCTGCTTTGTTTATAATGAAATGATTTGTAAATGCTGAGACATGGATTTTTTATTTGCTGAAAAACATTTAAGCAAAGCAAAGATTTTAGTGCTGTTTCTATTTTTAAGCAAGCAATTTAACAATGCTATAAATCTTATCTACTAAAATATAATTGAAATTGTTTAGTAAAAGCACATATAAATAATTTTAAATTACACTTATTTTAATATATAACTTGTTAATATTTTTTATTTTTTTCTATTTTCTAAAACAATCTGCCATATTTATAAAAAAATAATTTAGTTTTCAAATCCACATTATTTTGTAATTAAATTATTTTTAATGTTATTTTAAAAACTGAAACCAAAACATAATTTTCCTACTGCTTTAATTGACTCATTTTGTATGACAATATTTTTACATTATGTTCATTACACAAATATTCTGAACCTTTTTTCCTGTGAAAACATTTGTTAACACTTAAAATATTAACAAAAATGTTTTGTTTTAAATTAATTTTA
This sequence comes from Gymnosoma rotundatum, assembly GCA_916610165.2. NCBI lineage: Eukaryota > Metazoa > Arthropoda > Insecta > Diptera > Tachinidae > Gymnosoma > Gymnosoma rotundatum. Next base: position 29,400,012 of record OU744336.1, read on the forward strand.
TTAAAATTAAAAACTAAAGTGAAAAATGTACATAAAATTGCAGGGAACACAACAAACAAACAAGCAAACACAAGTCATAACAATTACTCATACGCACTCTAGTGTCAACGTTAACATCAAAGGCAACATTAAAACACTTACATGTGTGTGTGTGTGTATATGGGAAAAAGTGTAATGTAAAAAATAAACACATCTGTCGGCATACTAACACATACTTATGTACTACTAGTTGTTCATATATGTGTACGTGTGTATAAAATTTTGGAAGCGTTTAAAAAAAGTCATTGTGTAAATGCAGCTGTGCATTAAAAAATATGTATGTTACTTGCATATGATAGTGTGTTCATAAAATATACATGTATACATACATACATATAAAGCGACCATATGCACTCAAGAAAAACACACAAGCAAAATATTTGTTTTCACAACACATACAAACTGACGCTTGAACCATACACAAGCATTTTCATGTAGCAAATTTTATATAAAAAAAAAAACAATAAAAAAGGAAAAACAAAATATTGCAATTTTTATATAAATTTACATATAGAATACAACAATATTTCTTCACAACAACTGAAAAAACAAATAAAAAAAAAAAAAAAATGAAACTATTGTGTGAACATTTTGTGGTTCATTTTGGTGAAAAATTATATTTTGTTGTTGTATTTTTTTTGCATTTTCAACGACAAAGCATATTTTTACGTGTGTCTTTTGTAAAACAAAGACTATTCCGTCGTTTGTATGTGATTGGATTTTTTCAGCAATAATTCTTTTTTACCCCGTTTCTAACAAAAATAATGTTTGTAATGTTAAGCGCTGTCTATAAATATTTTTTTTTTGGAAATGAAATGAATGGTTTACACAGCATGCGGTTTCAGATGCAATACCTCCAAGAATATGGTTACTTTTTTTTTTTGATATTTAAAAACCAGCATTTATATTTTGTTTTTATTGTTTTATAAAAAACTTAAAAAAAAATTAATTTGTAGTAAAATTTAAAGTTCCCTCAATTCACTTAACATCATTTTTGTTACCGTGAGAATATTTTTTTTGTTAATTATTGTTTGTGTAAGAGTGTAGTATTATTAATTGAATATAAACTCGTAAATGTATGCAACTTTGATATATTAAACAAAGAATTTTATTTGAAATAATTATTTAAAAAAAATTTATATTCGATCAGATTTAAAAGTTTTTTTTACCATTGAAAATGTATCAATATGAGTGTTTGTATAAAAAAGCAAAAGAGTAAAGGTGCGTTTAGACTACGTCTACAAGTCACGTCACGGCATCTTATATTGATCCATTGATTCATTTATTTTTTCCAAATAAACAATAACAACTTAAACTAAAAGTATAATAAAAACAATTCCTTACATAGTGTATTTACTTACTTGTGTATTTAGAGCACGCTCTATTTTATTATGTTAAACTTTACGTGTTTTAGTGATGCTAACTTTTGCTTTTATTCAGAGTATTTTTTTGCTATAATTACCTTCATATTATTTTTTTAGGGTACTTCAAAACCCTGTTCACTTTTTCTTCGGTAATTATTTTTGAAAATTATTTTTAAAAGATAGCAGAGAGATGATGTTTTTGAAATTTATTTTTTTTATGTTAGTAATAATCATATTTGGGTTTTTTCAATTTTTCAGAGCGTTATTTTTTTAGGACAAACGTGTGAGCCTCTCAAACTTAATTCTTAAAGTTTTCTTTTTTTTAAATTATCACTACGTAATATTAAATAGATGACATTACTGTTTTAAATATTTAAATGTTCTTTTCTACAAGAGCAGGTTGTGAACGTGATAATTATAAATTAAATTTAATATGACTTATTTCATAGTAACATAACAGATGCTGAAACTTTTTATTTCCAAAAATGTTGAATTTTAAACCGATTTCAAAAAAAGAGAGTGTTATCAAATTATCAACACGATTAAATGTTTGTACCCATAGAAATCACTTAAAAGGTAAATTTACATATTATTCCCATTTTAAAAAAGTTTAGAATTTTAAAAGTGAAAGGGTGTTTCCATACGATTTTTATAGGTCTATTAAATCGTGATGGATATAGCTCCCAATAAGAGAAATTAGTAATAAAAAATTAAGGGTGTCTCCATAAATCACATAATTTGGCTATTTTTTGAATCGTTATAGTCAAACATTAGAAATTATATGTGTGCTACACAAAGCAATTATTAATATTTTACATTATATATTAAAGGGTGTGCTAATAAGTATTGCAATTTGATGTATATGGCCTTATATTTTTTAACGGCATAGACAAACAGTGTCCGCTATAACAACAGATATAAAATTGAAAGTTAAATGAAAATTAGTTGACGTACTAGTAAATGGCCTATGTCCGTTTGTCTGTTTTGAAGTAGGTTTTTTTCAAGTATGATTTTTTTAATTATTATAATTTTTTTATATTTCTATGAATTCAATAAAATTATATAAAATTACTTTGTATGAAAAACAATTATATCGCTTTTTCCTTTTTTCGATTTAATAGCCCGCGCACAATAAAATATAAATTACGGTATATATATACTTATACATTGTCAATTCATTATTTTTTTATGGAAAGGAAATTTAGCAGTAATTAAGTATTAGTTATTTATATTATTACAAGTTAAGATGAAAATAAAGAAGTGCATCTCATTGAAGAGTTAAAGGCATTTCCAAATTTAGTAATAGATTTATTTATTCATACATATACGTGGGTACATTGCACAAAAAACACACACATATATATATATATATGTATGTGTGTTTTTAATATATATATACTGGGTGTCACAACTAGAACGCCATTTTTAAATTTAGCGCGATTCGAAGTGTCATTGTTTGACATTTGAACAAATGTTATTGTTTGCTAGTAAAAGGTACGAGGTTAGTAAAAATGGAGCGCTACACGAATGAACAACGAATTCTCATTGTGAAATTATTTTACCAAAATGGTGAAAGTTTTGCGGCTACAGTTCGCTAATTGCGATCAATTTGGGATCACAATAATGCTTTAAAAGAGTGAACTGTAAAGAGATTAATGGATAAATTTGCCGAAACTGGGTCTGTTAGTGATGTAAAGACAACAACGCGCCTTCGACCAGGTCGATCGACCGAAAATGTCGCAGCTGTACGTGATGATGTCGCTCAAACTCCATCCATCTCAATTCGACACCGAGCTCAGCCAATTGGTGTTTCCAAATTCATTATGTAGCGAATTTTAACGAAAGATTTGCATCTTCATGCATACAAAGTTCCATTTACTCAGGAACTGAAGCCAGCTGACCATGGACAGCGAAGGGAGTTCCTTAATTGGGTATTGGAGAGACAACACAAAAATGGTGATTTTGCCGATAAAATCATCTTCACTGGCGAGGCCCAATTCCATCTTGATGGCTTCGTCAGTAGGCAGAATTGTCGCATTTGGGGTGAGGAAAATTCTCGAGTGATTCACGAGAAGCAAATGCATCCTCAACGTGTCACTGTATGGTGTGGTTTTTAGGCTGGAGGAATCTTTGGACCTTTTTTTTTGAAAATGAGGCAGGTCAAGTGCAAACGGTCAACGGTGTTCGGTATCGTGAAATGATAACCAGTTTTTTCTTGCCTAGAATTGAAGAAATGAATGTGGAGGGTCTGTGGTTTCAACAAGACGTGTTTCAACGGACGTGTTATTTCGCGTTTTAGAGACCAGAATTGGCCGCCTAGATCGTGCGATTTAGATTTTTTTCTTTGGGGTTTTTTGAAGTCGATGGTTTACGCGAATAAGCCGACGACGACTCAAGCCTTAAAAGAGTAAATTGGACGTTGCATTTATGAAATACCGCAGCATTTTATATATATATATATATACATTTTTGTTTTTACAGTAACTTCAATTTAATTTTCATTACCAGTAAATTATACTGATATTTCATATTTATTATCAGCAAAACACATTGCAAGTTAAACTTTTTTATTGCGTTATAAATCTTAAGGAAAGATATTTCCAAAAAATACATTTGTAAATAATTTTTCTTTCTAAAAATGTTTAGAAATTATATTAAAAATGAACCAAAAATCCGAAAATTAGTCAATTATCATTCACAAATTTTTTGTTAAATAAACTGAAAAAATTCAAAAACAAAAAGACAAAAAATTCATATACTTAAACATATACATTCCTATAAATTTTAAAACACAGAAAACATTAAGTCCAAACAATAAAGCAAAGACAAAAATTAAAAATTTTCATCCTCTTTCAACTGTATAAGAGAGCAGAAAAAAAGTTATTATTGTTATTAGTAATTGTTGTTTTTTCTTAAACTTTGATTTTTGACTTTGCTTTATTGTTTGGACGGAAATTTTTGGTTATTTTGAATGTTTGTCAAAAGTTTCCTGAAGAGTTAAGTAAATTAAATAATTTAAAAATATTGTATTTTTCTTGAAATATTAATACAAACACATTTTTTTCAAACATTTTTAATTTTTTTAATTTTAAATAACAGAAAGGCACGACATGCAAAACAGCTGATGCTGTATTTAATATTGCTAATCTCTATCAAACCTATCAAAAAGCCCCCACTTAAGTCAACAAATATAATATTGTAGTGGGTCGTATTGAAACATTTGGCAAAAACCTTTTATTTTAAATAAATGTCATAACACGTATAAAAATGAGTATTCGTGTCTAAATTTGTACTAAACTAATAAAGTGTTTGTTTTAAACAGTTGTATATGAGTTCAGAACGTGTCATCCCTAAGAACAACGTAACACAACCTGCAACATAAATTATCATACACCTCAACCCGCCAACAATATCATCGTTTTAAGTGAAAAAGGCAATAGGGGGGATTAAAACACTTAAAGATCCCTAAGCTAAGTTAAGTAGTCATTGTTATTTTTAGGCAAATACTTTTATAAAGGCACATGCAAGCATATTTATATTAAGTAGAGTCAAATAAAAATATAAATCCGCACAGAAAATATAAATAAATAAGAAATAACAACAAACACAAAAACACATTAATAAATAAATAAAAGAAAAGCGAAAATATATGCATGCAAAGGAAGCAAAACAAAGTAACAAACATAAAACTATAAATACAATAAAGAAACTATTTATACTTATGTATATAAACGAACACACACACGCACACACATGCAGAGAAGTACCACTATTGATAATAAAGAGCAACAGCAGTTGACTTAAGCATAAGAAATAAAGGAATTATAATATTTACAGTTAATCTCTTGGGCAAATACTAACAATGCAAAAGAACTTCAGAAAAGATAACTAGAAGAAGATGAAGAAAACTTTAAGACCTTAATAGAAGATAGTATTTAGAGAGAGCGAAAAAGTTAAAAACTGTTCATCCAGTTGGCCACAATCTCTTAGATGACATAATCTTCGATGGTGTTTGCACAAGTAAGAGTGCTATATTCGGTTATGCTAAATCTTATAGACCCTTCAATACATATGTTAATTTAGTTAAGGGGAATATAACTCCAATCAAAAAACGAATATTGTGGTGACAGATAATTAAGAAGTGAGAAAAAAAGTTTTACTTATATATAATTTTACTTAAAAATGTCATCGGCTCTTCAGGGGTTAAGCATTTTTTAAAAATTTTAGTATTTCCTGATATATCTCTTCAAAAGCTTTAAAATGATATCCAACATTTATATCTTAAAAAATATGGTGCACAATTGTACTTTTGTATAAAAAAAGTTCAGAGGCCCATAGCTCGGAAAATATACGCGAGCGCCAATTTTCTTTTCCGCCCTTTATATATATATATATTTTTTTTTTTTTTGATGAAGTTACTTCACTTAAATTGATTTCTTCCAAATGGTATGGAAAAACTGGAGGCAAGCGTGGTCTTTTACCCGCTGCCTCGAAGGACATGGATCGATATTGCTGATTTTCAATAGCATGTTTGATCGATTGGCGTATTTGAATTTTCTCTAGCTAGACTAGTGCCTTGTAAAGTTATTTTAACCAGAATGTGGACGGGCTAGACGGACCTCGCTTAATCGACTTCGCTATGCATAAGAACTCAGAATATATTGTAGAAATCACAAACGGAGTGACAAACTTAGACAGACCCTTTTTCCACCTGTGGTGAAGAGTATAAAAATACTGTCTTCAATGTCTTACATGAAATGTTATTAATTAATATAATGTGCCACAATGTATATCATACTGTCGTCTATCAACATGTATAGAAAATAATATAAACATTGTCTAATAAAAAACTCTACTTTCCGGAACGTTTGGAGCTTTATCAATTTTACTTTCTCCATATTACTTTCTAGTCTTAAGTTTTTCTCCCGATATTGTAAAGTTATAGCTAGTCCACATAAATAAATGAAAAAAGGCTCAATAAAATAAAATTTAATTATAAAAAACTTCCTATACTCGGTGTACTTCGCTGCCCCGACAGGAAAAATCCGAAATATAATTGTTATTCAGCCAGTATTTGGCTTGATTATCCACGTAAATAGGGGAATTATTTGCAAACATTTTTAAGGCTCCTTGTTTTGTTATTCTTTAGGCACAAAAGAATTATATTTTTTTAAACTTTAAAGATAAAGGAAAATTAAGGATAATGTTTAATTTTGTCTGGGAGGTATCATGCCCACTCTTTCAATACAAAAATTTTTTTGGGTTATGCACAATGTGCATTGCACATTGATAGAGGAGATTTCGATACAGGGTTTTTTTATGTTAAAAAAATAGAATTGTATATAGGCTATACGTTTAAAATAAATTGAAAATATTCTTTGTAAAAAAAAAAAAATTGTTAAAAACAACTAAATTTTTTAAAATATATTTCATTTGTTTGTATTTATATATTGTTTTTTATAATAAGAATATTTATTTAATTGTATAGTTTAATGAAATGGTCTAGTTTTTTTTCTTTTGAGTTAATGGAGTGGTAAGTGAAGAAGTGATCCAGTGCTAGTGGGTCGTAGAAACATTTTATTTGGATAGCATCAATGACATGGTTGGGAGGGCAAATGAGACGACCATCTGTCTAAAAATTCTTTGTGTGGTATACTATGCGTGTATTTCTGTTAGTTTTGTTTTTTTGTTGTATTTTATGTGTTTGGATACGCGGCTGGTGAGAAGGGTTAGGACCACCTGAGAGGAAAAGAAGAGCTAATCAGAAACCTCGCCAGTCCAACCGGTCCGTTATAATATGGCCTACCCTTCCTACCTCCCCCCGAGGATACCACGATTCTGTGCTGATCTGACGACGGTGCAGTCGATGGTCCTCGGTGGTATAGGGGAAACCAGTCCCCCGGTGTGCAGGCACTGAAGCTGGATAGATAGTTGGGTACTGTCGGAGGATTTTTACCAGTTTCCTTTTTTAATAATAAAACGTGTGAATAATAATAAAACCTAAAATAACTGGCACCACGGGAGCCGGTAGCCTATACAGAGAGCCGCCCATCTCTGTAGCCGGCTATTGGTGAGGTCCCTTCGGGGTACACGTGGTTGTTATTAATTTGTCTATCTCTGCGGGTCTGGCGTGGAACAGACTGAAGTTTGCTGAGCACTCTCAACAGAGGTGTTAATGATAGGCTCCGACCCTATAGCAAAGGGTAGATTCATGGCCCTGCAAGCCATGGTCTTAAAATTGCACAGAATAGTGGTTTGACCATCGTCTGATAAGGGCTTACTGCCAGATACAGACGTAAATTTTATCACTTATCTACCCTTTCTACCCTACCCTAAGCTCAATAGGTAAAGGACAATATTTTTTTAATTTATATGGGTGGTACCATGCCCACTATCCCAATCCATCCAATTTTCCGCTGGGCTTTGAAGATTAATAAGGAAGTTAATTGTGTAAAAGTTCAAGGCACTATGTTTTATGAATATATGGGTATACAATAGTTATTTTCCGCTTTATATGGGCAGTACCACACCCAATCTTTCAATACAAACATTTTTTTGTTTGATTATGCACATTGATTGATTGCTACAAAATTTCAAGACACTACCTACTGAAGCTCAATAGGCAAACGATAGTGACATTTCACATTGTATGGATGGTACCATGCCCACATTAATAAGGGAGTTATTTGTACAAAAAGGTCAAGGCTTTACGTGCCTTAATTGATAGTAATATTTCACTTTGTGTGGGAAATGCCACGCCCACTCTTCCGATTTGAGTCAATATTTGCCCAATTATGAACATTAATATGAAAGTGAATGTAATATTCCTAGCTTAACGACAAGAACTCTTTCTTTGTACCATAGGTACCACGCCCACTGTTCCAAACCAACCAGTTTTTTTGCCAAACTGAGTGCAATGACAATAGAATTATCTATATGCTTATTCTTTAACATATTTGTAGATATTATAAAGCTCTAGTGCACCGTCCTTATTTAATTTAAATCGGTTCCGAATTTAAGAAATGACACCTTAAATTGCTATCACTACACATGCTAAGAAGACATATAACTTCAAAACTTAAGTGAGTACATAAAATAAACAAAGAGAAAAGTATTCAATTATAAACTTGGTCGAGTTTTAACAACAAGGCGAACTCTTAACCAACTGCAAAAAAGATCTGTCTACTGTTACAGACAGCTTTAGCTTTCTGATAAACAACATAAAAAACAAACACATTTTGTTCTTTATATAAATAGGTGTTATTAAAAGAGAACAATGAGGAGAATGTTGCGGCACATAATCGATTTCATAAAGGAACTAAGAGTAGTGTCTTCCATGATTTATTATTATCTTGTATCCGTTATTTAAGTTATTTTGAAGACATGGTCAATTGGGTATGCACAAAGAAAATACTAGTTATATACATATTTTATTTACGTGTGTATTTGCACGTAAGCTCACCCAAGACTATTTAATAATTCTACCACTTGTTCTTTCTCTATAAATATTTCTTATTTTTGTTGACACTTGTGGCATTAAAAAAGGCTTAAAAGCTTTATACAACCTCTTAAGACCATCGTAGTTTTACTTTTAACTTTACGGTTAAAACTATGCAAACAAAAACACACAGGTTATATGCATATTAATACATACGCATCAGAACAAAATGATTGTGTATTCGTACAAGAAAATTCACATTTTTCTATTAAAATATAGAGAATAGTTTTTTAAGATGGCGTTTATTTCCTAGTTTTTCTTTTAATGCGAATGTCTTGTAGAAATTCATGTTTTTAAATAAAAAAGAAATTAGTAAATAAAAATTAAGATGAAGTCAGTACGAGTTTGCAAAATCATAAAAGGAGCATTAAGAATTGGTATAACGTACATTTGAACAACAACAAAATAATTTGGAAATAAATCAGCAATTTAAGAAATAATACAAACAATAGTAATACAGAAGACGTGCTACCCAAGTGCCGAATTAGGGCAAAAATAAATAAATGATTTATGTCATTCTTCGTACTAAGGCGTTGGAGAAATTAATTTAAAAATTAGTGTTGAATTTTTCATAAAGCACGGCGGCATTTTAATCCCGTTAAAACTTACGAAAATATTACGAGTAATCGTCATCAATCGTCATAATTAGATTGACGCTTGAACAACGAAATTATTCAGATTTATCTTAAAAACCAGTCATCAATTTAAGCAACTTATAGACAGAAAATTGTTGAGCGAATGCAATCTAAAAATGATTACCTTTTTTTTAATTAAATTTTTTGTGTTTAGTTTTGCAATTTAATAAAAGTAAATAACGGGAATATCAAATTAAAATAAAAATAAATTAATTTTTTTTACCACTTCAGTTAAAATTTGCCTTGGCGACTCTAACGAAGTATGGCAACCCCTGTTGTTGTTGCCCGTATTCGTGGTGAATAAAGTTACTTCCACTAATGGTGTGTATATAATCATTCCACAAATAGCTAACAAAAGCCGAGCAATGGCTGCGTTGGTAGAGGTGCTTGCTGTAAAACAGAAGATCATGAGTTCCAGCCGACCTTCGGACATGAGTACAAAGGAAAGAACAATTGTTATAATGCAATGAAAAATTAAGAAGCAGCAGTACAAACCACTGGAGAGGCAAAAGACAACTATTGTGTGAAGCCATGGTAGATAATTTAGTAAAGACGTCCAATTTAATATAAGGGTAATCAAGCCACATTGATACAGGTGACTGCATCAGCGTGTATTTTGTTTTTGTAAAATCTTGTTAAGCTGTCAAAAACGTCTGGTAATATTTGTGTATGTGTTTGTAAAACATAAGGAAGCAATTGAACACATACATACAATACACATGCACACACAATATACACATTCAATAAGATAAAGAGCAACAATTTTGACAACTCACAAAGAAAAACAGCGAACATATGTTGACCACATGAGCTAATGCAGTCACCTGTTCAATTTGCCTTGAGAGTAACAGATTATTGTCAAGAAACCCTTTATAATAAAAAAAGTAACAATGGTAGCGGTTAGCGCAGGGAAATATAACAGCATAACAACAGTGTAATGCAGGAGTGTGTTGGGGCTATTGCATTATAGGGGATGACTGGCTTGGATAAAATGAGTAGTGGAGATGTCTGTGGATGGTTAAGGTTACTAAACAAGGCATCGAGTAGTTCATGTCTCGCTGGAGTTACACAGTAGTGTAGAATAACGCATGTTTAGTAAATACAAGACCATAGGATTCACAAGACTGTAGGATCAAGAGGTACAGCCAGAGATGGAGCCACAAACTAAGAGTACAAATTTTATTACAAGTCACAGTAATATTTGCAGTCAAAAGAATCCGTAAAAGGAACAATTAATTATTCTCATTTTTATATCAATTTGTATACCAAAACGAAACTTAATTACGAATTCAGAGTGGGTATCTACATGATAATTTTTTAAACTAAACTAACGTCAAAATTGACCACAACTGTCAGTTTGCCAGTGAAAAAATATAGTAATAACAATTTAAAGATCTCTATCTTTGGAAATTTTTTAAAAGTTGAAAATATCGATAACATGCTAATTTACATAATATCATATTTTGTAGCATTGAAGAAACTTATATTTGAAGCTAAAATATTTTTTTTAATGTAACTGTCAAAACAAGTTTTGTTTTGTTGAAACTTAGGGTTATGACACATATTTCTTAAACTTTTTATTTTAATTTCATTTATGTATGACATTTTTTCGAAATATTTTTGTATACAAAAATAATGGATACACATATACATATGTATGTATGTTTAAGTATGTAAGTTTTCATGATTGTAAATTTACTTTTTTGCAAACCACAAAATGAAGTAAAAAACTTTTTGCATTAAAAAAAAAAAATGCATGTAATTCATAAAACTTTATACTTTTATATTTTTGCTCTTTGATGGTTGGCAGTTTTTGACGATGCGTCAAATGTCAAAGTTGAATCGGAGTCATTATGCGTAAAAGTCATAAAAGATAATGTTCTCGCAGTTTCTTTTGCTACAAAATATAAATATCACTAACGACTGGAACAATAATATACATGTATTTATTATAAAATTTAGTAAAACAACACAATTGTAAAAGTAACTTTCATTCCCCATAGAACATACCAAAGCACTTTGGAAAGTTGTACTAAGTTGATGATTTTGCAGATTGAACAAATAAACAAACAAAATTGACTGTTGAAATTAGAAAATATTGTTTTATTAAACAAAGACGACTGTTGAAAGCCGGTTTAGTTTTTAATTTGGCAAAAGTTATTGAAGAGTGGTTTTCGGAACAACTTGTTTTAATTCTCTAAATAATTTTATATTTTATTACTACTTTAATTGTTATTATTACACGTGATGTATATATATTACTTTTTTTTGTTTGTGGACAAACGTCGAAGAATTTGAAGCGGCTACAGTGGGACAGGAAAATATATTTTCAAAACAAATCTTAAATAAATGATTCAGGCTAAACCAATTATAAAAAAACCTAACATAGTAGTAGCACAATGATTGAAAAAAAATTTTGAGATCAAACTTTCCAGATCTTTAAAGAGCTACGTTTATTATGGCCCCTCAAAAATGTTTACTTTTGTGTTTACACAAAGGCATAACTGTAGTTTTATTAAAAAAAGGTGTAAAAAATAAAAACTGCATTCGCTGCTAAGCTTAAGCTTAGAATTAATAAAAAAAAACAATCAAAGCTAGATTACAGATAGTTATAGCGACCCAGAAAAGTCCTCATTATATTCTCCAGCTATCTAATTTTTCCTGTTTTCTTTAAAACTGAAATAACAAATAAATTATGTTCCTCAATGATTACTTTGTTTTTGTTAAAAGATTTTTGAATTTTTATTGTCTTTTTGCTTTGTATGTCCAATGTAGGTCTCATTTCATAAATTTGACTTGAGATATAAGACTCATGAAGTTTGGTGGGTGGAATCCACTGTTGAGCCATATGACCAGCACTAAACTGTCCATATAGATATTTTCTCTACACCAATAGATTTTATTTTGTAAATTTTAAATAAAAAATGAGCCGTTTATTTTGAAAGTGGCATAAGTCGTTTTTCCAAAAAGTGTAAAGAGCTGCTATGATTTTATGTTGACCGAAGTTTTTACTGGAAACAAAATAAGCATCCTAAGGTAAGACGTGGTAGTAAGTCTTTTTAAAATTTATTCTCAGTTTTTTATAATCCTTTGAAACACAATTCTTTAAATACGTGTATCACCTCATAACGGCTTAAATATTCCATGGGAATATAACGTAGAATAAAAATAATATAAATTTTTTTTAAATAATTTTATTTTCCTTATTAATTAAGAAATTAAAATAAACCTGAACTTAAGAAAAATTAAGATTGTTCATTTGCTAAAATATAAAAAAGACACTTTTGGTCCCATTGTGAAGGGTAGAAAAATTCTCGATTTGGGTCTTATGTGATTTTTCTTTTGTACTTTTTTGTAAGTATAAAGTTTTTGTTCTTTTAGTAGATTAAATGAGGTTTTAATAAATAAAATATTTTTGAAAATAAAAATATTTAAAAAAAAATTATGTTAAATATCATACATGGGAATAATGAATTAATTGCACTAATTAATTGACGATTTCTTTACCATTGAAAGATAAATAATGCTATTCATTTATTTAGCGTTATCATTATATTTACTAATGGTAATGCTTTTTAATGAGAAGGTTTAAAAAAAATCATTGCCATTACCATTGACTTATGTTCGTCATTATATCTTTATCATTAATGAGTGCGTTTCTTTTATTTGTAAACCAAACACACATCTAAAGGTATAGTAAAGCAATATTTTGAAATAGTATTTAGATCAGAAAATTTTGGTGAAATATATATATGTTTTTACTTTCTCAGGACAAATGAGACCCTATTGGAACCTATAGTAGTTTTTCTGTAAGTTATAAGATATGTTTGTGTGGTATTAGGTGACGTTAGATCTCAAATATTTTACACCTATCTCACATAAAAATGATGAATTATAAAAATTTTCAAATACATGCCTGTTGCCGCCACTGGCAAAACCGCAAATAATCAACCAAGTTTATAAATAAAATTTTAAGATAAATGTTAAAACCAAGCAAGCTTTTTCGGAGTAACAGCACTTGAGCTGCTAGCTCCCGCCATATTTTGTAATTTTTAAAATCATCACCATTTTGGCTCGGCGTGGTATCCTTTGCAGTTCACAGAAAATTTGTGTATTAACATAATCAAATATTATTATGATAAGAACTCTATTGGTTTCCATACCAAAAAGTAAGATAATTTTTTATAAAGTAAATTAAGAAAATATTTATAATTATTCCCTAATTTGAATTATTTATAGGAATTTTAATATAAAAAAGCCAGAATTCAATAAACTATACTATTTTATAAGAATTGGTTTTTCTTTATTTAAAATCCCCGTAGAAGCCATTAGCGAGCCGATTTCCTCCCCTAACAATGCCCATCTACAAGAGTGTTAAGATTTATTTATTTAATTCATAGATTTTTTAAGCTTCTGCTATCAAAAATATGTGTTTCATGGAAAGAATTATATCTGTTCACACATAAGCAATTAGGAGTTTATACAATTAAGGCCTTAATTGAACTCAATTTACCATATAAGAAGTCAATTAATAAATTGAGCGGGTAGTACTTAATTGCATCACTAATTGAATAAGATATGAAATGCAACCCTTGCCAACAAGAATGGGAACTATGTTCAGTGAGAAAAAAAATTCTTAAAATTGATAAGTCGCAAGTAAAAAATATAAACAAACAAATAAAAAGAAAATGGCGGGTCATACGAAAATTGCTTTTGACACTTCCAACTTTAAAGCAACAACAAAAAACAATGTTGTTTTTGTAATAAGAAGAGAAATCAACTGGGCGTACGACACAACTAATTGAATAAGCTTAATTGAACATGTGTGTACAGCAAATTAAATTGCGTAATTAAAACTAAATTGACTCAATTAAGAAAACATGTCTAAACAGGGTATTATTTTTGATTTAATTGTAAAAAAAATGATTAAATGATTTCATTAACATTTCATTGCCATTATTAAAACAATTAAAATTTAAATAAAAAAACAAAAGAGAATTAATCACTATTACATCGCAGAAAAAAAAATTAAACAAAAATAACAGATTTATCATAGCAAAAACTATCCAATTTTTCAATGAAAGGTGAAGGAGTTTGCAGACAAAAATCCCTCTGAATATAAAAATGATTTCTTCTTTCTGACGCTTCGCGTGTTTATCCGTACGCGAACCTATTGAATAGTTACTTGCAGGTCACTCTGTTTAACCCTTTCGGGACGACTGGGATAATACGTCCCAGCAATTTTCAAACTGTCTTTTTTTCTTTATTTTCAATGCAATCGCCAGGGAGGTAGAACTCCCAAACGTCCAAAAACGGATAGCCTCAATATTGGAGACCAGTTGCCAGTAGAGCAAGAGAAGCGTTGTCGCTGTGTCCGCTGTTCTTCACTTGGCATAGAAAAGCGAATAAAGATGATATGCTCAGGTTGTAACAACGCCTTATGTTACAAGTGTTTTGGGCCATTCCACAAATAAATACCTAATTGCATTCCTAAAATGTTAAAAATAAATGTAAAGTTTTATCTTAATCTAATAATATTTATATTTTAGTTATCTTTTTAATTTTGAATCGCTCTTCGAGAACATTGATTGGGGTTTTATGTCTCATAAAAATACTTATTGGGATTATATGTCCCAGGAAAAAAGGACGAATTTAAAATTTTTAATTATGAAGAACATAATACTTTTATCATACCTTTTATAATATGAAAAAAATTTCAGCATATATAATTTGGTTTTCAAAATAAAACTCCGTCCCGAAAGGGTTAAACAAAGAAGCTTCTTCCCTGTCTCAGCTTGTTTTAGGAACAATAAGAGTTGCTTGCAGTTTTTAGCCGTTAGGCTTATTTTTCTGACTCTCTTTTAGACTAGGAACTGTAGAGCTTCTTTTAATCCTTAAATTCGCAAGTATCTGGCATTGAACAAAACGTAACTAACTACATATTTTAAAAGTTTGTCACCTAAACTGGTTGCTAAGATGGTATGATGTGCATGCGTATCGCAGCCTAATACAAATAATGGGCGGTACTCTTACACAAGAGCTTTGTGAGAGCAAGTCTTTGTTATTTGAAATAATATCTTTTAAACTACAATATTAAAAAAACTCGAAAAACAAGAAAATATTAAAACGATGACATTTTCATAAACGTTTTTAACATACTTCCCGTAGCGCACAACATTATACGAACAAAAATTGAAATAAAATCAGGCATAAATGTTAACAGGCTTTTTTGTTCAGTCAATTTTTATTGTAGACAGAAGCATCAACATTAACAACTATTTTTTTTTATTCTTTCAACAAATACAAACAAATTTGTTTTATTCGATTCGCAACATAAATGTTGAGTTTTTATCTATTTTGTCTATACAACTACGTGACTACGTAGAGAAAGAAAGAAACAAAAAAGATTTTTATCGAAAACCTAAAACAAAAAAGAAAAAATCTGTAAAAAAAAACATAAAAAACATGTCAATAAAAATTTGTTAAAGAAAGAAAATATTTTACGATATGCTGACCTTTCAGGACAAAATGGCATCCATAAATGAGAAAATACAAATTAATCTATTTAAGTTTTCTTGGCATACCAATAGGTTTAAATTGGTACTTAAAAAAACAAAAAAAAAAATTGAATTTAATAAAATGTCAGTTTAAGAAAAACGTAAAGTTTTCTTTTATTTTTTTGGTAACTACAAGATTGAAATAATGATAGAGCCTGCATAAGGTTGTTTGAAATTGGAAATTCAGTTTAATTGATTTTTCTATTTAAACAAAAGGAATGTTGCAACTTAGTAGATTAAAATAAAATATCAATTTTTACCACAAGGTTATCTTTGTATGTATCTTTCTTTCTAAGCTCACATATCATACATGGGAGTAATTAATTAGATAAACTTAGTAATTGGCGATTTTTTAGCATTATCATTATTTTCACTGATAATTAGTTAAAAACCAAAATCATTACTAATGATATAATGGTTTCAAATCTTTATTATTAAAGAATTTATTTTTTTGTCTTTGTACACTAAATACACATCTTGAAGTATAGCAGAGCATTATTTTAAAATGGCATTTTGATCAAAAAAATTTTGAGAAATATATATTTTTTAACTTTCTCAGCAAAAGTGAGACACTATGACAAAATATTTGTGTTTTCGTGTAAGTAATAAATTCTGCTAGATGGGGTGTTATGAGACTTTATATCTCAGACATCAAGTTAATAAATTTTAACATTTTTCAAACATTAAGTTTTTTAGAGGTTTTGCGACCAAAAATTATTGTTTCATAAAAACAATTATTTTTGATTTAATTGAAATTAATAATTAAACAATTTCATTAAAATTTCCTTACCAGTAGTAAAAATATAATGAATTTTCTTTTCTAATTTTTTAAGTGCTTGGTCAGTTTCTAAATAAAAATTAGAAAAGAAAAGTAGTAAAAATAATTATAGTAACATTTCTTTTATTATTCTTTACAGTTCAATGGTAATGAAAAAGTCACAAGTATGTTGCATATGTACTTATATACGAGTATATATGTATATATATATATATATATATATATATATATATATATATATATATATATATATATATATATATATATATATATATATATATATACATATATATGACTACCAGTTTTTTGCTACTATTTATGCTCATATTACATAATGGATTTCGACGAAAAATTAACCATTAATTTTTTTAAATCTTGTTTTTTTGCTGAAATGGGTTTAGTATTTTTGAAGTTATAAAGGGTTAAGGGTTGACAGTAAAACCAAAGGAAATATACACAATTTATATACATACCTACCCAGCAAACATTTTAATTAGCAAAGGGATTTAAATATTAGGTGACCGCACATCTAGAAAAACATAAATTTTTGGCATCACTTTGATGTAAAATAGCTGTCTAAATAAAAGGATTCCGAATTCAATTTACACTTTTATTATTATTAGGTACTTTAAACGAAGTTGTGCCAGGTGGTTTCTTTGTCCTACATGTGAAACAATACCTCATATATAATTTTTTGGTTTTGAAGTTTAATTTTATAAAATTTAGATTTTTTTAACTTTTTCGAATTATTTAAAAATTTTTTATTTTTAAAGTACTTTACTGGTCTGACTACCAACACAAGTATAAGACCTTCAATCCCGAAGACAAAAAGCCAAACTATTCAAAAAAGTGTCCATGAAATGTAACGCCAACTATAGTCCGAGTGAGAATTAGCCAACCCCAATATGTACACTCTGCAACACACAACTAAACGTTAAGCATGTTTTAGATGAATGTCCAAAGTACAGCTCATCCAGACAACACATATTCAGATCAAATCGACCTACTGATCTCCTAAAAGATACCTGTGATAAAAATATAAAAGTAATCTGTAAATTCGTATTAGTTAATAATTTACAACACCTAATTTAGTTCTATTATAATTTCGGAGTTGAAAGCCACAGCAGCTAGTACTCCTTTTTACTTTATGTTAAATAATAATAATAAATAAATACACAACAACGTCGAACATAAACAAAAATCAGCTGGGCTATTAATGCCATCTGTAAATTAAATCGCCTTGACCTCTAGTATAAATAAATGCATGGCGAAATAATACAGGTGGTCTGGATGGCGAATTCCATACATTTAAAAATGTGTATATATTTTTTTATATGGTATTTGACATTTCACGTTTGCGACGAAAATTATGAATTCGCCATTGCGACCACCTAGTATATTTTCGCCATGAATAAATGTGTGTTTGACAACAGATAGTTAAACAGCTAAGCGGATTCTTTTTTTTTTTTAGCAATTTTCTTGTATGTCTGAAAGAAACTACTAATTTCTTTACATCTTAAAAAAGGTAACACAAAGGATATTTTTTGCTTGCTCAAAATAGCTTTATAGTCACTACAAATCATTAGCCAAGAAGTGATCAAAAAGGGGTAAAATGGATGGTATAAATAAACTCGTAGTCATTTTGAATAATTGGTAAAATGATTGGCAGAATGGGATGAGACGAGTAATAATGAAAGTTTCGAAATTTGTTACAAACTACTGCATGGCGAACACACATACATACATTATCAATCAAAAGGTGGATATTGGATTTTTGGAACTGACTCTCGCCATACTTACAAGATCTGTAAATGGCAGTTGTAGAAGGTTGTACATCTTCAAGTAAAAAATTAGACCATAATAGGTAGATTGGAAGAGAAGTCATGGTACGACTATTCCTACTAGAATAACGAAGTGCACCGGGAGTAACTAGTTTATATCTATACTTTTTAAGCAAAGAGAATACGAAAGCTATCAGCTTTAAATATATTTCAGCATCCTTAATGACCTTTTCGTTAGCCATTAACATCAGTAAACATAAATTATAATTATAAACACACATTATAATAATGTAAAATTTTGGGGTGAAGTTAATAAATCTTTAATAAACAGATAAGAGGCACTTAGAATTAGCGAAAAGTAGAAACAGCAGAAAATTTACCATGCAATAGACAACTGGCTAATTTTCAAAATAATCCATCATTTGTTATTTTTACAATCACCTGGTTAGTTAAAAAAAAACTTTTGTTACTTGTAAAGGAATTCAATATTGTAATCAAACACTTTTATGAAAATACCAAAAAAAAAAAAAGAAGAGTATTAAGAAAATTAAAAACGGGAAATTGTAAATTGAAATTAAGAGCACAGCTGCAACAACGTTTAAAGATAATACCTGTTTGGTTGATGGTTAGAATAAGAAGAATTTTGAAAATAAGCAGCCAAAAGGGTGGCACATTGATTCAAAACTGAGAATAAAGTAAATTATGTGGCTAATTAGAAAACTGCTTGTCTACCCATAACTAGATATACGAGATAAGAAAGAAGGTAAATGACTTTTTATTTCTTCCTCCTCTCAATTGATATGGTAGTACCGCTTCTGTCAACATGCATCTATCACTTGAATTTTGTAAAAAAAAATTAAGAAAAAGCTGAATAAATTAGCTTGTATTTGACAGCCATTTATATCCAGCAAAAAAAATTTAGTAAAGGTAATCGAGAGTGAATTTAATCAATTTTTTCGGAAGAACTTCCCAACTGGATTACCACCCATATGATTTTGGATTAGGTTATTTATTGCAGGAAATGATTATGATCATTAGTACGTACATATTTTAAGGTATTCTTTTTCTACTTAAAAAACTAGTTCAAGGCGAATCATTTACCAGGTGATAGTGATAACGAATAAATTTATTTTTGCTGGTAGACTAGTTGTAAATCCATACATAAAAAAACTGTATAACAGTTTATTGTATGGAGTCTGACAGTTAGGCTACCGACGAAAATCTGTGAGTTCGCCATTGCTACCACCTGGTAATTGATTTGCCTGCATATAGTTCAATTACTATTTCCTTTTTTTTGCGAGCTAATGTAATTTATTTTGTAAGCGATTAACAAAGTATGGCAGTGACAGAAGTAAGGCATTGCATGGCAAGTACTTTTTAAGGTTATGTCTAATTTTTTCCTGGGAAGTAGATAATCGCATGATTTAAAGGGAAAAAATAAATTTCGGGTTTTATTTTTAGCAGTCATTCTAACCAAGGTTAAGCTTCATAAATTCTATTGCAACTCCGCTGCAAGAAGGTTTACTGAATTTCGCTGTAGGTGTATAAGCACAAGAAATTCCAACGTGTTAGACGACACAACGTTTTAGACACAAAGAAATCAAATAAAGTCGGCTGGTAGGATATATATAACTTCATCATTATTTGGCCAATAAAGCATATAAACTGCAACTTTATTTGACAACCATGGCCCAAAACATAAAAATTCTACTTTATTTTACTGACCGAAACAAAGAAATATCTTTGAAAAACAAGGCGATTTTTCCTTTTTATCTGGCAACTCCAATTATTATTTAATACTTTAAAAGCCAATTTGCAATTGGTCCGGAAACCGAATGTGTGTTTTTTAATTTACTTTATTTTAAAAATAATTTTTTTAGTAACAAATATATTTTTCTGAATTGTTGTAAAATAAATGAATAAGAAAAAATGTAATAAAAATTTATAAATAAATATATTTTGTTCATTTTGGTCACACACAATGTGAAAAATATTTTAACATTAAGTTCTATACCAAGTTGAATAAATTTGTTTTATTGTTTTTTATTTAATGTAGCATTAAAAAAACACAAAAAAACAAATACATATATGGTAAAAAATTGGGCCTGGCCTATATTTTCCGAGGTATGGGCCTCTGAACTTTTCATAGAAGAGTATGATTGTGGACCATATTGTTTTTTGAGATATCAATATGGATATCGCTAAAAAGCTATTTAAGATATCTTTTAAAAAATGCTTAACCCATTAAGAACCGATGACATTTTTAGATAAAATAGTATGCAGTACTTAACTTTTTTCTTATTTATTAATTCTTAGTCACCCCAATACTTGTTTTTTTTTTGATTGGAGTTACCTAACTGAACTAGATCAAGGCGAATTAATTTACAGGTTGTCCTAATAGCCCAGCTGATTTTTGTTTATGTTCGACGTTGTTGTCAAAACTCTGAATTAATTTTAAAAATAAAAATTTTAAAATAATTTATAAAAAAGATAAAAAAATTAAAAAAATTTATAAAATTAAATTTCAAAACCCAAAAATGTAATTGAAGTATTGCTGCACATATAGGAGAAAGTAACCAACTGTTATAACTTCATTTAAGATACCAAATGATGATAAAAGGATAAATTAAATTCGGCTTTCTTTTATTTAGTCTGCTATTTTTAACATCAGCGTGGTGCTCTGCAACAACAACAACTATTTAATTAGCCTTGAACTAGATTTACATTAATGGTGAAGCGTATATAAGATTCGGCATTGCTGAATAGAGCACTCTTACTAGTTTTTTTAAAGAACACATGGTTTCATATATACGATACGTTCTGCCGTTTGGATATGGAACCCTAAAAATCTACTTTTTAACTAACTTCCAAAAATGACAAGTGTTTAGAATTTTTTTAAATTTATTTGAAAGGTTTTATGTTTTATTTCGAGCCATGTAAATTTTAATAAGCCCGGACTATTCGTTAAGCAAAAAAAAATTTCGTTTCCATTATTCTGGCGAAATAACCTACTGTGCAGTCAAGGTCAACAAATTTGTTTTGTGGTCTCTTATTGTTTAAAAATTATTTTTTAATAATAATATCTAATGGTTAAAATTAAATAATTGTTCTTTACAAAAATTATGAACCATTTACTAATGATTTTTTTGGTTCAAAACTTGTATTAAAAATAATTTTTATTTTTAAAAGTTTCTAAAGACATTGTTTTTTTTTTAATTTTTCGAGCATTTTAAAACATCATCTAAAATTCATTATAAACATATTAAACTTTAAAATTGCACCTGAACAAATAAATGTTTTTTCTTTCTTTCATTTTAAAATTACCTAAAATTGCTTTTAAAACATTTTACATCCTGTTGCTTTCACAATTTTTGCTCTCTTGTCCTTTAAAAAATTCTAAGAATAAATAAAAAATATACACACAGACACAGACTCGGTCATTGATACACTGAACTGAGCCTGAATAAAAGTCTTTTAAAGGTCTTTTTGTCTTTGATTTCCAAAAATTTAAGTGCAAATAAAATAACTTTGCTTTTTTATTACTATCTGTTGCTGCCTTTAAATCATAAAAAGAACAAAAATCAACGGGTGGATTTGCAGCGTTAGGTTTTTTAAATTAGAACAAAATAGCAAGAAAACTGTTTTTTGGTTGCTTCCATCGATCACTAAAGATATAACGCAGAGTGTAAAGCACCAACGTAAGGTAGTTACTGATTTGGACCAAATATTCTTACTGCTCTTAGCCTTGAACCTACCAAAATATTTAAAAAGTCTTTCCAACTGATTTTCAATAATATCAAATCTATTCGCACATCTTTTTAATAACGAAAATGTTTCTTTTTACTTTTGTATCAATTAGTACAATCACTGATTTTATTTGCCGAAGAGGCGAGATTTTGTTACAGTTTTCACATTCATTTAATTTGCTAAAAGTTATCATCTAGTACTTGACCTTCCGTTAGATAATGCATGATGATGCACAGTGAGACGAAAACCAAAAGTTTTGTATATTAATTAGTAAACGGCTGAGCCGATTGAAAGAACATTTCACAACAATTTTTTTCTTATTTTATTTTCAATACATTTGTATTCTTTATTTTTATTATCATTTTCTTAAAGTTTCAAACATGGTGAAATAATACAGGTGGTCTCGATGGCGAATTCATTAATTTGTTAAACTCCATTTATAAAAATATGTATTAATTTTTTTATATGGTGTTTGACATTTAGCATATGCGGCGAAAACTAATGAATTCGCCATTGCGGCCACCTGGTATTATTTCGCCATGGTTTCAAATCGGTTAGTGTTATAATGTTTTTAAACGACTTTAAAAAAAGAAGGAGATTATCAATTTGTCTGAATGTTGACTTTTTATGTTTGTGCCCGCAGAATTTATACATTTCTGAACCGATTTTGAAAATTTTTTCTTTATTTGAATGGCATATAAATAAAAGGGTGGCCCAATAGATCGTTTAATTTAATTTATATGGGATTACTTTACTAAGTTCGCTATAAAAATAAGTATACAATTTGAATTTGGAAATTTAAAAGTGTTTCTATAATTTATGTAATTTACCTATATCGCACTATGTGTTGAACCGTTATATACAAACACGAAAAATAACTCAAGACAAAAATTATCTTATAAATGTAAATGGTTTTTGGCTAACAACAAAAAATAATTTAAAAACTGATGGTTTTTTAAGGCACCTAATAATTCAATTTATGTTTTGAGTGGCGTATCCTGTGTACAAAAAGCATATTTCCATCTACTTGAAGTAGTTCTGAATAGTTTTCAGTATATTGTGAAACAATACTTATGTATGCACTTCTTCTATATAACACATTCAGATATAATTTTAAATCGAATTTGCTACTTATTCTACTTCTCTCTATATAGTATAGATTGTCCGAAATTCATTTTGTTTTTGTATAACTTATAATTTTTGAAGAGAAATAAAATATTTAACATTTTCTCGTATATTGTATAATGTGATTGGAATAAATCATTTCACCCGTCGTCTTAACAGTAAAATGGTATGTGCACTAGATATTTTTTGCTTAACGAGTGGTTAAAAATCCAATACTGAAAACCTTATAACGAAAAGTCACCCTGTATGTACACATTCTCTCTTTTAAAGCGGCAACAACAAGTAAATACAAACAAGTTAGAAAGGAAGTATAATAAAATAAATACGGTACGATGCAAAGCAATTCAAAGTTGTAAACAGGAAATGAAAAATGTTAAACTTCTGGTTATTTTATGATCCTCTTCCGTAATGTATTAAAGGACAACGTCAATAACATTGTCTGCTCGTACCTCAATATGAAGTTATTTCAACCCTTTTATTTTTCTAACTTATTGCGTTTGTCAGTTATTCGTTCTTACTTACTCACTCAGTGTGACAATGTGCTAGATGACATATAAATATTGTTTGTCATGGTCATTAAGTATCGCCTTTCACCTTGTATTGTTGTTGAAAACAATAAAAAAATCTTTACATTGAATATGTACCTGGCTGTAGCAGTCTGACATTCGTATAGTATTTTATCAAAGAAATACCTGTTAAAGTTTAAACATTTTTTACAAAATTAGTTTTCATTTTTTTCTTGCTAAACTGAAGATTTTTCAATTCAAATGGGTTTTGTAATATTTGCTTTTCGGCGATTTTTCATGAAGTAACTGATTTGATTTAAATTGAATGATTTGAAATTTATGATTTATTCGCCGATATTGATTATTGAGGGTGATCTCACATCTAGATACCATTTTGATACCGCTCACTTAGCTCTTCAGGAAACTTCTCACAAACATTTTTAATAATTTAAAGATTTTTGTCCAAACGACAAAGTAAAGACAAAAATCAAAGTTTAAGCAAAAACAATAATAACCAACAATGATTCTATTTTTCTTTTATCCACTGTTTATAAAAGATGATGAAAAATATACAGTAGACGTAGTAAAATAGAGATAAGATTAGGTTCGGTAGGAAGCCATGTTGCTACAGCCCACTTAAGTCATTCTGTTGATTTCTTTGTATTACCTGCATTAGAAGAAAACAATAAGAGAAAGAACAAATAAAGATGAGGGATAAAGAATACCAAATAGAGAAATCTGAGTGCGATAGATGCAAAGAAACTCCTGCTGGACAAGGCGCGCTGGCCAAAAAGTGCGCTCAATTAATTGATTGAATCGTAATAACCAAGCGTGGGCCAGCGAACCACCAACAACACTTTAAAAAAAGTATTGATCTTGGTTCAAATGATGATACATCAGATAAGCCCCCGAAATACCGTAAAACATACTTTGGGTAAATTTAAAATAAGACGTTTGAAATTGACGTTAGTATTAGGACAGCTTTTGATTTAATTTTCTAATTCTTTTTTAGCGACTAAGCGTAAATTTTTAGTCTCAGCCCATTGCGATTTAATAAACTTAGGCCACAACGTCGCTATCGGGATACCCTTCATTTCATTTTAATTTTTGTATTTATTCTACATCCTTGCATAAATTTGGAGCGTATGTCTGTAACGGTTTAAAAGGGCCTTTTGGTAACAACATTTTAGTTTCTAAATTTAATGTTTGCAGTTTATTATTATAGCGGATATATTTTTACATACTTGTGTGAATTTAAAATGTCTGCCTAATAAAAGTGAAATTTACGTCATTACCGGGACACCATTTAATTTATGTGGAGATCTGGCAACACAAATATAATTGTTGAGTCTCTCGTGAAAAAGTAATTAAATTGGAAATTATTGTGTTTATTAATTTTGTCAAAAAAGGGGTTATTACACCATACATAATTTTGCCGACACTGTGAAAATTTTAAATGTTACAAATATATAATGTCCCTTTCGGAACTCTTTTTAATTTTTCTTATATGAAAATTTTAATTTCCAAAATTTTAAATTTCCTATAACGGTTCTAGAGATAAAGGGCTGTGACAGATACAAATGACGGCCCTTTACGTACACAAATAAAGGCATATGTACACTTAATAAAGTTAAACAATTACTGTTTGTAGTCTTGCGTAGGCAGTAAAAATTAGTTTTAGTTTCTTAAGGTAAAAATAAAAAATTTATTAAAAAACTTGTCATCAAAAAATACTACTTTACAATTGCTTGAAAATAATTAATTAATAAACAAGAATTTATGAAAAATATGTCAGATTCTTAAGAAAAAATCACAGTTTATACAATAAATCGTGAAAAAATTTAATCTGTTTAATGTTTAAGTTTCTCTTCAAAGTGCAGTTGATATAAAATAAACTTGATCGCATCGATATACACTAGAGGTTTGAAAACGTCAGTTTTAAGAAATGAAGATGCGTTTTTCAGAACATGTACGATTGTAAAACAGTGGTACAGTAGAAAATTATTTAAGGTATTCAGCTCTATTAAGAAAGTCGTTGTCGACGTCGTTGTCAACTTTTAGCCACGGTCAAATTTGGTCGACTCTGGTCTGGTCGACACTCAGTTGGTATTAATTTGAGCGCATGTGTTGACGTCGACATGTTGTCGATAATATTAAAAAAAAGTATCATCTTCATATATTTTGACAATTTTTAAACTTGATTTTTTTTTTTTAATTTTTGTAAAAAATATGTTGCTTATATTTAAATCAAGTGGAAGCAGTGATAAAGAACTTTTAATTCTCTTTTTTTATTTCCATTTTTACTTTCTTTAATTCAATTTTAGTTTCAAAATTGTTCTTCTCTTTGGTAATGCTTTTCCATTATCTTCATTTCTTACTCCTTAACTTCCGAAAGTTTACGCTGGTACCTACATGTTTTATAAGACTATTTTTTATTTCCATCATTGTATTTTCTTCACGCTTGAATAGTTTATCCATATTCTAGTAATTTTCTCTCAAAGCAGTTTACATTTTCGTCATGGTATTAGAAATTTGATCAAAAGCTTTCTTGTGCATTCCGTTGGGCTTGTGAAAAAATTTCTCGCGTTTACTTTTCTTCTGTTTTGTTTTTCTTCTATTAGACATAAATTCCTCGTGTGTTTTAACTGAAATTGCCGAAATTATTGGGACGTTTTTCTTATCCTCCAAAATTGTAATGTCCACGTCAGCAACATTTTCCGCTTCGATTTTGTCAACAGAAACTACAAAACCTTGTATTTTACCTTCCGAACTCAACTAATTTTTAAACTGCAAAAAATTGTGACAGCGATGACTGTTTATATATACCAACACCCGTTTCATTTATTTCAGCCTTGTGACTGTATTTTTTATAAATTTGCATTTAAAATCCCTCCACACATAAAAAAATTATAAAATATACATATTCGTATGTACATGTTTAAAACTTTTCTTTACCCATACCTTTTGCCAACAGGCACTGTCTCTTATTAGAGGTCCAAGAAAATTTAATTTTAAAGCTTGTGCTTCCCACTCTTGTTTGAACTTGTGAGGGTTTGAGTTTCTTAGATACCCTTTTGCTAAAAGCGTATTTTTTTCGAGTTCAGTAACAAAGGTCTCGAATTGATTTACAGTTAAAATTACATGCAAACAAAAATTAACCATGTCGACACAAAAAACTTTGTTGACAAAAACAAAATCAATTCGAGTCAACGTCGGCCAATTACTCTTAATGTTGTTCTCAATTACTCTTAATGTTGACGACGCAAATACAATGAGCGTGTCGTCGACATCACTTGTAACGACGTCGACATTCGCGATAAGGGTGATTGACTGTGGACTGCTCCCATCTTACTAGCAGCATATGGATTCCGGATCATAACAGCTGCTTTTATTTTAGACCACGAACGACTCGAGCCACTTTTGTATATCATGTTCTGAAGTGAAAAGTATTCTAATGATCGAAGCAAATGGTATTAGGACAAGAACTGAACTATAATGCGGGTGAGGCAAAAAATCCCAAATTCCATTTACCAAATTGTTTTCAATTTGTATTTTCAAAAGTGTTACTATAGGTAATAATATAATTTATTTTTTTGGCATTTTTGAAGTTCATAGTCTACATATTTATTAGGACATGCTAAGAACACAGCTGGGACGAATGACGAATTTCGTCCAACGAGATGACTTTTTCGTCACAAATACGTACAAAATGCTCGTTCTAATGATAATCAGTATTGGATATTCGAAAATGATGTGCCGTGCTATCTAAGCTTCTTTCCCATTTTTTTCAAAGGCATCTTCCCATTCGTATTCTGCAACACAGAGGGGCACCTGTTGAGCTTTATATTATATAAAATATTATTTTTCGCATGGTCCAAATCACAAGCTGATTGTGCATTGCAACGAGAATTTTTCTCAATTGAAACTTACGCACCAGTTTATAATCTTTCAGATGCAGTTAGTCGAATATCAGTAGTCCTCTTTCAGAACATTTAATTCCAAAATTATTGATAAAAATCGTGGTTTTCTTGTTTCCAATGGAACCACAAAAAACGATTCGAGTCGAATATGTTAGTTAATAACAAAATAATTTTGAGAAAGTATTTCTTGGAAATACAATTTTATAAGAGAAAAACAATTTTTTAAAGGAAAATTGCTACTAGAAAAATTTCGAATTGTAATGATTTTTTATTTTCTCCTACTCATTCCCTTTATTTGTGAATCTAACGATTCCCTTGGATTTAAAATAAGTTCACAACTTGACTATAACAAATTTAATTCATTTTCCTTTAATCAAAGTTTAACATCTGAGCTCATGCTTGCACGATCTTGCGCTAATTTTTCAATTACCAACAGACCTTAAATAATTTATTTAAAAAAAAAATTAAAATTTCGCTACGTCTTGTTTATAACTACAGATAAATTTCTAGGTCTAAAAGTAGGGATATCTAAAGGTTTTTATTTCCCTTGAAACAATTTCTCTTATCAAATTTTACTTTCTGTGATATTTAATTTTATTCTTGCCCATTTTTTATGCGTAACTATATGAGCTTCTTTCAAAATTAATTTAACTCCCACTTAGATATTTCTTGCAAAAATCCAACTAATTTATTTTCGTTGTTAAATTTCTTTCTTTTCTAAAATAAAATTTTTATGCAAAGCTTGCAATGGCCAGTACACAAGTAAGCCACTTTTACACAAAACTACACTCATATAATTTACTTTATTTCTATTCTATTCTCTTAAATATCGCCTTAAAACAAATATCATGTGGTGAAATGTAACTATAAAAAAACAATGACCGTGGAAGCTAAAATATTGTTTTTTTTTATTTTTTATTTTTATTATTTCTTGCTGAAATGAGATGCTTGTTATTTTAACGTTTAAGAAATAAAAATGAACATAAACTATTGTTTTGCATTTAACATTGTTGTTATTGTTTTCTTATATTGCTGTTGTCATTGTTTTCGTTTTTATGTCTATTTAGCGAAAGCGTTCTTATTCTAAGAAGAAAAAAACAAACATTTTCAACTTAAGTTAACATCCCCTTGTTAGTTTGTCTATAGACTAAATGTGTTTATACTTGTACATAAATACTCGTAAAAGTATACGCACTTAACACAATTCATGTAAAAAGCTAACAGGTTTTTTCTTAACAAAAAGAAAAAAAAAACAAATATGTGAAGAAAGTTTACTTAACGTGCGTTAGTCACTTCAGCTCCCACTTAAGCTACGGTGAAACATATATACTGATGTCTATATGTATTTCCACAATGACAATATATAGGCGGATTTTAATTTTTATTTTGTGTATATTTTCGTTGGTTATTAAATAGTAATATTTCCCAGCAAAAAATTTGACATTACCTTAAAAAGTACTTGCCATATAATGACTTACTTTTGTGATTGCTATATTTTGTTACTCGCTTACAAAACACATTACATTAGTTCCCAAAAAAGGAAGTAGAAATAGAACTAATTCTTTATGTTAAAAGAGAATACTTTAAAATACTTACTAATGAACATCATTATTTGCTGCAATAATTAATGTAATCGATTCTCAGTAATTGATTATAAAAGTCTCACGCCTTGTTAAAATAATTAAGTTGGCAATCCAGTTGGGAAGTAATTCCGTCCAAAATCCTTCATTCCACGCTCGATTACCTTTTCAAAAATTTTTTGCTGGGTTGCGTTAAATTCAAACTTAAATCTTCAGTGCGACATACAACTTTTGCGAGGTCACAATAAAAGCTGAAAAGCTGCCAATTAAGTAACAAAGCAAAATATTTTTATGTATATAAATTTATTAAAAACTCTTCATAGTTACCGTATATATAAATCTAGTTTAGTGAAGTAAACCTTATCAAAAAACCAAATATTGGGGTGACAGAGAATTAAAAAATAAGAAAAAAATAATATATACTATATATTGTTGCGTTTTACCCTTTTTAGACAGAACAAACGTACGGATTCTTTTGATTGCAAATACCACTGTGGCTAAATTTTGACTGCAAACTTTTATGGCTTTCTCTGGCTATACTTCTCGATCCTACCGGTCTTGTGAACCCTTGGTCTTGTATTTACTAAACATGCGTTATCACCACAAACGCAGCCATCCACGCTACACTACTGTGTTACTCCGGCGAGACATGAACTACTCGATGCCTTGTTTAGTAACCTTAACCATCCACAGACATCTGCACTGCTCCTTTTATCCAAGCCAGTCTTCGCCTTTAATCCAGTAGCCACAACACACGTCTGCCATACACTGTTGTTATGCTGTTACACTTCCCCGCGCTAACCGCTATTGCTCCTACTTTTTATTATAAAGGGCTTCTTTGACAATTATCTGTTGCTTTTTGCTCTGAACACATTCGAGACAGCAGCTACCGACTGCAAAATGTCAGAATTAAAATGCATGTGTTTATATGAGAATGATTAATTTGATGACAGCAAGGCAACAAGGCGGCAGGTTCTTGTCTGGGCTGAATTCGCCGCTGCAGTCAAAATAAACTAATTTCTATTTTTATTGGCGACAATAAACAGTTTAGTGATGTCAGTACTATAAGACATGTAAAATAATAAGTGCTTAAAATCTCTTATTATGAAAAACGAAAAGAACAATAAAAATATAAAATAAAAATTATTTATTTAAAGATTTAAGTGTAAAACTGTAACAGGATAATTTCAGTACATGAAATATATAAGGAAAATAGTGTTGCTGGTGAAGACAATAATGGATTTGGAATACAAAATACCTATTTGTTGAATTCTTATCTGTCTCACGTAAGTGATGCTGGATAGATTTGAGTAAAATATTGTGAGGAGATCCTTTAGAACCTTGGTTCGAACACAGATTTTTTTTTCGTAGATAAATAGAGAAACCAATGTAAAATCACCCAATTTTACCGGTATAATTGTACTTAAACAGTTGTTAGCACATTTTAGTTTTGTATATAGAAAAATTTTAACACTTTTTACATACTTTTCAGTAATTCAAAACTGTTGTTTTTAGTATTTTTTATTTTAGTGGACAAGAAACTACGTGATGCACACTACTGTACTTATTATTGCTTCTGAGAAATATTTCTATATATTTTCAATCTTAAAGACAATCCAAACGAATTATTCTACTCTTTAAATAGCCTTTTACAAAATAGTTAAAACATTTTTTAAATTATAAATCGGAGCTGCTTCTTTAAAAATCGCTTAAATAACATCACTGAAATACAGTTAATTCGTATTTTTATTATGTAGCTGCTGCCTTCAAAATAATAATGTAGCTGGTTATAAGGCGACAAATGTTGCTAGCGTCATTTGCT
This sequence comes from Gymnosoma rotundatum, assembly GCA_916610165.2. Classification (NCBI taxonomy): domain Eukaryota; kingdom Metazoa; phylum Arthropoda; class Insecta; order Diptera; family Tachinidae; genus Gymnosoma; species Gymnosoma rotundatum. Next base: position 29,431,364 of record OU744336.1, read on the forward strand.
GTCGTGTGTTCGTGTATCTTGCTGTGGCGAATGTGTTTAGAGCATTTATATTAAATTGGACACGTCTCCACTAAATTATCTGCCATGGCTTCACATAATAATTGTCTTATGCCTCTCGGGAGGTTTGTTCTGCTGTTTATTAATTTTAATTGCATTATAAAAATTATTATTTTTTCGTTGCACGCATGCCCGAATGCGGTATCGCACTCAGGACCCCCTGTTTTGCAGCACGCACCTCTACCACCGCAACCATTGAGGCTGCTCAGCTTTTGTTGGCTAACTTGTGGTTTTGTTGTTCTATAAACACATCATTAGTTGAATTAGCTTATTCACCATGCTCATACGGAAACAACTACAGGGGTTGCCAGATTTTATTATTCGTAACAATATACATAGTTTTACATAAAAATGTCATCGGCTTTTAATGGGTTACACATTTTTAAAATTTAAGTATTTCCTTAAATATCTTTTCAAAACTTTTAAATGATACCTATATTATTATTTTAGAAAATTTGAATATTTCAGAGGCTTGTAACTCAGAAAATATGGGCAAGCGCCATTTTTTCCACTTGATGTTTTTTCTCATTTTTTAAATTGCTATCGCCCATGTATTTCTTTTTTTTTGATTGGAGTTACTTTATTTTTTCAAATAATATGGATAAATTAGAGGTAGGCGTGGTGTTTTGTCTGCTGCGTCTTAGGACATGGAACAATCTTGCTGATTGCCAATAGCACCTCTTTCGACGCTATGTCTTATCTATTGGCGTATTTAAATTTTTGTTGATATTGTAGAAATTACAAACTGAATGACAAACTTAGTTATATGTATATGTATATGTTATATATGTACCATACTGCAGATTTTACTACCAAAAATTAAAAAAATTGTGCTTAGGGTTGTTGTCCCAACTTCGTAAATATAAAGGTTGCTGTATCAGCTAAAAGCTAACCTTTTTTTAACATAATCAAAAACTGCAAGATTACAAACGAAAAGTTGAGAAAAAGCTATGGAAAAATTTGCCTTGAAGGCCATGGACCGATCTTTTTGATTACCAAAATTTTCAATACCAAAATTTTCGAAGGTATGGCTGATCGATTGGAGTATTTAAATTTGTTTGTAGCTCATCTAATGCCTTGGCAAAGTTGATTTCAGCACGAACACGGACGGAAAGACGGATATAGATTAATTGACTTTGCTATGCATAAGAACTCAGAATGGAAATTATAGAAATTATAAACGAAATGGCAAACTAGATGTAACATTTTTCACCTGAGTTGAAGGGTATAAAAAAATGTTAAAATATTAATCATTTTTAATTTAATTTCTAAACATTTATAGAAAGAAAAATTACTTACAAATGTATGCAGATGTTTTTCAAAGAAAACAAGAAAAATTAGAGCCGAAAATAAGTCAATTTTCATTAATTTATAAGATCGGTGGTTAAAATCCTAATTGAAAAAAATTAAAAATGTTAATCAACAAAAGAAAAAAAAAAATTATAATAATTCCGGGTAATATAAGTTTGTTCGTGCTAAAAACATTGCTTAAACAGTGGTTTTAAAATGGTTTTATTTGGACATAATTTGGTATCTCATGAATCACTGAAGATATCTTAATGGAATTGAACCAAACTAAAAAAGCACATTTCTTATATGATATTTTAAAGGTGTAATTAATTTTTAAAATCTTAAAATTTGAGTTGAATATTAACTTGGTACCCAAATTTAGTGGCCTGCTCAGAAGCTCCCCTATACCGCAGGTGCTCGATCGTTCACAGATTCACTCAGAAACATTTCTGTTTTGCCTTTGTTTCATTAAGATATCTTCAGTGGGTTATTTTAAAACTAAATCATTTTGAACCCACTGTGTTTCTCATAGATCTCGCAACTGCGATTTTTAATTATAGTTGATTTAAAGCATCTAGACTCTTCTAATAAAAAAGATCTGGCTGCATATATTAATTGTTTCTTTATGCGTGTATTGTGTACAGTGTTTTCATTTGGTTACATATGTTAGATTTTTCGTAATTTTATTACATTTTGCCTAAACTTTCTTAACTTTTTTGGCGGCACAACCACGAAATAAAGCAATACTACTGAATTTTGTGTACATGTTGCATCTAACCTATGAAATGAATTGTGCAATAACAAGTGAAAAACAACATTATTTTTGGGTAAATATGGTTGCTTTTAGTTTTACGAGACGCCACACAACACTTTGACGTATGATTAATTTTAATTATCATGAACACAATACAATACCCATACGTTATATGTGCTTTAAAATGTATGAAACTACTATCAAGTCTACGCAATTAATTTCAGTCTTATTATACTTAGTTTATACCCTCAAGACCACTTTAGTCTGCTAAAGTGTTTCAGAAGTAAAATAATTAAGGTGGATTGATTATATTGTACTTTAGAGTAAGTTTTCAAAAGTACCCAAAGCAAAATAAAATATTTTATACTTGAAACAAAAAAACTTTTTCAAGCATAAAATAACAAATGTGCACACAAACAGATTACATACATACATAAGAAGAGACCATTAAAACTTTTGTTTTGTTGGTTAAAATAAAAAAAAAAACATCTTGAAAATTGTTTTCTTTATTACAGTTCATAAAAATATATATAAGTCGTTTTTGTCTTAAACAACTAGACCAGTTAGTTAACCGCTTTTAACACTTAAAAATTTTCTTGTTTTTTTTATTTGTTTTGGCGAAAAAGTCAACGCTGACATTATCAAGCTCAAATTAAAAATGTAATGAAAAATGTAACAGAAAATTAACTTATTTGTGAATTCTATTTTTTCTGTTTAAATCCTTTTATATATACTTGCAGGCATAAAAAGATTAAGAGATATGAAAAAATATAAATAATAATAAATAGATAATTGCAGCTAATGACAAAATTAATCACAGGAACATGAAGTAAGTGTCAAAATAAAAGGACAAAAAGTACAACAGAAATAAGGAAAAAAAAAATATCTTCAGGGAAACACTGTAACGACACGTTCTACGCTGGTTGCTGGGATAGCTACAGCGGAGTCCAGGGTCGTTGATGTTTTTGTCTTTCGTCTCACGACGGAAAGGGAATAAAACAACTCTTGTTTCAAAAAACGTTATAAAACTTAAATCCAGGTTTTATTTTTACTCTGTGGTAAATATTACAACGATGGGTTGCTAGAGGATGATGGTCGGGTGACGTCGTCGGAGGTGACAGCGCGGTTGATCAGCGTCCGCGTTACGGCGATGCGTTTACGTTTGTTGTGGGAGTTGACCCGGGCTAGTGGTGAAAACAGCGCGGGCTCAGGTAGCGCTTGCAGATACGGCGACGCTACCGGGCGGCAATGTCACGGGCAGCGGCGCAAACAACGATGGCGCAGGTAGCGCTTGAAGATACGGCGACGCTACCGGGCGGCAATGGCACGGGCAGCGGCGACAACAGCGATGGCGCAGGTAGCGCTTGAATCACGATGGCGCAGGCAGCGCTTGACGATACGGCGACGCTACCGGCGGCAATAGCACGGGCAGCAGCGAAAACAGCGATGGCGTAAGTGGCGCTTCAATCACGATGGCGCAGGTAGCGCTTGACCAGCGATGGCGCAGGTAGCGCGTGGAGATACGGCGACGCTACCGGGCGGCAAAGGCACAGGCAGCGGCGCAAACAGCGATGGCGCAGGTAGCGCTTGAAGATACGGCGACGCTACCGGGCGGCAATGGCACGGGCAGCGGCACAAACAGCGATGGCGGTGGTAGCCCTTCAACAGCAAATAGCGCAGGTAGCGCTTGAAGAAACGGCGACGCTACCGGGCGGCAATGGCACAGGCAGCGGCGCAAACAGCGATGGCGCAGGTAGCGCTTGAAGATACGGCGACGCTACCGGGCGGAATTGGCACAGGCAGCGGCACAAACAGCGACAGTGGCCGCTCTAGGCGGGCAGCGGCGACAACAGACAACGGCAGTGTTGATACGTAGGCCGGACACTTGGCTGTAGCGTGGTGGTCGCTGTACACGGGAACCCTCAAAGGCGGCGCCGGTCAACCGGACACCAGACAGGGGGTGCTGTAGCCGGTTAGTCGACTCTCTGCACCGGAGTCGGTGCGTGCGCGAAGTACTAGACGCTAGTCTCGGGCGGTAGCGACGTTCAGCGGCAACACCCTGGCTTTACGCCGGACGTGCTCCTGGCAGCGCCTAGTGGTAGTGCTCGACCGCGCAGCCAATCCCTGGGGAATTGTATAATTCCTCGCCAAGGTAAGCGACAAGGCCGAACGAACGCCGGTAGAAGTGTAACTTCTGTGGCGTTGTTTTACCAACCGGCGTAGCAACTGTCGCTCAGCCGCGATGAATGGCAACCACTATGGGAGAGCTAGGCAGCGCAAGACTAAACCTGGGGAATTGTATAATTCCTCGCCAAGACTATCTCCGCTAGTCGAGTTACCCACAAATGCAGTTTTTCTGAAGATAAGAAATAATTTGGGGAATTGTAAATTCCTCACCAAGCAACTTCTTACCTGCAGGCCAGCTGCTTACAAACTGATCTTTTTCAACTCAATGTTCGCCTTTTTATACTTGTGCGTGGGCACACACATTCATTCACACACATGTCTTATTCGGTTGTGTTTAATCGGCAAACACAGCCGAGCGTTGTATTTTAGTTCGTGACAGTTGTGACATTGTTGGCTGTTACAGCTGTCTGTTTAGTCTGCAGGTATTATCTTCAAGAGGGCGTACTGTGTCACCCGACCGTTAATTCAAACTATCCTCGGGTAGAAAACTTATCATGATCTAAATATAATTCATTCTATAAAGGCTTAATTCTAAAGTTTACAATAAGAGAAATTATTTCAGTAAAGCAATAATACATAAAAATTATAATTCATTAAAATTATATATGAAAGAAAATATAATTCATTATATAAAGTCTTAATTCGAAAGGTAATAATAAAAGGAAATATAATTTATTCAAGCAATAATACATAACAAAAACAATATTCATGTGTTGACAAAAACGAGGAGGCGACTTTTGTCGTTACACTGCCTCCCTCCGATACGGCTTAGGGCTCCACTTACTGTGCCCGAAGGATACGGATCTTGCGTAAATGAAAAGGAATCTGGAAATAAAGACAGGTAATGGTTGAATTAGAATTTTAATGATGATAGGCCTTTAGTTCGCTAATGTGTGCCGTGCGTTCGTCGTTATTTGCCTGGTCCCGAATTTTCACGATTACCGGGGATATAAACTCCTTGACAATGTACGGCCCGCCATATTTTGGCGCGAGTTTCGCTGCGAAATTTTCACTTGCTTTTGAGAGTGGATGTTGCCTGGCTAGGACCCACGTTCCACGTCGGGGTTTCCAAGAACGTCGCCTCAAGTTATAGTGGCGTTGTTGCTTTTGGGATGCCGCCTCTAGGTTCCTCTTTACAATGGTGAAGACTTCCTGTAATTCGCTCGCACGCTCAGTAGGAGTTGGGTTACGTGCCCCGGTTCCGACCGTAACTTCATCATAGAGTGCCTTCGGCAGACGTGGTTCTCGCCCTTGGGTGAGATATGCCGGGGAGTAACCGGTTGATTCCGCGATACTGGTGTTGATGGCTAACATAATTTCGGGTAACCAATCGTCCCACGAATTATGGTTTCGGCCCGAGAACTGTGCTATGATCGTTTTGATCGTACGGTTGGCTCGCTCCGTCGGGTTTTCTTGAGGTGTATAGGGTGCAGTCAATTCCTGCTGTGTCCCAACGTCTTCCACCCATTTCCGGAATATGCGTGACGTGAATTGTGTGCCGTTGTCGGTAATTATTTTCTTGGGAACCCCGTATCGGGCCAATATTCGCTCTCGGAAGGCCTTTACTACGCCCTCGGCAGTGGCTTTCCGTTGAGCCACCAATTCGCACCATTTCGAGAATCTATCGAAAAATACGAGCAATACGCTGTTGCCATGCTTGGTCCGCGACAGGGGACCTATAAAATCCGCACAGACAGTAGCCCACGGTTCTTCGGGAATACGTGTCAGCATTTTTCCAGCTGGCATTTGGTGTTCGATCTTATACCTTTGGCAGGAATCACACCGCCGCACGTAACGAGTAACCTGTTTAGCCAATCCGGGCCAGAAGTATCGATTTGCGACTTTATTCACAGTTTTCCTGGTACCGAGGTGTCCGCCTGTGATACAATCGTGGTTTTCTCGGATGACCTGGTTGCGTAGGGGTTCGGGGACGCATAACTTCCATGGTGTGCAGTCCTCGTCATTCACGCTTCTCGTCGTGTGCTTATACAGTTGATTATTTATAATTACAAAATTAGGAAATTTTTCCGGGTTCTGCCGTACCTCAGCCATTCGCCGCTTTAACCAAGAGCATGTGTTAGGTGTTTGTGCGAGGCTGAGCTTTTCTACCGGTTGGCGTGATAGGGCATCCGCTACGACATTTTGCTTACCCTTTCTATACTGTACTGTGAATTGGTATTGTTGAAGCTCTAACGCCCAGCGTGCCAGTCTGCCTGTGGGGTTGTCGATGCTGTTTAGCCACTTCAAGGACAAATGGTCGGTTATGACCACAAATTGGTACCCCTCTAAATATGGTCTCATTTTACGGATTCCCCAAATAATCGCCAGGCACTCCTTCTCCGTGGCCGAGTAATTTCTTTCTGCCCCCGTTAGATGACGACTTGCATAAGCGATTACCCGCTCTGCCCCGTCGATTGTTTGGGTTAACACCGCGCCCAATCCATGCTCACTGGCATCAGTTTGTAGAACAAACGTGTTGGAAAAACTCGGACAGGCAAGTACTGGGGCCTTGGTCAGCCTGGTTTTTAAGGCAGTGAAGGCGTCTTGTTGCTCCGGTCCCCATTTCCAATGTTTTCCCTTTTTCAGTAATTGTGTCAACGGTTTAGAGATGGTGGCGAAATCGGGTACAAAACGCCGGTACCACGATGTGACGCCCAGAAAACGTCGGATCTCTTTGACATTACCTGGCGGGGGCATATCAGTGATGGCGGCAATCTTGTCCGGGTCAGTTTGGATCCCATCTTGATTGATCACGTGGCCTAAGTATTTTGTTTCGCGTTTAAAAAATTGGCATTTTTCGGCGTTGATTTTTAGTTTGGCTGCCCGCAGTCTCCTGAAAACCTCCCTTAAATTAGATAGGTGTTCTTCAAACGAGGCCCCAATTACGATGATGTCATCCAAATACGCGAAGGCGTGTGGTTCCATCTCTGGTCCAATTACACTATCTAACGCCCGTTGGAATGTTGCGGGGGCGGAGTGTAATCCAAACGGCATCACACGCCACTGGTATAATCCTCGTCCGGTGACAGCAAACGCTGTGTATTTTTTACTGCTTGCTTCAAGAGGGATCTGCCAATAGCCATCTTTCAGGTCCAAACTACTTATAAACTTAGCATTACGTAGCCTGTCCAATATGGTGTCAATGCGGGGCAGTGGGTATGCATCGGGAACCGATCGAGCATTAAGTTGACGGAAATCCATGCATGTTCGCCATGTTCCGTTTTTCTTTTTCACCAATGTGATCGGAAAGCTGTATGGACTTCGCGAGGGTTCTATACATCCACGGGCAATTAATTTGTTAATTTCATTGTCGATGATGGCCTGCATGGCCGGGTTACGTGGCGCATATCTCAGCTTGATGGGCCGCTCGTCTTTCATGACAATTTTGTGTTGGGCAATATTCGACACTCCCTTGATTTGTTCGAACATCGCGAGTTCTTTTTCCAAAAACCTTGAAATTCTTTCCTGCTCTTGTGGGATCTGGTTTATACTCTGCCCGATTTTAGGGCTGTCTGTTGGGGTACATATAGAGTTAGTCATAGTGCTTACCTTGGCTTCGTTTGGGCTGTGCCTATTGTGGTCCGGACGTCTCGAGGATCTCGGGCGGCCTCTTGCTACTAGACCGGCACAACTGAACGTGGCCTTAAACAAACACAGTGAGTCCAGCCCTAGAATGAGGTCTTCCGTGGCCTCCTGCATTACCAGGAATTCACACGGCATGGTCCTATTACCGAGAGCAACCTGGATCCGCACCGCCTCGGTGATGAGTTTCTTTGACCCATCTGCTAGAAATACTTCAGTATTTACCGTAATCCGCTTGAGGGATGTCGACAGCCGGTTGAGTTGAGCCAGTGAGATAAAGCTTTTGGTAGCACCTGTATCGATGATCGTAGTAATCAGTTGCCCCTTTATTTTGACGGTCGCCTTAAGTTTTTCCTCTTCCCACACTATACAGGTTTGGTTTTTCGCTCTATTGCTCGTTCGGCAGGTGGCCTCCAATTTCTTTTTCGCTTTTCTTCCTCGTATCATGCGGTGATGCTCCCCCCGATTGGGCTGTGAGGTCGCCGGAATACATTCCAGCTCATCAGCTAGCTGTAGCAGTTCGGCGAGCATTGAAAAATCTTTGCGTCGGATGTACCATTGATAGTCTGGTTGGGAGTTTCGGAAAATCCTTTCCAGCTTTTGTTGTTCAGTCATGTTAGTGGGTCGCATCAAGTTTTGTAGTGCTAATAAATAGTCTTTAAACGCCTCCTTGGGACGTTGGGTACGCTTACGTATTTCATCCTCCAGTTTTTCGAAATAGCGTGGAGGGAGGAAAAACCGGTAGAAATCCTCCTTGAAGTGACTCCACAACTTCCAGTGACGATTGTTGTTCCGCAACCAAATCAAGGCTCGTTCCCGTAGTACTTCTGGCATTATTTGCGGTAGCTGATTCGTGTCTACATGGTACATTTCGGCAAGCTCTTCCATTCGTTCTATGAACTCTAATGGGTCTCTGCCCCCGGTATACTTCAAGCCCCATTTCCTGACGATCTCGATGACTCCAATAGTGTGATCTTCGTGAAGTGGTGTCACGTGAGACGAGGGTAAGGTCACTAGGTTAGGTGGGACGGATGGTTCTGGCCGCTTCTCGGGGGACTCCGTACCTTCAGCACTAGTTTTTTGGTCTTCTAGTTTGAGCGGCGAGGCTGGTCGACTGTGTCCGCTTTCGGTGGTTGCTGGAATCTTGAGGGTAGCTTCATGTTTACCTTGTAAGGCCAGGAGCTCCCTCATTTGAGTTTCCTGGTGTTCGGTTGCAAGAAATTTGGCAAAACGTTTTCGTAACTCTTCCACATTTCCAGTGTGGTCCTGGTCATATTGTCCAAGGTACTTAACTAGCTCCTCCTTCTTTAAGGAGTAAACCCAGGAGGTTCGTAGCATCGTGGTAGCCTTGATAGCAAGTTCTTGTGGATTTTTTCCTTTTTTTTTTTTTTTTTTTTTTTTTAAATAATTGAACACTATTAGTGTCCCTGCTCGGGCGCCATTGTAACGACACGTTCTACGCTGGTTGCTGGGATAGCTACAGCGGAGTCCAGGGTCGTTGATGTTTTTGTCTTTCGTCTCACGACGGAAAGGGAATAAAACAACTCTTGTTTCAAAAAACGTTATAAAACTTAAATCCAGGTTTTATTTTTACTCTGTGGTAAATATTACAACGATGGGTTGCTAGAGGATGATGGTCGGGTGACGTCGTCGGAGGTGACAGCGCGGTTGATCAGCGTCCGCGTTACGGCGATGCGTTTACGTTTGTTGTGGGAGTTGACCCGGGCTAGTGGTGAAAACAGCGCGGGCTCAGGTAGCGCTTGCAGATACGGCGACGCTACCGGGCGGCAATGGCACGGGCAGCGGCGCAAACAACGATGGCGCAGGTAGCGCTTGAAGATACGGCGACGCTACCGGGCGGCAATGGCACGGGCAGCGGCGACAACAGCGATGGCGCAGGTAGCGCTTGAATCACGATGGCGCAGGCAGCGCTTGACGATACGGCGACGCTACCGGGCGGCAATAGCACGGGCAGCAGCGAAAACAGCGATGGCGTAAGTGGCGCTTCAATCACGATGGCGCAGGTAGCGCTTGACCAGCGATGGCGCAGGTAGCGCTTGGAGATACGGCGACGCTACCGGGCGGCAAAGGCACAGGCAGCGGCGCAAACAGCGATGGCGCAGGTAGCGCTTGAAGATACGGCGACGCTACCGGGCGGCAATGGCACGGGCAGCGGCACAAACAGCGATGGCGGTGGTAGCCCTTCAACAGCAAATGGCGCAGGTAGCGCTTGAAGAAACGGCGACGCTACCGGGCGGCAATGGCACAGGCAGCGGCGCAAACAGCGATGGCGCAGGTAGCGCTTGAAGATACGGCGACGCTACCGGGCGGAATTGGCACAGGCAGCGGCACAAACAGCGACAGTGGCCGCTCTAGGCGGGCAGCGGCGACAACAGACAACGGCAGTGTTGATACGTAGGCCGGACACTTGGCTGTAGCGTGGTGGTCGCTGTACACGGGAACCCTCAAAGGCGGCGCCGGTAGGTCAACCGGACACCAGACAGGGGGTGCTGTAGCCGGTTAGTCGACTCTCTGCACCGGAGTCGGTGCGTGCGCGAAGTACTAGACGCTAGTCTCGGGCGGTAGCGACGTTCAGCGGCAACACCCTGGCTTTACGCCGGACGTGCTCCTGGCAGCGCCTAGTGGTAGTGCTCGACCGCGCAGCCAATCCCTGGGGAATTGTATAATTCCTCGCCAAGGTAAGCGACAAGGCCGAACGAACGCCGGTAGAAGTGTAACTTCTGTGGCGTTGTTTTACCAACCGGCGTAGCAACTGTCGCTCAGCCGCGATGAATGGCAACCACTATGGGAGAGCTAGGCAGCGCAAGACTAAACCTGGGGAATTGTATAATTCCTCGCCAAGACTATCTCCGCTAGTCGAGTTACCCACAAATGCAGTTTTTCTGAAGATAAGAAATAATTTGGGGAATTGTAAATTCCTCACCAAGCAACTTCTTACCTGCAGGCCAGCTGCTTACAAACTGATCTTTTTCAACTCAATGTTCGCCATTTTATACTTGTGCGTGGGCACACACATTCATTCACACACATGTCTTATTCGGTTGTGTTTAATCGGCAAACACAGCCGAGCGTTGTATTTTAGTTCGTGACAGTTGTGACATTGTTGGCTGTTACAGCTGTCTGTTTAGTCTGCAGGTATTATCTTCAAGAGGGCGTACTGTGTCACCCGACCGTTAATTCAAACTATCCTCGGGTAGAAAACTTATCATGATCTAAATATAATTCATTCTATAAAGGCTTAATTCTAAAGTTTACAATAAGAGAAATTATTTCAGTAAAGCAATAATACATAAAAATTATAATTCATTAAAATTATATATGAAAGAAAATATAATTCATTATATAAAGTCTTAATTCGAAAGGTAATAATAAAAGGAAATATAATTGATTCAAGCAATAATACATAACAAAAACAATATTCATGTGTTGACAAAAACGAGGAGGCGACTTTTGTCGTTACAACACTTTTTGTAGAATGAATGAAAAGGGTAATAAAATAAATTTAATATTGTAATATTTAAACGCAGCTTGTCTTTATGGCCAAAAATATTTAATATTATGTCTATATATTTTTCTTCTTTGTATTGGCTATTTGTAACAATCCAAGCACTGTGGACAGTGGATGCAGAAAGACCAAATAAATAGCTGGTTTATCTCAAAATTTTATTGATTCTGATTTTAAGTTTTTTGTCTTTTTTTTTATTGTTTGAGTTCATTATTTTTTTTTGTCTTTAATTCTCATTTGGTAAATAAAATTTTCAAACAAAATTTTAATGAGTAAAGCTATGTGAAGCTTTAAATGAAATGGCTGTATAAACTGCCTTTACAACCAGTAATTAAGTGAATTTTGTTAAAAAGTTTTATTACTAGAAAACCACTTCACTAATGGGACACCTTTCAGTTTAAACTTTTTTTTTTGCACTTGTTGCTATAACTGACGTAATTTTACTTTAACTGTGTAATACTGTGCATTTCAATATTTTATAGCTTAGTGATCTTTAAAAGGTTTTTTTTTCGGCCAGGGACATGTAATTAGTAAAAATGAATATTGAATATTTCTACGGCAGCGTTCAAAAAGATTTAATCGGTTATTGTCGATTTTTATTTGTTAGCCGTTCGACCATGCCCTCGATAATATCAAAAGTCCACTAAAGTAAAAAAAAAGTACTAAAAATGATCACGTTCAAATCGATTGAAGTTTTACCTTCTTTGCTTAGCGCCCTTAAGATGCTTTCTTCTACAAGTTTCAAACTTAAAAAAAAATTAAGGATAGAAGTGGAACGACAATTCTCTTACGTAATATAATTTAAAAAATGGGCATTTGCTTAGTAATATATGAGGTCTTGAGTTTGAGTATATCGGGGACCACAGCTTATTGTTATTTGAATGGCAATGACGATTTAAAGCCGCATGTTTGACAAACAAATCATCGCGGAGATAACAAGGAAATGGATGGATTAAGCTGCAAAAGAAAAAACAAAACTAAATGACCCAGAAAAATAAAATAAAAATTGACTTTAACAGAACTCATCTATTTGAACACAGAAAAATGCTTCAATATGCTGGGAAGCGAACTTTTTAAATTAAAAAAATCTTATATTTTTATATTTCCATCTGACTTAGATAAAATTATCAACAGCTTTTAGTTTTTGTGAAATCGGTAACCTTCAAATCGTGCCTTTAATCGAAACGAAGTTGTTAATTTAAATCGGAGGACCTGTTTTTTTCTTTAAATTAATTTTTGTTATTAAACCTTATTGTGCTTTGTTTTGATTTTTTTAACTGTTAGAATATCTCCAGAATTATACTGTTTGCATGTAATCATAATCTAAGAGCAACATATTCTTAAATCTGCTTGTCTTTAATCAGATTGAAGAAACATATTTAATTTTACTAAAATAAAAAAGTCAAATTTTACAAAATTTCTTTTTGTGAAAAAAATAAGAGGATGCGAGCTTAAATAATTTCATGTGTTAGTATTTTTGTAATTTTAAGATAAAATAACCATATTTTTTACAACAAAAATCTATTGATTTTAAAAAAATTGAATAAAAATTGACCTGATTTAATGTTAACATTGCTAATGAAATTTGGTTCAGTGTATAATAAGTGACATCTGCAATAAATTGTTGAATAAAAAAGGCTTACGCAATTTTTTAGTTATTCTATGAGAAATTTAAATTTTTATAATTTCCTTTTTAGATGATGCTGTCTGTGTTAATTAATATTAAAATGATTTTTTATCTAAATTTTAACCGTTATTTTAAACCTCTGAAGCTTTGAACATTTAAACACTAAAGACATCTAATAGCATCATTAGGAATTAAGGAATTTGATGCCCACCGTTTGTTTAAAATAGAAAAATAAATTCATATTAAACTAAATGGAATAAAAAGGACGCCGGACAATAATAATGTTAAAGAAAACAGCAAATTTTTATTTAATAACTTAAACAAAAACAACAATAACTAAAACAAAAGTACACAAAAAGAATAGAGAAAAAAAGGAACACTTTAAGAATCTAAATCCTGTAAATCCTGTTAAGACAACGAGCTTGATTCTTTGTAAGGAAACAATATTTGAATTTTTATTGTTCTAGAATGTCCTTTATTTGTTTTCTTTTATTCTTATTGTGATGATATAAAAAAGTACATTCGAGCACACTGCGCAGCATATACAATAGTATAAATATACAAGTGAGTGTGTGTGTGTGTGTGCGTGTGAAAATTGTTGTTAGGAAAAAGCAATTTTACTCGAGTTTCCTAAAGACAAATAAGTCTATGTCAGGATCAAAAAGAATTTTAGCACAAACAATCACATAAACACAGTTATTTTTATAAACTAATACAATCACAAACAATCACTTTCTCAAATATACAAAAGGGACAATAGACAACAATGAATTATAATGACAAAAAATAATAATCATCATAAAACTACTAGAGGAAAGCAGAAGAAGAAGAACAGAGACAGAGAAATAAAATCATCAAAAAAGTAAAAAGTAAAAGAAATAACATGAACTAAAAGCAAGAAAAAGATTTCCTTTGCAAAATTAAAGAGAATACTATTGCATGAAAATTATAGCGTTTAAGTATTTGAAATAAAGAAAATCATTGTCGATTGTAGTCGAAGTTAAATTCTCTGGAAAAGATGGTGGTCTGATTTATAAAAAAAAAACAAACCAAGATAAAAGCAACAACAACAGATATTATTAAATTATATCATTATTATATTGTGTCATATTTTAAATTTGTATTAATCGCACTGTTTGGTACACAGAAAAAGGTTTTTGGGTCTATTAAAAGTTTTATTTGTTTTAAAATTAAAAATTAATGAAGTTTTTAATTGCTTCAATTTTTTGTTTAATTGAAGCACTTCAATTAATCTTTCAACTAGACATATAATTAAGAAAACTAAAAATTGAAACAATTCCCTTATTTTCCACTTGCTTTTAATTATTATCAAAAATTTTACATTTGCAAATAATTTGCCATTTAAATTTTTTTTCTTCTTTACAAAAACCATTCGGTAAAAACTGAGATCACTAGTTGTTATAACTTTTTATTTTCTTCTATGATTATTCTCTAAAAAAAGTATTGTAAATATTGATACGGATACGGATCTATCCATGGCGAAATAATACAAGGTGATCGCAATGGCCAAATCCTTAATTTTGCCGTAAACGTTTACTGTCAAACTCAATATATAAAAAATACGTATAATTTTTTCATATGGTGTTTGGTATTTAGTGTTTGCGGCGAAAATTAATGAATTTGCCATCGAGGCCACCTGTATTATTTCGCCATGGTTTTATCGTAATGAATCAAGAGAAAATAATTGTATTTGAAATAAATTAATGACTATTTGCACCAGTGGCGTCACAAAAAAAAATTTTTTTTTGTATTATTGAGAACAATACAGTTGCACTGAAAAAAAATGTTATTGTTATTGAAAAACAAAAACTTTTCCTTTTTTTGTAATGTTATTAATGTTGGAAAATTTAATTATGATACAAAAATTAAGAAAAAAATGTAGATAAAAATAAATTCAGAATTTCTGTACAGTGTTGTGAATAATATTGATCGGAAAGCAAAAACAAGTTTTTATTTGACTGTAGTTTTTAAAAATAAAGCTTTTAGTTAACTGCTTCTAGAAATAAGAAAAAAAAATTGTAATGGAGAAATAGTTTCAGAATCAAAAATGCTTAAAAAAATCTCTACGACCTGTTTTGAGTTATTTTTAAGCTTCCACAACAAAATTAAATAATTATATTTGAACACATTATGCTCTATACTCTATTTTCGCATCTCCATTTAAGTGATTTTTCTAAAGAATTATTTTTTCTTGGTTCAAGTCTTTTGCTATCTGATTTCTCATACAGTTTTGATGCTATTTTAAAAGTTGTCCAAAATATATTTATGCCAAATGTCAAAAAAATGACATTTGATTTTTAGTTTTTGAAAAAAGTAATTGATTAAAGATTAACTGCCGTATTCATAGAAAATCAAAATAGATTTGAAATATATTTTAGGACAAATTTGTATGAAAATTTTTTCATAAAACACATTTCAAAGTTATTTTATTTTCTATTATTATAAAGACATAGCTATTAATATAGACAGAAATTCAGACAAAGATACTAGTATAGACAAGTTACTAATATATAAATATAGATATAGCCATGAACATGGATCTAGGCAAAAGGATAAAGAAATAGATATTGATATAGACATACATATAGACACAGATGTAGTCATTGATAGATATGGTTAGATATAGATATTTGCATTGATATAGACATGGATAAAAATAAAGACATAGATATAAACATAAATATGGTAATGGATACAGACAAAGATATGGACGTAAGTAAGGTAAAACAAAGTAAAGTAAAGTGAAGTAAAGTAAAGTAAAGTAAAGCAAAGCAAAATAAAATAAAGTAAAGTAAAGTCAAGTAAAGAAAAGTCAAGTAAAGTAAAGTATGAAGGAAGACGTAGACATAGAGTCCAAATAACATTTTATTAATTATCGGGAAATTTTCAATCAAAGTTTTTAATAAATCAAACCTTTAAAGTGGCCTAAAAGTAATTCTACGTTATAAAAAGTTAACCGTGCTTTTACGAGAAATTTATATAATAATGTAAAATGGAATATTTATTGATTATAATAATCAAATGGCCACCTCCCAACAAGATGTATGAGTCGCTTTAGCTCATTTTGAATTGTTGCTTGCAAAACATCAGGCAGGTACGAGAACTTTATAGTGCCCAAGGCAGAGTTCTGGCGTGACAGTGGCAAAAATATTGACCAAATGTACGCTGAGTTAAAGCAACACTGAAAATTGATCAAATAAGCAGTAGCAATAAATAAACATATCTAATTTTTTGTTTTAGAATTAAGTGTTTTGCTTAACCCACACACAGATAGTTTGGGGCTTTGTTGCTTAAACCTTTAGTTTAACAACAAACGCATTATATTAGATAAACTGGAATTTAATTCTAATCCCTAAACCAAGACAAAAGATGATCAGAAAATGTTTTATAATTCAGTTATTTTTTTATGGGTTGCATGTTTTAGGATTGTTTGCGCCTTCGAATACCAATTTTAATAATAAAGTTTTAATCTGGTATGTTATTGTTATTTGACATCAACGGTTTAATAATTAAAAAAACTGATTTAACAATTTTCTCAATAAAAAAAAATAAGTCAGAAACAATATTAAATCGTCTTAATTGAACAAATCTTTACTTTTCTTATGCCTTAATTACTTATTCTCATGTTATAGTTGGAAAATTAAAAATGTTTCTTGACAATCATTGTCTTAAGGCTCTTTTTACCGACTGTTGATTTTTTTACAATTAAATTATTCTTGCTTTGTTGTTATATTGGCTACAACTAAAAGAA
The DNA here is from genome assembly GCA_916610165.2 of Gymnosoma rotundatum. Lineage (NCBI taxonomy): Eukaryota > Metazoa > Arthropoda > Insecta > Diptera > Tachinidae > Gymnosoma > Gymnosoma rotundatum. Next base: position 29,448,159 of record OU744336.1, read on the forward strand.
TTTCTTAATAAAATATTCTTTTTTCATATCTTTTAATTTACTTGTGCTTCTATCTTCTACATGGTTGGTCATTATTTAAAAAAATCATAGTTGTTGAAGATGTTTTCGTAAAGGGACTGTAATAATTACTCAGCAACAAGTTCATAATCTTTTTGATTTTCTTATATTTTTTATTTAAATGTGTTTTTGTAAGGCGATGCAATAATAAATATTTCTTTACAGGTTCAAAAATTACATTGTTAATTTTAAGAAGATTTTTTTTATATTTTCCAGCAGGGATGGGAATGTCTTTCGTTTTTCATGTCCAATGCATCATCAGAGATAACTACATTCTATTTAAATGAAATGACAGACACGTTTAAATGAATACCACTGTCCAGGAGAGTGTAAAGCAAAACTCTAGAAAAACGACTTTACGCGTGATGTAATAATTGTACCTTTCGAAAACACAAATAGCGGTTAATGTAAATGGGACAGTTTTTCAGGGTGCGATACAGCTGAACATTGATTTACTACGGATTACTTTATTTTTCATTAAAACTTCAATTCAAAACTTATATTAGATTTGGATTAAGATGGTTATTTTTGTCGTAGTATACACAGGTTATGGAATGTAACAGCCCATCAAGAAAATGACCATCGCCTACTTTTTCTGGAATCTGCATTTAAAATTTTGCATAAATATGATTGATAAGCCGTTGAATTTTCTCTTTAATTACACGGGTGACTATAGTCTTCTAGGCAGTTTTTTCAAAGGTCGTATATGAGTTTCCTGAAAATCTGTTACGTGTTTGTTCTTTCAATGCAAATCGATTTGAAAAACAATATTAATATTGATGGCACTTGGAGATCTATCAGAGGAGGCTCAGGAAAAAAGGAACAAGGATTACAGATTTTAAAGAGAGCACAATACTAGAAAAATTTCACGAAATTCTGCAAATGAAGATCTATTTAACATATTATTGGCAACGTTAGATCCGTTCATCTCTAATAATCGAAATTAATGGAAAGTGGAACATTGGGATTTAGATGAAGAAGCGGAAAAACTACTAAAGAATAGAAATAGCACAAAACAAAATATAGAATATTTGCAATTAATATTTATGTCAAATGAATAATAATTATAATTGCCTTTCATTGTTATTTAAGTACGAAAAACCTATTATTATTAAAAAATAATAATAAATAGAACTTACCATATTGCAGTTTTTTTTAAAATGTTTTTTAAAATTATCAAATTTGACAGCCAAAAATAATAAATTTTTCTGCAAAATCTCTAGTTAATTTTACTATTTTTTTTTTAATTGTAAACATTTTTTTGAGTGTAAATTTTTTTGAGTGTAACATTAAACTAATTCCATTATTACAAAAATAATTATAATTATTATTAAGTTCCAAATATTAAATTTTTTAATATCTTATTTAATTAAAAAAAATAAACCCATGTTTCACTCCAAAAGTTAAAAAAAAAATCAAAAGTTCTACTTACAAGTACTCAATCTATTTTAATGTAATTACAACTGAGTCAAGCTGAATTAAGTATATATCCATTAAAAAAAAAATTATTTCAATATTTTGATCGGTTCAAAAGTTACAGAATTTTGGCCAATGAAAAACGATTTTCAGCTTCTGTGCGACGTCGTGCTGCATAAGAATTCAGAATATATATATGTATATATGCAGTCGAATATATAAATTACACACGAAATAACTAATATTAATATTTCAATATGATTTCAAGCAAATGGTAATCTCCAATTTTGGGTAAAAGTTGCAATATGTATAAGCTTCATATCGCTGTGCTCAATGTCGTCCATATTTTCAAGCAAAAAATAAATGATCCTGATCTGGCTTTATTATTAAAGAAATAGTGGAGTGGATATAGTAGACTCTGTACGGTCTGTTGTAGATTGCTTTCATTTCGTATGTGCTAATTTGGTTTATGAATAAACCTGATAGGCCAAACTAGAGCCAGAATGAAAGACAAATGATGACTAACTAGCAAACATTGTTCAAGTGCTATACTATTAATGGAATTTCCATAATAACTCTGTTCACATATACCAAAACGTGATTGTCAGAGGATAGGTAAAACTGTCGCCACCAGATTAAAAAAATGCAATAATCAAAAAACTGGTCCTCGTAAAAGGAAGAAAGGATTTTATATATTCTATCTTTTTTTTTATTCTCTGCTCTAATAACAAAGAATTGAAAATTTGATTGAATAGAACTTTTAGCCATTTTCATACCCTTCACCACAGGTGGAATATTTAAGCTCGTCATTCCGTTTGTAGTTTCAACAATATTCATTTTCGATCCCAAAAGGTATATATATATATATATATACCTTTATATCGATTGAGCGACGTCCGTTCGGTTTGAAATCAAATTTCCCAAGACACTACATGAACAATAGAAAACTTAAATACACCAATCGATCGGACATAGTTTCGAAATTTTTGCTATTGAAAATCAGCGAGATCACATCATGTCCTTCGAGGCAGCGGGCAAAATATAACGCCTGCTTCTAATTTTTCCAAATTAATTGAAAGAAATCTAGTTAAGTGCTGTAAATCCAAACAAAAAAACAAATATATGGGCTGATAGAGAATTAAAGTTTAAGAAAAAAAAATCATCTAGTGAAAAAATTGGCGGTCTCCCTCATTTTCCGAGCTATGGGCCTCTAAACTTTTCATAGAAAAGTACGATTGTTTACCATATTTTTTTAAGATATCGATATGGGTATCATTTATAAGCTTTTGAAGAGATCTTTAATGATATAATGAAGTTTTTATGAAAATGCTTAACCCATTAAGAGCCTATTTTTGTATGTAAAATTCCAAACAGTTCTTAATTTTTTTTCGTTTTTAGTTTTGCTAAACTAGATTTTTAAACATAGTGAAGGGTACAAAATTTCGGCATAGCTGAATATGGCACTTTTACTTGTTAAATCTATAATAGTGATTTGCAAAAAAAAAAAAACAAAAAATAATTGATAAAAAACATTAAATTGTAATTTGTTTTCATATTAGAAATCTAATTTTCAGTGATATTTCTTCCCCTCAAAAAAATTTATACGTTTTAAATATTTTACCATTTTAATTCTGGGCTAGAAAAAATAATAGAAAAATCATAATGAAATAATAATCTACTCTAAAACAGAATTAGTATATTTAAGCTGCAAACAATAATCATTATTCATTTTTTATTCCTTATTTTTCCTCTTTTCTTCTTTTGTTTATTTTTCTCTTTTTACCCGAGGGCATTGTTTAAGTATAATTATAACATCTAATGTACTGTGATATTTAAGCATTATTCGTTTAATAAGGACGTTTGTTTTACTTCATAATAAAAATGTCTAAAAGCTCTGATTTATATACTTTGAAAAATTATAAATTTTTTTGTCTGTAGTAGAATAACTCTGGATATCAATTGGTCTATATTTTTGAAACCTGGCGGTGCTTTGACCAAGTAAAATTTACTCTTACGTATGTTGGTCAGAAGGGGTGTATGTTTGGAAATTTTTGTTTATAGTTTTTAGACAATTTAAGAAGCTTAAAGCTTGACATACTGTGTTTTGAAAAAATAGGGCACAAGTTAAAATATTATTTGGACGAGATAAAAACCAAGTGAGATGTTGTTAGAAAGTTGCTTCAGAGTGAAATAGCAGTGCACGTTAATTGGCGATAAACTAAAGATTACAGGCTGACAAATATTGACTGTTGATATATTTGGCAACGTTAGGTTATAGCAAATGCTAGTAATAATAGTTGATTGTGGGAGGTCGCCAACCAGTAGCTGAAAGCGCGTCATAGTTGTAATTAAGACGGGCCGCACGTTCCAGACCATTACCGCATGTCAATGAAAAGCAAAGGTGGAAGTTAGAAGGGTTAATAACATTTTTACAATGCTTCAGTGTATGCAGAGTTGGAGAAGTTTATTGCAGAGTCAGCACATACTGATGTCGATTTAAACCAAATGCAGGAGCTGTTTGTATGATCCAGTGTTCCTGTAGTCTTCTCAGAATTATTTGTCTTGGAATCTGTCCCCATGCTCTTGCAGACAATGATGATAATTTCTTTAAATTTCGAAAGAAGTCAAATCTAAGTTGTGTTTATCGCCAGATATTAGCTATTTATATCTATAATCAATTTTAGTTTTCAGCATCAGATGGTCGGGTTTCAAACTTGGCATTTTGTTTCGAAATCACTTAATCTTAATAAAATTTAAAAATCTAGTTGTTACTAATTAGAAACCATTTAGATTCTTAATATGTTTCAATAAAAATATTTTTTCCCGTGTGTAAACATTTAAACTTGACCTACAATTTTTCATTTTTTCGGTATTACACATAAGCCAAGTCTTGCAAGGATTGAACATAACAACAACAAAAAATCTAAAAATCATACATACACAATACATTTTATTCGTAGATTTTCTTCCTCCTACTTGCATTTATGCGCACTAATTGATACACTAAAACGGATGTACTACAACAGTGATATTAAGAGAAAAGAAACTTAAGCTTTAAGCACTTGGATTGAGTGAGTGTGTTGATGCTCTTTCTGCCATGGTTCACAAAATTAATCATTTTTTTTGCGTTTTTTTCTCCTTTTGTTTCACTAAAACTGCAAATTAAATTTTGTCCTGTCTCTTCACTAAATAATTCAATCATGGATGTTGGTATATTAAATACAGGTTTGTAAGTATGTGTATGTAATCGTAGCAGTTATGTTGTCTTGCTTACACAGTATTTATGTATACACATATTTACACAAATATATATATATATATTTTTTTGGATGGATTTGAATGTGAGTAATTGCAGTAATTTAACAATAAAACTAATGAATTTTTATTGATTTCAACAAATTGCCGCTTGGGAAAAGTTAAGAGAGAATAAGATAAATAATCTTCAGAATTGCTGCAGGAAAATGTTAAATGGGATGATATAATAAAAAGTTAGTGTTATAAAATAAATGTAAGGATAATAAATTAAGCAGACTATTTAAAAACTATGAAATAAATTTAGAAAAAATTAAGAAAAAGACTAAGAGAAAGAGTTAATTGCGGTTGAAATACATGTGTAACTACTATTTTGGAAGAAGGTAGATTATACTGAAAAATAATTAAGCAAACACTTAATTTGTATTTTCGTTATTTATCATGTTTTGAATATGTAAATTTCTCAGTCACAATGTCTATCTATGAGTCCAAGCCCTCTCTCTCTCTGAAACTTTAATAGGTAGATTTTTGAAATTTACACAACATAATTTTAGTCGCTTCAACAGAAAACACGGACATTTTTAGTTTATTCAAAATGTTTGTGAGATGTTTCCTGATGAGCTAAGTAAGCGGTAGCGAAATGGCCATCGAAACATGCTTTCATCTTCAATGATCAATATCGGTAACTTATAATTCAAATCGGTACATTTAGAAATTAGCACAATAATTTTTTAAAAACTAATGTATTTAGGAAACACCTTAAATTAATGGGTGTTTCAAACGTGTTAATCATAAAAAACTTATTTTTTTAACTGTGGTAGTTATGCATGTAAAATTTGCATGTATGCTGTAGCAACAAGCAGAAAAATTAAAAGTTTGAATTAAAGGGTATACCAATAATACCATGATGTTTACGTAGTTGGTCTAGTTTTTGAACTGCAATTGGCAGAAATATAAAGTTTTAGTATTTTTTATATCCGCTGTAAGAACAAATGCACAAAATAAAAAATTAAAAAATATGAAGGGTGTTTCTGTAGTGACGTGAGTTTAATACAGAATAGTACAAATGTACCTACTAAAAAAATAAGAGTGAGCACGCTGTACTTAAACAAGCTTTTAAATCACTACATAAGTTTTCTTAAGCTATAAAGATGACTATATATGTTTAAAAGCTTTTCAATGATACCCATATTGATATCTTAAAAAATATCTTGAATAATCGTACTTTTCTATGCAAATTTCAGAGGCCCATAACTTGGAAATAATGGGCGAGCGCGAAATTTTTCACTTGATTTTTTTTTCCTATTTTTTAATTCTCTATTTAGTTGTTATTATGATTGGCAATACTTCACTACACTAGTATTTTTCCAAACGATACGGAAAAATTATAGGGAGGCGTGTTGTCTCGACCGCTGTCTCGAAGGAGTACCGATCTTGCTGATTTTAAACTGCAAAAGTTTTAAAACTATGTCTAATCAATTGGTGAATTTAAATTTTCTCTGTCTTATATAGTGGCTTGGTACAGTTGATTTCAACCCGAACACTAACGGCCATCGCTAAATCGTTTTCGCTATGTATAAGAACTCAGAATATATATATTTTGTGGGGTCGAAAATGGATATGGTATAAATTACAAACGGAATGACAAGAGATTGGATATACCCCTTTTCCACTTTTTATCGTGAAGGGTATAAAATGAGAAGGTTTGGAATTAAAGCCAATTTCTTTATTTGTTATTATATTAAAATCTTTAAACCATTATAAATTTTAAAAGTTTTTCTACCTTCATTTTAAGTAACCATTCATGTCTGCTTACTTAATTTTTTCTATTTCAAAATAAATAAAAGATATGAAAACAGAACTGACCTCAAAATCTATTCTTATTGCGTGTTTCGTAACGTTTCCTTTACATTTTTGTGACAATAAAAATGTCTTTTGTGTCCACTCATAATTCTAAACCAGGAATGTATTTAAGATAAAGCATTCAGACGCAACAATAAGTATTATAAATATACACATACACACAGTCTTAACCCGCACCTTCCATTCAAGTACAATGGCTGAAGGCGAACAAACTCTAATAGGAATGTCTTCTTTGGAATTTTTCTATGAAAAGTATTTATGCACTTCGTAGTAAATTTTTCTTATAATTTATCTTCAATTATTTTCTTTGAGTATATATATATTACATGCAGTAAAAATAAGAGTACATAAATAAAGGGTATTTTTTTAAGCGGTGACATTTTTATTTAAAACGATTAATGTCACAAAATTGTCTTTGCACGATTTGAATAAACCATTTTCTATTAATTTTAAAATATAAGATAGTGATAAGGCCATTATATTTGCCACGCCCCTTAAAAAATCTATGCCTTACACAAAAACAAACCTAAAAGCAAATATTGATTAATCATTTAAAATTCTTTATATTCATTTCATTTGTGTTTAAAGGAGGATTTTTTTGCAGTTTAGTATAGTTTATCTTAAAATAATAAACAAATTACATAATAAATATTAAAGTTTTTCTTGCAACTTTAACTGTAAATAGTGTATACTCGTAGCTACTTTAAAAAAGAAAATGTGCTTACGAAAGCCCTTACCAATCTAATGGTGTCTACCTCATATTCAAAACAAGAAAGAAGTGGTCGTTGAAGGAGAAAGTTTTTTTTTTTGAAAGTTGTATAAGTCCATTTTTCATATATTAAGATATTTAAGGGTTTGCGGTGGAATCAATTTAAAAATATTAGCGAACTTTTATGAATTTGAGTGATGTTTTTTACACTTTACACCTTTTAAATTTCATTATGAAATAATAATTACTAAAACTATTTGAAAAAAATACCCAATTTTTTAGGTTACAAAAAAAAAAAAAAAAAAAAAACAGTAGCAAATTTAAGTCCATATTTTTATTGACATAAGCTTTACTAAAATAAATTTTTACGTAAAATTTAAACAGTTACACCTCGTCTTTAAATAAGAGCAAGATATTTTAGTCAGCATATTAAAGAATAAGCGGTATATATAAAAGAATAAACTTATCATATCATTATATTTCTTTCTTGTAGTACTCCATGAGGTTTTATAAAGTGGTAACATATTAGTTTTGCTGAGGTTTTTTGTTTTTTTTTTTTAACAAAAAATTTGTATTGTATGGAGAATTTTCTTTCACACTAATTAAATAAAAGATTATAAGGTTCATTCTTTTTAAACCTCATCCAACATATTTTAAGGCAGATTAAAATTTCTGTTTAACATTGCCACTTCTAGAGATTTAGTTGAGACAAAGTCTTCTCTTTTCATTTCCTACAAAATTAAAAATAAAGCTGTTTTTTTTTTGTCAAAACTTTGTTGCATTATAATAACATTTTCTTTAATGTTGTTTTCACAACTGCAAAATATATGTTGTTTGGAAGAAATTAATAAAAGTAGTTTTAATTAAACTTATTACAAATGGACTTATCTACTTTAAAAAAAAAATTTTTGTGCGTTAGAATTGTAAAACAAAACTGTTTTTGTTTATTTTATGTCATGATAAAACTCTATTAAAATTTTGATTGTTACTATGTAGAGAAGGAGTCTTAGGCTCATTAAAATTATTGTTTACTTAGTTTTTTGCAAAAGTGAACTTATACCACTTTCAAAAAAACCAGTTCATATAATTCAAAAATCTCTAGAATGGTCTTAAAATCTCCTCGAGGATATACAATTGTTACGATGCATCTATGCATCGTGATGTGTGGGTAACTTGTACGATTTAAAAGTTTTGATGTCAAAACCACTTTTATACGAGGAATTGAGATGATCCTTGTAACAAAACCTTTTTTTCAACGAAAAGATGAACTGGAATATTTAACGTAACGTAGTAATAGAGTTGCCCATCCGAAAAAACACCGGGTTGAGACAGGGTGATGGACCTCATGTGATAGAATGTGAGAAGACCTAAAAATGAAAACAGTTTGATTATATCCCACGAGAGAAATACGATTATTCAATCTGCAATCATAAAGGCATAGAAAGTGCACCACACTTACAAAGACACATAGTCGATTTTTCAATATGAGAATGCTAAGAGCGCGAAATGATAACAATAAAAGTTATGTCTTCCAGTAAAACTTAAATAAAATATGTTGGGCAGATCGGTGCAGTGAAATACATTATTATCCTTGGGAAAAATTGTACAAAATAGTAGTGAAGAAAATGACAAGACTAGAAACTAGACTAAACATAGACTGAATATAGAGTAGACATATGTGGTCATTAACCAAAATAGACTGGGCATAGACTTGATATTGATATTGTATAGACCAGACTGACATAGATAAAACATCGAAGAGGCATAATTTTGAATTATATTAGACAACTAAACATAGACAGAATCTAGAATGAATATGTAGTGGACATAGGCTTAGATATATAAATATAAAGAAAAGAGACTGATAGACATATCACAGAAGTTGATATATATTAGAAACAGACTTGACTTATATAAGATATAGAATAGAGATAAACTAAATATAGTTACAATTTTGACATACACATAGACTAGTCATAGACTTATACATATACTAGATAAGACTAGAAGTAAGGTAGGACATATATCGGACACATACTAAAAAATACTAAACATATCCGGAACAGAGAGTAGACATTTACTGTACACATGCTAGGTTAGACTTAATAAGTTTAAAAATAATTATGTATAGAAAGACTACGTACTAGATATATACCTAGATAAGACAAGGACTACATATATCCTTTACTTAGGCAGTATATAGATTAAGCAAGAACCTAGACTAGATATAAATATAGACTAAGAGTTACCTGACAATGGTGTAGATGGCTAGAAAAAGATAAGAAATTTTAAACCTAGATTAATTTTATGTAACTTTTGCTTGCTTAAAATACAAAAAAATATTATTTTTTTAATAAGACCAACACTCAGAGTATTGTGCCAACTTATGCAACGCATTGTGGCAGAACTAGGAACTTAGCTTACGGGAGAGCAAGTAGGGCTTATGGATATTTGATTATAATCTTTGCACACTGAAAACAATATGAAAGTTATCTGTGGGGAGTTTACTCCACTTAAGAACTGTTTGCCTTAAAAACGAAGTTTCCCTGTAAAGCGTTGGGCCATTTACTTTCTAATCGACTACAAAAGGATGAGCTCTTGATAAAGAATATGTTGCGCATACAAAATTACGGGTTCCAGTTACTGATTACCCGATTATATCAGAGCATATTTCGTTGTAGTAACGATAAAAAAGTGAAACACATCCCACATTGCGTCGATGCTCCAGTAAATTATTAAAGCTGGATTCTCTGCTGTCACCGATACACGAGAAAAGTCTTACATTTTCGGTCTGATGTAGGTGACATAGATAGCATGGAGTTTAGATGGAGTTAAGCATCTCTTACAACGTTTCAGAAGACCAAAGCACATTTGTGCTTGTTTTGCGACCGAACAGCGCATAGAATTTTCATGCCAAAATTTAGAGAACTTCTGATAACTTAATACCTATAAGCACATAGCACTGGGTTTTCTAAGCGTTAAATTGAACGCTGTTTACAAGACGACCCAGTAGGCCCAGTATCTAAAAGGTTTGGTCTATCGCAGAATGAATGTATGTTGATGGCATATGTTACCGTCATCTGTGAAAGAATAGATAGGGTTGGAAGTTTGACATAGAAGGTCGTTAAGAAAAATAATAAATCGGGTAGGAGAGAGAACAGAACCTTTCTCATATTTCTATGAGGGCACATCTAGATATAAAAAATTATGCTTTTTTTTCTAAAGTTAGAAAACAGGCAGCCAGTAACATAATTCATATTAATGTTCCAATGAATGTGCTCTCTTACACCTTTACACGTTTAAAATTAAATAATGCTTAAATTTTACTGTAAATAAAATCTTCTTGTCAGTGTCATCTCTAATTTGCCACTGGCAACGCCAATAAAGATGCTAACAATCTGAATAGTATTCCCCCTGCATCTTTATTCGCTTGCATCTATTGCCATTAAAATCAGCAACAAAGGAAAAAAATCATTTTCTATTGAAATTGGATGCTTAAGTTAACAATATCAACTACTTAAATTTGGCAAACAAATGTAAGACTTTGTTGTTGTTGCCTTGAGCAAGTTCTTTTTCTTATTATTTGCAATGTTAGCAATCACTTAGTTAAAGGACGATGGAATCAAGTGTTTTGTCACACACGTAGTTTTTATTGAAAGCATTTTTGTAGTTTTTAGTTTGTGAAGACGTGATGTACAACTCTTTGGTTAATTTGTCATTTATATTTTATTTATTTTTGGAAAATAATTTTTATTTAGATAATTAAAATTAGAATATAGAAAAATATTTGGTTGCTAATAATTTAAATTTATATTTTGTAAGTATAATTTATATTTTATTTAAACACGTTTCTGAGGGCCTTTTTTGGTCTATCCTGCTTTAAAAATCATTGCAAAATCTTTTTTTGGTTTTGCTTTTTTCTTATTTTTTACATGGGAGACAAGTCTCTTTCAAGTGGATAAAACCAAAAAAAAAAAAGAAAAAAAAAAAAACACGTAAGTGAAATTTCCTGGGTTGACTAAATTTTAATTATATCTAATATAATGATAAATTTTATTGGAGAACGACAACTTTAGGAAATTTTCTTGCACGTTCTTAAAACATAACTGCTGTGGAGCTGTTGAGTGTCTTAGAAACGAATTATTGATTAATCCGCTCAAGTCAACAGTTGGGCCTTGGCTGCAATTTGTTTCATTACAAAGTCTATTAGCTACCTTTACCAGTAGTGGGATTCAGTAGTACTATATCAGTATTTTTTTTAACGATTATCGGTTCGTTGAATTGACTTAAAAAAAATTTTGATTTCGGTATTTATTAACATTTTTAATGATATTTGCTGTTGCTAAAACGCAACTGATATGGTTAGCAAATTACTTATCGTTATTTTATTTAAAATAAACGTACTCTTTTAACATGTAAGTAGATATACGCATATTTAAAATTTATTTTAAAATTAAATTTCTTGTTAGAACAAAAATTGCACATAAACATAAGACTTGAACTTCACAATTATTATGATTTTCTTTGTCATACTACATACATGCATATTGGAAAATACGTATTCATGTGTCTAAATTGATGTCTAAGAAATAAACCCATGCATGTACCTCGCTAAAATGTAGATGTTTTTACTCTTTTGTGTTTTCGCTTAATTGTTGAGGGGGCTGCCACTCAATCTCAAAGATGCCTATTTTATTTTAGAAGAGGTAATCGCAACTCTACAACCAAAAGAATTATATGCTCTTCATATTAATATATTCAATACATGCATATGGAAAAATACGTATTCATAGTGCAAATTGACATCTTAGAAATAAACACATGCATGTTTTTACTCTTATCTTTTTTGTGTTTCGTCTCTTATTGTTAAGGTGAAGTTAGTAAATAATTTTAAATTTAATTTAAAATTAATTTAAGTCTAACAATTTCTTATTGACTGAAACAGCTAATTGAAAATACAGTAAAATAACTGATATTTTTAAGTTTTTGCCTTTTTAATTCAATACGAGTGTATTCTGTAACTTTGTAAGTGACAAACCAAATTCTTAATTTAAAGGTAAACAAATTTATTTATAGTGTAATACTTTTAGAAATAAAAGAAAACAATTTTTTTTTATTGCCAAGGATTATTTGATATGATGATTTGAGAAATAAGGCTTGACAATGCTTAAATATAAGCGTTACAAAAAGTTGAATTGAAAAACACGACGCAAAGTGGGTAGTGTTTCGCTATTCTATGGATACTATAATGGAATGTGCTCTTATTTGATTATAAAACTCGTACCCAACTTTCACACATTTTTGCGTGCAACACGCTCTTCATTGAGAGCTCATTGCACTATGCATTACAGATATAATTCGTTTTTTATCCCAACAGTTTGTATGTGGGATCGCCTCCCTGCGGAGGTATTTCCTGTCACTTTTATGTAGGAAAATTTAAATCGTATGTGCATAAATACTTCTCTCTCTATTCCCGTTCCCAAGACCTAATTTCCTAGTTCTGACACAAACCATTGCTTAAGTAAATGTCATCTGCTGAGTGCTGCTCCGAAGTTAAAAATATTAAGTTTTAAATAATTTCGTTCAAATAACAAAACTAAGACAAATTGCTGTTCTAACTAATTATGAGATAAAAACCGAATATAATAAGCTTCAACATAAGCTGCAACATCTGAACGCATTTTCTCTAAAGTGGCTGCAACAAATTTTATTGGCTGCAAAAGTCGTGTGGAAGCTTTATTTATATTTAATATATTTGACAGAGTAAATTTTAAAGAAGTTTGAATATTCTGTTTTAAAAATAAATTGAGTAAACTAGATTTTTTGTAACGCAGACTTTTCCCGATTAACGGATTACTTATGATTCGCTTTTAACTAACGATTTTTTGCATTTCAGATTATCGTTAACGTGTTACGAGGCGAATTAAATATTTCCTTTTGCCTTTTCGTCTTTCAGGCACGACTTTAAAATCTTCTTTTAATGTTTCTTACTTTCAGTTTAGTTTCTGATAATTTTTTTGGCTTTAAGACACAAAGATATTTTGTCTTGACTTAAAGTTAGTATCTCAACTTTTTTGTTTGCAAATTACTACACAGAGATATGAAGTTGGAAAGAAATCAATTTTAGGTCGTAACAAGTATTTTAAAAATTGAAGCACTTATAATTTAAAGTGACATTTTAAATTGGCTCTTAATATTAACAGCATATTTAATTTAAAAAAAAAGTTTAGCTAACGATTTTTATTTATATAAAAATTTCCAAAATTCTTACAGTGCAAAGTTTAAAAAATTTATCTAACACAAAATCCTATGTACCTTCTAAATATTGTAAATTAAATAATATTTTATTCTATATATGTATACATTATTCTATCTAACAACGTATTTTGCTTAAATAAAAAGTCAACTGTGTATTTATTTATTCACATAAATTTTAAAGTGCGTAGTCTATTAAAAGAAATAATAAACCTCAACGTTTCGTGTACTCCACAGTGGTTTGAAGACGATTTATTTTGGACAAAGTTCGGTATATCATTGAAAATTGGAAACTTTAAAATTTAGGAACCTCAGGCATATAATTTTTTGGAAATGTCATATATTTTATATTTAACTCAAATTGTACTTGCTTTTACTTTGGCAGAAAATTGGCTTAGAACTTGCTTTTATTAACTTGGGGCGATCTTAACTTATATATTTTTAGCGTGGTGTACTGGTGAACGGTTTATTACTTGAAGACATTTATTTCATTCTAAATAAAATGTAGAATAAACAAGTTTACCAGTTTATTTCTGATTTCGCTTTTCGTTAAAAAGTTGCAAGCCTCTGAATTGGGAAAATGTAAAAATACCGTTTTTCTTAGGATTTTCTCTAAAACGGTGATATTCTTTGTTTCTTGTGTAAGTTAAACGTACTCTGGTACTAGAAAAATTTTGTTAACCATTTTAAAAACAACCTAAAGCAAAAGCAAACAAAAGAAAAATTAAGTCAAGATTATAACAAGACGCCCTCCAGCTCTATCCAAACAAAGCTAATTTTGAAGCAAAATTTATGAATTATTGTAATATTTCTCGGAGTGCACAGCACCACTTAAAAAACGTAAACGCATTTTTATACTCCAAAAATGATTTCACAGCCCCGTGACTAAAAAAGGCAGGATTACCAACAAACAATTTTTTGGGACATTTCTTAGCGTTGGAAGAAATTTCATGTTAAAATAAATATAAAATTAGTACGATTGCTATATTCGGCAATGCCGAATTTTATATACCTTTTACCATCCATGTAAATCTACTTTAGTGAAGTAACTTTAATCAAAAAAGCAAACATTGGGGTGCCAGAGAATTAAAAAATTACAAAAAAAAAAAAATAAATATTTGGTACTGCATATATTATAATTATACATAAAAATGACATCGGCTCTTAATGGGTTAAGCATTTTTAAAAATTTTTATTATTTTCTTAAAGATCTCCTCAAAAGCTTTAAAATGATAATCATATTGATATTTAAAAAAATTTGAAAATTTCAGAGCCCCATAACTAGAAAAATATGGGCGAGCGCCAATTTTTTCACTTGATGTTTTTTTCTTATTTTTTAATTCTCTATCGCCACATGTATTTATTTTTTTGATTGGAGTTACATTATTCTTTCAAATGACTTGAAAAAATTAGAGGTAGACGTGCTGTTATGCCTGCTGCCTCGAAGGACATGGACCGATCATGCTGATTGTCAATGGCACATCTGATCGATTGACATATTTATTTTTTTGTGTGTTTTTTGACGAAAGACGGACAGACGAACATCGTTCAACCGACTTCGCTATGCATAAGAAATCAGAATATATATACTTTCTGGATACACCCTTTTTCCACTTTTTGTAGTGAAGGGTATAAAAATTTGTAAGAATATCTCGATGTATTTTGATTTTGTGGTAATTCAAGATCTAATATTTTATTCTTAAAAAATCACCTTAACGTAATATTTTAGTTTTTGAGGTAAATGTCATCTAAATGAAGAGCCACCTCATGATTTTTTTCCCATTTCATATAAATAAATTAAAAATTTGTTTAAACACATTTTGTTAGCTATTTGTGTTTTTCAGATATCTTTGTGAAATTTTACCAAGATATCTTCAGTGGTTTATGAGATATCGAACAAAGTCCAAAATAAATAGTTTTTGAACCACTGTGTTTGCGAGATACATTTAAGAAGAAGCTCCAATAGAAACTTTTAAATCTTAATGTACAGTAAAAGTTTGTCTTAATACAAACACTAAACTCTCAACAGCAGCAATAAATACAACACAACCAAAAAACAAGAAAAAAAAAATAACACAAAATCTGTATGAATTTTACACATGAGTTTAACCATTAAAACTAGACAAATGAAGTTGGAAGAAAACGTAAGAAATTGCTAAAATAGGATTTCGCTTTTAGCTGGAATATATAAATGTGTAATGTAGGTGTTTCTTGTTTCTTGTAACTTTATATTCTTTTTTTTTATATTTTATTGTTTCTAACGAACACGAATCTCTTACATTAATTTTAGCACATTCGTTATGAAAGCTGCTAAAGAACCACAAAACTTTCTCAAACTCTGTTTAAACAAATAAAAGCTTATAAAAACATTTAAGCAATACACATATACATATGTAGTACACATATGCATCTAATATGCCACCTATATAGAAGAATTAACTTTAAACCACATTTTTAACACATGCTCAAGTGATTTGTTGTTATGGCATAACATTCACACTCTCTCATACATACGTTACTTAAACGAGAGTGGTATTCAATGTGATTTAAGATTGCAGTTAAATCTTGGAGTAAAATGGGAATCTGGAATAAGTATCCTATCATTTGTTTAAAATACTTTTAAGGGCTCCGTACACAATGTGTAAAAACGTAACTCTATTGTTTTCGCTTCAATTTCTATCCGTCTGCTACAGCGCTCTGTTTTGGAACCGTAATAGGTAGAGTCTTGAAATTTTTACGGAAGGAGTATTCCTACAGCCATTATACTAACAAAAAATTAACTAAAATTATAATATATGCAGTACCAAATTAAAAAAATATATATTTTTTGTTAATTGTGTAGGCAGACTCACTTGTCTGTCAGTGTTAAGCTCCTTTCATACTTGAACAGGAAATCAAATGAGAATTGTTGTGATTGTCAAGAAATCAAACGTAACGTTACATTTTGTCATCACACTATCACACTTCAAATAAGATGATAATTTTGAGTAGAATATTAACAGCTGTTCAAAATTAAGAGCAGATTACCAAGCTGGTCCGAAATTTAAGCAACGGCGACTGAAGAATATTATGTATGGTGCGGAAGTGCCGCTTCATGACAATTTTTGGCCGCTCAGCTTCTTGGTAAATAAAAATACAAAATAAAAAAGTTATAAAAAATTGCAGCTATTTTTACTTTTTTGTAAACAAAATCCATATGTAAGCGACAAGTTTAAGGGAAATTTTAGGCAGTTGCAAGACAAAGAAAAGATGGCGTATACAACGGCGCGCTATCGTCTGTGATGCAGTCGGCATGTTTCTTTGCTAAACAGCTGCTTTTGTTATTTTCTTAATTTGCTTTTGAAAAAAGACAACCCTGATAAAATGAAAAGTGTTAGCATTTAGAAACATTTCTAAAAATGGTTCGGTATTTCGGGATGTCAAATTTCTTTCCGTATTGTCTCATACTTTGATAACATATTGCCATCACACCATTACACTTTCTCATAGGATTTAAGTTCTTGGCAAGTCTTAATACTCAGTATTATAGTGTGAAAGGGACTTTAGTAATACTATGTTTGCAAAAAGGAAAAACAAAATATAATAAAATCTTTGATAGGATTTCTTTTTTAGGTTATGTTGCCCTCTCAAAAAATGAAACTCATAATTTTGTGTTATTTTTTAAAAAGACTTCTACTACTGCCTACTCATAGACCATATTGAAACATTTGTTAAAAAATATTTGTGTATGTGTGCTCATATGCTTCTGTGCATGTAGTCCTATTAAGTATTAGAGCAGATATACTTTGTACGTGGATTTCCTTTTTCTGTAACTCTGCTTTAACGGAAACCGATAATTAGTGAGTATCCTTGTAGAAAAGAATTTACGAGATTTTCTTGGTTCAAGTACACGCACACAATTACAAAAGGGGGTTTTTTTTTGAGGGAAAATAATCTTAGGAAAGAATAAGAAGTTTTCTTTTTTACTAATTGTGCGCAAATATTGTTAAATACAATATAAGTTATAGGAATTAGATAACGATGTTGTTCGCTTGTGCGTGATGAAGCAGATGAGGCAGGTTTTTTTTGTTTTTATTAAAAGATACAAAAAGGAAAAAATATAAAAGTTTTTATATTAAGCTGTGATAAGTTTTGTGTACCCTTCATCATTCTTTAAAGCTGCATGAGGAAAATATAAAAAATTAAAAAACTAAATTATTGGAATCGATTTTTTCGTTAAAGATGAACATTAACATTAAGAAACACGTAAAAGTTAACTAATAATGCCGGCAGCTCTCAAAAATAATAAATATTTTAATAAACTCGGAGTTCTTCTAATGAAGTATCCAAATCAGAAACATGATATCGCCTCCTTGTTTTAAAATATATTTTTAATTGTAAAACTTTTAAGTTTTTTGCAATAAAAATTATTATAACATTTTTTAAGAAGCAACACAGCACATAGAAATGAAGCTGATATGTTATATTTAAATTTAAACATTTTCCCTATTTTCCCTATCAGTGTTGTAAAGTCTTTTAAAATTTTTCCGATACTTACAGAAAATATAGTTAATTCTAATCAATATGATACTGAAACAGCATCTATAATGTTGTGAGGAAAGTAAAAATGATTGAAAATAAAAATTGCATTCGTGACCAACCGACGCACATATTTTTCCAATATAGCCGGACATTAAATTTAGAGAAATGTAAAAATTTTAGTAAGCAGCTGGACAGATAACAATATTCTTCGGGTAGTGAATTTTCAAGTTGGGTAAATCGCATACGTTTTTATTGACTTTATACGATTTTAAGAGGCTTGCAATATATTTTTTTGTGGCTAAACGAACAAAAATTGTATATCGATTTTTTGTTTGTGAAAGACTATACTAGCAGCTACTTTTAAAAAAATTAAATGTATTACTGCGGGCAAAGCATATCCTTGTGGCCATTTCGCTACTGCTCATATATAGCTCATCAGTGGATTC
This sequence comes from Gymnosoma rotundatum, assembly GCA_916610165.2. Taxonomy (NCBI): domain Eukaryota; kingdom Metazoa; phylum Arthropoda; class Insecta; order Diptera; family Tachinidae; genus Gymnosoma; species Gymnosoma rotundatum. Next base: position 29,466,678 of record OU744336.1, read on the forward strand.
TACCCAAATTTTCTAAAGAAAACTTCAGAGTCTTATACTAAAAGCCAAATTGATTAAATGAGAACTTAATTGAATCAATAAGGCCAAAAGCCACAAAAAACTCCAAAAATTTTAATACAAAAACACAGTAACCATTGAGTTAATATTTTAAATTTGTCTTTCATTTTTCTTGTTAAAGTATTTGCGTGTGCACGTTGCTTATTTGTAAAAAAAATTTTCATTAAATCTTTCAAATACATATGAATGGTTTTCGATGGCAGCCCTTATGTATAGCTACAACGAAAAGAAATCTTATGTTATATTCATAAAATGTTTTGGTTTATAATAAGTGAAGCTAGATAGTTTTTATTAAAATCAATTCACCTAATTCTGTTATTACCTGTATAAAAAAACCCTGTACAATTGTTACCCATTGGGTTATTATCGGAAGAGGCATGAAAAAAATTTTCTGTCTTTACAGGCAGAATTTCGCTAGAAAGTTTTCAAGGGTTCAGATATTATTAATAGGCTTTTGCTAAGTACTAACCCATTTATTACTAGCATAAGACCCAATAAAAAAAAAGCAATTTCTATCAGCTTCTACCTGTACTTAATGTTGAAGAGGGTTCGAAGAAGCACCATCGCAAACAATATCATCTTAGTGCAAAGGCAAGTTGTTTTTGACAAATTAATTGTTATAATCTATACATATATACCCAGAAAAAATTTTTTGAAAAGGAGTGTGGAATTAAGTATTTTTGCAGAATCACTTCCCAACTAGATTGCCAACCTAATGATTTTAAAAAGGCATGAGACTTTTATAATCAATTACGGAGAATCGATTACATTGATTATTGCTAGCAATTATTAAGATAATTAGTACATATTTTAAGGTATTCTCTTTTAACTTATAAGCTATTTTAATTACTGATTCCTTCTTTCCGAACTAATGTAATGTGTTTTGCAAGCGAGTAACAAAAAATTGTCCAACTTTTTGCTGGGTATATGTACATATAATAAAACTGTAACAGGGTCATTTCTGTACACGAAATATTTGTTGTTATAGTTAGTCATCGATTTGGAATACAAACCACCTATTTTTGGAATTTTTGTCTGCCTGTCAGTGTTCGATTCAATTAAAATACTTCTGAATGGATTTGAACAAAATTTTAAGAGGAGCTCTGGATTCCAATATAGAATACTTTTCTTTTTCGTAACAATAAGTAATTTCGTAGAAAAAATAGAGATACAAGTGTGAAAGAACCTAATTTTACCGTTATATAGTAATGGTACTGAAACAGTAGTCTGCACATTTTATTTTTGTAAATGGAAATTTTTTTAGCACTGTCTTAAGAACTCTGGAATAAATATTTAAAAACAAATTTTTCTAAATTTGAACTTAAAAAAAAAATGAAATAACACGTAGGTGAAGTCTTGGGCACTGCTAGTTTTAAATAAAATTTACCTTTACATTAAATAAGTTATCACTATAAATAAATAATTAATTTCAAAGTAACATATTACAAAAATATCTTTTTATTAATATTGCTGGAAGGCGGAGATTGGCAAGGCATTGAATAGCTTAATAATGAATATTTTTAGGAAATTGACAAAAAAATTTTTTTTATAGGGACCATTTTGGGGGTGGCCATATAAATTAATTTCAATGATCTTAAGGCGTATGTAATCCATTTCATTTAATAATTACATTATTTTCTCAAATAATATTCTTTTCATCCGCCTACAAAATGGGGCGGGGCTAAAATGGCATTTTAGAACCTATTTATGTTTTTGAACATTCTTTTACCTTAAAAGTTGTAGTTGCTAAACAAAATGACGGGAAAATTAAAAAAAATGCATTTTTCAGAGGTACGATTAGTTTTTTTTAACTGTAACTCTCTTCTCCTTGGTCCGATTTTTTTTGCCATAACAGATTTTTCTGCTAAGTTTCATTTATCTAGGGAAACTCAGTAAACATTAAGAGCCAATATAATACCCCGGTTCGACGGTTGGTATAAAGCAAAAACAATTATTCTCATAGAATATTAAATATCCAGCCCTGGAAGGATCTTAAATTCAATATATTTTTGGTATTTTTGATAACGTTATTTTTTTTTTTGGTAGAAGCAGTACTATGCGAAATATTCCTGTACGCAATTTCGAATTTATTGCAGTAATGTTTAAGACTTCTAGCAACATTTTCTCTCAGTGTGAGAAGCAATAGAAAACTGAGATTATTCTTTTACATTGCCGCTATCATTTTATTCATAAGCAAATACAGTAAACGCACATTACTTTGAATTTTTTTTTTTGTACGCAAAGAAGAAGATTATAAAGTTTTTCACATAAATTCTTAAAAACACTAAAAAAAACATGCAAAAGCCACGAATACATGATGTACTTACGATTTTCCTATTAAAGTATGCAAATGTCATCTTAAACAAATGCGGAGTATTAAACTTCATAACATAAATTATGCTCTCAATTTCTTCTTTGTATTAGTTTTTGATTCTTTTCTTTTTGTGCTCCAACATCTTTTACTTTTTATATAACTTTGTCATTTCTTTTACTTGTAGCGATTACGTGACATTGTCACCACATTATTATTACTATTATAGTAAGTAAGAATTCCTGCTTACAACAATGACAATAGCAGCAGCATCAACATCACCACCAAGTACAAGAACTAAATTGTACAAGGCCAATATTATTAAAGAATATAAATAAATTTGAAATTTTTCCTCATCTTAACACAAGTAATCGAATTAACAAAAGTAAATCGTATTTTCTGCTTCATTTCAAACTAATACTGCTTGGAATATTATTATCGTTATTATTATGAACAGTAGTAATAAAATATTTCTAAGGGGTTTTGTTTTTTGTTAAATTAATTTTAGTCATTTGTTCGGAGGCAAAATTTAGCCGAAAGAAAAAAAAAATAAAATTATTACAAAAAAGTTATTCACGACATGAAGTAGCACTTTGAAACCTGCAATCATAAAGTTTAATCTCAATTTATTAGTTGAATTGATTTGCAACAAAACTGATTTTCTACTTTACAAATTTAAAGGACAAGACTAAAGTACATCATTAATTAATTTTTTGTTTTTATAAAGTTTATTTATTTTTCCTACAATAAATAAAAGTTATTAATTACATGGGCGTTTCCATTAGCATTGAAAGATAAATAATGCGAATGATTTTGTTAGCATTATCGTAATTTTCGCTAATGGTCATTTTTGTAGTGAATAGTGCTCATTGATAATTAGTTAAAAAACAAAATCATTACAATAGACTAATGAATTAATAACTTAAATTAATTATCATTAACGAATGTATTCCTTGTCTTTAAACACTAAATACACATCTTAAAATATTGAAGATTATTATCTTAAAATGGCACTTAAAATTAAAAAAAAAACTGTAAAAAAAATATTAATATTTTCAAATATAGATCTATCTAAAAGAGTGTTAAGATTTATTTATTTTATGCATAGTTTTCTTGAGATTCTGCGACAAACAATTTGTGTTAAAAAAAAACAATTATTTCTGATGCAATTGTAAATAGTAATGAATTGATTTCATTAAAATTTCATTACCATTAGTAAAAACAAATATAATTAAAATAAAGTCGTTAGCATTAAATGATAGTTAAATTTCTTGCAATATAATTAATTCAAGCATTGTCAATGAAATTTCAATGGTTGTGGAAAAATCCCAAAATTGTTTTCTACACTGATAAATTTCACAAAATATAAATGCGGTTCTTATAAAATTCAATTTTTATAAACTTCTCCAAAAAATTAAAACGAAGGGTCTTTTAAAATAGAAAGTTAGTTTAAGAGCGGCTCACAGGAAGGCAAGTTCACTATAAAACTAAAGAATTTCTAGTTCTCAAGAATCACCTGGAGATTTTCGCAAAGTTTTTCAGGTCGGTCAGTGTCGCATCCCTTAGACAGTCCAGGTCCTGAAAAAATCAAAGTTGGACAGTCGCATAGAAGTCGACTTTTCTTCCTCCTCATCGTGACAGCCTCTACAGTTCTCATCACGCGAGATTCCCATAAGTTCCGGCATACGTCTAGTCATACAGCGCCCCGCTATTATGCCCATTAGATGCCGTATCAAATTTTTCCGAAGGCTTTAAATTTATTGCGTGAGGGCCAAAGAATTTTGAAAAATCTGCAGCTGGTTATGAGAGACCATCAAAGATCCATTTCCTTTAGCATATTCGTTCTCGTAGCACATTCCAAAGTTTGGCCAAGTGATCACAACATCGTCCCTGTGCATCTGCATCATTGAGATTCGATCCGTTCTTCGAACATTAGTTACCACGAATACCCTTAAGACCTCATGACCCGAAATCCAATCCATTCTCTTACGGTGTCGCACAACAAAAGATTTGTCGAGTTGCGCAATAGAGGTCAGGTAATCAGTCTTTTCCTGTCTATAAGAGATTCTAATATAAAAATGAAAATGGAAGCTAAGTGAAACTTTCAAAAGAACTTTAGCATCATAGCAATTCAAATCTGCCTTTAACAGTTCAAAAGAAAACCTAAATGACAAAATGTTAACAAATTAACTTCAGGTAATTGTAGTAAAAGTCCTCAACACTTTTTACTTCTTAACTCCAGCTGTATCATGTTACATTTTTTATAGCGTTTACTATTAGACCGTGAATTTTGTAAGGATGTAGACCTTTGGAGCTTACGTAGTTCACACATTTTACTCCGGATCAAAAACTGATAATTAATTTTGTCGGCATCAAGTTCTCGATTAAATAATTGAAACCGCTTAAGTTTCTATTTTCAGCAGGCCACGTTATCGTTTTAACTTTTTTACCGACAACTTAATTTAATCGGCATCGGGGTGGGCATTTTCATAAGATTACAAAGCTAACAACAACAATAATATTATAGTTTAATGCAATATTATTTTAAAGGTTATTTTCGAAATAATTAAAAAATAATACAGTTTGATCTGTATTATTGGATTTTTTACTGTCAAAGTACATGGAAAAATTCGTAGCGATACAGTTTAAGGCGAATTAATTTTACCAAGTGGCATCACTGCCGCGTAAAGCAATCTAATGCATAGGGTTTGCGCGCTGAAATCTCATACCTAATTAAGAGCGTCAACTTTGTTCCGTGAGCAGTAAGAGTGCTATATTCGGCTATGCCGAATCTTATTAACCCTTCACCATCTATGTAAATCTAGTTTAGTGAAGTAACTCCAATCAAAAAAAAAAAAAAAAAAACAAACATTGGATAGAATTAAAAAATATTTTGGTACTGCATATATATAATTTTACATAAAATAGGTTAAGCAAATTTTAGAATTTCCTTGAAGATCTCTTTAATAGCTTTAAAATGATACTCATATTGATATTTTAAAAAACTTGAAAATTTTGGAGCCCCGTATCTCGAAAAATATGGGCGAGCGCCAATTTTTTCACTGTTTATTTTTCTTATTTTTTAATTCTCTATAGTCTCATATATTTATTTTTTTTATTGGAGTTACTTTATTGTGCCAAATAACATGAAAAAATAGAGGTAGGCGTGGCATTTTGCCTGCTGCCTCGAAGGACATGAACCGATCATGCTGATTTCCAATAGTACCTCTGTCGACACTATATCTGATCGATTGACATATTTATTTTTGTTTTGGTGAAATCAAGTTTGCCTCGTTTTAATTTAACACTAACACGGACGGACAGACGGACATCGCTCAATCGACTTTGCTATGCATATGAAGTCAGAATGTATATACTTTATGGGGTCGGTAATGGATATTGTAGAAATTACACATGGAATGACGAACCTATTTATACCCTTTCCACTTTTGGTGGTGAAGAAAAAATTGCAACAATAAATTGTGTGATGATTTTTCCCATACACTGCCTTTTTTCTTTTTATTGTTGTATTGTTATAGTGGCCCCTCATCTCTTATAAGTTCGCCTTGATATAGTTTTGACATCTTTTATGTATATACGTGTGTACATACATATTTGTTACAAAATAAACATATTAAAAATTTTAATTTTTACTTAAGAACTTAAATTTTTTTGTTTCTAAAAAGTTTGACATGTTGACGTTTTGTTACATGATATTGCAGTTGACTGTTCAAAAGTATGAACACTGCACACATCTACAAACGTTGTAGACTGTAGGAATAAGAAAATAGTTTTTCAGTAGAACATATTTCACACAAGTAATTTCTTTTTCCTCAGACACTTTAGATTTCTTTATGGACGAATAGAAAAAAAAAAAACAGATTAAAAGAAAAAAAAAAAAAAAAGAAACAAAACTTTTTATTAAAAATTTTATTCCTTTAAACATAAACTACTTATGTCTGCTGTTTCTTCTTATTTCTTTACTTTCTTTTCTTACTTGTTTTCTTTTCTTACATTTTATCAATTTCTGTTTTTTAATATAAAATAATGTTTCGTTAATTTTGTTTCTTTTTTGGGAGATTTGTATTTTATCTACTCCCCATTGACCAAAATGAACCACTATAAAACATCTAATAGTTACTGAGCTGCTGACTGAAATAGTACGATTATTATTATAATGATGATGTGACTGACACTGTGCAACTACAACACTGCTGTTACTACTCTAAAGCGTTTGGTGGCATCATTAAAAGTTTATAATGCAGCTGTTGTTAAATTATGATATTGTATTGAAAACTTTTACAAAAAATGGAAGGAAAAATACAAATTTTTTTTAATTTACTTTTTTATTATATTAAATAGGAAAAAGAAAATTTGTGTACTTGAGTGTAACTTATTAATCTTTTTTTTTTCATTGCGTACTCAAATAAAAAGTGAACTTCAAATAAAGCAATTTAATAATAAAGAATTCATGAGTAACAAAAATCAATAACAAATTTTTTAGTAATATTTATACTAGCTTTTTGTACCCGGCAATGCTTGGTCGCTGAAATTTATAATTTTTCAAAATATCAATACGGGTATCATTTTAAAGCTTTTGTACAGATCTTTAAAGAAAAAACTAAACATACATATTTTTTTATATTTTTTTTCTCTATCACCGCAATATTTGCTTTTGTGATTAAAGTTATTTTGCTAAACTAGGTTTACACGTATGGTGAGTGGTATATAAGACTCGGCATAGCCGAATATAGCACTCTTGCTTGTTTTAATTTTTTTTTTGAATTTAGTAGTTGATTTCTAAATTATATTTTCGTTCTGCCATTAAAGCTTTATGTTTTGTTTATTAAAACTTATTTACTTTAGTATTTGTATTGGTCGGTTCTTTCATTTTAAGTCAGTTTTAATCGAATTTTAGTAGGTAACTTCATATACCAACATTACCTGATTCTAATCTATATAGTAATTTACAGAATTTTCTGTCACCCACTTAAATAAAATTTAAAGACAGCATTTTACTTCAATTCTAAGTTACTGTATAAGCGCATGCCATAATAAATAATAAAGTTTAAAATGACCGTTGTATTTGTTGATCGCTGATAATAAAGTCTTCGGTAGCAAAGTACCGAATGTTTTAGAACGTAACAGAATAATGCCAGATTTTAGTATAAAATAAATCTGACTTTTTTCCTTCTAGAGGCATCACAGTTACTTTTCTCGCAATATAATGAAAAAGCAGACCCTAAAATGTACATAGCTTTTAAATAACTCCAAAAAAATGCTGTATAATAAAGATATAAAAATAATCTATTCATTTATGTTTTAATATTTTATAGCTCTTGATTTAGATACCAAACCACCGTTATGCTTTTTACGATATTTTACTTTAAGAGTTCGCACTTACGACTATTAAATACTTATTAGTATTTAAAACTATTAAAGTCTATAATGCGAACTTTCTGTTAGCATGTTTAATGCAAGCGCAAAAAGAAGCGCCATCTGTTGTATATAGAAAAAAATTATCAATCACCTTATAGAAATTAAAAGCCGATAAAATTTCAGCTCAGTCAGATTAAAATGATTACTGTAAATGGTCCTGGCACACTTTTTAAAAAATTTAATGACCCTATTTTACCATGAGCACACAAAGAAAAAACATGGTTGAGGTAACCATAATCTAAGAGTAACATATTATGGTTGTGTTACATGGTTATTAGCAAATCATAGTATTGTTACATTTAATAATAATAAAGCTGGTCTTGCAAACATATTGTTGTCTAGCATAACAAAACCATGATAAAATCTAAAAATAATTATGTTAAAATATAAACATTAAATGGTTAAATTAGAACATCACAATATGGTTGCAAATGTCATGATATATATGTAATTGAATTATAATATAGTCTCATAAGTGCAAATATTTTCTAATATTAAAGATTAAGTTATTCATTGTTGAATTTAATATTGATTTGTCACTAAAGTTATTGAAAAACATAAATTCACAAAAAGGCAATTATTTGCTTATAGAAATGGTTTCAGAATTGTGCTTAAAAGTAAAGATTTATATGCTTACATACATATACGTACATATATTTCAACTATATTATCGCATATATTATTTCTAAATCACTTTTTTTCGGTTGCAAATATCTCCCATACCACCGCATCAAATTTAATAAATGATGTCTCATTTTAAAGCATATTTCTAACACTAATGACGAAAAATAATTAGAAATTGAGAAATTAATATTTTCATTGATAAAAATTATGTTTTATATTGAACTGCATGATAATGCCGTGATTATATGTTTTTGTTCAAGAGTGGTAATGCAGGGAAGCTTCTGCATGATAATACTGTTGTCAGTGGCGGATTTACGGAGGGGTGGGAGCTTTCGGGCTGAAGCCCTCCCAAAACATTCTAAATTATAATAATAAATTGACCTCTATTAAAATATTTATTTTTAAGAATGGCATATTTCCATTCCAATTCTGTTTTTACACGGTAGATTGGTAGATTCTCTTTACATTTTAATGTAGGCACTGCTTTACTTTCCTTCTCAAATTTATTATTCAAACACATTTGCAAATGTATAGAAACAAAGTGTTTTAAATCGTAAAATAGCTTGGCTTTAATAGCTCAAATTCCAAAAATTTCTAGGTACCCACCATGTCGCTTTATACTGGAGGAACTCCCGCTTTAAGTTAACAAAAATTACTAAACTGGTAGAAAAGCGTTCTGTCAAGAACTAGAAAAAAATATTTTTAAACCCAAAAATTATTTTGTTTGCTTTCAATCATACTCTGATTATTAAATAATATTATGGTATAATATATTGTATTATTTTTTAAAAGCCATAAACAACTATTATTTTTTCTTTGCAACTTTACAATGTTACAAAGAAAATATTACGTTTATTGTGACCATATCCATATCCAACCATGTTTTTTTTCTTTGCGTGAGGAAAAATATCTATAGGTATTTTTATTTTATAAAAATCAGTAAAGTCTTTTAGCCATGATTAATACACGCACAAACAAATAAACAAAGAAACTTACAAAGAGAGTTACAATATATATTAGGTTCTTGTTTAGTAAAATAAAATTGAATAAAATAGTCTAGGATGATTGATGTACTTAAGGAGAATAAGCCTACAATTATAATTTAATATTGTTTGACTATAAGAAGAGCAAACAATTCCAAAAGAGATTCATTAAAATATTTCAAATTCTTAAGTTCCAGTTGAAATTATTGTAAATACAATAAAAAAATTTAATCATTCTTTAGCAGTCGTTGCCTACTTTACAAAATTTATAATTATATCTTATAAAGATGTTGAGGAAATTAGTAATTATCCATTTTAGTGCAGAGATAATTCACAAACCTCCAAAAAAATAGTCATCTAGAAAGTCTCTTCACCGGCCAGCAGAATTAATGTTTCATATGTCTTTAAAAACTCTAAAAAACGTCAGGCAAATATATGGGGACAAGAGGAGCAGGTAAATGATCTCGACTACGCAGATGATATATATCTGTTGATCTACAGCTTTTTGTGCCTTTAAACAAATCTACGTAGCGTAACGTCGGTGGCGATATCGGCTGGTCTAAAGCTTAATGTCGCAAAGACAAAAATTTCATTATTAATGCGATGTCCTCATAAAAATTATATTTATTTGAAACAGATGTAAGGAAGGACGTTCGTCAATTCTGCTACCTTGGGAGTATTGTATCCTCAATCGGAGGCTCAAAAGAGGATATTGATAAAGGGTTTGCAGAAAGCACCTTAAAATATTTGGTCATTTAAAACCAATTTAGATTTCATGTACAATATCTTAACGCATAAAAATTTCGATATTCAATTATTTATACAGTTAGGCAACATGCTGCAGTTTTCACAAGATGCTACGCATTTTCTGGCAAAGCACTGTTTTCAATTATGTGTTCTGGCAAAGAACAGATCTACAGCCCTTATCGATTGAAACAAAGAGGCGCAAGCGGTGATTAATAGGCCATATCCTTAGAAGGCAATCGAACAACATTACCAGAGAAAAGCCATAGAATGAAAACCACAGGGTAACAAAAGAAGAGGACTCCTGGCCTATTAATGAAAAAGACAGAAGTTTGTAAAACGCCTAGACAAGAGTAAGGAAGGATTTAAGGCGTTATCGTAAAATAGACAATTATTTGAAAAAAAAAAATTCTTGACGCTTCAGATCATTATAGCATTGATAGGAATTGATTATGTTTTTAAATAAATAAAAATTGGTAATGAGAGACTTAAACTTGTAAACTTTTAGTTCCAACTGGACGGAACCACATGCTAGACGACGCTTGACAAAACAAATTTCCTATAAAATTGATAAAAGGATAATACTTATATTGAAGACCTGCCAATTGGCTACCAAGACGTGTATTCACCTCTCTTAGATTATTTTCTTAGTCATTTGCCTGTCTTTGTAACCCAGAGATAATTAAGAACTAGAAACATAGTATTCGGTGGATTTTAAGTGAAATATGACTGCAGCTGCTGCGAAGAGTTACTGCAAAAATGCAGCTGTGGTTGCCACCTTGCTAAGTTTACTCCCAACAGTAATGTAATCAAATTAACATTGCAACGAAGCCGATATAATTGTATATTAAATGGTGGGGGTTCTTTTGGGAGAAAGAATTTATTTTATATAAGAATGGCTACTTTCGTTAAATTAAGTGCAGGTTTGATTAATAAACCTAAATTTAAATATTAAAAATTTTATTTTACCTAAAACATTTTAGAATAATACAGTTTTAGATGAGGAAATAAAACACTTATATTTTTAATTCAATTTCACTCAATAACAAATGCTGCATTCAATCATAAAATTAAACAAATGAATGCAAATTAATGCAAATTAATATTTTCTCTAATCGCATTAAATAATTTAAAACCAATTTTGTCTGCACAATCATTTCCAAATGACTTATGAAAAAGTTTTGAAAAAAAAGCTATGAAATTAAATTAAATCATCAGTCGTTTGAAATATTTAATCCTTCAACAATAAGTGCTCTACAGAGCATATGCACCTAAGTATATATTTCCGCAGTATTCTTAAAATTTCATTTTTTATATTGCAAGCACACAGTCAATAATCCATACAAATACGTTGATAATTGCTTGCAATGATGAGCTTATTCAATTATATGACATCAAATATAAAAAAAAAAAACTAAAAAATACTGAAAAAAACCACTTAATTTTTATAAACGACAAGACTACGAAAATAAAGCAATAGAATGAATGCTACACAAATACGAAAAGAGAAAAAATATCGCATTTATCATGTCATTACAGTCAAATCATGATATTGCACATGCAATATTCAGCGACTTGGCAAAAGGATTCAACGAATATTCCTTTACTATCACAAACCTTCATATACACACACACCTACATGCAATAACACTCAAATCACTAATACATAGAAAAAAACAAAAGCCAGTCGTTATAAAGAAATTGCTTTTCTTCCAACGTTTTTATATTTTTTCACCAAAATGTAATAGGAAAATTATAAATCCTTCAATGTTAGAGTAAAAAGTGAACAAAGGAGAAAAATAAAGTTAGTTTTGCACTTATAACTTCACAAGCCATAAACTCCTCCTCTATAATGATCATTGTCAATAGAAGAAAAATAAAAGAAAAAATAACAAGAAAAGATATATTTAAGTTTGCAATGTCTACTAAGGAAAACCTCATCTAAACCTATTGTTGGTTGATTTCATTGAATTCTGTTGAATCAGAAAAAATCATAAAAAATTTACACCAAAAATTTCTTCAGAGAAATACTTATATGTGTGTGTATGTGTGTGTTAGTTATAATAATTCATAAAGACGAAATAAAACTTCAAAGATTATCTTGGAGTGAAGGCAATGAGTAGGAGATTTGTAAATTTGAAGTCAATTAAATGATAAATGTTCAATTGGTAACGTCATGCAATATTAAAGGCAAAAGAATAGAAAACAATAATTTAGTTAGAAATCAATTTATACAGATTATATTATTTCATATGTTTAATGACTGTATATGTATGTGTGTGTTGTTAAAAGTGCTAATCATGCTTTTTTGAGTGTTCAATCGGAAGGGCTTTTTATAGGATTAATTTTTTAAGTTTTTCGTTTTTTTTTGTTAAGTTTAGTTAAGGCGTCCTAATTTGTGACCTTGTTATAGAAATAAGGGTAAATTTGACCAGTTTTTAAAATGAACCATAATTCAATAAAGCCTTTTGTATTTTCTGTCGGTAAGTCAATGTTAAGATAAGGAATCTTCACAGTTGTTCAAATAATTCTCATAATGATAAATATATATGACATAATACGAGGGCTGCTATATATATTTCTGGTCTGGCAACACTGAGTGCTGCCAAGTGCAATCTGATCCATTGGAAAGTTTGTCATTTTTAAGCTTATTCGTACTCAAAACGTTTTGACGTACGAACATTATTTGTGTTGTTTACAGTGACTTGAAAAAATTAATATAGAAAAAAAATGGAATTAACTCGTGAACATTTTCATGCCATCATTTTTCACAACTTTCGACGTGGATTATCACGACAAGAGTGCATTGATGAACTCAAATCTTTGTATGGAGATGAAGCACTATCCTATAGCACTGTGAAAAATTGGTATAATGAATTTAATCGTGGCCGAAGCTCGCTCAAAGACGAATTCCGTTTAGGTCGTCAAAAAACGGCTGTTGTGCCAGAGAACATTGATGCCGTGCGTGAACTTATAATGGAAGATCGACATGCGACATACCGAGATATAGAGACATCCTTGGACATTTCTTCCACCAGCATACATTCGATACTGCATGAACACCTGGCCGTAAAAAAGGTTTGTTCTCGTTGGATCCCGCACAATTTGAAAGTCGCTCAAAAAAAGGCTCGTGTCGATTGGTTCAAAGAAATGTTGTAAAAGTACGATTGCGGTGCTTCAAAAGACGTTTATAAGGTCGTCACAGGTGACGAATTATGGATCTGTGCGTATGACCCCGAAACGAAACAACAATCGACCGTGTGGGTCTTCAAAAGCGAGCAAAATCCAACGAAAGTTGTTCGTGGAAGCAGCACTTCGAAGCAAATGGTCGCCTGTTTCTTCGGCAAAACTGGTCATGTGGCGGTTGTTCCGCATGAGCAACGTAGAACGGTCACTTCTGAGTGGTACACTATATTTGTTTGCCTGAAGTCATCGGAGAAATTCGAAAAACCAACAAGAGAAGACGAATCATTGTTCACCATGACAATGCGAGCTCTCACACATCGGCTCAAAACAGAGCGTTTTTGACCGGCCAAAACGTCGAATTAATGGGTCATCCGCCGTACAGCCCTGACTTGGCACCTAATGACTTCTTCTTGTTTCCGCACATCAAGAAAAAAATGCGTGGTCAACAATTTTCGTCGCCAGAAGAAGTTGTTGAAGTGTTAAAAACCATGTTTTAGAGGTGTCTGAATCGGAGTGGAAAAAGTGCTTCGACAACTGGTTTGAGCGCATGCAAAAGTGTATAAATCATGCTGGAGGATACTTTGAAAAACAATAAAACCATTTTTGATTATAAATATTCGCATTTTCACTATTAGGCCAGAAATATATAGAGCAGCCCTCGTATATATGACAGAGGTAGAGTGTTGAAATCCTTATTATGGACACAGAAGACCAGCGAGAATAGCTAGTACATACATAATAAATACCTTTTTTATATGCTTAGTCTATGGAAAAAAATCCTTACAGACTGATTAATTACATTACCAAAACTTACATTTACATTAAGTATTTAAAAACAATATTATATTGCGTTTAATAATGTTTACATTTAAAGAAAAATCAATAAAATTATAAAGTTCATAGGCATAATTTTGGCGAACAAATTGAATGTGAATTGGTTTATAATTTCTGGTTGGACGTACAGGAATGTTGAAGTATAAGTTTTCCATAAGGAACTCCGAGCAAACATGTCCAGTAATCAAATTAAACAAAAACGTAATATTGAGCATAATTCTTTGACATGGTAGAGACAGTAGCCCAATTCCAGCAAGTCTGGTTTTATATGACGGTAAATTGGAAAAATTATTTCGGTACACATTTCGTAAGCAAAATAACAGAAATTGTTTTTGAACAGACTCAATTTTATTACTACGAGTATGCACGATATACTGTGGATCAGAAACAACGGACCCATATTCTAAAATTGGCCTTTCTATGGATATATAAAGCTGCTTGGTGATGTGAATATCAGTTAATTCCTTGGCCCATCGTTTGACGAAGGCCAGCATCCCAGGGGCTGTATTTGATATCATAGCAATATGTTGAATTAAGTTTAATTAAGCATATAATAAAATACCCAAACCTAGGATCGAATCAACAATTTCCAACTGATAACCCTCAAAAAAGAACGGATTGTATGAATCAAATCTTCTGGAAAAGTGCATATGTTTTCACTTGTTTAAATTTAGCTCCATTAAGTTCATCGTGTACCAAACAGAAAAGCAGTCTAGGTCCTGTTGAAGGGAATTGTGGTTGTAAAAGTTGTTGTAATTATAAAAAATTTTTACATCATCAGCGTATATTAGAACATTTGAAAATTTGATAGCAGTAGGCAAATCATTGATGAAAGGCGTAAATAAAATTGGACCAAGAAGGCTACCTCGAGGAACACCCGATTTCACAATAATATATTTAGATATTGAAGTTTTGAAGCATACCCATTGGTATCTGCCGGTAAGATATGAGCTTATCCAGTTCAAACAGTTTTTGGTGAAAGCTAATAAATGAAGTTTTTTTATAATAACAAAACATTGTTAATTTTGTCGAACGCTTTACTAAAATCAGTGTTAATGGCATCTCTGTGTTTACCAAAAGTGAATCCTCGGATAACTTCGCTTGTAAGTTGTAGCAGATTTTTTGTTGTTGAGCATCCTTTACGAAAGCCATGTTGACAGGGAGTTATCAGTGGTGAAACTTGATGACACAAGCCATAAGCAAGACATTTTTCGAAAAGCTTGGGAATCGCAATTAATTTTACAAATCCTCTGTAGTTCACACCTTTATTAATTTATTTATGCGTCAATCGCAGCTGGCAAAGCAACAAACTTCTACTAAAAATATCCCTGAATGTAAATGTGTTCCTCTTTCACTCCCTGCACTTTTTTCGTTATGTTGGGGATAAATAATACACTGTGCATACAAATTTTGTTTCTAAAGCATAAACTTTCTAGGCCCCTCGTATATAAGGGGTAGAAATAGTCTTAAAAATCTTGCAAATATTTCATCCTTTCCATGACTAAATGACCAATACCTACATGTCTACATTATTTTGCTGCACATAGGGTTATTTTGCCAATCTAGTTGGGCCTTAAGACAAAATTTTAATTTAAGAAATATAAAAATTTAATTACGCAGCTCGGCAGACTAACAAATTCTGCATTGTATAATCATCGTCGTTCTGTGACACTGCTAAATTCAGGGAAGTTGAGTAAATTGCATTAGTTTTTTTTTACTTTTTACGGTTTGAGAGGTTGGCAAATGAAAGGTTATGTTCACAGGTGATCATAAAAACTTGAAAATTTTGGTATGACGACGTGTGTATTCCATTTTCGTTATTATACCCTTCACCACAAAAAGTGGAAAAAGGGTTTATTTAAGTTTGTCATTCCCTGTGTAATTCCTACAATTTCCGATTCCATAAAGTACATATATTCCGACTTCATATGCATAGCGAAGTCGATTGAGCGATGTCCGTCTGTCCGTCCCTGTTAGTGTTGAAATCAAGTTTGCCTCGAAAAAGTAAAAAAATAAATATGTCAATTGAACAGATATAGTATCGAAAGAGGTGCTATTAGAAATCAGCATGATCGGTCCATGTCCTTCGAGGCAGCGGGCAAGACACCACGCCTACCTCTAATATTTTCATGTCATTTGGAAGAATAAAGTAACTCCCATAAAAAAAAATAAATATACGAGGTGATAGAGAATTATAGAATAAGAAAAAGCATTAAATGATGAAATTGGCGCTCGCCCATATTTTCCGAGTTACTGGGATCTGAAATTTTAAAATTTTTTTAAAACATCAATATGGGTATCATTTTAAAGCTTTCGAAGAGACCTTTAAAGAAAAACAAATTAATTTTTATTTTTTTTCCCAACCAGGATTTGAACCATCGATCTTCTAAATGAATGAAATATGACTTTATTTTCGGCTTTTTGGTTATTTTTAATTAATTTCTAAACATTTTTAGAATGAAAAATTATTTACAAATGTATGCGGACGTTTTCCAAAGAAAACAAGAAGCTTTAAGTTGTGTGTGAACTTCGTCTCACGAAAATAACATTAAGATTAGTTCGTTAAATAGATGATGTTTACGATGTACATAACATAAGGTAGATAGATGCAAAGAATGCTGATGAAGGATGTGGCGGTCCAGAAAATGTTGCATTTCATTCTGCTAGAGTCTAATTTTTCTTGATTTCTTTGGAAAACGTCCGCATACATTTGTAAATAATTTTTCTTTCTAAAAATGTTTAGAAATTAATTAAAAAGAACCAAAAAGCCGAAAATAAAGTAAAATTTCATTCATTTATAAAAATTAAAATTTTCTTAACTTATTAAGAGCTGATGTCATTTTTTTGTAAAATTACCAAAAATTTTTTATTTTCTGTCACCACAATATTTGCTTTTTTGATTGGAGTTACTTTATTTAACTATATTTACATAGATGGTGAAGTGTATATAAGATTCGGCATAGCCGAATATAACACTCTTACACTCTGACATAAAATATTGTCATCACCCACAAAAGGGAGCGGAATGAAAATGGAGTTTTGGAGTCTTTTTGGTCCAATTTAAGGTTTTTAAACTTTCGCTTACCTTAAAAGTTTACTTTGTTAAAAAAAAGTATGGAAAACTTCAGAGGTAAGATAAGTTCTTTTTAGGAGAACTTTCAAGCTTTAAGTTTGAAGCTTTTTGAAGCATATGACTTTTACTTATTTTTGACAAATTTCATTGACTTGGTGAATTTAATAATTTTTCAGAAGAAAT
Organism: Gymnosoma rotundatum; assembly: GCA_916610165.2. Classification (NCBI taxonomy): domain Eukaryota; kingdom Metazoa; phylum Arthropoda; class Insecta; order Diptera; family Tachinidae; genus Gymnosoma; species Gymnosoma rotundatum. Next base: position 29,484,112 of record OU744336.1, read on the forward strand.
AGAAGGGAAAAACAAAAGTAATGCCAAGATACCAATATGTGCGCTGTAGGAAGATTCCTAAGTCATGTGCGCTATAACACCAAATAAAAAATATAACTTTATATTAAAGTGTGCCCCAATAGTAATACGATATTTACAAAAAAATTTATATATTAATATAGTTTTCTATTTGACCTTTTAATTAGTTATATTTTAATTTATTTAACAAGCATAAGGTCTTTATCTTTTATTTTAAATTTGTCAATATTTCGCTACTCCTTTCTGTAGCATCAAATAATTGTTTGTTTTTCCTGGTGGTGCTACACAAAGGAGTAGCGAAATATTGAAGAAATAAATTTATATATTTTTCCTATATAGGATTAGATTTTTACATACGTTATCTTATCTTGAATAGGCAAATAAAACAAAAAGGTATTCGAGTCCAACTGGCATTTAGCTGCTTTATTTATTTCAATAAATTTACATGGATAAAAAAGTTTAAAGTAAACAAGTGTTTCCTTAAAACAGTTGGCAAACGGATTTTAAAATTTAGTCGACATTTAAATTTATATTACACATGTATGCGTAATTTGGAATTTTGCTGAGGTGGGCTAGATTCTTCTTTATTATTGTTTTATCTTGGGTACAGTGTAGCAAACAGGTTGCAAAATTCGAAAATTAAAAGTGTAGAAGAAAATTTTGATAAATGAGGCAAAGATGCAAGGGTTGACGAAAACAAATTGTTTTCCGACCAAGATATGGGAAAAGCTTACAGATCTGGCCTATGAAATATTAATGGCGGGCAGCAACTTGTAGAAAAGTTTCAGTTTTACAAGGCATGAACACATACAAGAATGTAAAGGTTGAGAATTGCCTAATAGACAGTTTTCTTTTTAAATTAAATTAAATTTATTATTTATTTATTTTATTCTTACAAAAGCACCCCTTTTTTATATGTCATACACTTATTTCACTTATTTAACCTCATTTTATTAAACTGAAACACAATATTTCCTTAAAAAAAAAAAAAGGAAATCACCTGTTGGGATTCATTATTTTAAGACCTCATTATGCAAATTAGAAACCATTTTTGTTAATTAAAATAAATAACTCATTAAAAAGTCATTAACATTAATAAAACATTTTTTTTTTTTTTGTAAAAGCAATCATCAATTTTTCAATTCTATATTTAATTTCAACACTCGGCTAAAACACATTGGGAAAAGTACTTCTGGAAAATAAACATATTTCACCTTCAAGGAAAAGCACAAAAAAAAACATTAAGACTTTGGTCTTTTAAAAACACAGCTTGATTTGAGTCATTAAAATAAAAGCGAACGCCAAACAAAACGTAGCAAAAATAAAAAATAACAACTCTGAAACGGACACACAACAACACAGTGATTTATGAACAAACTAAATGTATTTCCGTGGGTGTAAACATTCACGTTCATGTTACCACCCAAATGCTCATTCATACAATCAGAAGGACAGACAAGTTAAGTGGAAATAATATTTAGTTAATTTTTACATTTAAGTTACAAAAACTACTCAATATAAAACATTAAATTTACACGAATGCATAAGAAATTTAACTTTTAGCAATAATTTGTAAGTAAATGATTCAAGGAAAAAATTTCTTATTTTTAGTTTTTTATTTTTCAATCTTTTTCTGGTTGTTTGCCGTTTGCAGTGTTGTGGGTATTTGTGTATTAAAAATGTATAAAATTTATTTTGTTTGTGTGTGTTGTTATACCCTTCACCACGAAAAGTGGAAAAAGTTTGTCATTCCGTTTGTAATATCCATTTCCGACCCCATAAACTACATATAGTCTGAGTTTTTATGCATAGCGAAGTCAATTGAGCGATGTCCGTCTGTCCGTCTGAAATATTGGTTCATATGGGTCTCATTTAAAAGTTCTGATGAGATCTTTAAGGAAATACTTAAAATTTTAAAATATGCTTAACCCATTAAGAGCCGATGGCATTTTTATATCTCTTCGTCTGTCCGCCCGTATTAGTGTTGAAATCAAATATGCCGAGGCACTAGATCAGCTAGAAAAAAAATAAATATGTTAATCGATCAGACAAAGTGTCAAAAGAAGAGCTATTGGAAATCAGCATGATCGGTCCATGTCCTTTAAGGCAGCGGGCAAAACATCACGCCTACCTCTTTATTTTTTCATGTCATTTGAAACTAAATCCAATCAAGAAAACAAATATATGGGGCGATAGAGAATTTAAAAATAAGAAAAAACATCCAGTGAAACATTGGCGCTCGCCCATATTTTCCGAGTTACGGGCCTCTCTAATTTAAAATTTTTTTATAACATCACTACTGGTATTATTTAAAAGTTTTGATGAGATCTTTAAGAAAATACTTAAAATTTTTAAAAACGCTTAACCCATTAAAAGCCGATGACATTTTTATGCACGTTTGTCTGCCCGCGCGTATTAGTGTTGAAATGTTGTTTGCTTGTTTTGTTTTTGTTTGGAGTAACTGCAATTAACTAGATGCACATATATGGTGAAGGGTATATAAGATTCGGCATAGCAAAATATAGCACTCGTATTTGTTTTAATGTAAGTTTTTTTTTACTGAAAATTTTGTGTGAATGATGTGGATACAAGTTGTTTTTTCAGTTGTTTTTTTTACAAAGTCTGAAAGGAGTTTTTGTTTATATTTCACTATTTAAGGGAGTTGAACTATATTTGCCCATGAATGATATGTGCCGTTTGTTGAAATTTACAGAAACAAAAAAAAACGGAAAAAGGAAGTGTACGCGTTAAGGTGTTGTAAAATTATTTTGGGTTGTTAAAGTTTTTTTTTTGTTTTTGTTTGGGGAACTTGTTTTTGAAAGAGTGTTGAAATGTCATTACTAAAGTTAATTTTAATCAATTATATGACAGCGGGTTTTCGCTGTTTTATTGAAATTTCTTTAGGCCTTGTTAGGTTTTGGAATTATTAGTATAAAGAGAGAGAGAAAAATGTTAATGTTTTGGATATCTTAAGGTTTATTTTTTTATAGTATAGAACAGACAAAAAACCTCCTATGGAGACTAAATTTTGCCGCATGTACCTATCACATGCCAAATATATATTAAGCACAACATGTGGTTGTTTTTTTTTGTCGGAGAGCTGTAGCTGTTTACACTAGTAGGGCGATCTTCCTAGAATATTAACAGTTTGTGACCAGATAAGAGGTTTATAAAAAAAGGATTCTTATTAAGTAGATACTTCTCGTAGGCGTGGCACTTGTCATACCAAGAAAATATTTACCATTGTGTTACTTGGTAACTGTAATAGATACCACCCCAAAATTTTGTTCAAATCACTTTATTATTAATATGCATAATGTAGCGAATATTTAACTGCATTATAATAATAGGCGTAGTATCTTTCACGCAAAGTGAAAAGTTATTATCGTCTACCTAGACAACTATAATAGGAAGAGTGTTGAAATTCTTATTATGGCAAATAATGAAATAAAAAACTGGATGGATTGGAAGAAAGGATGTGGTACAAACTAGAAGTGCTTCATAAAATTGAGTTTAATGTCTATAAATAAATATAAATAAAATAAATCCATAATAAGATAGAGGCCTGTGATAAATAAACATATATTATGGCAATAACACTATGAAGGTACCGCGAAATAACTCCGAAGTTATTTCATAACGAAATAACTACAAATTTTTTGGAAGTTATTTCATAATTTTTTAATTTCATTTTCATAAATAACTAAATTCTCTTAGGAGTTATTTCATTTATTTTGATAATTGGGCGTTATTGCATTTTTATTGGGAGTTATTTCACTTTAAAGTTAATTCAACATAATCTCGGAATGTGTAAAGTTATTTTGTTTTTTATTTCTTCTACATGGTATATTGAGCATCGGTTTTGCTTACAGACTTTTCCTGTATAGCTGGTTTTTGGCTGAAAGATTTTCTTCTCTATGGTATTTCGGACACCAGCTTCGCTAGCAACATATTTTCCCCCTTCAATCTTCAGAAATGGTATAGAAGTTATTTCATTTTAATTAATTAAAGAGTGATTATTAGGAGTCACCTAATGACTTATTCCATTATTCTGGTTACAGAGAAAACTCTTAGTCAGCGAAGCTGGCGTTTTTTATACCATAGAGAATAAAATCCTTTCGGAAACTTTTGGTGAGTGAGTTGGTTAAACCCTTCCATCCGGGCGAAGGTCGGCTATACAGACCGGGATGGCTCATTTATCTCTCTGTGGTCTATGGAACTGAGGCTTCGCTAACAAAATATTGTCTGTATTGCCGGCCTTTGGTCAAATGTCTATGATATTGGTATGATATCAAATTTAAGGACCACTTTCATCGGGAGGTACCTGTTATACCATAGAGGTTGAAACAATTAAACAGTGCCCGGGTGCAAACATAATTTGTATTGGGAGTTATTTCATTTTTGTTGGGACTTATTTTATTGGGAGTTATTGCAGTGGGAGTTATTTCATTTGGGAGTTATTTCACGGTACCCACTATCCTTTGATTACCGAAACCTATAAATGCTTGCATATGAGTAACTGTTCTTTGTATTTAGGCATCAGTTTGTATAACCCACATATATTTTTTTCAAAGGAGGTAGTTTCTGAATCTTTTAACAAATATGATCCGTACCCAAACGGTAATCATATTGTTTTTTGTATAATGTCTGTCACAGGCCTCTATCTCGGCAACCAATATTTTTTACAGAAGATGCATTGCTAATGCCACGCACGTTATAGTAAAAAAAAACTAATCACACGTAGTATGTGATTTTAACCAAAGTGACCAAATTAAAATAACAAAGTAAAAAATACGGACAAAAATCAAAAGTTTAACAAAAGAATAATGACAAACTAATGATTAAGTATATTTTTCTTTCTTTTCAGCATACGGCTGACTTTGTTTCTACACCGGCTTCGCTTACCAAAGATTTTCTGCAGGCCAGTAATATCCATAGACGTTATGGCTCTACGTTGATAGAAATTATGTCACATCGTAGTGTGACACAATGTCCATGAACATTATGTCATTATTGATAACAAATCTTGCAGCGAAAAATAAAATAAAAATTTTTTAAGTCTCGATAGATGATAGATTGGCGTATTTGATTTATCTAGCTTATCTTGTGCTTTGGATGGACTGACGGACATCGCTTAAATGACTTTTCTATGCATAAAAATTCAGAATATATTTACATTAAGGGATCGGTAATGGATATTATCGAAATTACAAATGGAAGGACAAACATCCTCCACCTATATTGAAGGGTATAAAAAAGACTTAAAGGTGTATATTTAAAAATTTGGTTCATCTAATCCTCCCAGTACCATCAGGCTATTCCTTTGGAAGGAACGAAAATATTTCCTTTATATTTTTGCTAAATCTGTGCATCGCCGATAAACTACACACATTTTTGTAATGCGGTATTTTTATACACCTCCTCTAGTTATAAAAACTTATGCAGATTCTTTAGTTCATTGATTTTTTTCAAATATGCTTACATGGACATTATTGCTTTTAAAACTACTATATTCTCATCTATAAAGTTGTTTTAAAAGTAAGCTAATATTTTTAATAGGCATTTTTTTAGCCTGATAGAATTTACGCAAGGGTTAAGTGTTTAGAGAACTGTCATACTGCGCTAACTTTTTGGTATTTATGGTCAGTTTACTCTGGTACGACGTTTGAACAACGCAACCAAATTATCCAGAAGCTTATAGACGCAAACTGTATTCTACAATGATGATCATTTTTACTTACTTAGGAAATCAATCCGTTACACACCCTAGAGACTCCATTAAGCGTCATTTAGCGTAGTTTACACGCTGGTGGCATCACTGGACCTTATTTCTTTAAAGCTGAAGAGTTATGGCTGACGGAGCTCGTTACCGAATCATGTGCAATGATTTTTTATACCCTACACCACAAAAAATGGAAAAAGGGAAGTTATAAGTTTGTCATTCCGTGTTTAATTTCTACAATATCCATTTCCTACCCCATAATGTATATATATGCTGACTTCTTATACATAGAGTAGTCGATTGAGCGATCTCCGTCTGTCTGTTCGTGTTGGGGTTGAGATCAATTTTGCCGAGGAAAACTTGATTTCACAAAAATAACAATAAAATAACTTAAATAAAAAAAAGAAAATAAGGAAAATACATTAAATGCATTAAGTGAAAAAATTGGAGCTCGCCCATATTTTCCGAGTTACGGGTATCTGAAATTTTGAAATTTTCAAAATATCAATATGGGTATCATTTTAAAGCTTTTGGAGAGATCTTTAAGGAAATACTAAAGTTTTTTTCAAAATGCTTAATCCATCAAGAGCCGATGTCCCAATATTTGCTTTTTTGATTAAAGTTACTTCACTATACTAGATTTACATAGATGGTGAAGGGTATACTTGTTTTTAAATGTGTATGAAATTGTTTAAGGCGAGTACTGATTTCAACAGCATAGCGCTACGCTGCCCGCAACAATCGACTTTTAAATAAAAATTAGGCGATAGAATGGCCTGTAAGTCTGTGTATTTGACAGCTCTAAATGTTTTCCTGTAGGGCTGATAAAAAGCTGATAAATGGCGCCTTGGTAGACAACATTGTTCGCATACACATTTTAATGTGTCGTGCTGTCCATAATTTTAATTATTATTATACATTAATTTTTCAAATTAAACTTCATTACGTGCTTGATTCCTTCAAATATCACTATTTCATTTTGGAGTTGTTATTGTCTTTTTGTTTTATTGATTCAATGGAGTTCTCATTTAATCAATTTGGCTTTTGATATAAGACTTTCGGATTTTCTATACAAAATTTGGGTGAATTCCACTGATGAGCTATATGAGCAGTAGTGAAATGACCATATGGATATGCTTTCCCCACAGTAATACATTTCAGTTTGTAGTTTTAAATAAAAAAAATTTTTCATGAGAATATCATGAGCCATATTTATATTTGAAGGAATCAAGCACGTTTAAAGTAAATTAAAGTTAAATAATTATTCAATAATTTAATATATATCACAATATTCTTAATATTGCTATTATTTGCAGGTTTACTTATTAAATGAAATATTTAAGCAACAATTAAAAGCAAAAAAAAAAAGGAATTAATTAATAGTCACAAAGAATTCTTAATTAACTGTGTAAAGGTAACACAACAAAAAGAACAAAATAAACTATCCTCATTAATCACAGTTCAACAAACTGCTAAATTAATGCTCTTATCTGATACAAGATTTCTCTCGCTTTTTTTGTCTCACAAATTAATTACAAACTTGAATTAAGTTTTATTTTGTTTTACCAACAATTGGGTGAGACTTTTTTCTTTAATAATGTTAAGCATCTACCGGGGCTATTTATAACTATTTGGCCTCTATTAAAACCGGAGGCTCCATTAACTTAAAAATCCAATACAATTACAATAGATTCAATGGTATCATTTTGTATTGTACACAACAGTTGAAAGAAATTGCACATTACTTTATACATACACACACACACATACGTATAAAGGCACTGAATGTGTGCGTGTGTATGTATGTGATTTCATATAATTTTGTGAATATTTCCACTAAAAGAGCAACTTACCAGCAGCCACATCGAATTTAATGTTGTGTTAAAATTAATGTGCTTATATTTCACCAAAATGACCGCATAAACTCAGACTTTATTTTAACTTTGCTTTTAAATTTTTTTTCTGCTGTTCAATTTTGCTTTTATTTTTATTTATTTATGTTTATTTCCGTTTTCGTTTTCCATTTTTTTTTCATTTTGTTTCCGTATTGCGTTGCATTGTATTCTTTTATTTTTTATTTGTTTTTAATGCTGTTTATTTCATTTCACCATTATTGCTGTTGTTGTGGTAATGGTGGCCAGCGTGTTGTTGGGTTGGCAGTGATAGTAATGGTGTTGATGATATTGGAATACATGAACGGTAACGCTTGTTAAATTCAATAATGGCTTTTATTTCAAAACTGAATGAGATGGTATGATTTCATGTTTTTTTTTAATTTTTTTTTATTTTGGCAGCAATGTGTTACAGCATCCGACTGTTTTATTATTTTACAATATCAGGCTTCTTTTATATTTACTTTCTCATTATTATGGAATTTTTACACGAAATTATTAAATTAATTTTGTTTTAGCTTGGTGGTTGTTGAAAGGAATTTATTGAAATCAAAAAAATTATTGTAGTTTTCTTTGTGATCTGAGAACCCATTTATTCATTTCATTCATTCATTTCGTTCTATTGTTATGGACAGTTTTCGTTAGAGTAATTTGTTTATTTGACTAAATAGGAAGTTTATATTGAAAAGAATCTGAATGTAAAAAAAATATTTTTTAAATGTGCTATATTATTTTTAAGTTTTTTTTTTTTTTTTTTAAATAGAAATTATGAAACAATAATGCAAATTTGATTCATTAGTTATACAGTTACATGCTTAAGAAAGTGAGTATTTAAGTTACTGAAATAATTGAACGTTGCGTTATAGGATTATTCATTGTGTATTTTTGAAAATAACTTTGCACTCTTTTGTTTTTTGCATAATTAGTTTAATTAATCTTAATTGCTGTCTATAAAAAAATTATTATTGAAAAAAAGACTCATGTTTAAGTTTTTATATTGCACACTCTATACTGCTCTTAGTAGCATATCTCTAGTTAATTGTTTTTGTGGTTGAAGTGCATAAATCGTGGACGACTTTTAAATAAAATCAGAGTCGCCTTACTAGAATATAATTTACTTTGCTTAATTTTAAGTGCAGTCAGGGGTGTTAGAATTTTTCTGAAATTTGAAAATAAATCGTCATTAGAATTATAAATTATCGTCAAAAATCGTCATAACAAAATGTTTGATTATATTATCAGCCTTTATTGAATTTAAAAATTTGTGTGTTGTATTTAAATTGAATTATATTTTCATTAAAACAATATCAAAAACGAAAATTTATTATTTGGAATCTTTTTTATGTAACCAAGTTAATTGCGCTTGATTGTTTTAAATATTATTCTTGTATATTCTTATGAAATGTAGAATCAAGCGCAATTAACGTAGATTAACATTCTCAAGAATTATCTAAAAAATAATTCTTGGCTAAAGTTCCATTTTGTTTTAAAAAATACTTGAGTATAAATTTGTTCATCTTTAAATGAAGAACTCGGTTAGAATATTATGTCACTTGTTAAGTTACCAAATGCATTGAAATAAATAACTGAACTTAAAAAGTACAGTTATTTCACTGTATTTTCAATTATCTATATCAGTGAGTAAGAAAGTTCTTTCGTTTAAAATAAGAATAAAATTATTAGTGTTAAATAATTTATAATTGGGTTCCTTTAATTTAAAGAACTACGAAGTTTCTTAGATTTAGAATATCTAAATAAATCTGTTCTACCTGAAGATTGATAAGAGAGATTGATTACAGTGTAATAATATTACTTTACCACTTTATTAACAATAACTAATATTTATAGAATAACTTGAATTCAAGATAATTGTCAAGATATAAGATTTTTTCAGATAAAAATCGTCAAACGTCAATATTTTTTATTACTAAAAAAAAAAAAAAATTGACAAAATAAAGTAAAATCATCACTTCTAACACTTTAAGTGAATTGTTGACAATTGGCCTTTTATGTTTTAATAGTAGAAATTCTGTCTCACAACTGCCACCTATTTTTTATTCTTAACATCAAAACGCAATGGAGAAAACAGAAACTTGTATTGCATAACAAATCGAAAGTATAGCAAAAACCTAAAATATATCTAAAAGCCGACAGTTCATTAAATAAATAAAGATTTAATTTAATAAAAAATTAAAATTTAGAATTAACCGAGACTAAAAATAAATCGCAAATTCTGAAAAAATCCGAATTAGTTAAAATCGGTAAATCGCAAAAAAAACTGAAAACACACAAAATTTTATTTTTATTTTATTCAACATAAAGTAAAAAATCTAAACTTCACAACAAATTGAATTCTCAAAACAAAGAAAGATTAAAACAATAATTTGATTAAAATATAATTATAATTTCCTCAAATCATCAATTTATATAATCAAAAAACCAAGTTTAATCCCAAAATGGACTTAAGGAAAAAAACATCTTATCAAAACAACAGAAAGTTTAAAAAGTTATTTCACATAAATCGGACTTGCACAACGTAACCAAAATATCAAATTTTCCTTAAATTTCTATAATAAAAACTAAACTTTTTATTTAACGTAAATTTAAATAAAATATTTTCGTATTTGTAAAATTATTTGGCGAATTTTCATAAGCTGACTTTGACAAAGTTAAAATATTGGATAAAGAGAAAGTGGAGAGAAAGAGATACATTAAAGAAAGCTTACACATTCAAAAGAAGATAGACAACACAATGAATTTGAAAGAGGACACCGATAACATCAATGCAAGCTATAGAGTCGCTATTAGCTGATCTTAACATAAACTTATGTGTTTCTTGTTTTTTGAAGTTTGTTGTAAATTGTTTTTATGTTTCTGTTTGTGTTTTAATGAATAATGTAATTCAAATTAATAACGTTTAAAATTGTAAGTTAAATAATAATGATTTAAATATGTATTTATGTTATAATATTCAAATGTTTTTATATTTCATAATTTTAATTTAATAAATTTTAGACAACAACCCTTGAAATAATCGACAAATAATCGACGAAACGTCGGGTGAAACTTGTAATTAAAAGTTGTTTTTAATTACCTTAAATTTGTAGGCCCAACTAGCTTGAGCAGAAAGCATATTTTTATAAATTTTCATAATATTATTTATTATTTTATGCTTATGTCCCATAACGTTTTTAAATAAATATGCAATTTATTCATTGGTTAGAAAATCGGGTGTCTATATGTATTTCGTCGGTTGCTTAAGCCAGCTCTTCAGGAAACCTATATCCAAGTTGCTAGATAAATCGGAAACATTTTTCTTTAAATATGAAAAATTTCAAAAACAACATGAGAGTTATTTTAAAAGCCCATAAAAAATCATTATATTTTTCTTTCTCTTGAGAAATTAAAAATAATTGTGCTTTTATATTTTTAAAAGCCTTATGTCTGCATTAACAGTCGGCATGTTACCAACAATAAAAACATTTTTGGTTTCAAAAATAACTTTCATGTTGTCTTTGAAGTTTTTATACTAAAAGAAAAATACTTTTGGCTTTTCTAAATTTGAGAGATATGCAAGAGAATACATACTTTTGGTTTAGAAGTAGGAAGTTATTGAAAAATACCTTAGTATGTAAGAAATTTTGCCCTTGATTATTTGTTTTTAATTTAATTGTTTGGCTTTTCTTAATTTTTGCATATAAGTTTTCTGATGAGCTGGCTTAAGCAACAGGCAAAATTGGTATAGATAAATACTTGCTTTTTAACCCGAGAAATAATTTAGAATTTTATTTGAAAATGTTATGGGATATTAACATAATATAATAAATAATAAAAAAAAAACTTTTATTTGAAGAAAAGTCTGGACCATTCATTTGAGAAACAAAAATAAATATTCATTTTAAAATTGCAATGTATCGTATTGAAAATGTTGAAAAATCAAAATTCCTCCACGAAATCAAGACTTTACTAATAAGTCTATTATGGATAGCAACCGAACTTCAGTTGCGTTGTCAGTGGGCAACCCAACTGACAAAAAAATTCATATTATGAATGTCAACTTTTTTCAGTTGCCAAGAAATTATCGAAAACGTTATTTTGACATATCGGCAACTGAAAATAAATGTAAACAAGCATATAATGCAATAAACAGAAAAGAGGTAGAAAGTTTTAAAATACAGAAAAGAGTTAAAATATAAAATAAATACAAATAAGAAAACAAAAGTAAGTGAAAAAATAGTTTACAAAGTGGTAAAAAGTAAATAAATTTTTTGAAATGCTAAGTTCCGTGGACTTATTTTTCGACGACCAAGAGAACCAAGAAGTCGTTAACGTGGCATCAATTAGACGGCGCTTGAGGGACAATTCGAATCCCCTTGAATTACCACCTGTTCTGTGAGTATTTGTTTATATACATAAATGCATTTAAAATTACTTTCAATAAACATTTCTTGTTTAGCTTTGAGGCATACTTTCGTTTGCCAAAAGATGCAGTGACGTTTATAGTGGACACTTTGCATAAAGACTTAAAGCAAAGTCATAGATCCACAGCAATTCCTCCACTGTTAAAAGTTTGCGCTGCTCTAAGTTTTTTTTTTTTGCTGAAGGCAGCTTTCTAAAATCCCACGGTAATGATTTCAATATAGGAATGGCGCAATTAACGTTGTCCACAGTCTTAAAAAAGGTTGTTCTGTTAATAGATCTCGGCAAAAATTACAGAAACAGACAGAAAAAATGTGGGTTATTTTCCATTTCGTGAATTAATAACTCAAATTGTTCCCTGGTGGTGATTTTGACCATTTTTTAATCTACAGGCATAAAATATATTTAAATTTTCATTAAACAAATAAATTGATAAAAGAAAACATTCTTACTTTTCCGTTTAACAGATTTTTTTCAATTAAAATCTCTTCAAAGCAACCAGATAAACACGGTTGCCAATATTAATATTATTTGGTGACTGAGGTTGCCAGCCTTCAGTTGCCAGTTGTTATCCGTAATATAGTTTTGGCAACTGGCAACGCAACTAAAGTTCGGTTGCCATCCATAATCGACATATAAAATTAGCAGCAAAGACGCCTCCTTAAGCAATTTTTGGAGTTTCCAGAATATTTTCCTTTTATAAAATTTTTTCAAAAAATCTGCCTTTTACGTTTTGGGGACTTAAAAGAGAAATTCTTTAGAAACTTTAATGAGTAAAATAGAGAAATTCTCTCAAAAACTCAAGATTTACCTAAAAGTAAAATTTGATTGCAGATGGTCAAATTTGACCAACTGTAGTAGCGCTGTTCGCGTTTAAGCTACAAAGTTACTTTTAAAGTCTGACTTCTACTCTAAAGCTCCTTTAAGTTTCATAAATATCCAAGCAGCTGTTTAGAAATTCCAGATTTGCAACCATTTTGTTTGCGAAACAGTGAGGACTGTGTGATGTTACATATTCCAGTTATTATTAATGTAAATACTGTTAGTGTGTATTGCGTTCATTCGCATGATGTTTGTTTTGTTAATCTTTATGCTGAGACTTGCTTAAGGTTCTTCTAATTATACATCGCTTACTTTATTCTGTACATTATCGATAATTAAGTCCTTAATCTAATTCTATCACATTTTACCTAAGGATTATTTAAGCATTTAATACCTTTAAGTTTCTGTTATAAAATATTTCTGTTTTAGTGTTTAATTTGCTTATTTTTCCTTAAATAAACTTCAAAGTTTCTTATAGTCTTTGTGCTCCGGGTACATTTGCCTTAATTAATTTCCTATAATTTTGTTGGCCATCATCCTTATTCAATAAAAAAATATAAAATATATCGATAAAAAAAATCCTTGAACCAAAAGTCAAAAGAGATTAAAATGGTTGAAAGCAACCAAAGAAACATATTGAAAATCCAAATAAAATTAAACTTAATAAACAAGATGCGTACCAACAGAGGAATTCAATTAAATAAAATTACAATTAATAAGTGTTTTTTTGTTATCTGATAGCAATTGTACAAAGATGAATGGTTGAAAATATGAGCTGGCTGTACTGTTAGGTTGGTCGTCCTTAAATCATTAATTTAATGTTGTTAATGCTCCATGAACAGTAGCAGTTGGAGCAGCATTAAAAGCACATGTAGAACATCTTGTCCGCACTTAAATTCAAAACGTGTTTGTAATTTTTTATTTAACTTTGATGCTGTTGGTCTCTCGCTTAGTTACAGTACATTTGGTATGAAAATAATTAATATCTGCTATTAGTTTGATTAAAAATTTTAACATAAGAACTTTTATTAGAATTTCATTTAATCTTCAATTGAGACTATTAATATTTAATGTATTGAATAATGTTGGAAATTTTACAATTCAAAAAAAAAAAAAAAAAAAAATAATAATAAAAACAAAAATGTTAAATGTAATTTGATAAATTTAGGGATTAATAAACATCATCGATATTTCAAAATAAAATAAATTGAAATAATTTCAATAAAAAGTAAGAATACAATTTCGTAAGAAAAATAAAAATAAACAGTCATTTTATTTATTAATTATTATTTATCTATTTATTTATTTAATTCAAAATTAATAAAAAATTAAATAAATATTCAAAATAGAATTATTCAGAATCTTGTTTTAAGGCACTACTTTCGGATCTTTTAGATCGAAAACCTTAGGTTCTCATAGAGTAAATGTCTTAGATCTACATAAGAGAAAGATGCCTTTTAAAAAACATCAGTATTAGCGCGTTTGTTTTGAACGGCGGTGAAGTTTGTGGCCGCACAAGAATTATTTTGTGTTGTGGCCGTTTTGAAAAGGCGCATTGTTTTTCGCACCTTATTTGGCTTCAACAATCTTTGACTACTGCTTGATTCCAGTAATATGCGGTTTCGGTAACGCTGTTATTTTTTTTTGATTCTCTTAATTATAAATTGCTTTTATATGCTTTTATAATTTTTTTTTTTGTAATATTTTCTAGGGTCCGCTTGTAACGGTTGAAAAGATAAGACACTAAACGTCAATGACAAAGTAAACCAAACTTAGTAGGAGTCTCTGTTGTCTTCTATAACAGTTTAGTAGGTTAAGCCCTATTTAAAAAAAAAACACATCTTTTATGGGGATACCCTATAATATTAATAAATTTAATAATTTAATATTTTTTAATAAATTTCTTATAATCCGAACTATAATAATGTATGTAAGATCGCTCTGCTGCGACTTCAAAGATTATAAGACAAAATAACGTCTGGTATGGGGCAACCTTTATATTCAAATGTGGTGTTTTTATTACTTTTTCTAATATGTAAGAGATAAGCATGTATCCATAAATCAGGCCTCGTAAGGGAACATGCTTCAAGTTTTAATTTTGTTGTCGATAGCGGTTGGTATATCGTGGGCATATTATATGTAAACAGGGGCCTGCCTGTTATACTTGAGAAGATGTATTCGTAAAATTGACGTATTTTCTTTGTTTTTTATAAATCGTTTTAAATGTTACGGCCTTATTCGTAAAAACTTTAAACAGGTTAATAAACCTGAAATAGACAAATGTTGATAAGATTATATCCATAATTGTTAAATGTAACTTTCTTAAAAAAAAAAAATAAATAAAATAAAATAATTTTTTTTAATAAGATATTTTGCTAAAAAGTGTTAAAGAAGAATAAAATGTAAAATGGCAAAAACCATCGGTAACCCATATTTTCAAAGTAATGTATCGCTAAGCGTTTATAAATATTTTGTGATATCGCAAACACTTTTTTGCGTTATGAGACAATATGAATAACGTAGAAGATCCTATTACAATTTTTAACTCATTATGAACCAATAAGACTTTTAAGCATTAAAATTAAAAAAATAAGCCCTCAAGTGTAGTTTTAGCAAGTACGCCGGAATACGTACATACCCGTGTATACATAATATAATATTTTTACTACAAAAAGTAGCAAGTTTTGTTTAACAATGTGAAAATATTCGCAAAATTAATAATAATAAAAGTTCAACAACGTTTAAACGGTTTCTAATGGGCTAACATTTCTTTCACACATATTTTTATGAGGATCCTGATAATTTATTTCAAAAACTTTCCTATGTTACCCATATTAGCCATTCTGTCAAAGTATATTTGAAATGTTGCACAATTTTTATAAAAGCTTTAGGATTTTGTAACTCTGAAAACATAAGGTTTCGCAGGGTTTATCACATAACATTTTTTCCTTAAAATGACTTCTTCTGAGCACCGAACAACTTTTTATTTCATTAAGAGCTACTGTGATAAACTAGATTTATTTAATTAAATAAATAGCTCATTACAGAACTCGTTATTCGAATACTTTTTATTTTATTTATCACCAAAATAAACAAAACATATTTATTTATAAATTTTTTATTACATTTTTTGTTCGTGTATCTCGCAGAAACTAAGAATCTTTCTTTGCACTAAACAAGTTCCGGTTTTGCGGAAAACAAATAAGAAGAGAAAACATAATTGGTTTTCGGGTCATTTGAAAATTGGTTTTTAAAAGCAATAAGTATTCAATGATAATAGGAGTTGCCAGGTAAAAACGTTAAATGCTTAAAGTATAGATCAGATATTGAACTGTTATTGTGTGTTTTTGAATACAAATTTTTAAAAAGTGTTTACTAAAAGAAAAATGTTTTAACTTAAAATGTGAATATTTTAAGAATATGCACCATGTTTTAAATCACAATTATTTCACTTATCCCTTGTTTTATTTATTTTTACAGAATTTTACTATATATTAAAATAAATTTAAACTGATAATTTTCTCTTTGTATATTACCATTAAATTTTTATTATTTCAAATATAAATTAGTATCCCATCAAAAATTATTTCGTATTCATTTAATAACAAGATTAGAATTTTGAAATATATTGTTACATTTTCCCGTTTTGTACAAACGTACTAGTTCGTGCACATTAAAAATTCTCCACTTTTTACTCTTTGGCTCTTTCTGGCTATAAGTGATGCTATCGCTCTCTTAATCTCTTTTTTACTAAATATGCGTTATATCTAAATGCAGCCATACCCGTTACACTACTGTGTTACTCCAGCGAGTCATAAACTACACAGACCACTTACACGCTATACATCCAAACAAGTCATTCCCTTTTATCCAATCACAAATATCCGCAACACATGTGCCAATATGATGTTACTGCCCTGTGCTAACAGCTAGAGCTCTTTCTATTTTAATTAACAGCTGCTTGACAATAACCTGTTGCTCTAGTATTAAATAGGTGACTTCACAAAATACTTTGGCGTGGCTTCACACAACAGTTGTCTTTTTCTTTCTGGAAGGCTTGTACTGCTGTTTCTCATTTTCAATTGTCTTTACTATTGCAATTGTTATCTTTTCATTTTACTCATGTCCGACGTTGAGCTCGAACTTATGAACGTGGTGAACTGCTATTTTACAGCAAAGCACCCACCTGTATCATTGCATCCATTGTCGTAATATTCACCGCTGGTTGAAGTAACTTATTCACCTCTGTTTTTTACCACGCACATACTGACAACAACAGAATTGTTGTTTTTAGATATGCAGGGGTTGCCACATCTTATTTTTGTAATAATATTAATATTATATTACGGAAGCTTCCGTTTCTTCAAAAGAGTTAAAATTCTGTTCGAAGTTGTCAATATGTTAGCGACGGAAATAAGCGGAAATCAGAAGAAACGGTAAATTAAAAAACGTTGGATTTAATAGGATTTACTTTCAACTGAACTAAAGATTTGCATCGTTCTAATTTCTTGTGAATAAATTTATAGTGAGTGGCAGTAGGCCTATACTTAGTTTTTAGTAGTAAAAGAAAATTACTTAAAAAAATATATTCTTACATCTAGCGGAGAAGAAGAGGTACTTAACTGTGATCTTGAATTCCGTTTAGTCGTGATTGAGTAACAAATATTTAATATTTCATATGTTTACTTCGATGATAAAAAAAACAAAGCAGCAAAAAGTATTTAAATCAGTAAATCTACTGAAAGTTTATTTAAACCAGTTTGAACAATAATTTATTTAGATTAAAATTTTGTTTTAAATATTGAAACTGTTCACTTTAAATTCCTTACATCTCAAACAATCTCACAGTAGTTTAGAAACATAAAACATTTACCTGAATGGTTATTCACGTATAAAAAAAGGATACAGATGTCTACAAAACCATGAATATAATTTTGTTGTCCTATATTCATTTGCATTTCATGCAACTATTTAAAATGGTTTTATATAGCATTCTTTCATAAAAATATAATACCCCTTCATTACAACTGTAATAAGAATTAAACAAGTGTAATTAAAATGTAATAATTTTTAAGTCATTTACGCGAATTATTGCAATTTATTCATTGAAATTGTTTATTCATGTTTGTATGTGCGTGAATGTGTAAATGCTTTAGCTTCAATTCATGCCCATACAAATGCATAAACCATTTTAAACTATGAATTGTTTAAGTGCAGAGGTAAATACATTGATGAAAATGCCATTTTATGAAAATAATTTAAAGTTATAAAGTTCAACTAAATTACATCATACATTGTATTAGAAAATGCAGGGAGCAGAAATAAGTTGTTGGTGGCGGGCAATAACAATATTTTGCTTTAATAATGTAAAAGAACCCGATCTGTTGAGTCGTCAAAATCATATCCTCAACCTTTTTCTACCTTTTGTGTGCGAGGTGGTTTACATTTACAAGCTTGGAATGCTGTAGTAGCGATCTAGAAAATGATTATTGCCAGCATCTGGTTTTGGCTTTTTCTTTAAGAACTACAACACAAAATATTTAGTTACTTTTTCTTTGTTAATAAATTTACAAATTATATTATATAGAACTTAAGCCGAATTAAAATTATTATTATTATTATTATTATTATTATTATTATTATTATTATTATTATTGTAATAATGCTAAAATAATTAAAGATATTTTTTTTGGCGAATATTTTTAAAAAAGTGGTATATTCCAAAAATTTCGCGGATTTATTGAAGTTACTGTGTTGTTTTTGGTAATTTAGATTTTTTGATGAAATTTAAATTTTTTCACGACCAATTTTTTTTTGTGTAACTTAATATTTTTTCGTTAGAATCTCGTAAGAGATTTTTTAGTCTACTTTTAAATTATTAATAATTTATTTTCTGAATTTTTAAATTTAATTAAAATTAAATTTAAATTTTTTGATTGCAAGTAAATACAATGTTTTGTGATACAAAATTAATGTTTTGTAAAAATTTGATAAAATTTCGATTTTAAGTTTTCTTAGCGAAGTATTTTTCTTCTCAATTTTAGGGTTTTAATGAAATTTCAAATTTTTGATTGCGAGTAATATATTTTGTAAATTTTAATTTTCAAATAAATTGAACAACGGGAATTTTTTAATTGTATTAATTAATTTTCAAGATAAAATCTTTTTTTCGTGCTATTTTCTACTATCCCGATCATTTATTTAAATTACCGATATTGATTATTTGGGGTCAAAGAACGTCTCGATGGCCATTTCGTTACCGCTTACTTAGCTCTTCAGGAATCTTCTGACTAACATTTTAAATAAACTAAAAATTTTTGTACAAACAATAAAGCAAAGACAGAAATCAAAGTTTAAGCAAAAACAACATTAACCAACAGTAATTCTATTTTTCTTTCTCCACTGTATACGGCTGACTTTTTATCGGCTTTTTTATACAGCTGAAAGAGGATGAAAAATAAAATATCATAAACCACTACGATAATTTATTTATATTAACGGGCATTTTGCAAATATTATTTAAATTAAACAACGGGAAATTTCTTATTATAATGTAACGAAATAATCAATATCTGTTGTTTAAATAATTAGGCGGGATAATAGAAAATAGCACGTAAAAAAGATTTTATTTTGAAAAGTTTTTAATTTTCGATAGTTAAAAAAAAATTAAAAATAACATAATAAAACACAAAGATATATGAACATTTGAACATCATAAAAAAGTTAAAGGCTTTTGCCCTTCTTTGCACAAATTTCCAACATTTACGGAATTTAAATAGCAATGTGCTGTGGCCTTGGCAAAACGGGCAAACGAATAAGCCAACATCGCAACATTGTTTTCTCTATGTATAGAGAATAAGAATATCTATTTTTTATAGGATTAAAAACGAATATTATACAAATTGAAGATGTATAAAAATTCACAAGGATTTCTTGAAATAATATTTAATAAATAATTCTATAAATAAACACTTTGGCAAAGCGGAGAATTTTTTTAAGCAATTTCCATTTATTGATCACATTTCAATTAATAATTGTCTTCAGCCAAACATGATTAGTCCCATATTTGTCAAGACTTTACTGGATTGGGCGTTGCAGGCTGAAAGTTTAATTATTTGTTTGTTTTTTCTTTTTTTTTGTTTGTAGAAACATTTTTTTTAAATTGCCACAGTTTTATTTCTTACGATGCTCTTTTTCACATTTGCTTAATTATTTTTATAAAAACAGGAAATATCAACGGAATTGGTATTATATGCGCACATTAATATTAATGCCCTTTACATTTGTAGAATGCCATAAAAAAATATGAATACACATACAATAGTGTATAGTGCGAACATGATAGTTTCTTTGTTTGCCTGTAAGAAAAGTTGCTCGTGTAAATACCATGCAGCGTTGTGCATAAATTTTATAATACATCCTGTATTTAATTATATACACATTTGACTTAATGACATTTGTAATGAGAAACTTTAACACCATTAATTTGTATGCTCACACATACAATTGTATGTTTTATTTTTAAACTTTATTTTCTTCTCGTTTTAATATTTTATTTCTTTTACTTAAAAACATTTTATGAAAATATTCAGTAAACGGCTGTAGCCCGTATTCTGGGGTAAATATTCTCCTTTATAAATAATGTGCAATTTGGAAAAAATTACATTTTATTTAATTTATTTTTTTAATGCAAAAGAGGAATTGTAAATATGTAAGCAAAAGTTTGTTTTTAATTGCAGTTTGTTATTATCACCATCGTTTTATTTCATTTTTATTTTTTATTAAATAAAAATTACTTTTGAAAATTGAGCGTAATTGAATATGAAAAAACACTTACTTGTAAGGCGTGAACTGTAATGATAAGGCAATTTAATTGTTATTCGTTTGATGCGTAAGTATTCGATTATACTCCGATCCAAAGTATTGCTTTTTGATATATTTTTCGTATGTAAATCGATGTTTATATCTCTAACGTTATTTCTATTTTCAAAACAAAATATTAAGAATATAGATTTTCAAATATGCCAAAATGATATAAAATCATTAGATATTGTTGCAATAATTAAAAAATAAATTATAAAATTTATTCCGTCGTTTTTAAGTTGCCCTTTTGCTAAACTATAGTGATAGTTTTTTTTCAGCATTAATTCGTAGTTTAAGCAGTTCACATTTAATCAAGTTGATAGCTGACCATTCCATACAAGGTTTTGTTTAATTTATTTTAATACTGTGCAGTATTTTCTTGCTTCAAAATAATTATTTTTCGCAACTTAAAGAATGGAAACAATTTATTTGAAGGAATTTGCTTCTTTTCTATATGTAGAAGCTATTGTAGCACCTCTAACAGTTCTAAGCACTCGTCACCGAAAAATGCTTGAACTTAGTTTTATGATATTTAAGCACTATTAAGTTTATTTTTTTCATTTAAATGTAAAAAAGCAAAAAAAAAAAAAAAAAAGAAATCATTGGATTTTAATTCTTCGAAAATGAATGAATGTAACGGTAAGTGTGAATGGGGAGCGATATAGTGATTTAATTGAAAACATTTTAACGCCACAACTGCATGCTTTGGCGAACACCCTGTATATTATTACTAAATATAAAAAAATTTAACAGAAAGCAACAGTGATCTCATTTGTCCGTAAAAACGTAATCCTGTTTTGTGTATTCATTTGGCCACTTACTTTGTAATCCTGTTTTGTCCGTCCGTCAGTTGCAGTCTTCTACCTTTAGAATTGTAACACGTAGACTCTTACAACTTTTCAGACGATATATTACTTTAACTGCTGTGACAGCAAATACTAAAATTTAAAGGGTGTTCCGGAAGTGACGTCATATTCATAAAGATATTTTTTATTTTTTAAACTGATAGACAGGCACGTCAGTAAAACTAAATGCGCTATAGCAACAAGCTGAAAAAATAAAACCATAAATTAAAGGGTATCCCAATATTGACGTAATATTTTTTTTTATTTGGCTTAAGTTTTTCAACCGTAGAAGCCAGACATTTGCAATTAAAATAAAGTGTCAACAATAAATTAAGAAAGGAAAGGGTGTCATCCAAAGGCTGTGAATATGACTAATATGGCCTAATCTTTTAAATCGTTTAAGGAAGACGTATGAAATTTGTACAGCGGATTAAGTGCTATGTCTAATAAAAAAGTACAATAAAATAAAATTTAATAAAGGGTACCCAATATTAACGTGATTTTCACATGTATGATCTTATTTTGTTGAACCGCCATATCCAGAGAGTATAAATTTACGAAGGGTTTGTATTGCCAACTCGCTGTGAAAACTAGTATAAAAAATTTAATTTAAATGGTGTCCTAATAATAACATTATTTTCACACGCCCCATGTTAAATCTACTAAAGGAATGTTTTATAACGTCCGGTGTAAAGAGTTAATAAAAATAAAATAAAATATTATAGGGTGACCTATACATGTTTGTTAGTCAAATTCACAATTGGCGGATTAATTTTTTAATAATTTATGATGTTTTATGTATTAAGGGAAGTGAGAAAGTAAGCACAATATTTGTGAATAAATATAAGTTAAATAGAATAGTTATTCAATAAAGTGGCCATATCATTTTGCATCACACCATTTAAGCAGACATACGCACATGCAGATGCACAAATTGGAAAGGTGTAAGTTAAATCATATTCCAAAAGGAAAGCAACAATTATATTATTACATATTAAAAAGTTTTAAATCATAGTTACAACGAATACGAGTATTAATAACAATAATATTTTCAATTGATTGTGATAATTTAATGCAGTGTTTTTTTAATTGCCCAACAAATTTTTCCCCAATACAATATTACATTAATATTTATGTTTCATTTTTTACGAAGTACATTGTCAATTATTTTTAATAAATATGCAGACAAGCAAATTGATTTCTGTTTCTTTGAGTGTGTGACAAGAAAAGCGAATACTCATTTTTTATCCTTTTATAAAAGATAAAAAATTAAAAGAAAATACAGCAGAAACATTTTATTAAATTTATTATATTGGTTTTTTTTTGTATTGAATGTTTCAACAGTTGGAAAGATTTATTTTTTTACAATGCATTTGCCTCTGCTCGTACCTGGCTATCATATGTTTATGTTGGAAAATCAAGAAGACATTTTTACAAAAGCGATATTTTCGAATTGATTGTCAAAGAAAAAAAGTGTTGCTTTTTTCCAGAAAATGGTTTTCCCAAATAAGAAAGGAGGTGTTAAAATAAAAATAAAATAATAAAATAAATAAAAATTGTATTTTTTTTTTTGTTCTCATTGATTATTCTGCAAAAATACATTTTAACATTTAAATGAAACTCTAGCTTTTTATATTAAATTTAAATAAACTTAAAGAAAATAACGTAAAATGTAAAGGGTGTTTTTTTAAATATGATAGAACTTGAAATTAAATTTTGATGAACAAATTTTTCTTATTATTATTAGTAAGCTCTGACAAATCATTATGAATAGACTCAGGGTTGAACAGCGCTATCAAATTATCCAATTTTACTTTGAAAATAAGTCATCAATTCGAGCAACTTAGAGACGACTTTGTAATTTTTATGGTGCAGATAATCGTCTGTGCGAGCAAGCCATCCGTCGAACTGTGGATAGGTTTTGTACCACATACTCTCTAGAGGATGCAATAACACCAACACGTCGAAGAAATGTGCTTACTCAACAGAATATCGCTGCTATGAACGAAGGTGTAAAGGAGATCCAAGTTTATCGATTTTTCGTCAGTCGCAGAAATTGGGGCTCTGTCCGTCTACTGCTTTGAAAATTTTGCGCAAAGATCTTGGCCTACACTCGTATAAAATCCACGAGACCATTATATGCGTCATTCTTTCACCCGTTGTTTTATCGCAAAATTGTGTTTAGCGATGAGGCTTGCTTTTGGCTTAACGGGTTTTTTAATAAGCAAAATTGCCTCATATAGAGTGAGACCAATCCACAACATATCCTACAGGCTCCATTGCTTTTAGAAAAATGTGCCATTTGTTATGATTTACATGCTGCTGGCATCATCGGACCTTATGTCTTCAAAAATTAGGCCGGATCTCAAGTTACGGTTAATGGACATCGTTACTGTACCATGATCAATGAATTTTTGTTTGGAAATATGGCTGACATTGATCTTGAAGAAATGTGGTTTCAACAAGATGGCACTACGCGCGATTAGGCTACCGCTTCCTTCGAGTTATTGAACTCAAAATTTGGCGATGTGTTGATGTCGAGAAATGTACCTGTCAATTGGCCTCCTAGGTTTTGCGTTTTGACACCACTTGATTATTTTCTGTGTGGCCACGTAAAGTCACTGGTTGATGCTGATAAACCAGTAACAATTCATGCTTTAGCGGCCAACATTAATCGTGTTATTCGTAACATACCGCCAGAAGTACTTGAAAAAGTGACCCAAAATTGGACGTCGAGAATGTGCTTCGTCATGAGCAGCTACGGTGGCCATATACCAGAAATCATTTTTTAATATTGATGCCATGTTCTGGTCTTTTGTATAAGAAAAATTCCTCATTACAATTTGATTTTTTAAATTATTTTTTACAATTTAAAGTTCGATCGGGTTTAACAAAACACCCGTATGAAGTTAATTTTTTATGTGTAAATATGTCGATTTTTTTTTACCAAACTTGCCCTTTTAAAATTATAGTCATGCCTTTTGATATAAAAAATTTTCCTTTTTCTTTTATACACTGTTTGCTGGAGGGAGCTCCGACATTGTTGTTTATTCCTGCCAACATTTAATTAATTCTACTTGTTTCTTTGCAACATTAACTTAAACAATCAATAATTATGAGGTTAAATACAGAGAACAAAACAATAAAAATAATCAACCTATAAAAAACTATGAAAAATTTAAATAAAACGTTTAATATAAGGAAAAAGGAAATAGCTACTTTCAACTGTGTTTGTGTCTGTGAGTGTATGCGTAACAGAAGTAAAATAAAATGCAAAAAAAATAGAAGAAAATTTAAGAAAAATTTCATTTAAACATGCAAAGTCCTAAAGTAAGAAAAAATATAGCAAACAATAACTAGAAATAAAAACTCCAACATTAATTCAAGGAAAAACTTAAAGGGGGAAAAAAATAAAGCCAAACTATGAACGGTGTGATGAGAATTAGTATTACACTAATTTCGAAAATATTCTTATTTATAAAACAAATTTTTTTTTAAAGTAAAGAGCAAGTAGAATAGGAAATTAGGCAAATGACGTTAGTGACCCTAAGATTTTTTCAAAAAAAATTTTTTGTTGCGATTTTTCATAAATAAATTGGAATTAAGTTTAAGCCTTCTTTTTAAGGAATAGGTTCAGAACTGTGGTATTGCACTATTAATAGTGCTGTCGAATATTGGTTATAGTTTTCTCGATATTAAATGCAGTTACCTAGTGGGATTAAATAATCAATAAAATGAAATCTCTAAGAGAACTTTATTTAGCAGGAAGATTTGGATATTTATTTGATATTTCTTAAGCTTTTCTTAAACTTAGTATAAAACTTTATAATTTTTAATTTTATTTGTTCCATCTAAAGTCCCACTGTACAATAGCAACGTTAAAAAAGAGAGAGAAAAAACCTTGTAAATTATGTTTGTGTCAGACCCATAAACAATATTTGGAATTTGCATATAATTTTAATTATAAGTCAGAAAAAAATAATGACATTAAACGAACTAAAAGCACAAAAACAAAACAACTACAAGAATTTCAAGGAAGAGCAAGAACAAAAACGAAAAAACTAAACAAATTATGAACACACAAATGGCAAAGAAACAAAGAAAAACAATAAAACTTCACTTAAAGTGTTGAAATATTTACGAGTATTTGTCATTTTCATAACTATGTTTAGCCAGCAAACACAAACACACAATAGCATAAATACAAACACAAACACACTCACACTTTAGTTAAGCACATAGACTTAATATTAAAAACTCTAGTTTTAACTAACGGTGGTGGCAGTAGAAGTATCAAAGTTGGCGTAAATTCTCGATACAGTGTGTATGTGTGTGTATGTATGCCTGTGTGTATGTGTACGGGATTTTTAAGCGCTTACAGTTGCACTTCATTTCTTCAAGTTATTTTCATTTTTATTTCTTCAAACACGCCACAAACACTCATACAGTCAATGGCACGCATTTACTGTTCAGTTACACTGAGTTCCACTTTCAGTTAGAAGTGCAACGTACCTTTGCCTTTGAAGAAGGTCTTTTTCTTTAGTCAGCTTTTATATGAATGCATCTGTAGTTTTTATCTTAGAGATTTTTCAGTTAAAGTTCTTTTTTTGTTTATTAACTTTAGCATTAAGAGGAAATTGTTAGTTCTTTTCTTATTTTGCAGAACAATATTATTTAAACTGATAAATACTTAAGGGTACAGTTTCACAAATTACTTTAAGGATTTAAGTTAGTTTTCAATTGACTATTTTAGTCAGTTGTTTATTCTAATAATTTAATATAAATGTATTTGAGTGTTTTTAGGTACCTTTTACAAACTTTTTCCATTCACTCGGTCGATTTTCAATAGGTGAAGAAACTTTTCAATTTAGCTTCAACAAAAATGTTCAATATTTAATATATTTTATGTCAATCTACGTAAAGTGTGCTTGACTAATTCAAATATACATATTTAAGTATTTCGTCATGTTCTCTTAAAATATTTATTAATTAAAACTAAATGAAATGTATTACTGCGGGTAAAGCATGTCCATATTGGTGGCTACTACATAGAAAATTCAAGAGTTTTTTATCCTTAGCCAACAAAATAAAAACATTACAAAAGCTCAAAAAACCTTTTGAACAAAAAAAAAAAAAAAAAAAAAAAAACACTGTAACTTTTGAGTAACTATTTTTACTTCTTGTTTATTGCTACGGACCTTTCCGACACTCACGTGCCAACTATGAGCTGTGTAGTTACAATAATCTTCAACGTTTACACAAAAAACTTTTACGATGGTGAATATATCTTTTTATCCAGTCATTAAACCAATACCTTTCAATATCTTGAAAAAACGACAAAATAAATTTTTAAGCTCTACACAAAATTTTTTTCCAAAAACTAAGAAATAAAAAATTCTATACAATCCAACAATCTTAGAGGTATATGATCATGCTATCACTGTCGGATTTTTCCTGTTTTCTTTGGGAAATAATTTTTTTTCTTCAAATAAATATTTCAAAATTAAGATAAAAATGAACTTTAGTCGAAATTAAATAATTTTTTTGTTAATAAATGTTATTTTGTAATTTAAATTTTTTAAACAACTCTAATTTTAGATTTTTAATTTTTACTTGTTATCAAATTACATTTCTTAATAAATGACATTAATAATTACATAATGAATCAAACAAAATTAAAATGCAATAGAGCCTCACAAAGCCGTATAACGAAGATGATAATGATGATAAAATTATCAACAATATTTGTGAATTGATATTTAAATTATTTATTTTATTTACGTTTTGCAAATTAATTATAAAATATAGTTGAGAGTTCCTTGAAAAAGAATATAACATAATATGATGTTATTTAATAACAAGTAGAAGTGCTATATTCGACTATGGTGAATCTTATACACCTTTCACCAATAGTGTAAATCTAGTTTAGCGAAGTAACTTCAATCAAAAATGCAAATATTGGGGTGACGGGAATTACAAAATAAAAAAAAAAAAAATTTAGCATTGCATAATTTGGCATAAAAATTACATACGCTCTTAATATGTTAAGAATTTAAAAAAATGATACCCATATTGATGTTTTAAAAAATTTGAAATTTTCGCGGCCCCCAACTCGGAAAATATAGGCAAGCGCCAATTTTTTACTTAATGTTTTTTCTTATTTTTTAATTTTCTATGGCCCCATACAGGTTTAAATTGCCTGCTTAAAAATAGCAACAGCAGTAAAATCTTTGATTTGCTTACATGGTTTTCAGCTAATAAAAAAACTAAATGTCTCAGAATTTACAAAGCATTTCATTATAAACGAAGCTACAGCAAAAAGCAAATGCAAAAAAAGAGAAAGAAACGCATATATGCTAAAGCTAACTATGTGTTTCTTTCTGCAGCAAAGCAAGCAGCAAAGTATTTAGTTAGTTGAAAACGTTTGCTGTTGCTTAAGCCATAAGTGGATGTTTATTTCTCCTTTCCCTGTTGCTTTTTAAGAAAAAGAAAAGCACCATTTAATAGTCTAGCAAAAACAACGTTTTTCAAATGTATTTTGCTACGTGTAATTAATACATAAACTTCCACTTTTAAAAGGGATGAAAAGCAGCGAGTAACAGCAAGTAACAACAAGAAAAAGTAATCGTAGTCAGCCACAACTTCATAGTAAAGAGTTAGCAATAGCAAAAAGAAAGAATAACTGATTGCTTAAGCAACAGCAAACGTTTTTAAAGTAATTGCTTTGCTTATTGCTATGCTGCAGAAAGATACACATCGACAGCTAAAGCAAATGCGTTTTTTCTTTTTTTTTTTTGCGTTGGCTTTTTGCTTTTGCTGCACATTTTTCTACAGCAACAGTTAAGCAACTATATTTGCATTGAATATAGTCAAGCATTTTTAATGACTGCCTCCATATATTTATTTTTTTGATTGGAGTTATTTGATTGTTCCAAATAACATGAAAAAATTAGAGGTAGGCGTGGTGTTTTGCCTGCTGCCAATAGCACCTCTTTCGACGTGCACATCGCTCAATCGACTCGGAACTGCATATTGTAAAAATTACACACGGAATAACAAACTTAGTTATACCCTGATTCTACTTTTTGTAGTACAGGGTATAAAAAGAAGAGAAAATGACACATTAAAATTAAACATTTAATATGAAAATTTATTATTCGGAATCTTTTTGATTTTATTGTACTTTAATCTTGCTTGAATCCTTCAAATATAAATATTTCAAGATATTCTCAAGAAATATTTTTTAGTTAAAACTACAAATTGAAATGTATTACTGTGGGGAAAGCATATCCATATGGCCATTTTACTACTGCTCATATAGCTCATCAGTCGATTTTACCCAAATTTTATAAAAAATAAAATCAACTAGATTGATTATTGAGGGTGAAGGCACGTCTCGATGGCCCTTTCACTACCGCTTAATAGTTTCTAGTACGCAAAAAAGAATTTTTTTTTGAAAATTTATTAAACATTTATTGTTACATTACATTATTACAATCATCAATTATTAAGGAATTTTGATGGCAATCTTTTGATTTTGCTTATTATTGTTACATCCCTGCCTTAGATGTTACTTACGAGTACTATAACTACTAAGTAATTCTTCCATAAATTCCACAACTAGACTCTTCACGATTAAAAACTAAACTTCGTTCAAAAACGTTTTGTTAAAATCAAATTTTGAAAATAACTCTAAAGTATTAAATTCTTACATAAAAATGTATAAAAAAAAATTTTCTTTTTTAAGCAAATGATGCTTAATTTTTTTTATATTTTACTTCTTTTATTTTTCTTCTTTCTTTTCTATCTTTCCATTTTGATTTTACAATACTCTAGAGTCATTTGAGTAGCACTGTGTATTCAATATTACCATGGTAACATTTGTGCAGACGACGCACAGTGGCGCCATTTGAGTTTTTTCGTTGCAAAAATCATATCTTTTGAACCGAATAAGATAATTAAAAACTTTAAACAGCATATGATAGATAACTGTTTAGCCTATGAGAGGGGGGCTACGCTTTGTAGGGGCCTACTTATGGGTTATCAAAGTTAAAATTAGTAGAAAAATCAATTTTATGGTAACTAAAAATTTTTTTTTTTACATTTTTAAATAGTTTTTATTTTTTTCTTTAGGGTTTTATGTTTTAAATTATTACCCAACAAATTAAAAAAAAAATAATTTTTTTAAAATTAATTTTTTCAATTTTCTGTAAAGTATTCATTACAAATCGTAAGAGAAGGTATATCTAAAAGACTAAGCATTTCTAAACTATAATTATTTTCTAACTCTTTTCGTGACTTCACATGCCGCAGAGAAGAAATAAGTGGATCGGAAGATGCTGCCAACATGTTGAAGAGGTTCTTATCTTGCCTTACCCTTGATGTTTTGAATGTGTTCTGCAATCTATATTTTTTATAAAATTTGTTAAGAGACTCCTGTGCTTCTTCAGAAAGCTCTCCAATTGGCAAAGACGGGAACTCAATTATATTTTTGCCATGCGCCAATATTTTATGGACGGGCGGGGTCAACTTCTTCTGTGGATACATTTCTGCTAAAAGAGATGCAGTTTTCGACGCATATTCTCCATATTTTGTAGAATTGACATTTTCATTGCAGTTTAAAACATCCAAGATCGTTACCAATCTTTTCACGATTTGAATGTCAATTCCAGTGATTTTAATTACTGCCTCATCATTTTCAAAAAATCTCCTAGAAGTGTTTCCATCGTTTGAGTTACCATATCCATGCTTGGGACAGTCTACTTTTAGTCCAACTTGTTTAAAAAAAGCATCCTGTATTTTCTTCTTTCTGATCTTTTCCTTATCCTTTATTGATGTATTTTCATCGAAGTTTTCCTTCTCTTGTGGTAGGGTATACGCCAGTTTTAGCAAGAACTCCATACACCTAATCCTTGCGTGCAATGGTGACATTCCATATTCGTAATTCTCTTCATTTGTTGAATCGTTTAAATTACCAAAGTTCTTCTGACTCTTTTTGCAAATCGGGCATGACATTGTTGATTTTGTTCCTGTCAGTTCGTTTACGACTTTTCCGTCAACCATGGTCAGGTGGAACTCGTAATGGCATTCAATATATTTTCCTTCTCCAATTTGCAGCTTTGTAGGCTTAATCTTGCTTATTTGTTCTTCAATGTCCTTCACCGTGTCCTTATGAGTTCTACCGATTCCCTTGCAAACTGAAACATTATTGGTCGGCAATAATGCACTGATGACGGACGTGGATTTCTCCAGTGTAGGGAAACATCAGATTTTAGCCGCAAAGGAACAACAGATGCCATAAACATATTTCCGTCCGATATTGTAGCGTCATCAGAAGATATGCTTTGCTTTTTAAACGTTTTGTCATGATGATTAATCGCAGCCCCATTTGCAGATCAATGTCAACTTCTCAGGAGGAATTTTCACCTTATTTTCAGGAAGACTCTCCAACAACCGTTTCACTGTATGGCCCCTGAGATCCTGCAGATTGGCTTTCGCAGAGACTTCCGTAAACTCCGTATGGAGTGGTCGAGAATTTATTTTGGCTTGCGTAATATGCTTGTATCCGGGTAAAACGTCAGCGCCGTGTCGCGTTAAAGATGCCCGTTGTTTCTCATATTTCTCTTTGGAAAGTTCTAAGTCCATAAACAAGGCCAAGACTTCTTCGGAACCATACTTTTTAATGTGTGCGTTTGTGGGCGTGGGATTGCTTTCCTTAATCCTTTTTAGTCGCAGTGGGCTTGCATCAGCAACAGATTTGGTTATCTGAGACCTAACTCTTTCACTATCCTTTGTATATTTAAAAGCTAGCGCGTCCGATAAATGCTTCGTGGTCAAGTCATTGGTGGCATCGGCAAGTTTTCTCTTTCTTGTGAAAATTGAACACTCCTCAATACTTTTTTTGGCCTTCCTTTTGCTCTTCTGGTTGATGTGGTGGGTTTATCTACTGCCATTATAGCCAGGATGGTGTCTTCATTAAGCCAGTCCTCGTATTTGGAGTTGAAGTTCTGAATAGTTCGATTAGATTTCACCCATTTTGCCTTAATATTTGCATATATCAGATAAAAATTATTTTTTATAATTTCGCTTCTCTCAATATTTCTGTATAAGCTATCAAGTTCTTCTAAAGCAGCTTCCGTGAAAAACTTTGGTGTGGTTGACTAGAAAGTCAACAGTTCAAATAATTTTAAATTGTTTTACGCCATGTTTTCAGTACTTAAATTCTTTAATGGTTTCAGTAATTGTTGCGCCAACTTTGAGTCGTAGACTAATCCAGACATTGTGATTATTTTGCAATATATAGGCTTATACTACCTTGCCTAAAAATTTACTGCTACAAAAAAATTTTAAACAAAAATTTACTACTAAAAAAAACTACTGTCAGTCAAAACATATAAGGGATGGACGCCATACAATTTCTGCAACCATGTGTTTTTAACTTTTTTTACCTCTAGAAGCCAAACGGGCACGTACGGGCAGATAAAACCTTTTGAAATATGTAAAGAAATAATCAAAGAACAGGTTTTATGGCAAATATAGAAAAACATAGATTTTTTTTATTTTCCATCAAAGTTGAAAAATAGTGAAAAAACAATTAGTTTTTAAATAGTGATTTACCAGGAGAAACACAAAGCAAACAGGTAATTTTTTTTTATCATTATACTTTTAATAAATACATCAATCAATACAAACAAAAAATATGGCGATTCGCTACCTATTTTTCGTGATATTATACCTGAAATCGTAACAAATTTACCAAAAATTGTGTGTTTTTTGAAAAACGAAAGTCGTTCACCTTTGAACGGTTATATCTTCTAAACTAAAAATGTGATATTATTAAGAGTGGCATATTTGAAATCGTTGAAAAGTTTCCTATAACATGGGTTTATTCAAAACTTCGTGGGCGCTCATAAAAATTTTGGTTTTTGCAACCTCGTTTGCTCTACGGGCGCCACTGTGCGACGTAAAAGTAGGAATGTGTGTTTATGTATGTTATATGCTCCATTGATGCAATTGTACTCAACTGTAGTAAAATACAAGCAAAAAAAAAAAAAAAAATAGATCCTTGATTTTTATCTTCATTTTTTTGTTCGTTGCATTATATATTTGCTCAGTGTATAGTTTATACAACTTATTTTAGTTTTTGCCCCCTCTATGTATATAAAAGTGTATAGATTTGGCTTCTCCTTTTCCATAAGGATTTTTTCAGTAACTTTAAGTCAAAAGTAGTTGTGCTAACAAACCCTTTTATTTCTGTATTCCCTAAACACGTTTGCCAACTTATTGAAGAAGAAAAAGTTGCAAAATGAGGGTTTAATTGACTGTAGTGTAAATAAATATATACATTTTTTATATACATACGTATGTACATATAATATATATGAATTTATATGTATTGCATGTTGAAGTATTTATTATATACATTCTGGAACAAATGATTAGAATCACTAAAATGTCTGAACTTAGTGGGCAATCTCTTTAAAAAAATTTTCCATTACTAAAATTTTAGTACCATTGGAAAGAGTACTTTCTAATCGACTTGGAAAAAGAAGGAGGTTATCAATTCGCCTGAGGGTTGTGACTGCAGAACTCAGTAATTTCTAAACCGATTTTGTACATTGTTTTTTATGATTACAGATTGGTCCCGTCTTAAAACCAATTTATAACTTTGAAGATTGAAGGGCGTCCCCTTACAGAATATATGTATGTATAGCTTCAGCATTAGAAAAAATGTATACCAAAATAATTATAAAAATTAAAAGGTGTCCCCATAGGCGATGTAAATTGAACTTTAAAGATCCATCTTTTGATCCGTTATAAACAAACGCTTGAAAATAGGCATTGTTGCCTGAAGTGCTACATTACGTCTCTTTATAAAAGAAGCAGTACAGTAGTTCAAATAAAAATAAAAATTTTATTCTATTTTCTCTACTAATATTTTAAAGTATAAATCAAATGCTACTTTGTATTATTTTTGTTTATTAATATTTAACTTAACTTTAAAGTTTTTTTTTTGTAATCTTAAGAACATTTTCGAGTAGATGGCCATAAAATTTAAGGTATAAAATTTAAAGACTTTTTGACTACTTAAAACATAAACTTAAGTATTTATAATCATTTGCTCGAGAGTGTATATTTAAAAAATGTGTTTTAATATTTTACTTAAAACAGTAATATCATACGAAATAAATTCCTGTAATATAAAACCACAATTTATATAAAATAAATAGAAAATTATTAGACTTTAAGTTCTGACTGTAAGATATTGCATCTTTTTAAATATTTAGTATAATTTATCTAACAAGTGGTAATTATATATTAATTCTAATAATTCTTGCAAAAAAAACCGACTTCAAAACAGACAAGTCGGGTGTAGTTGAAATTTTTATTACTTGGATCTTAACTTTAAGGAAAAACATTAAATTGAAGGCACTCTTTTTGCAAAAAGCTATTTAACAATTCGTATAGAGTATGGCCACATAAATGAAATTTAATGAACTATTGGCGCACCCTTTAATTTATAGTTTGTAATATTAATACTTGTTACCATAACGGCCATAGCAATGGACATTCTGTCCAATTTGCAAGCGTTTATCTATAACAGTTCAAAAGATGGGCCCATATAAGTAAATTTACATCAATTATGGGACACCCTTTAATTTCTAAATTCAAATTACAAACTCGTTGATATAGCGGATTTAGCCATACAGGTTCCTTTTAGGTTTCAGCGTTCTGTCTATAACGGTTTAAAAGTTTGGTCACATACAAAAATTACATTAACTATTGCAACACCCTTTAACCTCCAAATCCAAATTTTATACTTGTTGTTATAGCGGACTTTGCAATACAGGTTCGTTGTAAATTTTAAGCGTGTCTACAACTGTTCAAGAGTATGGCCATATAAATCAAATTTAATGAACTATTGGCGCAACCTTTAATTTAGAATTTGTAATATTAATACTTGTTACCATAACGGCCATAGCAATGGACATTCTATCCAAGCGTTTATCTATAACAGTTCAAAAGATAGGCCCATATAAGTAAATTTACATCAATTATGGGGGCACCCTTTAATTTTTAGTTTTATTTTTGTATAAGTTTTTGTTATTGGGAGCCATAGTTATGCGCAGTCATTTTAAATTTTACAGAATCGCACTTTACAGTTCATAATACACGTAAAAAATATGTATGTTGTATGGGGACACCCTTTAATTTTTAAGATTATGAGCTGTTTTTAAAACGGGACCAATCTGTAAGCATAAGCTATCATATTACCAAAAATTTTCAATATCGGATCAGAAATGACTGAGTTCTGGAGGCACAAATATTAAAATAAAAAGCAGCATTCAGCCGAATTGTATAACCTACTTCTTTTTTTGAAGTCGGTTAAAAATAGTAAGCATTCATGTTGACATATAAATTTATATTTCAAAGTTTATGCCATTTAGAAATATTTTTTTTAAATTTTTCTTCTGTTTCTTTTTAATTAGTTAAGTACTACAGGGATGATTCCTGCTCATGCAATTTACTGTGCTAAAAATAGAAAAGTTAGTTATGGGAAGGAATATGTGCTTCAAGGTATACAATTTGAAACTTTCAATAGTAATTTATGGATTCTTATTAAATATACACATAATTATAATTTTTCAATTAAATTGTTTCATAGAAAACAAAGAAATACAATTTTCTACCTACATCTTTCAAATTTAAATAAACAATTTACAAAACTAAAAAATAAATTTTTTACACATAATAATCAGGCATGTCACAGAACTCAATTCCGATCGAAAGTGGTTTTAATTACGCAAATGGGTTCTTCAGAAAACAAAAAACGAAAAATTTCTTCGGAATGAAACCACTTTTAAATTTCAAAATGGAATTTAGATTCTTTAAAATTTCCTTATTTGCGGCTTTTAAATTTACTTTTGGTGTGCGCAATATTGCTACATTTAAATTAAAAGGTTGAGATTACTCATTTTTTAGAAATAAGCATAATTGATCGGAAACTGAAGAAGATAAAACAAAATCGATCGGAATTGTTAATACGGAATCAAAACCATTCCGATCGGAATTTGTGACATGCCTGAATATCATAACAATGCTTTTAATTGTAATATATTTTTTTTTAATTTGCTTTATTTTTACAGAACAACAATAAAAAAAGAAACTAGCACCGGAAATAACACTGCGTTTAGGTAATAAACTTTTTATTTCCTGATTATGAAATTGTTTACACGTTGGCATAATTGTTATTTGATTATAACGTAACAAATAGCTTATTAAAAGTTAATTTAGAATATTATGTAAAAATTAGTTTATTATTAATGAGTAAGCATTGTTGAAATTAAGTTAAGCTTATTTTAATTTAGGAGGTTTTAAGGTTAAAAGTTTAGGTGAACATTAAAAAAACTGGAAATGAAATTAAAATTAACATTAAATAGTGGAAACGATGCCCGATATGTTTCATATAAAATTTTCTCTGTGGCTTTTTAACAGAACACATCAGCTTAGCTCACAGATATGAAAAGCTTTAAATCCTATTTTTGTAACCGTTAGGATTTTAACCCTTTTCGTATTTAAGGTTTATAAATACTTAGTTTTATTAAAAATTAACTTTAATTTTTTGTGAAAAATTTTATAGTTGTTTTTGTAACATATTTTTTTTTGTATCAAGACGAACCGTCTGAATTTTTGATCACTTTGATATTTTTTTGTAGTTTCATTTAATGATTGACATTTCGATTTCGTTTTCACCTAAACTTCAGTTATTTGTTGTTATTTCAAATTTTTGTAAAATCCCGCTAAATCTATTTTTTTTTGGTGGAACTTCATTTTGTGTTAAATTAAATTTTTTTTTAAATTAATATTCAGTAGATATCCAGCAGTGGGGAATTTCTTGGCTTAAAAAAATTGCCAAGTTTTTTTTCTTTTTTTTAACTTATTATTATATTCATCTCCTTTACAAAACTGCAATAACACGAGTTAAGCTTTAAAGTGGCTGTTTGAAAGTTAAATATTAAGTATATGATGTGAAACTGTTGTAGATATTTGAAGGAAAATAATAAGTCGTAATACCGGATGATGTTAATAGATTTTCGGTTAGTTGAAACTTATGGAATATCGTACATGTTTTATTAAAAACCGGAGGCAGTAGAAATTTTCGAGTTAAGTTCTGATTGTGAGTTGGATATATAAAGTCAGTCTAAAAATACGAACAAGTGCAGTTATTTTGTGTACCAGTAAATAATCAATGTTTTAGGAGTCTGTTCTTAAGCGTCGCACAGAGGGGTATTATGCCAATCTTGCCGGTCATTAGGCTAAAAATTAGTTTTGAGAAATGTTATAATTTTAGTACAGCGGCTGAATAGATAACAAAATTCTTCATCGTATAAAGAATTTTCAAGGTTTTTGCTTAAGATTTGTGGTTTTGGGACAGTTGGATAAATCGCAAACGTTTTTATTGACTTTATACGATTTTGAGAGGTTTGGCTAAACGAATAAAGATTTTGTATTGATTTTTTTTCCTGTGAAATGCTATATTTGCAGGTACTTCTATAAATTTTTAGAAAAATTTAGTTTCAAACTTTTATAATAAAAAATTTTCTCCAAAGTTAAAAAAATTTTTTTTGTTAATTTTTTTGTAAAAAGAAGTAAAAAGGTTTTTGAGAGTGATCTCCATCGCGATCCTGAAAATGTTTTATATCACTATAAAATTTACGATCTCTACGTTTATACTGTAGAAAAAAAAACTTTGTGCGTTTTTGCGCCTAACCCACATTTAACTAGTATAAGACCCACTCAAAAAAAGTTATTACCTTTCTTTCAAGCTTCCACCTGTACATAACGCTGAAGAGGGTTCAGATTCGGAATAGGTCTTTGAAGAATTAGACGAAAAAGGACCATGGCACTCATTATCATTTTAGTGAAAAGGAAAAGTTGGTAAAAAAAATTGAAAATTTTTTTTTTCACACGTACGTTTTTGGGACTGGCATTAGAGAGATGCCTTATCCTGTCCATATACATTCTTTTCTATTGTTTTAAGGTGTAAATAATCCATTTCATTTAATAATTACATTTATTTTTCAAATAATATTTTATTTCACCGCCCACAAAAAGGGGCGGGGCAAAAATGGGATTTTAGAATCTGTTGAGTTCAACTTTAAGTTTTTAGACATTTCTTGACATTAAAAGTTGTAATTGCTAAACAAAATGATTTGAAAATAAAAAAACTTGCATTTTTCAGAGGTAAGATTAGTTCTTCTAAGAGGACCTTTTTTCTGCTTAGTCGGAATTTTCTTGTTTTCTAACTTTAATAGCCTATGACCATAGTAGATTTTTCTGCCAAGTTCCTTTAATTTAGGTGCACTCAGTATATAAGCTAAAATAAGTAATGTTCGGCTAGATTGGCGAAATTCCCCTCTCTGCGTAGCTTTTAGGAGGTATAATTTTTATTTTGGACAAATGTCGACTGATGGTTTATTATAAACATTGCTTAAATCATAGAAAATTTCTCTACCATCATCAAATTTGTCTTCAAAGCACTTACAAATTGAATTCCTAATAAGTAAAACTGCTTAATATTTGCACAACAGGGATTTATTTTGAAAGAAATTCCAGGTCTGAATCCTAAGAAGGTCAGAAGAAGGAGATGAATAGTAAATCTAATAAAATATGTACGGAATAAAAACAGTAATTCTGAAGAATGAAGAATTTTTTTCATATCCGAGGTTTTCAGATTTAGCTTGTGTGACATTTTTAAAATAAATATTTTTTCTTAGTTGAAGTATTTTAAATGATTAATATTTTTCATTTTATTTTAATTATTTTGGTTAAATATTTTTGAAGTTTTTTTTAATTACATTTGAAGATTTAGGAATGCCACTTCTTAAGGAATAAGTATAAATGTGGTTTTGGGGACTGAAGGAAGGTCAAGAACAGTCGTCCCGCAGCATTTAAAGAGATCAAGCGCAAAAGTAAAGTGTGAAGTTCAAAACAACAAGTTGAATTATGAATTAGGTGTTGTATAAACAAAAGAGAATTGATTTAATATCATACTCAAGTAAAGAATCAATTTCATACTATAACGAATAATTAATAAAATAGAAACTGAGAGGATCTTTTTAAAAACTAGGAAAAATTTACTTAAAAAAGTCATTAAATTTTAGAAAAAAATTATGCCAAATTAATGATAAAAAATTTAATTGAAAGTGGTGACTTCTTTTTGTCGTTATTAGTATCATTTGAGACATTTTTGGGTTATTTACAAAGCTACAATATATTTTCAATTAAAACCTGCGCTGCTGACAATTTAATTTTTGCAATAAGAATTTATGCCCGGCATCTCCTGCTGTTCCTTTTATTACTCTGATCTGCTTTCTAGGCTTTCTTAATTACTGTTATATTTCTTATTCACCCAAGAAGTCATTTTTGCATTTAGGCGAAAATAAAACCTTTTTGTTTCTTTATTTGAAAGGTCATGCCTAAAGATTGGTCGGTCTCGTTTTGAAAATAGTTCAAAATTATATTTAATAAATTTAAGGGTGTACTCATGAAACATACATGTTTGTTGTGTGTATTATGAGCCTTAAAGGGCCACTTTAAAATTTAACAAAACTAGCTTCTCATTATTGGTCGCAATAGAAAAAAGTAATAAAAAAGAAAATCTAAAAATTAAAAGGTGTCCCATAAATAGCGTACATTGAACTATGCGGGCCTATTTTTTGAACCGTTGAAAATTGTCTATAATATCGATTATTATGATCGTTATAATAACAAGTATATACATATATTCAAAATTATAATTTAAAGGGTGCCCCACTAATTAATTTAATTTTCTTTTGATAAGTTTTAGACAGACGGTTGAGATTAACAAAAAACCTGTATTGGTAAGTCCGCTATAACAGCATGCATAAAATGTAGATTTCGAAATTTAAGGTTGTCCCAATAGATAATATAATTTGATGTATGTAGCCAAATTTTTTAACCGTTATAGACTACTTTTATAAATAACTGTTTAATCATATACTTTTGTTTTTTTTTTATGTAAATAATTATGTATTTTTTGTAATTAATTATCATTATTATTATTATTATTATTATTATTATTATTATTATTATTATTATTATTATTATTGTTGTAATCATATTTTCTTATTTTATTCATGTTTTTGATACGTTCTTAATTTTGTTTTATAAAATCAAACTATTTGTAACAAAACACGTTCCTGTGCTATAAATATGAGACACAATCTTGCTGCACAGAAAATGAAATTAAAATAAAATGAAAAATAATTCTTGCGAAAAAAAAACCGACTTCAAAACAGATTTTATATGTCTGCCTATAACAGCTCAAGTGTATGGCCACATAAATTAGGTTACATTAACTATTGGGACACACTTATATCTCCAAACTTTATACTTGTTCAACTGTTCAATAGCTCGGCAATATACATTAAATTGCAGCAACTATAGGGTCACTCTTTAATTTCCAAATTCAAATTATATACTTGCTATTATAGTAGATTTAGCAATCAGGTTCTGTGTAAATTTCAACCGTCTGTCTGTAACGGTTTAACAGTTTGCTCATATACATCCGATTATATCAACTATTTAATTTATAATTTAACATTTTTATACTTCTTATTATACCAAATAAAGTAGTGGACATTCTGTCTAAGATTAAGGAGTTTGTATACAACGGTTCAAAAAATGCGGCCATATAGAACAAATAACACTCATTTTGGGAACACCCTTTAATTTCTAAATTCAAATTATTAGCTTCTTGTTATAGCAGATTTAGGAAAACATGTTCCTTGTAAATTTTAGCTGTCTGTCTATAACGGTTCATAAGTCCGGCCGCATACACCATATTATACCAACAATTGGGGCACCCGTTTATTTCCAAATCCAAATTTTAAACTTGTTGTTATAGAGGAGTTAGTAATACAGGTTCTTTTTATATTTCAATCGTCTGTCTACAACTGTTTAAAAGTATGGCCATATACATCAAATTTAATAAACTATTGCCGCAACCTTTAATTTATAATTTGTAAATTAGTAAAACTAATTTAATTTTTTATGAAATTATTACAAAATAATTAAAAGATTGATGTTATTACGATATAAAGGACTGACAAACATAGGTTTCCTATGCAACTACCTACCATGTACTTTATTCAAAAGGATATCAGTGCCAAGGAAATCCTCTACGCATTTGCCAGAATAATACTCAAAATATTAATTTTAAGTAATTTTTTTCTCATGCAAAAATGTTATAAATTTATTTTTTGCTATTAAAAATTTGGTATTTCTTTATGAAATTTTTGCTGAAATATATAAATGTTTAATTTAGAATTAAAATGAAATTTTCTAAACGTGACTGGAAATGATAAGAGGATAAAAATTACAAAAACATATTATTTAACAGACAGGCATGAACGCACAACAATATTCGGTCTCAGTGTGATATTTCTTATGCAAATAAATAATTGAATGGTTGAGCGAATAAATGAATGAATGAATAAATGAATGAATGGATGAATGAATGGTATAAAATCATAACACGTTTTAATGGCCCTTTAGTGAATTGTGTTTGATTGTTGTTTGGTTTAAATAGTGTAAGTGTTTGTTGTATTTGGTA
Organism: Gymnosoma rotundatum; assembly: GCA_916610165.2. Taxonomy (NCBI): domain Eukaryota; kingdom Metazoa; phylum Arthropoda; class Insecta; order Diptera; family Tachinidae; genus Gymnosoma; species Gymnosoma rotundatum. Next base: position 29,525,332 of record OU744336.1, read on the forward strand.
TGACATTTAAAATGTCACTTGACAATAAAAATGAAAGAGACAAAAAACATAATTAAACACGTACCAAAGTAATCGTCAATGAAATTTAAATTGTATTATTTTAAAATTTTTAAGGTTTTTAATTTTTGTGGGGAAACACTGTGCCGCCCAGAAAAGCTATAGAGTTTGGTTTAGTATTTTTTAATGTTCCAATTAAAGGCTGTAATGCTGTTACGAAAAGGTTGTTGGTGATTTACTGAGTCCAAAGTATATTTCTTTTGCCTTTAGTTCAAAACTATTTTATGATTGAGAAATAGTAGGTTTTGTTTAAAGAAATTATTTTGAGGCTGTTTTTTTTTCAAAACTAATAAAACCAGGAAAGAACTATCATATAAAAAAACTTAGTCGTTAAGATATTGCCAATAGGAAAGAAGAGATAGATATATTTTCTTAAACTTTAAAACGACCTTGACGATACTTGAGCAACAATAATCTAAGTCATCCGTCGCTAAAATTACTCTGGTTTATTTATTTAAATAAAGTTGAAACTTATATTAATAAAAGTAAACAACGGGAATATATATTTAAATAATCGAACTTTAAAATTATTGTGCAAATACTCCGACTAAATTATTAGAACCGCCGGTATTGATTATTGAAGGTGAAAGCGATTTCTTTACCGCTCACTTAGCTCTTCAGAAAACTTCTCATAAACTAAAGATTTTTGTCCAAACAATAAAGTAAAGACAAAATTTAAAGTTTAAGCAAAAACGATAATAATCAACTAGCAGATCTTACTTACGAACTTACACGAAAGCAAAAATATGTTCCCATAGTGTTTAATTTTTCCTGAGAATATTAAAATATATTTATTTCATCCATTTCAAAAAAATGCTTGACTATTTTAAATGCGTATGTAGTTGCTTAACTGTTGCTGTGGAAAAATATGCAGCAAAAGCAAAAAGCAAATAATAAAAAAAGGAAAGAAACGCATTTGCTTCAGCGGAGTATGTGTTGCTTTCTGCAGCAAAGCAATCAGCAAAGCAATTAATTTGTTTTATTTTTTCTTAAAAAGCAACATCAAAAGAGAAAAGAAATGTCAACTTATCAACTTGTCAAAGAGTTTATAATTTGAATTTATGAATTAAAGGGTGACCCATAATTACTGTAGATTTACTTATATATGACTATCTTTTGAACCGTTATTGCTAAACGCTTGTAAATTTGACGAAATGTCGATTGCTATGGCCGTTATAGTAACACCTGATATTATTTAAAATTATAAATTAAAAGGTGCACCAATAGTTCATTTAATTTGGTATATGACCATACTTTTAAACAGTTGTAGATAGACGATTGAAATTTACTCTCTATAACAACAAGTATAACATTTGGATTTGGAAATAAACAGACCGACGATTGAAATTCACACAGAACTGATTGCCAAATCTACTACAACAGCAAGTATATAATTTGACTTTTGGAAACTAAAGAGTGACCCTATAGTTGCTGCAATTTGTTGTATATTGCCAAGCTATTGAACAGTTGAACAAGTATAAAGTTTGGAGATATAAGTGTGTCCCAATAGTTAATGTTATGAAATCTGTTTTGAAGTCGGTTTTTTTTTCGCAAGAATTATCATTTGCATTGGCTGAGACATTTATTTTCTTATTTGCTGAAAAACATGTAAGCAAAGCAAAGCTGTTGCTATTTTTAAGCAAGCAATTTAAACACTGGTTGTAAACTTATTAACATTTATTTTGCGATCTGTCCCACTTTTTGTTTAACACAAAATAACAACATCAATTAAGATTTACTTCATATGAAAAGTTTGAAGACTTAACATTCTATTGTTTATTGTTTTAAACAAAAATATATCAGCTAAGACTTTGTGGTGGCTCTGTGAACTAAAAACAACTATAAAGACCATTGAAGATGTATTTGTGTTGTTTAATACACAGTCGAAAAACATTCACTTTTCTAAAACTGAAGAAAATTGTCTGCGGTTCAGGCAAAAGAATTCATAATTCTATTTTATTGTTTTTTAAAAGTGATGGTGTAAACTAAGTAAAAGTTTTTTGAATCTCCTTGTTGCAAGCAGCTATTTTAAGCTCCTTAAAACTGTTTAGTGTAATGTTGCATACAAATTAAATTAATTTAAACTTTTAATGAGATAACTAAACTTTTTTGAAGTAACCTTAAACTAATTACTTTAATAGTAATATTCTGTAATTTCATAATTTTAAAAATCAAGCAATTATTGTAATAATGTTGTAGGAAAGTAAAAATTTTTATAAAAAAAAAATAAATTAAAAAAATGTTATAATTTTGCAAAAATTTAAATAAGAACGAACTAATGGAGAGTAATTATAGCTTTGATAATCAATGATTTTGAAAATAAGTAAAGATAAATAATTTAAATGTGCAGCTGACTGTTATTCAAAATACATTGTTGCATTTTTCCCTTCCTTTGATTGCAAGTGCTAGAATTAGAATTTTTTTACACTTGTGGGGCACTTATTTTTTCATTCTGGCTGGTTTTGTTTCTTGTTGTAAGATTTTACACATGTCTACACTTGTAGTTCTCGATGTCGTGTTTTGCAAACATGCGCTGTTAATGCGCACAGCCATACAAGAGCTCACAAGACGATATTTTTAACCGACTTCAAAAAAGAAAGATTTTATCAATTTATCTGTTTTATGTTTGTGTCTGCACAACTCACCGAGTGGTCCTATGTTCAAAACAGTTTAAAGTATAAAAATTGACGTGTATTATGAACAGTTACGTATATACGGAAAAACTGTGTATACAAATACAAAAATAAATCTTAAAATTAAAGGGTGTCTCCATAGGTCACGCAATCTTTTGAACCGTTATAAAAAAAACGCTTAAAAATTGCACAGAATATCGATTATTGTGTCAGTTATTATAACAAATATAAAAATTCAATATTATACATTAAAGGGAGCCTCAATAGTTATTATGATTTGATGTAAACACCCAAACTGTTGAACAGTTGTAGACAGACAGCTTGAATTTATATAAAAAAACACTGTATTGCTAAGTCGGTTATAACAACAAGTATACAATTTTGGACTTAGATATTAAAGGGTGTCCCAATAGATAATGTAATTTGAATTATTGAAACGTTACATACAGATAGCGGAAATTTACACGGTACTTGTATTGCTTAGTCTGCTATAAAAAGGATATAATTTATTTTAAAATTTAAAGGGTGTTCCCAAAATAAATAAAATTTGACCTATATGGTCCTATCTTCTGAACCGTTATATACAAACACATGAAAATTACACAAAATGTCCACTAATTTTTCTAGTGTAATGCAAAGTGAAAATATTTGAAATTACAAATTAAAGGGTTCCCCAATAGTTGATGTAATTTGATGTATATAAACAAACTGTTGAACAGTATTAGACATTCGGTATTGCAAAGTCCGCGATAACAAATATAAAATTTTGATTTGAAAATTAAGGGCTGTCCTAATAGTTTAATTGATATAATGTAATAACTTATTTGTCGAAAGGTTTCAACAGTTCTAGACGGACTGCTGAAATCTGTTTTGAAGTCAGTTTTTTTTTTTTTTGCAAGAATTAGATTTGTGATTTGATAAATTTTACTTGTTCTTTTGTGAAGGACATAGCTCTGCTAAACTAATGTTTCAACATTAGCAGGGAGCTATATCTGTCGAATAATCTGGTGTAAACACATATCACAAATGATCAGCAAATAAGTTTTCTTTTTTAGCATCGATTAATGCTTCATTTCTTAAGGGAGGCATACATATGAAAGGTACTTTATGGTTTATACTGCATAACACGATCGTTGGATTGCATCGGGTAATCTTGTAAGGATGCAGTTGGTATGGATTCTGGTTGCTGTCTTTGCTATTTTAAGTTTTTTAGCCTCTTTTTTTTTTTTTTTTTTTTGATAAAATATCGCCACCTTTTTTTCTGTTCTTATTTCTTTTATGTAAAGAGGTATTTCACGTCTGTATAAGAAAAATTTTATGCTTTATATTTTTGCTCGGTGGTGGCAAGAAATTTTTGAAGTCAATAATAAAAATTTCTACATAATCTGGAGTTCTTTGCGGTATATTTCTGATAAAAAAAATGACACGTAATATTATATTTCAGTTAAAAAATTTTTGGGGAACAAAACTCAATACGCGGCATTTCGGTACCATCTTGATGAAACGCGTAACGTTGAATTTTGCGCCACTTTTTCGAGGAGTGTTGGCCGTATGTCTTAGACAATACGAACAATGTTAGCACTCAAGGCGCCAATTGGCCAAACAATAACAATGGAGAGTTGTGAAATCACATAACATTGGAGGCCAATTGATAGGTTTATTTTTTAAAAATCAACTTATCGCAAAATTTTGATTTTAACAAATCGATGGATGGTACCAGATAAATGCCATCTATATTCTCAGACAGAAAATGATTGATCAGGCTGCGTTAACCATCTCTATCGACCGTAAAATAAGATCCGGTTGCATTTTTCCGCCCAATCGCAATTTGTTCTGCACTCTCCAAAGTTATGGAGAGTATGCTTAATTTTCATCTTGTGAAATATCTGGAGTTCAACAGTTTACTTAGTGACCGGCAGTACGTCTTCCGTAGAGGGCGCTCTACGGGTGACTTACTGGCCTTCCTTTCGGAAAAGTGGTGTCAATCTATCACCATTTCGGCGAAAGTAAGGTGGTGGCTCTAGATATTTCCAAGGCGTTTGATAGAGTGTGCCATTGTGCACTCATATCAAAACTTATCGTTTTTGGTGTCGGTAATAGTTTCTCTCGACTTATGTCGAGCTTTCTCAGGGATCGCACTATACGAGTTGTTAAAGATGGAATCTCATCAAACGAGTTCAAGGTTAATTCAGGGTTACCGCAAGGTTCCGTTCTTTCCCCTACCCTATTTCTTATTTTTCTCAGTGACCTTCTACGTCAGACTTCCAACCGTATCTATTCTTTCGCAGATGACAGTAGCATATGCCATTCGTTATATTTTCGCAATAGATCAAGCCTTCGGGAAATTGGGGCTATGCGAAAGCACATGGACGATACCCTTAATCGCGACCTTTTGTTAATGTCCGAATGGGGCCTTGCGAATAGGGTTCAATTTAACGCTCATAAAACCCAGTGCTGAATATGCTACCTCATCTGTAATTCTGTGTGATATATATTAAGGAATCAGAAGCTCTCGATGTTCTTGGCATGAAAATTCAATCTGATGTTCGTTGGAACCAGCATATTTGTCATGTCGCTAAAGAAGTATTCAAGTGCCTAGGTTTTTTTAAACTGTGCAAGAAATAATTCACTCTACCTAATCTCCTTACTATCTACTATGTCACCTTTATCAGACCAAAAATGAAATACAACTCTCATGTATGAGCCGGTGCTTCAAAGTCTATTTTGTAGTTACTCGACCACGTGCAGGAGAGAGCGAAAAAGCTCATCGGTGACAGTAGGTTATCCAGCTCTATTGACTCACTAGAATATCGACACAATGTGGGGTGTGTTTCACTGTTTTATCGTTACTACAACGGAATGTGCTCTTATGAAATCACGGAACTTGTTCCTGAAAACCGTAATTTCGTACGCGCACCACACTCTGCATCAAGAGCGCATTCATTTGTGGTCGATTGGCCAGTGAATCGCACAACGCATTACAGAGACAATTCGTTTTTTAGGCGAACAGTTCGTATGTGGAATAAACTCTACGCAGAGATCTTTCCTGCTACTTTCAATGTGCAAAGGTCCACAAGCACTACTCCCTCTATCCCCCATCCCAAAACTTAATTTCCTAGTTCTGGCATAATCCATTGCATAAGTAGGGGTCATCCCCTGAGTGCTGGTCCTAATAAAAAAAAAACAACGATGTCGTCTGCATTAAAATGCACCAAACAATACCTTTTCTTGATGAAATCAAGTCTGAAGGGTCTGTTGTGGATCGGTTTCATTGCCACATGCGGCTATTTCGTTTTGTTAGTAACAACCATTTATCAAAAATAAGCTTTATCGCTGAACATAATTTTGCTATAAAACAGTCGTCTATTAATTGCAAGAATTGATGAATTATTTTCAAAATAAATCTGAATAATTTGGTAGCGTTGCTTAAGCGTTAGTCTATGCCCATTTGCCAAATGTTAAAAAGAAAGCTCAGCATAATAGTTTCTTTCACAGTTAACCATTTTGTGAGTTATGTGGAGCTTTAAAAATACAAATTGATACCCACCCCGTTGCCAGCTCTAAAATAATTTGTTCCTTTTTTCTTTTTGTAATTAAAAATTGTATTAATGCACCAGTAAACACAATTTTCTTTTTTGTTAAACATTTATTTAAATATAAAAGCTCTTTTATACGAGTATACGTAAGTTTCCCTTTAATGCTATTAAATACAGAAAAAAAATTGATTAACAAACAACACATAACCAAAGTCATGCAACAGTTTGTTAAAATTTAATTCTGATACTTGTGTGTCGTTGCTGACAAATTATTGTCACACAAACATGATTTAGTTGATTGTTGATGATGCATTTCCGAAGTCGGTACATACATATATTGTACATCTCTTAAGTCTGCCATTGATGTTTATCAATACGGTCAGTTTCTATACAGGAAGTCTAGCAGTTGCCGGAAATCCAATTGCGTATGCTGTGACGCCTAATGTCTTTATGTCATTAAAACAAACAATACGTCTTTTATATTGAATACAATATTGTGTTACACACATGTCTATTATTCGTATTTATTACACAAGTTATAGGCAATCATATTTTTGTATGCAAATATCGGATGCTATTTTTAAAATATCATGTATAACAGTATGTGGTAGTATATGTGACTTTAAGGAATATAATGACTTGATGAGTTATATGTTGAAATTTACGTGTAATTACAGTGAGCGAAGAAAGTGAGGAAATCCCTTTCAGTAGATTTGAATTGGATTCAATATTTCCAAGAAGATTGATTTGAAATATCGTGTTTTTGCTGAAACCCCTCACAACTTGCGTAAGGGTTAACTGTAAAACAAGCTGTTATACTGTGATCTTTTTTTTGACATTTTTATTCAGTATATCATCTTGATTCAAATTTGAAATTTCTTTGGAGGATAAACTCTAGGAAAACGGTAGAAGATGGGCGAATAAAAACTGATGGATTTTATAGAAATAATCATCATGAATAATTTGCCTCTTGTATAACGCTACCAAACTACCAAGATTTTCTTTTTGAATTATTCATTATTTCGGCCAACTTAGAGACGACTTCGTAATTTTTGTGGGGCCATCCGACAAACTTGAATTAGATTTTATACCACATATTCTCTAAATGATGCAAAAACACCCACAACTTCGAAGGTACGTCAATCCGGAAAAGAATATCGCTGCTAGAAACAAAAATGTGGAAAGAGATGTAAATTTATCGAAAATTTTGCGCTACTTTTTCGACGATTGAAGTCTAAATCCGTTGGAAATTGATTCGATATTTAATGGCAGAATTGTGTTCAGTAAAGAGGGTCATTTTTGGCTTAACGGGTTTCCCACATTTGAAGTTACTACAGACTTTATTACATCCACCGTTTCTTTCGGTTTAACGCTGGTGGCACTAAAAGAACTTAATTTTTCAAAAGTGAAGCTAGAGGTGGTGTTATGATCGATGACTATCGGTACCACACAATGATCCACGATTTTTTGTTAAAAAATATCAATGTCATAAAGCCGGGCGAGATATGGTTTCAATAGGATGATGATACGTAACTTACAGTGGTCGCTACAGCAACCTTTAACTTATTGGAATAAAAATTTAGCGATAAGTTGGTTTCGGTAATTGGACACGTCAATTCGCCTTTAGGGTCGTGCGGCTTGAAACCTTTTTAATTTATTATGAAAAAAATCAAGCAGTAACTGGCGCCTCGGAGGCCAACATTGTTTTTTTTTTGTTTGTAGTACGGCCAGCAATGATTGAAAAATTAGGCCAAAATTAGTCCAAAATTTGCAAGTACAGCCATATGGTTCAAATCGTTTTCAGGTGTTAATGTCCTGTGTTAATCTTTGGAATAACAATTTTGCTTTGTACTGAAATGTGTTTTTGTATTATATTTGATTACAATTATATTTGATTACAATTTTTTTGCCTCATATACAATTGTTCAAAGTTTACTGCACTACCTGTCCTTTTTGACTAACACGTTCCTGTATTCAAAGCCGAAAACTGTACAGTAATTTGTAACACAAGGTGTATTCAAAGTCAAAATTTTATTTTGGGATTTCAAAAAATATTTCCCTAAATTTTATTTCCTAGAAATTTTAATATTTTTCTGTAGAGTAACACTTTTCCCTTTAAGAGCACAACAAATTGATTGGTGGTCAATTTACCATAAGTGACTCACTTCTCAAAATTGTTCATCCAAAAAGTAGCTTAACTCTTCGATTAGATGTAAAGTGTGCTTGTAAATGTTTCCAGTTTGTGGTCAATTTTGAAACATAAAGGACTCATTCTATTAACATTTGGGAATTACAAAATGTTTTGTGTACTTTAGTTTGTACTTGTGGTTTCTAAGAAGCTCTACATATTATCCCTTTTGGGTAAATGTAAAATAGTTACTTTCATTGTTGGATATGAACATATTACTACCACATTTACACACATATTTACTTGTAACTTGTGTGAGCTTAAGAAGAAAAGAGCAAAATTGCGTTTCATGCTTCACAAATTTCTAATTAGATATGAGTGTGTGTGTGCGTGTATGTGTGTGTGCATGTGTGTGTGTGCAACAAAACTTACAAACACTATAGGAGTAAATTTTATGATTGTTTGATTTGTACTAGAAATTTTGTATAATAACAAATGACTATTAAATAATTTTTTTTTTTCATTATTGCACAAACGAAATATGTAACTCATTTGTTAAAGCATTCAGTCTATCGGCTTAATTTACATGTTCATAGATGTTAATATGGCAAATGAAATGATGTTGTAACGTATAATTTTAGTTTTCACTAGTTGCATTTGAGTACATTAAACAAATTATTTGATTTAAGGTTGATTATATTTTGGAAATAATTGGCTTCAGTATAAAAGGGTTTCAAACGGTAAAAGTCTACTTCTAGAAAAAGTTTTATTGTAATAAAATGAATAGTTTTTATGTTGATTTCAGTTCGTTAATAACACCTTTATTTTTTAAATAAGATTTTTTTCCGAAGAATGTTATAATTTTAAACGAACAGGATAATATTGTACACTCTGCCAAAAATCTTGGTATATATCTTAATGACACTTTGACTTGGTCCAACCACATTAATATAGCGTGTGGTCGCACGATTTCTATGTTAATGAATCTCTGGCAAACTCATTACTGTACTCCGATGAGAATTAGAATACTTCTCGCCAAATCGTATTTATTACCAATTTTGCTGTATGGCTGTGAACTATTTGGCAGTTGTGATAGTGAAAGTAAGAGAAAACTTAATGTGGCTTTTAATAATATTGTAAGATATGTACATGGTCTGCGTAGGTTTGTTCATATTTCCCCCTATGTCACCTCGCTTTATGATATGAATTTTGATGACTACTTGAGGGTTCGTATCTTACTGTTCTTGCATAAGATTATATATACACAACAACCTAGACACCTTTATGATCGACTACACTTTTCGACACTTGATAGGGGTAAAAGGCTTCTTACTTTTGGACATCGTACAATGATTTCTAAATATCATTTCTTTATTGATGTTATCAGTCTCTGGAAGGCAATTCCATTTAGATTACAAATCATTAGTAACGCACGTCAATTTAGAAAAAATATTGTATGTCATTTTTCTCATTAAGCTCTAATGTAAATGCATGTCTTGAAGTTGTAATTAATTACTTTTAAATTCCTAGAATATTACAACATATGTCATCAATTTATATTTCAATTTACTTAATATTTTGATTTTTATTATTAATATTATTTTTTTTCTGTATCTTCAATTTTTATTTTAAGTTAATTTATATTTTGGCATATGCTCAGTTTCATACTTAATATAAGACTTAGGTCTTGTGTATGGAACATATGAATGAAATAAATAAATAAATAAAATATTGTTAAAGCAATGGTACACTTTATTCTTCTTATTTAAAAATCTTTCATTCGTATCGAGTTAAATTTCCATATCTACTCTCAGTTGTTTAGAACACAGATTTCTAATTTTCTAAACCTCTCTTTACGCAGTTTAAAATTTAAAGGTTGTTTTTTTTTAACCGATAGAACTTCGAAAGGGCTAACTGTTAAAGGTGCTGGCATACGCGATTACTTTTTGATACGTACAATTAATAAACTCTGGCAAATCGTCATGAAAAACTGATCCTTAAAAAATTCTACAAAATTGTTTAGATTGCAATAATCAATTTCGCTTAAGGCCCTTAAATTAATGGAATTTGAAACTTTGAATATTTTTTTCTAATTAAAATTAATGGCCCACATTCATAGTTATAGACTAAAGTTGACTTTTGTTAAAGCATACTCTAAAATAAAAGGCTCTTATAATCTTTTTTGCTTTCATAGTCAAGAATAAAGTATACTTTAAGTTTAGCCGACCTCCACTGGTCGTCAACTGTAATTTGATAAATGTTTTCATACAATTTCTAAACAAACATTAGAAAAAAGTAACCTTGTTTTTATATTGTACAAATAAAATAATTATGGAAAAATTAGTTAAAAACAGTTTCAGGTAGTTTTAAATTTAGAGTTGACTTCAACGCCAAGAGTATATTTTAAATTGTCTATGAATGAGTTAGAGTCGACTCTAAAGTAAAACCTACTTCAGTTCCCTTAAAGTATACTTTATTTTAATTATGAATATGGGCCACTATTTTTATTAAGCGACTTCAAAGGTTATCAATTCGACTGAATGTTGCTTTTTGTATTTGTGCCTCCATAACTCAGTCATTTCAGGACGCTTTCAGATTGCTCCCGTTTTAAACTTAAAAAAAAACTGCGAATCACTATAGATCCCAATAGCACGAAGTTTGTCTGGTATAATAAGAAGTATAAATATTTAGAAATATTAATTAAAGGGTGTTACAATAGTTGATGTATTTTGATGTATATGACCAAACGTTAGAGACAGCAAGTATAAAATTCGAATTTGGAATCTTAGGAATGTCTGTAAAACTGATGTAATTTGATGTATATGGCCAATATGTCCTGGACAGAGGGTTGACATTATCTAACAGTATTGCTATGTCCGGTATTAAAAGTACTATAAAATTTGAATTTGGAAGTTAAAGGTTATCCCAATAGTTTATTTAATTTGATGTATGTGGACAGACTTTTCCGTTATAGACAGATAGGTGAAATCTCTTTCTAAACTGTGTTTTCTTATTAGGGGTTTTTTTTTTACCAAAAAATGGGGTAAAAGCTTTCTTGAGGAAATTTTTGGGAAAATTTAAAATATTTTGGCGATTTGTTGTGTTTTGCGTATTTCAAATATTAATGCAAATTGAATATCATAACAATTATGTTATTCTTCTATGTACTTTTCCTTCAGTATTACTTTTTGTAAATAAAAGTCACTCTGCCTTTGAAGCATATTTTGGAGCATTAAGATTTAATTCACCGTACTTCCCTTTAGCTTCAATGGATATAAAAAGAAAATACGCCTTAAGGTATTAGTAATAAATAAGACGTATAATAAGAAATACCTTTATATGATTTGTTGATTTTTAACACAAAAAATATCAATTATTTCGATGAAAGAATTATAAGAAAGTACGTGTTTTGATGCTTTAATACTAATATTGGCTTTGTTTCTACAATGTATTCATTATATTTAAACTATGTATATTATAATGAATTATCTTTTTGTCTCTTCGCTTTAGTGCATTATTATATAAAAATAAAATAGTAAAATTTCAATATGAACAGAATGAGTTACAGACTCTGGTTTTCTGCAACCTTCGTCAGCATTCTTTGTGTCTATACAACTATTTAGAAGAAATAGAAAATAAGAAATTAAAATTTTTATATTGTATTTTGTAACATTATTTTTTGCTACAAATATTCTTTTTTATTGTGAGTGATGGTTGATAGAGAATTATTTATATATACTAGCGAGAATTACACTCTACAATCACAATTTTTCAATACGTTAGCTAATCGTTGGTGAAAAAATGAAGCATTTTTTTATTTATAAAAATATTTTTAAATTAATTTTTTAACTGAATTAAAATTGACTTATTTTCGGCTATGGTTCATTTTTGTTTTTAATTTTATTTCTAGATACAGTAGCTCCAAGCGAAACTCGTACACTTTAGACTAATTTTTAAACTATCTTTTAACATTAAGTAAGAAGCTCTTAACAAATAAAACTGTATTTATTTTATTAGTTCATTTTATAACAAATTTAAAAAAACATAAAAACTTTAAATTATTATTCAATAAAAAATTTTTTTTTAATAAAAACATAAAATAATAGTAATTTCTGTGACAAAGCCAAACTGGTACACCACACTTCAATCAAATATTATTTTGTTGGTTTTAAATATTATTATTTGGTATGCATGCCTTTATTTTTTATCACCATTTTTAATCTATTTGGCATACTGCGCACAAGGTTTTCGCAAAAACTCGGTTCAATTTTGCCCCATTCGTCCTAAAGAACTCTTTTCAAGCCATCCTTAGAACTTATTGTTTGACTACGAATTTTACGATCGAGATAGCCCACAAATTTTCGACTGGGTTTATGTCTGGACTCTGGGCTAGTGTATCCATAACATGTGGACAATTATAAAGTAGCCATGATCGCACATTATAAGCCTTATGCTTAGGTTCGTTGTCTTGGTAAAAATAAAAGTTTTCACCAAGACAAAATTTCTGATTACAAACTGGCAAACTTTCTTTTAAAATGTTCAGATACATATGCTGATCCATGGTACTATCGATAAATTGTAAAACACCGGGCCCAGATGCAGAAAATTATCCCCAAACCATTACTGACCCACCACCGTGCTTAACTATTGGTTTCATGATTTAGACAAGCAACTCCTCATTGGATTTTCTCCATACAAAAGGTCTTCCATCTGAACCAAACAAGTTGAATTTACTTTCATCTGTGAATAATACTTGCTTCCAAAATGAAAAATCCTTTGTTTCATGTTCCTTGGCAAATCGTAACCTTCTCTTTGATTTCTCTTATTACGCAGAAGTTTAACTCTTGTCCTTCTACTATTGAAATTAGCCCTTTTTAATATGTTTCTTATGGTCTATGGGCAACATGTTTTTCCTAAGTCTTTCTACACAACTTCTACGAGTTTCGGAGCACTTAAAAATGGGTTCCTTTTTATTTGACGTAAAATATATTGCTCGTCTTTAGCAGAGAAAATTTTGTTATATGCACTTTTCTTCTTGTTCGCAATCCTCTCTTCCATTTTACACCTTTTTATAATATATTGCACTGTTGATAGGCTTCTATCAACTATCTCAGATATTTATCGCAGCGATTTATTATTATTATTATGATGTTGAATTATTAATTTTCTTACTGCGACAGAAGTTTGTCCTCTCTGTCTACCCATTTTGTTCTCTTTTGTAACTCTTTCAAACAAAAAATCAAATAAATGACAATAAAAAAGGTAATAATGGGAAAACTCCCTAATTTTTTAAATTATTTTTACGAAATATCCCGAAGTTAGATGCAAATTAAAAGAATGTTGCCAAATTAAATAAGACTGTACGAGTTTGGCTTTGGCGTCGAAAGTTGGCACTTTTTAAAATATTTATCTGTATTTTAATAAATAAATTTATATTCAAAATTTCGTTTCTGATATTTAATTAAGTACATAGTTTTGTACTAAAATTAAGTAAATTTATTTTATTAGCCTATTTAGTATTAGACATATAACATAAAGAAATTTGTTTTCATAGGTGTACGAGTTTCGCTTGGAGCTACTGTACATATTTTTAGAAAGAAAAATATTTACAAATGTATGCGGACGTTTTCCAAAGAAACCAAGAAAAATTAGACGTTAGCAGAATAAAATGCAGCATTTTCTGGACCGCCACATCCTTCATCAGCATTCTTTGCATCTATCTACCTTATGTTATGTAGGTCGTAAACATCATCTATTTAACCAACTAATCTTAATGTTAATTTGGAGAGACGAAGTTTACACACAACTTAAAGCATTTCTTTGTCGTTCTCTGTGTAACTCGTCTTGTACATTTGTTGTTGCTTTTTTGTGCTAACCTTCGGTATAGCCAAGCAATGCAATTTTTATTTTTAATCATTCATACTTGTTTGCTTACAACATTATAGATGCTGTTTCAGTATGATATTGACTGTTATGAGTTAAGTATTAATGTAAGTACGCTGTGCCTGTGATAGATTGGTAGCTATTCTAGCGTTTTTACTCTTTGTTTACAAACCCATAAGAAGTTAATTTTTTAGGACTTTTTATAAAACTTGTATGAAGACTTTCACGCTTAAAAAGAAATTTGGTCTCGACATAAGAACTTATTTTCGCGCTGTTCCCATTTTATATTTCATCCAGCGAAGCCTTAATTTTTTCTAAATGTTAGCATAAGGTTATTAATGTAAATTTATCATTGCCTTTTAACCGATCTCATAAAAAGAAAGATGTTATTAATTCGTCTGTTTGTGTCTGTATTTCTGAACTGATTTTGAAATTTTTTACTTTATTTGAAAGGTGGTGCTTACAGACGGGATCATAATTTAAAAAATTAAAGGGTGTCCCCATAGAGCACCACTTTAAATTTTAAATTATTTGCGTATCACTTTAGCTTTCGACAGCACTAAAATAAATATAAAAATAAAAGAGTTTTCCCATAGGTGACATAAATTGACCCATATGGGTCTATCTTTATAACTGTTATATATAAACACTAACAAATTGTACAGAATGGCGATTACTATGACCGTTATAATAACAAGTTTAATTATTAAAAATTATAAATTAAAGAGTACCCATTTAGTTTATGTAATTGGATGTGTATGGCCAAACTGTTGAACAGTTGTAGGCAGCCGGTTTAAAAAGAATCTGTTGTGCTATGTCTAATACATAATATAAAGTTCACAACTTGAATTACGAAATTTGACGAGTATAGCCAGACTTTTGTAATATTGTAGACAAATAGCTGAAATCTGTTTTGACCCGGTTTTTGCAAGAATTATTAGTGATTTAAGAAATAAATTTTTCAAAGCTAAAATTAAAGCTGCAATTCCTGTTAAATAAAATGATTTTCAAATCATGCCTCTCAGTTCTTCGTTTTATAGTGTATTACAAATTAAAAATATGATGTGAATAACACACAACTTTTTTTACAGCTTTTTATATTTTTCTTCTCTGTTGGCACGTAATTTATAATTTGTTTTACAAAACAGACATAAAATCATCGAGAACTTAGTCTTTATGGAGCCTACATAACATTGTCGACCAGCCGTAAAATTGCCACATCAACTGAAAGAATATGAAAGACAACATCATGGGGTGTTACATTGCGCTCAGTGGTTTAAGCAAATGAAACCAGCATCCATATCGAAATAGTTTTGTAAGTTATTACAAAATGTATTTGCATATTAGTCATATTAGCATGTTTAATGGTAATTCAAATAGCAATAGCAGCAACAACAACAACCAAGTGAAAAACACGGCCAATAAAATGAAAACAACAACAGCATATTTGATAAAGGATATCTCAATGAATTATTCTTTAAGCTAGAAAGTTTCATTTCAAATGGTGAATTGCTGAGGATGTGTGAAGTAACTTGTGATGGATAATATTGCAAATATTTTGTAACCACAATCTAAATGCTACTAAATTTAGAAGATAGTTAAGCAATATGTTTATCATATGAAATCAGTCTGTAGATATTTCTACTGTGTATTAATGTTTTCATATAATAGATTAAGAAAATTGAATCATATAATAAATATGTTAAATCAAATAAACACTTCTTATATTTTTAAATGTACAATGTAATGACTTGCGAAATTCGTATACATATAAATTAAGTATTTATGTATATGTGGTGCTATGTATATTTTATGTTTGTAAATAGCAAATATTATGTTAAACATGCACACGTTTACAGCTATGTAAAGTAATACGTGAATATATATTGAGATTTACAAGGCGTACTATCAGGTCATATTGCTTTAATATTTTAAAAAAATTTTAAAAATAGTCACTCTTATTCTAGTTGTCGGCGTCGTCGTTTTGGTATCGATATCACTTCGTATCAATGTCGGCGTCGATTTAATACAAATTTTGCATTCTATAACATTTTAGTGCACATCCACAAGTTTTTTGTTAAATTTTATTTGTGTTTGATAATTTAATGGTAAAATGTTTTCTATAAGTGAAGAAAATTTTGATTTAATTGATGATGAAAACTCGAAAAAACAAAAACTTGTGTTGGAAAGAAAACTTTTTAGGCAGAATTGCAATATTTTTAATTTCCCGTATTGCAAGTATGTACGTATATGTTGTCGCTCCTGGCTGTGTTTCCAACGACAAATTTGACTTCAGCAAGTTCCATGTCATTAGATTCGTTTCCCATGTCAACCATTTGAACTCCTTGAACTGCCTATTAGGATTCAAATGCTTCTGGAAGTTAAGGAGGCTTGCCACAGCATCTTCCAGTAGACTGAGTGAAAATTATTTAAACATTCCGTCGCTAGTGACTTTACAATCCGCTTTATTCGCAACCATTTTTTTTCACTTTTAATTTTAACTTTTTATAACTTTTTTATAACTTCTTTAACTTTTTTATAAATCGCTATTCAATCCTCTATTTTGTTACCTTTTACCACTCATCTGCTAATCTTCTAGACGGACCAAGAAAATTTGGAATTTTTCCAATTTCTTTCCATTTTTCTTTAAAATTGCAGGAAGCAGTGCCACTTCAATTTCAATTTTTCAAATTGATTTCCATTTGTAACCTTCACTTTTTTATATTTTCAATATTGTATTTGGTTTGAATGACTTCCAGTCGTTATGCAAAAAGGCATCGACAAAAAACAGAGTCATGTTAATACAATATCGTCGTCACATTTGTTGTAGAATAAAAAAATCTTAGAGCAGTAATCGATAAGTGTCAATAACGACAAGTGAAATAACAATTCGAATGCGCCGACACATATCAACATTGATATGTGACGACGCCGACAACTAGAATAAGGGTGATTGTTATGGGCTTTCAAGCTAAAGTCCCTTTAGATAAAAATTATATGACCGAAACTAATACATACACAATTTTTGCACTAAAGGGCGAAAGGCAGGAGAACAACGAAAAAAGCTTTTGTTAGTGTGTGGTTGTGTTAGACTGATAAAATTATTATTTCTTCAATATGATTATTCCTCGCATTCTTCCCCTTGGGGGTACTAAGAGACTGGCTGACGTAACCTAGGTTCAGACGAAGTGCTTTCGGGGTATAAGGATCACCAGTTCCCCAATGTGAAGGTAACAAATCTGGTTAGGAAAATTAGGTGCTTCTTCTTAATTAATTTATAAATTAAAAACTTTTTGAATTTAAGTCGAATAAAGATTATATAATTTTCATAATACTAAAAAAGTATGAATTATAATGTTAATAAATATATTTAAACAATTTTAGATTAGATGTTGCCGTTGTTGCAATTTTGATACTTAATTGTAAAATAATTTTTGGCTTTTGGTAACAGAATTTAAGGGCTGATTTTTAAGCGCAATAGAATTAAAAATTTTTAAAAATAACACAAATACATGGCGTTAAAATTTTAAATTGATTTAATGCGAGTCAGAAATAACACGGACAGAATTTTTCGCCAAGGTGTCAATTGCCTCATACAAAATAATCGACTTTAAACTTTATTGATTAAATAAGAATTATGTTCATTCAGCTAAGCGGGAGACTACGTTCTAAAATTTTTTTCTGAAAACACAGTAATCAATAAAATTCCATTTTTAACTTTTCTATCTAATTCTATTCAGTCAGTTACTAGAAATCTAAAAATTTAAATACTGCATGGGTTATAAACAAATTATTTTGGAAAATGTCGATTATTTTACACTACCTGTCTGCTTAGGACATTATTATACTTAAGTTTCGACATTAATTTCGTCAAATTTAGCTCTAACAAAATTTCTTCTTTTCTTTAGTTCATGAACATATTCAAAGTGCTTAATTTATCAATAACTTTTTTTAACATCAGAAAAATTACTTTCCATTTTAACTATTTTTTGTTAAATACTGCAAGCATATTTAAAATTTTTTGTTTTTTTTATTGCCGTGTTTACCTAATATTATTTTTTAGCCGTTTTAAATTTTTTTTTTATAAAAGATCTCTTAAGTTTAATTGTTGATAATAAAAATTTTAAATGTTGCCCTAAAAAAATCTATGTGAGTTACATTTTATTACAAGACCTAGATTTTATGGCACTTCTCTTGCTAAAAAATGTAAGTATTGTATTAAGTACAATTTAAGTTTATATTTAAGATATTTTAAAACATTTCCATATATATTTTTCAGATTAAAAAATTATATATCTTTTAAGACAGAACTTGTGATAAAATATTTTGTTGCATTTGATACAAGTGTCATAAGTGCTTATGAGATTTCAACAGAAAATGATGCTGCAGCATTTTTCTCATATTGTTTTTTAAGTACGTCACAACGATAAAAATCTAGCAGATTTTATATGAAGTAAGCATATGATATATATTTAAATCAATAATTTTGTTGGGCAGTAAATTTACAGTCCATGACATAATAAAATTTTAATATTGTTTAATGGATTTAAATAAGAGTGGATTTATATTTTTTATTTAAAATCTATATCCTTGTTATGGTTTACAACTTAACTCTACTTTAGTTGAAATTTTGCAATTTGGTATTATCAACTACAACTTGAGCTGCCATATAAATTTTAAGTTGAATTTATATGTGTTACAACTTTGTTGTAGTATCAACGTTTACAACTCTGTGTTAGTGCGTTTAACAAAAGTATCAAAAAATTACAACTTATCAGAAGTAGTTGTTTCAAATTAAATTAAATTAAATATAAAAAATGAAAAGCGAATAAGTAACTTATTCATTCATAGCTTTTGTACAAATTTACAAAATAATAAAACCAAGTAGTTGTGGGAGGAATTTGCGTTAGAACTGAATAGTTTAGGACCGTCGTTAAGGAGTGCGAACGGATGGGGACGGATTCGTAGTAATCTTGAACATGAACCAGTATTATAAAAGTGTAATTACAACGTACTTTCTTGTAGGTTTGGATACACTACAAGGCAACAAGTGAAAAGAAGAGAAGGGATTGCTTTTCAACAAGAGGAAAATTATTTTAGTATTAATAGTGGTTATCTAAATCAGCAGTTTGCAGCTGGTGATCATGAACAATTTCAATATCGATGGTATAGATTTCTTTAAGTTGTCTTTTATAGCATCCAGTAAATAGCAAAACGCTTTCTTCTTTCTTAGTCGAAAATACTTAATAAATGTATAAAATCATTTTTGTATTTATTACTCATTTTAAACTTATTTATTTTTCCAACACACAGGGTAATTCAAAAGGATTCGACTCGTCACGAATTTTTCTCCTTAAACGCAGAACATCAACATTAGTGTCTTCGCACTCCTCTTCATAAAATTTATCAAAAATAATATCTATTTTAAATAATTTTAATTGTAACAAGTAAGAGTGATATATTCGGCTATGCCGAAACTGACATACCCTTCACAACTAGTATTAATCTATTTTAGTGAAGTAACTCCAGTCAAAAAGACAAATGTTGGGGTGACAGAGAATTAAAAAATTAGAAAAAAAATTAAGTACTACATATATATAAATTAACATAAAAATGTCATCGGCTCCTAATGGGTTAAGCATTTTTTTTTTCAAATTTTAGTAACTCCTCAAAGATCTCTTTAAAAGTTTTAAAATAATACCCACATTGATATCTTAAAATATAGTACTCTTCTATGAAAATTTTAGAGACCCTTAATTTGGAATATATTGGAGAGCGCCAATTTTTTCACTTCATGTTTTTTTTTCCTATTTTTTAATTCTCTAGAGCCCAATATATTTCCTTTTTCATTGGAGTTACTTCATTGTTCCAAATGACATGAAAAAAATAGAGCAGGCGTGGTGTTTTGCCTGCTGCCTTACATGTTATTTTTCTTTAATTAGCTGCATAAACTACATGTTAAACCTATCAAATACATTATCAAGCGCGTGCCGGATGTTTTTATATTAGCGTTTTAATTATAATGGGAAAATACTGTTTTCATAATCAAGAGAAAATACCGAAAATCTCATGTTTTCATAAAAAAGGTTAAAAACCGAAAATTAATGTTTTTATGATAAATTTAAGATACCAAAAATTTTATTAAAAAAAAAGCATTATGAAAAATTAATTAAAATTTTTTTTTTGAAACTTCAAAATAAGGGGGATATTTCTGTATACAACTGCGGAGCCTTGAGTTGTTCTTGATGTTATTTTTAACCGACTTAGAAAGAAGGTGCAGTTATGAATTTGTCTGCTTATATCATATTTTTGCCTGAAAAACTCAGTCATTACCGAACCGATCATGGTTTTTTTTTAATATTGAAATGTAATGCTTACAGATTAAAATCATGTGGTTCCCATAGAACACACATGATTTTTTCTTGTCTACTGGACCCAAGTAATTTTTAATAGTGATATCAATTTCATTGTAAACAATAAACACAAAAATTAATGAAAAATAAACATAAAAATTAAAGAGACTCCCAATAGGTGACTTTGTTTGACTCATATGACCATATCTTTTGAGCCATTGTAGCCATGTGCTTGGAAATTTGCAGAGGATGTGTGTTGCTATATCTGCTATAGCAACAATTATAAAGTTTATTTCCCTGTCTTGTTTGCGTTTGCAGATGAGAGATCTATGGTGTTACCATTTTAAGAAAAAGGGTGGAAATAATTTTACGATATAACAATGCTCGACCCATGTTGCCATATTACTGCTCAAAAGGAGTTTCAGTGTCATTTGTAAGGAGTGATTAAAAATGCTTGATTATTTTCAATACAAATGTAGTTGCTCAACTGTTGCTGTGGAAAGGTGTGCAGCAAAAGTAAAA
The DNA here is from genome assembly GCA_916610165.2 of Gymnosoma rotundatum. Lineage (NCBI taxonomy): Eukaryota > Metazoa > Arthropoda > Insecta > Diptera > Tachinidae > Gymnosoma > Gymnosoma rotundatum. The sequence goes on from OU744336.1 coordinate 29,546,444, forward strand.
AGCAAATGCAAAAAAAAAAAAAATAAATAAATAAAAAAAATAAAGAAACGCATTTACTTTAGCTGACTATGTGTTTCTTTCTGCAACAATCAGCAAAGCATTTCTTTTAAAAACGTTTGTTTTTGCTTAAGCAATCAATTGTTCTTTATTTTTATTTTTGCTATTGAGTAGCTCTTTCCTATGAAGCTGTGGCTGACTACGATTGATTTTTCTTGCTGTTACTTGCTGTAACTCGCTTTTTTTGATCTCTTTTAACATTGGAAATATATTTGTGTATATATTACTTACAATACGTATAAAAATAGATTTTAAAAAAAATATCAAACTTATTGCTAGAGCAACAGCAAACATTTTCAAAATAAATGCTTTGCTGATTGCTTTGCCGTAAAAAGAAACACATAGTCAGCTGAAGCAAATGCGTTTCTTTCTCTTTTTTTGCATTTGCTCTTTGCTATTGCTTCGTTGATAATGAAATGTTTTGGAAATGCTGAGTCATTTAGTTTTTTTATTTGCTGAAAACATGTAAGCAAAGCAAAGATTTTAGTGCTGTTGCTATTTTTAAGCAAGCAATTTAAACCTTGTTTGGAAGTCTAACAGCTACACATAAATTAGAACGTAAAGCGCAACGGAAGATAGCATACATAGATTTTGGGCTAAAATGTCATACATAAATAGGAGCGTCAACTTTGTGTCCTGGACAGTAATGTTAACTCCTTTTATTTTATAAAACTCACGGTATAAAAATAAAAACGAGGGAAAACCGCTAGATTGATGTAAAAATAACTTAGCTGTCATTAGTTTTCAAATATAAAAAAAAAGGCAAAAAAGCAGCCAACTTCACTAAATACACACTGCCGCAATCTGATTTTCCAAATACTAAGCTTTGACGACGCGCAATTATGGCTTGCTTCATACATTTTGTTTACACATGAGCATTTTTGACAGAATAATTGCGCTTTACCCGCTAATTTAGGTTTGGTTGTATGTATATAAATGAAAGTATTTGTTTTTTGTCTTTAAATTTAATAATGATAAAAAAATAACTTATAGAAGGATGTACCTATATCTATTCCCTTTACTGTAAAGTAATGTGAAAAGTTTCCTGCATGTATCACAATATTAAAATTTATGGATATGAAAGTTAAAGGAAATATAAGTTTTGTTTTTAAATGTCACAATAAAATGTTACATCTTTAATATTATTACAAGATCAAAAAGGTGAATAAAATAGAAATAAATCATATTCTTAAGAGAACATAGAAAAAACTGCATACAAATATTGTTTTTAATATGACAAAGCTGTCAAAAAAACTGCATGAAATGTAAGTAAGCATGATGTGTACAAAGAAAAAAAACCAACAACAACTATTAAAATTTAAAAACAAAAATATTTCACATACATCACTAAAGAAGTCTTCTTTATTTCAACCGCCATCTTGTTAATGTTATTCACTTGTATTGTGACTATAAATATGTGTGTTTGTATGTTTATGGCTCTGTAACGTTAACAACAATTCAATCAAAATGACAATACAATTTATTCCGAAAGACATTCCAATATATAAAGTGCACTTGGAAAAATATATTTTTTTTTTTCAAAAAATAAATTTCTTTTAAAAAAATAAATGAATTTTAAAAGATTTTAGTTTTTCGTCTGAATCCGCCATTGTGTGCATAGAAAACAATTGTTAAGCAAACTTTATTTTTTAGCTTAAGGGATACGAAAAGTTTATAAATATTTGATTTCATACTCTTTATTTCTTTTCGTGTAAATTTACACATAACAATAATTTTATGAACATCTTGTTACAAAGAGTTATAGTTGTTTGTATAGTTTTGTTCTTACTTCGCATTGCAGGGTCCATAACTTTGTGTGTTTTTGTTTGTGTGTGTGCGCGGGTGAGTTGTCTGATGACGGTAGTGTATTGTAAAATTTTATGTTGTGAATCAATCCCATTTTTTATGTGAGACAATAAATTTTCATCTTTATTCACTCAATAAACTATTGCAGCATCAATAACAAAAACAGCATATTTGAACGTCACTGTTCACTTAACAGAAAAAAGTGTACGAATATGTAACGCATTGGCTAAAGGAAAGTGTATTTTCCTTTTTAACTTTACGAAAATCAATGATTATTTTTATACAAGCTTCTTCTGTCTGCAACTTTATCTCTTATATTACAAAAAGTCTACCTTACAACCGCTCTCGTTTAGAATTATAGCGCTGCACAGTGACTTAAGAATTTACTTAGTTGACCAGTACATTAATTTGTTGTTGTTATGGATTGGAAAAATGTTTGCGTTATTTAATAAAACGCATGCCGAAATAAAAGGAGAAAAAATAAATAAAATTATTAAAAAACGTGGTTTGTTTGTTGATAATTTTTGTTAAAGCTTTAAGATTTTTTGCATGGGCTTCTAGCAAAATAAAACAATTTCATAATTCTGGGAAGCATTTTTATACCCTTCAAAACAAAAAGTGGAATTTCTACAATTTTCATTTCCGACCCCAAAAAGTAAATATATTCTAACTTCTTATGCATATCGAAGTCAATTAAGCGATGTCCGTCTGTCCACCTGTTGGTCTGTCGGTCCGTCTCCGCCTACCTCTAGTTTTTTCATAACATTTAAAATAATAAAGTAACTCCAATCAAAAAAATAAATAAATGGGGCGATAGAGAATTAAAAAATAAAAATTATTTTTTTTATCGGAAATAGGCTGCCATCTTTTTACCGAAGTAAAGTGAATTGCGGTGTTCAACAAATGGTATGAGTATACTACTACTATACCATATATAATTATGTTATAATACTTTTCACAACAACATTACATATTTAAATTTTAGACGAATAGAACTTTTGGCGCTCAAAGCCAAGACCATGAAGACAAAATCAACCAGAAAAATTTAATAGTGTTCTCTCAAGCCATAAACCATGAAAGTCAGCAACAAATGTTGATTTCCTTTAATCGTGCTTGATTTATTCAAATATAAATATTTCATAATATTCTCATGCTATGTTTTTATATAATTTTTTTTTGAGTTTTTATGGTCTCCTCGCCTTATTGATTCAATGGAGTTCTCATTTAATCAATTTGGATTTTGATATAAGACTCTGATAGCTATATGAGCTATCCATAGCCATATGGATAATGAGAATATCATTATATTAACATAAAAAGGATTCTAAATAATAAATTTTCATATTTTTTTTAACCATTTTTGCACCTGCTGGTCGCAATTTTCTTTGTCGGCTGCAATAAAAATTTTCACACATTTAACCTGATCTTTCTGCAGTTGGTCCAATGCCAATGTCTACATGTTTGAGAGATATCTCCCTTCTGGCCACGCATCTGTAACTATAGTTATTCCAGCTTGGATAAGCATGTTACTGAGAATAGCATTAGTCGCACTTTTGGCAAAAGTCGGTAAAGTATTTAAAATAAACTTTTTAGAAAAAAGTTACTTTTTCACCATCATATCAATACAGCACGTTCATTTAACAACGAATTTATAGGCCTTCTTCTAATTCACACTTTAAGCAGTTCTTTAAAGACAGAACTTTAACTTTAACTATTTTTCAAAAGCATGGAAAAAACACAAAGAAAAATTTGCTCCTTAAAAAAAACTTTTAATTAAATTACTGTTGCTTGGAATAAAACAAAATATTAAAGCAGTTAATAAAATACTTTTTACTCAATACAATATCATGAATCTAAACTTGTTAAATAGTGAAAACTTATGTATTGTGGTGAATCCTTTTAACCGAAAGCAACCATTCAATCAATTGTTTGTTTTCTGTATAAAAATTCTACAATATCACTATCAAATAATAAAATGACAGCAAAAACGTCATCAAAATCAAAAACATCATAATCGTCTTAAGGAAGTGTATTTGTGTCGGTATGACAGCATGTATTCCCATTTAAAAATGGGAAGGCAAAATAATTGAAAATTTACGATTTGTAAATAACTATAAGTTAACAACGATTGCTAAAAAAATTTAAAAAAAAAAAATACATTTTCTTCATTATAAAGGTCGGATCACAAGATTGTCGGTAGTGCACTAATTTGGCCCAATTTCTACTGTACTAAATTTCTGCACATTAATGCAGCTGTCCCAATGATATTTTTTTCAGTCACATGATTGACCTATTGGTTACAAATTATTTGTTGCAAATTGTGAAAAAACATTTTGCCAGCTATAATTGCCGCAGCCTAGTCCAACTGTTGTGATCATAACCTCAGGACTTACTTCATCCATGACTATCCATATTTCTTTACTGAAATTCATATTAAAACTTAAGTTTATTATAATTATAATATGAAATAATAAATAATGATTTGTTAACTTCTATTGCCGTAGAAGAACACAAGAGATATTGTCTAGTCACATGATTGCCACATCAGAGGTGCATTTTATTGGGCAAAGCTAGTACTGTATCGGCCTCGACAACCGCAAGTGCTAAATGATTGTGAAATCACACGATTGGGGATTAATACTCGTATGAAGCATTATTTGGTGCATTGTGTCACCTTAAGTATGAACTTTATTTATTTTTTTTTGTATGTGGATTATGGACAACTGGCCTGTCGTTTATACATGTCACACATTAAATCATAAATAGTCACAAAAAAAAAAAAAAAATGCAAAATATTCGGCAGACGAAAAAAACATGTTTGTAATTTTATAGTCAAATTTAATATTGAACGGTTTTTTCTCAGCTAAAGAAGGTAGTGATGCAAACCAAATTTTTATTTACGTTATATATTTCAGCTATGAAGTCGTTCATGAAAAAATAAACGATTTTGATAAATTTTCAGTTCCTACTATTAACAATTTAATGTGCGATATACTTACTTGTGATATTGAGCTCTACGCGCAATGAAATGTTTTTCCAATACTTGTGTCCCGTATATAGTAAATATTACTGAATCTACAGAAAAGGTTGATTGACGCACACCAAATCCGGCGGACAATGCAATAGTTGGAGAAATAAATCAGTAAATCTTACGAGTTAAGAAAGAGGCTGCAAAAAAACGGCGAGACCTGTCTAGTCAGGGATTAAAACGTTTTTTCAATTAAGTTAAGCTGAGCGTATTTATTATGCGACATACAGAGACGACAGTTAGATTGCCAAAAGAACCAGTAGATAAATAGGCGACGACTAGTCTGAAAGTGAGCCAGTTCTCGAGTAAGTTTAAGAATACAAAACCTGGGATTTTGAGTCCATCCCAGATACGAAGAATATTGCAGCTGCATAGCAATTAGGTGGGACAATGTGATTAAGAGAAGTGGAATATTATCATTCACACGCCAGTTATCTACATTTAAAGTGGCTGCTTGAGCATTGCTGACTTTTAAAATGTAATTGTTGCTGGCTTTAGCAACCTAAACCAGTAAATTCACGTAATCGCACGGGATATAACCGAGATGTGTTGTCTTACGACCATGGGGTCCAATTAACAGGTTCACTTCTTAAAATCAATTTGTCGATGGGTATTGAAATCACATCACGCCTATTTCCTCCATATTTTCAAACAAATATTTTCAAAAAAATGATGCGATAAAGCTCTCCATGGATCGTTATTTTTGAAGAAATATCAATTAAAGATGCTGCCACAAGCGTATTAACCGCAGTATGCGTTACGTTTTACTGTATAAAACGAATGAAGTCTGTTGCAGATTGGTTTTACTCTTAATTTTTGTTTGTTTTTAGGACCAGCACTCAGGGGATGACCCCTACTTATGCAATGGCATTGTGCCAGAACTAGGAAACTATGTTGTGGGAAGGGGGATAGAGAGAGTAGTGCTTGTGGGCATTTGATTTGAATCTTTGCACATTGAAAGTGGCAGCAAAGACCTCTGCGGGGAGCTTATTCCACACATACGAATTCTCTCTGTAATGCGTAGTTCGGTTCACTGGCCAATCGACCACAAAGGAATACGCTCTTGTTGCAGAACGCGTTGCGCGTACGAAATTACTGTTTTCAGGAACAAGTTCCCTGATTTCATAAGAGCACATTCCGTTGTAGTAACGATAAAACAGTGAAACACACCCCACATTGCAACGATGCTCCAGTGAATCAACAGAGTTGGATTTCCTACTGTCATCGATGAGCTTCTTCTTCGCTCTCTCCTGCACGCGGTTGAGTAACTCTAAAATACCTAGGCATTTAAATGCTTCTTTTGCGACATGAAAAATATGCTGGTTCCAACGAACATCGCATTGAATTTTCATGCCAAGAATATCGAGAGCTTCTGATTTCTACATGCTACAATTTGATTATAAACAAACCAGTTAAGCCAAAAAATTAACCTCATCGCTCAAGAATTTATTGATGAGAAAATGATTTTCAAAGGAAATCGCTCAATCCATTCTCAAGGATTGGCCAGAGTTTACTGGCTATAAACGTTAAAAAGTGAGTGCGATATAACAGTTCGTTTGACAGTTAACTATTTTTTCATTAACTGTTCTGCATTTTGCAGCACGCTTGGAGATGCAAACAATTTGTTAGGAGAACTATTTTTTAAATATTTTAATTTTAATTGTTAATCCAAATGTTTAATTTAAAAAATTTGGTCACCTTAAAGCTCACATATTTATTATGTTTTTCATTCCGACGTTCTTGTTTTCTATTCGTTTATTATAATTTAGTTTTTTAAATGCATGTACCTGTCATTCATTCATATAAGAACTTTTTCATCGTTTCCTTTTCCATTAAAAAAAAAAAATGATCAGAAAATAAAACACAACAAAATAAAGTGCTGTTTATGTTGTAAGATGTATGAGTTTTTGTAGGTGTACATACATATGTAAGTGGGTGTATGAATGTATGTATATAGTTTAAGGTCTACGTATGCATACATACATATATAAATTTGTACGTATGTATTATTGTAAAAGATTTTCTGTGTGATATGACGTGGCATTTGTATTGAAGATGGAATTACTTTCTTGAGAAAAAAATCAATCAATATGTGCAAATGTATGCATTTCTTAAAGAAATATTTTTAAAAATATACAAGAATATATTCTTTTCTATAAATTTCTCTTATTACATTATGCAAAAGTAGTTTACATTTTTTTTTTCAAACAAATTTTAAGAATATTGAAAAAAATATATAAATTTATAGATTTTCTAGTTTAAGCAAACTATTCAAAATTTAATATCAGTGTGAATTTTTGTCGTGAGGAATCTTTTTGCTTCTTTTGTTTTTAAGTGACTTTAAAGAAATATTTTAAGTTTGTTCTAATATTAACTATAAGTATTCTTATAGTAAAAGTTTTTATCCGAATTAAGATTTTAATACATAAAGTCGCTTGGTTTGTAAAACAAAAATATCGGAGTCTTTTAATTTTAGGTTGTTATATACGCAATTTTTGAATATTGTTTGTCTATCTTTCGATATTGTTTCTAACAACTCCGTGTATCCAGTATCCAGTATTTCTTTCACACAAAATTACGTACATATGCTTTAAATCAATATTAAATTTGATTTGCTTCTATTGATGACCGTCTTAAGGCTTTTCCGACGTTTTCTGTATTTGAGTAAAGATTATTCTGCCCACATACCTGGTTAGTTTTGTCCTAACTCTAATTAGTCAACTCCTTTATTTTCATGTAGTGGTTTATTGTAGGTTCGATGGGAGTTAAATTTTTCGGCCAAGATTTTAGAAATCTATTAATAAAGAGTGACACTTTTTGTATGAAAAAATCCAGAATCAAAATTGAATGTATCTTTACAATAAAGACATGTTTCCTATTTTATATTAGCGAATGTTTAACGATAAAAAAGTTAAATTTAATTAATTAAAACGTACCTAGGATATGAGTTAAAACAAGTGCTATTCGGCCATGCCGAATCTTATATACCCTTCACCATCTATGTAAATCTAGTTTAGTGAAGTAACTCCAATCAAAAAAGCAAATATTGGGGTGACAGAGAAATAAAGAAATAAAAAAAAAAAAATTGGAACTGCATATATAAGTCTACGTAAAAATGACATCGGCTCTTAAGGGGTTAAGCAATTTTTTTAAATTTTAATATTTCCTTAAAGATCTCATCAAAAGCTTTAAAATAATACCCATATTGATATTTTAAAAAAATTTTAAAAGGGCGAGCGCCAATTTTTTCATTTGATAATTTATTTTTTAATTCTCTATCGCCCCATAAATTTATTTTTTTTTGTTGTTATAATTTTCGGTAATAACCGTCGTCACTGGCTGTGTACTTTGGATGTTTGGCGAGAGCTTTCGATGTGATAACATCATTTTCAAGCCGCGTTTTTGTTAAAACTGAAGAGATAGTGTAAAAAATAGATAGTGTAAAGAATAAAAGGTGGTGGGTTTAGGTAATTTTTTTTTTGTCCGTTTAAATAGTATTATGCAGGTAGATTGCCTGATGTCTGTCTTGGTTATTGGGGTAAATAGTTAATATTTGGGTCTTTTATTATTGGATAGGTAAGTGTGACCGTCTGTGGGTGTTTTTCGTTTGTAAGAGTATTTTAGTAATTTTAGTGGTGTAAAAATCGTGTCAGAGGTTGTGTTTACCTGTTCGTTAATAATGTCTCTGTTAAACGTTCGTGTTTTGTAAATATCCATGTTTTCAAGAATGTCTAGTCTTCGTCCTTTTTTACTTGGGTGTAATACTGTCATACATTCATCTATTTCCTTTGGTTCGTGTCCATGTGTGTTAAGGTGTTTTGCGAAATTGGAGTCTTCCCTTTTCCTTTTGTATGATCGTATGTGTTCTGTAAACCTTGTTTTTAATGTTCGTCCAGTTTGTCCGATGTATGTATGGTTGCAAGTACAAGTAAGTCTGTATACTCCGCTGGTGCTAAATTTATCCGTTGTTTCTATTGATGTCTTAAGATTGTTACGTAGAGTGTTGCTTGTTTTTAATGTTGTGTGTTAAACGGACAAAAAAAAATTACCTAAACCCACCACCTTTTATTCTTTACACTATCTCTTCAGTTTTAACAAAAACGCGGCTTGAAAATGATGTTATCACATCGAAAGCGCTCGCCGAACATCCAAAGTACACAGCCAGTGACGACGGTTATTACCGAAAATTATAACAACAGTTTATTATATACTTGCGGAATCAACCCAATTATTTTTTTTTGATTGGAGTTACTTTATAAGCGTGGTGTTTTGTATGCTGCATCTAAGGACCACGACCTATCATGCTGATTTCCAATAGCAACTCTTTCGACACTATATCTGGTAGATTGACTAACACGGACGGATAGACGGACACTGCATAAGTAGTCCGAATATATATACTTTATGGGGTCGGAAATGGATATTGTAAAAATTACACACGGAATGACAAACTAAGTTATACACTTTTTACATATTTTTTAATATTTGTTAATTTAAAACTATAAAAATAATTCTATTACATTAACTTAAAAAAAGGTAAAAGATTAGTAACTTATCGTTAGAAAAGCAACAAAGAAAATTAATATTTACCTTTGATTTAACTTGTATTTTTGTTTATTTTACTGTTGTTTTTAATTTACTAAAAGCTTATAGACTTGAAGCAATTTTGTACAGGGTGTCTGCCGGAAAGGTATATGTGCATAATACTTTGCTTGCTTATAGTTTTTGATTTAATAAAAGAGACGGGTGCTTATGTTGATAAATGTTTAATTCAATGTCGACAATTATGTATGGAATACAATATTAAATAAATTTCCTCCTCATGGCTTCATAAATGTGAGCCTTTTTAGCACATTTTTCATTACATTCTAACACATTTTACGTGGTATTTGAGTAAAATCATCACGAATATTTTGTTTGGGTTACTTCTCAGATTTCCCCACAAAAATAATTCTGGATCAGACAAATCACCACCATTGGAGTACAATCAACATCACCATTTCTTGAAATAAGTCATTGTAAAAAGAGGTCTTGTAGCAATTTGATTGTAATCCTGTATGCGATGTGGCACCGCCTTTTTGATACCAAATGTTAATCAAGGCTAAAGCATGCAGTTGTAGCCTTAACAAGTTTTCAATTATATTACGATATCACACTTTAAATGGAGGAAAATATGATTGTTAAATAATTTGTGTGTTTTCCATTGTCCAGAACCAAATATTTTGTTTATTCATATATCCGTCCAAATAAAAAAGTGTCTTGTCATTAATTATAATTTCTTCACGAAAATCGGGATTGTCATGGGTGAGCTGCAACATTCTATTAGCATATATTCGGCGGAATGGTCTTGTGGAAGAAGCTCTTGTGTCATCTGAATCTTAGATGTAAATCCTTATGTAAAATTGTGGCCAAAGTTGTTCTTTTAAGATTAAGCTCCTAAGCACGACGTAAAATTGAGGTTGATGGATTTTTTTTAACACTTTCTTGAGTAGCAATATTGCTTTTAGCCAATCTTACATTTCGTTGTGGTCTATGTTAGGCCTATCTCCTAAAGACCCTTATTCTTCAAAATCATTCACTACACGATAAATAGTGCATTTTGTTGGCATGTTGTTTCTTCAAAAAATTTCACGTAACTTTCTCATCGATGATTGATTTGAATAAAATGTTTTCACGATTAAAACACGTTGGTTTATTGAATATTTTTCTATAATAAATTTGCCACGTTTCTACTTCACGTCTGCCAAATATGAACTGTCAAGTCTAATGTTTACCAAAATGGCGGCAAAACAAAGTAGTATACCTTCCCGGCGGACACTCTGTAAAAATTAACTATTATTTTTGTAAGACTGACCATGGATTTTGAAGTTGAATTAAGGCACATTGATTTGAAAAAATTCTCTGATGCTAAAGAGATGTCACTAAGCTTTTAATAAAAAATTAAATTATTTTTTTTTATTGACATACAATCGACGAAATGTCGGATGAAATTTGTAATTAAAATTTTTTTAATTACCGTAAATTTTTAGGCGTATTTTTCTTTAATTCAACAATTTATTTTAATAAGTTTAACAAGAGGGAACATAATAAAACTTTTGTGTACCTGTGTTATCTTTCCAAATTCCAAAAACTTAACAAAAAATAACAAATACTTCAATTTATATAACATTTTCCAAAATATAGTTTTATTAAAGTTTTTATAAAGTTTGTTTAGATATCAAATAGATTTACGAAAAATTAACAAATAAATTATAAAATTAATAATTAAGTATTTTGATTCGTATAATCACTTGCCCTTGGGGGCAAATTTAGTTTTTTTTTAATAGATTTAACAAGAAAAATTGAGTATTTCAAGCACTATGAGTCTAGTAATTAATAACTAAATCTTTAAAGACAAAAAATTTAAAAGAGGCAGAAAAACTTTATTCTTAATATATTTTATATATAAAGGAATGTAATAAAAAAGCCCACTTTTATGATTTCTAAGGGATAATGAAAAAAATTCTATGCACAGAAAAAGTCTTTGCAACTAGCTTTTTAATTAAAATTTTAATTGATTTAATTTTTTATTTATGTAAAAATTCATTGTTTTTTTTAATAAATATATAATTGTTTCAATTAATAATTAATTCAACAACTTTGTTTTTATCTTTTAATTAAATTGAAACAATCAAAAATTTATTTAAATTACAATATGGAAATAAATAAAATATTTAATATTTGAAAAAAAAACTTTTTTGTCGATACAAATAAATCTTTTATAAATAAAAAAAATATTTTTAATATTAAGGCACAAAAATAGTTTAACATTGCGATATATTTTGTAAAATTTCTATTAATTTTTTTCAAGTTTTCATAAATATTCAAAGCACAGTGTTTAATGTATGATGATTTTATTAGCTATTTGTTTATTAAGTAATTAATTTAAATATTTGCAAGCCTGTATTTTAAGCCCTAGAAGAAAAAATTTGCATTATGAAAAAATAACAAACTTTATTAGAAGAAATATTGTGATAATTTTTCTGAGTTAAAAAGGTTGATTGAGTAATAATGCTGATAAGAAATGGATAATTTATCGACGAAAATTTTACATAAAACAGTCTAAATTCGAATTAATTTTTGAAACTGTCTACATTTGACTTATTCTGGCAAATTTGAATACTTGTATTGTTTTTTAAATAAATTTAAGCGCTTCATTACATTCGTATAACACAATATACCTTGTCCTAGGTGTAGTAAAAAATTTAAGCCCTTATAAAATGGTGCAATAAAGGAAAGCGCTTTTTATAACTGAAATGAAATTCTATTGCTATGACTCATTTGGTTATTTATCTATTCTGTGTATATGTCTCTCTACTTTTTTTAGTATTAGTAGGTAATTTTTATAGACATAGTTATCTAGTCGGTTTCTCTGTCTTGTTGTTGTGTAGGTTGATTAAGCAATTCCATTACCAACCAAATGCTTAGGTCCCAGATCCTCCTTATATAAGGTTTAAAAATTAAACGGGTTCCTGGCAATTATTAACTAGTTTTTCATCAGTTTTCGACTCTTTATTATTTTATTGCTTTAACTGTCACTGCCGAAAACCCTAAAATTTTAAATCCGCCAACAGCAGCATTTGGGATATTAAATCCTAAAGAATTGATATTGAGCAAAAATAATGTATTGTACTTCATGAGAAACAATAAAATCTTTTTTTTACTGAAAAATCAAAACTGTTGCATTTGTTGAGCAAAACGTTATAATTTTTCTGAGGCAAATATCATGTTATTACTTTTAATTGTCAAGCCGCTAATATATTATTGTTAAATTTTCAACTCCAAAACCAAAACATAGTTTTCTGTAAATGCGTGCAACGTTGCCTATTAATTAGAAGTTCATTTTCAAAACAAATGGATTATAATTTATCTCGTGGAATTTCCCAAGAGGAAACTTTTAAAATGGTCAGAATCCTAACTAAACAAAGGAAATACTTACAAATATGCCATATAAATGCACAAAGCTTAATGAACAAGATAGATGTATTTGAATTAATTTTCGAGAACTCCTTTGTTAATATTGTGTGTGTGTGTCTAAAAGATGGTTTCCCGAATTCACCCCAAACAAACTTATTGGCCTTGGCGGGTACAAGGTGTTCAGATCTGACAGAATTTCTAGGAATGGGGATGGAGTTGCTCTCTACGTTAAAGACTAAAAACTAAACTATTAAATTCATTTCACTGCTGGAGAACTTTAAGATGCCTTATAGTAACATAATTATTTCTGGTGATTTCAACACCAATCTACTCAAAGAATTATGTTTAGTAGATGATATTGGAACTCTTGGTGTCATACTAATTAATTTAACCTACTTAATAACTTTTTCTTGTGTGATCCTTCAAAAGTTTTGCTATATATCGGCCCCATGCTTTTCGAGACATGATTTAATATTTACTTAAAATTTTTCACTACATCAGGCAAATCTCTCGTATAACTGTAGAGATTTTCTTTATTTAAATTATAATGTACTATTTGATTAATGTTTGCAGACAGATTTGGAAAATGCATACTACATGAGTTCTGCAAACGAACAATTGGCATTTATTGATAATAATATCCTGCAACTTTATGACGAGACCGTTCCCATTTTTAGAAAAGATGGCATGACAAGCAGTAAGCCATGGTTCTCAGCCCATATCAAAAAAGCCGTCAACGAAAGGGATTTAGCATACTCAAGGTGGAAACGTTTTAAGATACTAGAGTTGCATATTGCTTTTCGTTCAACTAAAAATAAAAATACAGTAAAAGATTTAGATCTTTCATTGGGAAAAAATATTTAACAACTAAATTTGATGTCACTGAATAATAAGACATGGCTAGATCATTGTATTGCTGCTTTTTTTTAAGAGAAAAAACTTTATCCAATGAACAGAAAAGAAGAAAAGGGATTAAGTTCTGTAGACAGGCTGTGAAGAAAGAAAAAAAAATCCTGTTTTCTCATTTATTTTACCAACTTTATTAAAATATATTTAATTTAGTGGTTTACTCCACTCCTGTTTCATAGGCTCGGTATGTTAATAACTTTGCTTTGACGGCGATGTAATATTGTAGAGTACGGTCATCGAATAAGAAAGCAGTTTGATAGGCACCTGAACGATTTGAAAGTAGATTCAAATATATAAAGTAAATGCAATCATATGCTTAGTAGACAAGATAAAAAAACGTAGTATTTGACGTCATTCATAAACTAATGACAATACGCCAGTAACCATCCCGTTGATAAAGTGCAAATATTGTTTTCCTATATCAGCTCTTGTATGAATTATGATGAAACGATGATGTCATGATTAAAATTTAATTGAAATTATCTTTTAGGTGTTAATTTAAAGTATAGATCTTTACAAATTTTCCAAACATTTCTAATGGCTTTCTATGTGTTTTGAATCAAAACTTTTGATTTATTAAGAAAAAAAAAAAACAAAATGCTCTTAAAATCATCATACATGATTTGTTTTAGAAGAATTAAAATTAGTTACAGTTGCTTAAGTAAATTTACATTATATTAAGTGGCAATTTATTTTATAAATGCACTTAAATTCTTTTTTTTTTATATAAATAAATAAGTAATAAATAGTTGATAGATAAATAAATAAATAAATAAACACTTAACAGTTTGTTTTTTTTTGTCAATTTAATAAATAGAATAATTCCCCAATTGTTATTATATATTTTTTTAATTTAATTTGTTACAAATAAATAACCAACACCTTTTTAAAATAAATGTATAAATAAATAAATAAATAGTTTTTTAAATAAATAAATAAATAAATAGATAAAACCTAAAAAAACATTTATTTTATGGCAGAATTGTAATTTACACAGACATGTTTCTTTTTTCTGCAAGATATGAAAATTGTTAAACATGTAACCTTAACATATTTTAATAATCAATTTTTCTTTAATGCTTGCAGTGTTTTTTTGTTTTGTTTACAATTTGTTCATAGAACTTTTTGCTTATTAATATTATAATATTTTTATACATACAAACAAATGTTGTGAGTAGTTCTGTAGGTATCAAGTATATTTTGTGAATGCATTTTATTAACTTAATTGTTGCTTCAACAATTAGTTGTGTAAACATTTCCATTTCAGTTTTTGTAATGCAAAAAGGGCTTTTGAAGATTGTTAGAACCTGACATTTATAATCAGTTTACTCTGGGAAATCATATCGAATAAATTGACCCCTAAGTAACGCTTCAAAATCATCCAGAATATTATCAGTATTTGACTTAACAGGTTTATTGTATTGACAAACTTGAAGCATTCCACTATATCCAGAAAAATGCGCAGTTTGGTGCAGTTTGCACGCTATCATCATCTTTCTTTTAAAAATGATGCCGTAGCTTACGTTACGATGGATGGAGGTCGTTTACGCACATAATCAATGATATAATGACAACCATCAAATTGTTGAAATCAAAATTGTGGGATAAGTTTTATTTTTTAATTTATCGAGCACAAGTTAAGTTTTATAAAATAAGAAGATTGTTTTTATTTTTTCAATATTTCGCCACACCGTTGGTTGGGTGGCATCTTCAGAAAACGGGGTACAAAAATATTAAAATTAAGTTTTTTTTTTTTTCAAATACAACAATAAATTGATAAAAATTTGGATTTTTTGAGTTTGACAAATTTTTTCAATTTATTGTTGTCTTAAAAAAATTTATTATTAATATATTATTATTTTTGTTTCCTGTTTCCTGAAAATGCAACCTATTGCAAAAATAAAAGTAAAAACAATATTCATACTTTAAAAAACTGACCTTGAGCTTGATAAATTAGAAAAGAAAGTTTAATTATAAAGGTCAAAAAACATTAATATTGAATTTGGCGTTAAGTTGACTTCGAAAAGTGGTTCATTGAACCACAGATATGTCAAGTGCTTATTCTTTTAACTTGAAGTTCTATCGGGCTTAAAAAATTACCAAATAATTTATTAAACTTTTTAGCTAACAATAAAAACAATTGCTTGTTTTTTGTTTGGTGTTTTAAAAAATTTTTAGACTTTTTTTTTATTTCTATTACTTCAATCTGTGCTGTGTGAATAATCTGAATAATTTCTTTACAATTGTTTTAAAATGGATAATGACTTTTGAAAGCATATGTGGTTTAAGAAGGCGCTGGCCATATTTTGTCATTAATACAAAACATTTGAGCATCAGCTCGACTTTCAGGTAAATGCAAAATCTTACTTCTTTGGCTTCAGTTTTTGACATTATTTTGTCTCCATTAGAGGGAGTTGAAAGAAAGAGATTACTTGTCAAGAAGTGGATAATTTAATTTTTAAGGTATTCGCTCCGGAGAAAGTCTAGAAAGCTTGATAAATAACTATATTTTAGGCAGGTCATGGAAAATAAAAGAAGCTTAGGCGGTAGCGCACATTGTGTGTTAATATCAGGTCATAAATTACTAATTCCAGGAACGAGGAGCTAGAAATAGGAACCATAATTCCAGTGTTCTGCTGTAATTTCCCTGTTTTAAAATATAATAATGTCAGTAATTTGCTACAAGAAAATTATAACTCAAAATTGTTTCTAAAAAAACAGTTAAAGTGTTGGAGGCCACTTTAACTGTTTTTTATGCAGATATTTTTTTTTTTCATTATTTTTAACAAGTTCTTAATTTCTGTTCTTTTAAGTTAGGATTCTCTTGCACAAAAAACTCCATATTAAATAATTTTCACAAGTGTGCTTTTAAGCAGGTTATCAAAATTTTAAAAATTTTAATATCTAATTTCAGCAACGCTATTTTTTATGTCTCTCCTTAAGTGAGAGAAATACAATAGCAGTAGCATTGATGTAGTCGCCTTTGAATAAATGCTAGTTATAATAAAAAAAAATATTCTACTCTTTTCCTTTGTTTAATATAAAATTTTTCAATTTTTAATTTTTCCCTGACCAGGATTCGAACCATCGATTTTAGAAATTAACGAAATTTTACTTTATTTTCGGCTTTTTGGTTCTTTTTAATTAATTTTCTAAACATTTTTAGAAAGAAGGATGTGGGAATACCGAAAATGCTGCATTTCATTCTGCTAGCGTCTAATTTTTCTTGTTTTCTGTGGAAAACGTCCGCATACATTTGTAAATAATTTTTCTTTCTAAAAATGTTTAGAAAATTAATTAAAAAAACCAAAAAGCCGAAAATAAAGTAAAATTTCGTTAATTTATAAAATTTTTCTCTTGTAAATTATCATAAGAGTGTAACGTACAGCACTGATTTTTGTAAGTTTTTTTTGAGATGTAAGACTCGTTCCTGGATTTTATAATATTGTTGTTAAAGCAACTCTTCTACATCTGAATGTTATAGAAATTATTTAGAGCAAAAATCTACAATATTGAGAGTAGAGAAGAATGATAGCAAACATCCAGTGTGTGCATCTTTCCCAACAAAAAGGGAGTAGGAATGTGTAACAGATCTTTAGAAGAGAGGGCGAATATAAAAAGGTGGTGAGCTGTTTGAAAAATAATTTCTTTAACTAATTTATAATACCTTAAAATACTTTTAATAGGTCCACTTTGAAAAGTCATATCTGAGAAACAAAAATAACTCAACTCTTCCATTCACTAGTGATTATAATAGGAAGAAATAATTTTTAAATTTGTAAGAAAGTTTGTTTTTTCTTAGCACAGATTTAAAAATAAACAACTAAAAAACTGAATGGAATGTTTAAAAGAAGAAATAAATGATTTTAAATAAATAAATATATAAATAAATAAATAAATAGCAATAAATAAATATATAAAACTTAAATTTTATATTCGCACATTTGGAATCGCTTATTTTGAATTAAATTATAAAATTAATTAATTAAATAAATAAATAATTTAATAAATAAATAATTTAATAAATAAATAATTTAATAAATAAATATTTAAATAAATTATTAAATAAATAGTTTAACATAACAAACATTTTTGCAACATAAATAAATAGAAGTTTACGACGAAAAAGAAACATTTTCTTCTTATACGAAAAAGATTTAAATCAATAAATTAAATAAATAATTAAATAAATTAATAAATGAAATAAATAATTTTCAATAAATATTTTAAATAAATAAATAAATTAAATTATGGTAATAAATAATTTCTATTATTGCAAATGATAGTTTTTTTTTCATTTTCAATCATTCATACGTTCCTGTTGAAATTTCAGCTCCTGTTGAAATTTCAGCTCACATATGATATGGCTGACAAAACTGATATACCAGTCGTTGTGATCTTTCTGTTTTCTTCATAATGCCCTTCTTATAGTATTGACGTATAGAACGTGATAGTTTATCATAATTCATGGCTGGACGATTTTTTCGCTTACCCCACAATTTGGCAACTCTGACTGAATCCTCAATTTTAAAAATGCCCTTGCTGCGATCAATCCAACGTATTGCTGTGCCATTGATATGGGGTGCCGCTAAAAGTTCTTTTAAAAATTGCCATAAATGTATGTGAGATCCTCCGTTGCGGTTACCAGTACGTTTAACTGGCGTTATGGTAGTGACTTCTGTGTTATTATTATTATTATTATGATTTGTTGTATTGTTATTAATATTATTTATACAATTGGAATTCGTATTAATTATCTCATCGATATTTGCAAATTGGCCATTTGTTGGTAAAATTGTTGGTTGTTGTATTGTATTTATGCTAGTACATGAGTTGGTAAGAAAATCATCTTTGTCTGTTGTTGTAATTTTTAATAAAAAGTTTTATGAATTAAATGTTGTTGTTGCTTTGGTTAAAAATAAATTTCATATTTACCTTCATTATCTTCTTCCATGCCATTGTTGTACGCATGCTCTAAATTGTTATTCCAGATGTTTTGAGACTGTTCTATTTGATGTTGATTTGTATTTTTCAAAAATTCGGGTGAATATGTTAGTTTCCATATTTCCAATTGAGCATGCAATGTACTACCACACTAAAATAAATGTAAAAGAACACAAATTAAAAAAGAATTTATTAGGTAATTTTTTATAACTCATATAAGCTATCAAAACCGTTTGCTGTTTATTACAAATACAAAAATAAATTTCAAAAAAGCCATGTCACTAGGTATGCTTTACTTAAGGAACGTGAAATTACTATAACTGCTTATTTGGCTAATTAATATTCTCTTCTCTTGATGAAGCTTTAATATCCTTTAGATTTTTTAAACTTGACATTTACCATAAACAATACAAACTTAAAAATCATTAAAACTAATAATGAGGACAAAATCGCCCAATAACGGGCAATGTGTTTTGCTAGTACGAGTATAAAATCAGAATTCCGTAAAACGAGCAAAAATGTACGTTAATTTGGAAGGTGATTATATGACTAATATAATTTTACCTGAGCAGTAACACAGTTCAATTTCGGTGTTACGTGTCGGCGTTTTTAAATATCACATCGAAATTTTAATTTGGAGGCGTACAAAATTTATCAGCTCTGGTCTTCTCTTTCGGCATATCGGTATATAAAACTATATTTTCTTTACATCTGAGGTATAGGTTCGACAATTTTGTAGAATATGTTATGACAAATATTTTTGTAAAGCATTTAATCCTCTAACTTTTTCGCATAACGGCATTTTGTAGCATTATTCTCACAAATCGTAAAAAATATCCAGAAAAAGGAAAAGTACGTGGATAAAATGTTCTACTAAAATGTTGGCCATAAATTTTGTTATAAACTACTACAGACTATATATACATATACTTAAAGTCCAGGGACTTTTTAGGATTGTTAAATACCGAATTATACTTAAGGTAAATCTCTTAAAATTTAGTTTTAATTTAAACATAGCTAGTTTCGCGAAATTGTTTTTCACATAGACACTTATGCTGTTATGTAATTTTAATATACAAGCTCTGAATCGGCGCAACACCTAAATGTAAAATCTAAATAAATCTACTTCGAAAAATGTGTAGTTTTTTCTAATGCAGCCACATCTTGGTTTTCTTAAAGAAACCTCTTATACTTCAAAAATTCGCTAGCCGCCTAATGCTTTCCAATATGTTTAACTTTTACGGATTTTATAGGATCGCTTATATTGAATTAAACAAGTTCAGTTTGCTTATATGATACAAACACTGCCGTAATTATTTACTTCCGATCCATAATGAGAGTCCACTTCAAGATAGTGTTACCATTCTTAAATTTTCAAAATAAACTTACGGCCGGAATTCTAAATAAAAGCCCTACAAAACGGATTGTTATTATAAAATTTTTTATATATTTTATTGTTTTACTTTTGAACCAATAGCATTCCCCAAACATTGCAGAGAATTCTACAAGAATATTGAATATTTAAATAGAAGTAATCTGGAACTTACCGAGTGTTAAAAGCTCGAGGAGGTATTTCAAAAAACTAATAAATTAGCTTTTATAGTATTATTCTTTTTAAGTTAAAGAAGTTTGTCTGCGTACTACTCAAGTGATCAATTTTTCCAAAAACTATGACAATATTGTTCTTATTTTGACTAATTGTTTTTTGTAAATGTAATGGCAGTACGAAAGTACGATGTGCTTGGGCATTGGTGGCCATTGCTGTAATAAATTTTTAGCGTTAAGTATCAACATACAAAAGATTAATAAAAATATTCAATATAAAATGTTAGGTAAAAGTAACCTTAAGTGTACTTTCACGATAAGTATATTAATAACTGATACTTTTAGGTCATTTACTTCAATAACGTCATAAGTCAATATTTTAAATTTTGGAGTTAATCATACAGAATTGTTCGCCATTTCATGCTTTATATTGTTTATAAGTTTCATATTTACGTCTTTGGTACTTTCCACGTTTTAAGAGAATAAGTCGTTATTTAATTTCATGTTTGGAAACTTTGATTGTCAATAAGAACGCGACACATTTTGAGTTGTGGAGTAAACTTCATAACGTAAAGATCAATCATATCACTTTCTAAAACATTGTGACTGTATATATGAAAAAAAGATATTTTTTTTAAAATGTATCGACTTTTCGTATATAAAGTATTATTTTTAATTATGGCTGTGTTGATGAAAAATGTTAAGTGAAACTCCGTTTTTCTTTTCAGAAATAACGACATATTTTAGCTTACGACACAGTATCGGATATATTTTTACAGCAATAATGTCATAATTTAAACATCTCACATAGATTGTCAAAGACCTCCCCTTTAATATATAATTGATGAAAGTTTTTTTCAATGGTTTTTTTTTTTGTTATGAATCATTTTACTAATTGTAGAGGGAAATAAGCAGTCTGATATATTTATCGATGGTGAGAACAAGTCAAAACTTAAACTGCGATTATCTCGAAATGAATATTTTTGAGTTATGACGTTCTTACAGTAAACGAGCGTTATGAAATTGAGAAGTTTTCGAATACAGTCACTTCAGTGATTTACAGAACACCAAACAGTGAATTATGTATTAAAGTTTTTTCTTTAGGTGTCAAATATATCCTTGAAGAAAAAAGAATATAGATTTAGAAATATTGAAAAACGTCGAAATTCCTTATTTTTCATTATCAATCTCAATTCGTATTTTCGTTCGCTGTCGTTTAATTTGTGAGTAAGAAAAATATTATTTACTATAATTAGTGCACACTGGTTTTAAGCGACTCCAAAACAAGTACAATAAAACTTGCGATGTTTAAGACCCCGCTATAATAAAACAAGAAAATTTAAGAAAGTGTAGTGTTTTATGGTTATTTTTACAGTTTTTTTTTTAATAAACGTGGCAAGCTTTTATGACTCAAGCATTTTAGAACTTCTTCTCTCATGAATTAAGTAATTTTCGATTAGATCTGAAAATGCTTATTGCATGACTTATATCGCTAAAAACAAAAAAGGTAAATAATCTAAAGTACAAAAGAAAAAACATCAATATAAAACAGAATTTATGTCTTGAATAATATTTGTATTAAACATTAGAAAACTAAAATATTTTAGAGAATTTTGAAACTTTGCCTTTCGTGGATATCAGAATCATGAATCGAATTTAGCTCTAACAAAAAGACCAAGTTCTTGGTCTAAAACATTAAACTGGATTCAGAGTTTATTTCTTACACTAGTTTTTTTTAACTACAAACATGAACTGATATTTTTTGCCAGCAATTATATTTTTAAACAAACACATTATTAAAAAACAAAATATAATAATTTTTTCCCACATACTATTTTCTTACACAGCTATTTATCTTTGTGTCCAGCAAAAGATTTTAACTAATCAAAAAATCAAGTTTATAAAACCATTCAGTCATTTAAATAAAATATAATAAAAATTAAAAAGAAATAAAAAACTAAATCAGAGATACGAAAAAAATAATAATAAATTATATACTGATCATACACCAAACTAAAATTGGACTGCTCTTATATGTATGAATTTTATTAGTTTGTATGCTTGTGCATTTATTTTAAAAATTTTTGTACAAGTACAAGTGAATTTCTGGTCCAACTTTAGCTTTTGTTACTTTTATTTCTTGTTGTTCATAATCATCATTATGAATCATTATTGTTTTAATAATGATCTTTGTTACAATTTGCTCATTATGACGACTCACTTTCACCTTGCAATGTCGTGGCTGGTCGTTGTCTTACATTACATTTAATTTTATTTCTATTTTTTTTTCGTTTCTTCATCGCTAGTCTTAATTTAAATTGTACTTGTTTCTAATAAGTCTAGCCATTGGTACTTAAAGGTTTCTTTACCTAAGTTACTAAGGAAAAAAACTAATACTGTAACGATAAAGTAACAACAAATAAAACCTTCTATTTTTATTTTGTGTCATGCAGCTTGAGCACACCAGTTAACAACTGCATGCCTTTGTTTTGAAGTTTTTTTATTGTTATTGTTATTTACATTCCAATTATTTGTATATATATTTCATTGATTTCTTTGTTTACAAATTATTTAAAAGCTCTGCACAGTGGTCTGTTGCTATATAAGTTCTTGAAAAATATAAGTTTAAATTAAATTGATATAATTGAATAGGTAAATAATATTGGAATTATGATATTTAATTTGTAGTTTTGAGACTTACAGTTCTAGTCAAAATTTAGTGCCTTATTCTTATTCGATCGAACGGCTAGAATATTTGTAATGGTAGTAAAAATATTTATTATAAAGAACAACAAATGGCATTCTGGATTTTAACTGAAAACTCTTTTTGTTTTAGTTTATAATTCAACGCGTTATGTTTTATTCTAATGAATGGATTTCAACATCTTTCCTAGCTAAAAGGATACTGCTTGAAGACCAAAAGAACTTACATATGGATTACCAAGCAAACGAGCTGTTATATTGCGCTTAGTTTTTGTCATTTATGATCATCATAATTAGATTGAAGCAAGAATTATGCTGCCAAATTAAGCAGATTTGCTTTAAAAATCCGTAACTAACTCACAGACGTAAATTTTTACCAATTCACAATTTAAACAGACCTGTCAAGTGGCCTCGAAGGTCATACGAAGGTTTTAGATTTATTTATTCGGGGCCACGTGAAGTAACTACCTTCTGCTAATAAATCAGTTAAGCCCTTGGAGGCCAACATTATGCATTTCATTTATGAGACAGCCAGCAATGGAAGAAAAATGTGGGCTCGAAATTATTGCCAAATGTATGTAAATATCATGTATTGGTCTTTTAAATAAACACATTTTTATTATAAAAAATTAAATTATTAATAGTAAGTTTATTAAAAATTTTGTGATAAGTTTCTTCAAGAGCTAAGTAAGCGGTAGCGAAATGGCCATCAATACTTACTTTCACCCTCAATAATTAATGTCGGTGATTTACAAATTTACAACCAGAATAAAAACTAGCACGTTATAATTTTTAAAATTGATTAATTTCATGAAATATTTTCCTGGTTTAATTTAATTTTTTTTGTGTTATTAAATTTAAAATTATATTGGGTTAAAAAATACTTGTCTTAAAAGCTGTATCTTACGCTAGCAGCAAAAATAATACTGCTTAGATATGAGTATGTGTGAATTATTAAACGTAGCAAAAAAGAAATGTAACTAAAAATTATTTTTTGTCAAATTAAATTATTTTCATATTCTTGAAATCTTTAATTTTTGCCAAATAAATATTATTTTAAATACTTCTTTAGCACAGGCGTTTGCTATTTTTTTATTTTAATAATTTATATAATTTTAATGTGTTAAGGCCCACTATGCAATATAGGCTACCGTTAAAGCAACACATATGAGTCAATGTATATTATGAGTGTTTGTTATGGCAGTTTCACTAAACAACCTTCACACATTCTTTTCTTTACCTTCAGCCATGACCACAGTTACTAAATTCGTTATATTTTTATTTTCACATTTACTTTTCTTTCTGTTTTTTTTTTTTTTCTTTCAAAATGTAAGAAACAACAACGAGCTGCAATAAGATGAGTAACAAAGTTTGCGGTTGCTTCTTAAGTCTTTCAATTAAAAATAAAAAGTCAGTGAGCAAGAGAGAGGTCAGGTTTGTGTCTTAAGTTTTTAGTTTTTTGTTTTCTTTTTGATTGTTTGGACTTTTTAAACCAAATTTACAGTTTGTTTTGATTTTGATATTTACGATTTTTTATTTAATTCTTCTTCTCTTTTATATAAAATTTAATGGAAGACATTTATGAAAAAAGCTTTCATTTGCTGTCATTTATTATGCATTCGTACTCTTGTGCTTTTATATTTTGCTTTGTTTTTTTTTCTTACTTAATTAAATAAATTAAAATGACCGCGTTATATGTTCTTTAAATTTGCTGTTTAAGTTAAAAAAAAAAAAAAATGAAATAAAAAAATTAAATAAAAAAATTAATTATTTAACTCTTAATATTTATTTTTATTTTTTTTTTTTGCAATCACGTCATTATAAAGATGTCTCAACAAAATTTCTCTGCAAACTTTTAAGTTTACTTTTATCTCTTTTACTCTCTTGAACATTTTTACTTTCTCATTCTAAACACTCAGGCCTGACATAAAAATAGTTTTAAAAGCTTACATGAATACACATTTGGCAACTATTTTATGCGGTACGACCTTGTCTTATTTTAAATACACATACAACTTAATAACTTGCTTTGATTTAGCATAGTTATAAGTTATTATGATATAGTTTTCTCAATATTATAATAAATTCTTTGTTTTGCTTACCTCGGGTATTCTGTTAATAAATTGCTCTTCCGTAAGTTGCAATAACTCGGCACCATTTTCTTTGAATTTATTTTCGATATCATTAATAATTGGCAATTTGTATTGTTGGAGGGTGGATCGTAGCCATGCGTGTACTTGATTTGTTGACCAAACTGAGGGATCTGAAATTCCATTAATTAAAATATTATTTTTAATTTGAAAATTAAAATAGTTATGTTTAGTCATTGTTTAATTAATGCTGGTAATTAAAAGTTATATTCATTTCTAAACAAACACTTTTTTTCGAGTTTAAATTATTTGGCTGTGAATCACTAAAGTATTCTGAGTTATTTTTTAATTTTATAAGTAATTAAATTTAAAAAAAAATTAATCTGACCACAAAATTTTTTTTCTTTTAATAAAAATATGTGTGATTTTGTTGTTGTTGATTAGATATTTTTAAAGTAGATTAAATAAATGGCTTGATTTACTTCACCCCATAGATAAAGTAATGTCATGCTAATGTACATCAGGAGAAAAAGTGTTAATAAAAGTAACTTTTCGGCACACATTTTTTCTAAATTATTGAATTTTCTCGAAATAAGTTTAAAAGTTTAAGTATTTTTCTTATTGGTATCTTAGGTGAAAGGTCTTTTGATATTGATTTTGTAGTGAGCGGTACCATGGATTCTATTTTTGAGTAAGTTATCTTTTATTTCATAAATGTGGTGGCAATTGTTTCACTGGACAAGTAATATGGACGTTATTGTCCTTGTTGCAGACATCCTACTATTCTGAATTATATGAGCTCTTAGACATAAAGATTTTACATATTAAAGGATGTATACTTTATCCCGTAGATTTCATGAAAGGACTAGCTGTCAAAAGCTCTGTCATACTTCGCTCAATTTTTGACATTTATGATTAGCATACTGTGAAAACAAATTACAAGGAATAATTAAACGGTGCAAAGACGCCACTGAATTTTACGTGATTATAGTCATTTTAGGATTAACGGGTTTATAACTAAACATAATTGCGTCATATTGAGTTACAGATATCTAGAAGAAATCCTACAGACTCAATTAAATCTAGAAAATGCACCATTTGGAGCGGTTTATACACTAGTGGCATCATTTTACTTTATCTTTTCAAAAATGAAGAATCAGACTCTAGAGTGTCCTTAGTGTCCTTTGTAAAATCTTTGATATAAAAAAGCTCAATAAATCTGTTTTTCAATATTTTTCAAATATTTTTTCATTGTTAATTATGAGTTTCGATTATAATTTCCATTTTTGGTTAACTTTTTCAACAGATTAGACTTTTTGAATGATAATTTGATTTATTGATAGAATTTCAGATGTTATTAACATTCTGATATAATATTGTTACGTTTTACCCTTTTAGGCAAACGTACGGATTCTTTTGATTGCAAATACCACTGTGGCTAAATTCTGTCTTCGAACTTTATGGCTTTCTCTGGCTATACTTCTGGATCCTACCGGTCTTGTGAACCCTTGGTCTCGTATTTACTAAACATGCGTTACCACCACAAACGCAGCCATCCACGCTACACTACTGTGTTACTCCGGCGAGACATGAACTACTCGATGCCTTGTTTAGTAACCTTAACCATTCACAGACATCTCCACTACTCCTTTTATCCAAGCCAGTCATCCCCTTTAATCCAATAGCCACAATACACTTCTGCCATACACTTGTTGTTACGCTGTTACACTTCCCCGCGCTAACCGCTAGTGCTCTTACTTTTTTATTATAAAGGGCTTCTTGACAATTATCTGTTACTCCTTTTATTAAATTAGACGTCTCCACTAAATTGTCTGCCATGGCTTCACACAATAATTGCCTTTTGCCTCTCGGGAGGTTTGTACTGCTGTTTATTAATTCTAATTGCTTATAACAATTATTATTTTTTCTTGCACGCATGTCCGAATGCGGTATCGAAGAACTTAGGACCCTCTGCTTTGTAGTACGCACCTCTACCAACGCAGCCATTGAGGCTGCTCAACTTTTGTTGGCTAACTTGTGGTTTTGTTATTCCGTAAACACACCATTGGTTGTTGAATTAACTTTATTCACCACACTCATACGGAAACAACTACAGGGGTTGTCAGATTTTATTATTCGTAACAATATGATTCACAGTTTTTCTTGTGAAAATAGTGAACTTTACTTTTATTAAGAAAATATTGTTTTCAAAAAACATTTGGAAAGATGAAAACAGATGCATTTTTTGTCTTTATTTTTTGTTTAGCAATTTTTGAATTTGATAAGAAAAATTGCCCAAACTTGATTTGAATATTCGGACTATACGGACCAGAAACGTTATATGTATAGACGGAAATTACGTATGTCATGTAAACTGGAGGAGTTCACATCATTATATAGAAAAAAATCTAAACATAAAAACGCTATGAGAAATTTTTTACTAATAATTTATAGAAGAAATTTAATACTAATATAATATATTTAATACGAATAGTAAAGTGGCAAATTGATTTGACGGAATCAGTCTTTGTCATCTAAAATCTACAATGCTCCAGTAGTTGAATATATTAAAAAAAAATTTATAAAATAGTCCATTTTTCTCTTGCCCTATTAAAACACATATTTGTTAACACACCAAATAACGTCTACTCACCCTGCGATATCTGCAGCTTAGCGCACGTAGCATCAGCTTCACGTTTTGCATGTTCTAGTGCTAATGAAATAACTGGTTCGAAATTATCACGAACCTCTTCTAAGCCACCAATAAACGACTCCAGAGCCAAAGGCTTCAGATTGTGTAGTTTTTGGAACGTTGTATCTTCCAAATATTCACGCAATAATTGATGATCGACTGTCTCCGTTGAGGCAGAATTCTGTGTCTTCTTTAAGTCATTAAACGTTTCAATATCTGATTCGAAAGGTTCTGATTTAAAGTCGAAACCACTGCTGCAATTGCTGTAACTGGACTGTGGTGTTGGTGTGTCACAGCTGGATTCGGATGGTGAGGGTGGTAAAATATGTAATTGTTCCTGTTTAATTGTTTGAACATCAATGGATGGACATGGAGAGGAAACAGCGTTATATAAAGAATTACGAGATGAACTTAAGGATTCGTAACAGGCGGAAGATAAAGGTGAGGGTGTGCATTGAGCTTGAGAAAAATTATATTCCGATTGAGCGGGGCTAGATTGCGGCGAAGGATAAATATGACCAGGATAAGCGGGTGGTGGTATTAATTGATTTTGTTGCGTTTTAAGTGGAAAATAACTTCCATAGATTTGTTCCTGTTTAATTGTGTTGAGTGAAGGACATGAAGACCAGGTGTGTTCGATTTTTATGTCGGGTACTGCAAGTGAACTGACTTTATTTTGTTGTAAAATTGGCTGCTGTTGTTTTTGTGTCGTTGTATCAAAATTGTAAACTGTTGTAGGTATATTATATGTGTGATTCGTTTCGTTTATATTTGTCGTTGTTGTTGCTGTTGTTCCTGCTAGTACATTGTTACATTCCTGAGGTAGTAATGATAGATCAAAATTATCTGTATATGTTGCATAAGCATCATTGCCAGTTGTACTCGTTGCTGCTGTAAACTGTGACTGTTGGTGTTGTTGCTCGAAATCATAAGGGATTGTTGATGACTGAAGGAGTGGTGTGACCAAACTGCTACCTGGTTGAGGCATCTGAAATAAAAACGAGTATTTATATAGTTAAAGAATGTTTATAATGTAAATTATTTAAATATTAACTGATTATGTGAAAAAATTTTAGTTATTTATTAAAAGGATGGCGTGAACCCAATAATAAAAATTATTACAGAAATATGTAGACCCAGAAAAAAATTTACAAAAGGTAATCGAGTGCGGAATTAATCAATTGTGGCGGAAGTATTACCCAACCTCATTACGAACCTAATAATTTTAACAAGGCATAAGACTTTTATAATGAAGTACTGAGAACTGATTACATTGATTATTGTAGGAAATAATGACGAATATTAGTACGTATTTAAAGGTGATCGCTTTCAACTTAAAGAAGTAGTTTAATTACTACTTCCTTTTTTTGCGAACTAATGTAAATGGCTATCACAAAAGTAGATCATTATATGGCAAGTAGTTTTAACGTAATGTCTAATTTTTGTTATTTTCAGGCACTAATTTTCTAGGAACATAAGAATCATAACAAAAAAAAGTTTTTATGCAATTTCTCATGTTATCTTAAGGAAAAGTCTTATTTAAATTGACAACTTTGCGGTTAAAAAATTTTTAGTATAATTTATAGCATATGTCTAAGAAGATGAGAAAAATTTCAAGGTTTAAATTTATTTAACACAGTTCTAAACTTTTTATTATTTAAAGATTTCTGTAGCTTAATGAGGTCAAATTAAAATTTTATATATATTGTTACGAATGTAAGATCTGGCAACCCCTGTTGTTGTTATCCATATGAGTGTGGTGAATAAGTTAATTCAACTAATGGTGTGTATATAGAATAATACCAAAATTAGCCAACAAAAGCTGAGCAACCTTGATGGTTTCGTTGGTAGACTAAACAGGAGATCATGAGTTCGATCCCATCTTCGGACATGCCTACAAGG
The DNA here is from genome assembly GCA_916610165.2 of Gymnosoma rotundatum. Taxonomy (NCBI): domain Eukaryota; kingdom Metazoa; phylum Arthropoda; class Insecta; order Diptera; family Tachinidae; genus Gymnosoma; species Gymnosoma rotundatum. The sequence goes on from OU744336.1 coordinate 29,576,076, forward strand.
GAAAATAAAAAATGGTTGTAATGCAATTAAAAATTGAGAAGCAGGAGTACAAACCTCCCGAGAGGCAAAAAACAATTATTGTGTGAAGCCATGGCAGATAAAATTAGGGGAGACGTGCAATTTAATATAAGAGTAACATATAATTTTCAAGAAGCTCTTTACAATAAAAAGTAAGAACGGTAGCGTTTAGCGCAGGGAAGTGTAACAGCATAACAATAGTGTATGGCAGACGTGTGTTGTGGCTATTTGATTAAAGGGGATGACTGGACATGCCTCACCGGAGTAACACAGTAGTATAGCGTGGATAGCTGCGTTTGTAATAATAACGCATGTTTAGTAAAAACGAGACCATGGGATTCACAAGACCAGTAGGATTAAGAAGTATAGCCAGAGAAAACCATAAAGTTTGAATGCAGAATAATTAGCCACAGTGATATTTGTAATCAAAAGAATCCGTACGTTTGTACAACAAAAGGGAAAACATTACAATATTAACGAGGGCAAAGTTTTCATCTCTGTTTGTTTTATAATTAAACTTTTATTTAAATTTTTTGGTGTGGCCCTTGCACAAGTATATTTAGTTTGAATTAAAAAAATATTTAATATTATACCGCTGATTTAAGTAAACAGCTAGTCTGTAAAATCTCTCAATAATTTAGTTTAAAAAGCAGTGATAGGTGGTCAATCTTGAATGCAAGGTACGTGTAGTTCTTCTTTTCTAATTTATTAAGCACTAGGTCAGTTTTATAAATAATAAAAATTTTTTATTTATATTTTCAATATTTCGCCACACCTTTGGGTGGCATCATCAGGAAACAGGAAACAAAAAATTAAATTTTCTTTTTTCAAAAATAACAAAAATTAAAATGAAATTATTTTTTCAAACAAAAACAGAAAAATTAAAAATCAAACGACAAAAAACTCAAATATTTAAACATTTACATTTTTATAAATTTAAAACTCAAAAAACATTCAAGTAAAATAACTCAATAATTTTAAACATTTACATTCTTATAAAAATTTTAAAAACAGAAAACATTCAAATTACTTTAAAATTTTAAAAAACTTAATACAAATACATTAACATAAACTTTCACGATAGAAATATTACAAGCAATCATATACTCTCAAACGTTAATTAATTTTTATGCACTAAATGTCTATAACATTGCGCAACATTATCAGTATCAGCCTTAAAGTTTATTCTTTTTGTTGTTGGTATTTTAATTATTTGTAACATCTCTAACATATACCGACGCTTATAATTATTTTCTATATTTAAAACAGATGCATCTTCAAAGTTAGGATAATGATTAAATCTGGCACAATGGGAAGATAATGCAGTTTTTTGTGAATTAGTTTATTTTTTGTCCTACCTACATATTCCTTATTACAATTCTCACTATCATTACCATTACAAGGTATTTTGTAAACTACATTTGACATGTCCCATTTTTTAATCTTATCTTTTGTTTTACTAAATAATCTATTTAAAGTATTATAAGTTTTGTATGCCATTTTATATTTATCCCCATCAAAAATTTTTGATTTTTCAATCCTTTCTGCTATTTCTGGTACATAAATTAAAGACTTGTAAACTTTAGTTTCTGTAACATCTCTTGTATTATTTGCTCTTCTAAACCTTAACTGTTTAAACAAACTATTTATCACTCTCATTGGAAAATTATTATCAATTAATATCTTTTTAATTTTATCTTTATCTTTAGTGCTTAATAAATTAGAAAAGAAAAATTATTTAAAAAGGTCAAAGAAACATTTACATATAATTTGTACGTGTAGTTCTTTTGCCAAATTCTCTTCACCATCGTTTTCTTAGCCAGAAAGGTAAAGAGAATATTTAAAATTATAAAAAAAAAATTAAAAAAGTTGTAGGGAACGAGCAAAAAAAATAAAATTTTCCAAATTTAAAAAGAAAATTTGAGAATTTTATACATAAAAAAACTCATTTATCTGTTTGGTAAAAAATTTTTGACCGGTCAAAATTTTCCTTGTACGTAATTTGATAGTTAGAGAGCCTGAACGGTCTTAATTATAATTTTTACTACGACAACGTTGTGTTGAGTTTTTAAAAATATAAAATTTTCAGACAAGTTGTTAATGAGTTGCCATATCGTATAGTGTTTGCATAATAAAATTGTGGCTCTAAATTTTAAACATTAATTATTTCATAAATTGAAATATAGTATTGCAAAAAATTGGAATAGAAATTCCATAAATATCATTATTTAACGATTCCACATCATCTAATTTATGAAACAATATGTTAAGTTAGCCCTTTATTCTTTTTTGTCAATATCGTTTTTCTGTAATTCTTATTTCGGTAAAAAGTAATAGGATTTTTTGTATGTGTATTTAAATAATTATTACCGGAAACAGAATTCTTGTTTTGCCATCCATTTCGTTTTATTTTACAATTTGTGTAATATGTAATTTAATACCAGGAAAAGGAATGTATTACATGTATCAGCTGTGATTTTACGGAAAAGGTTTTCAAAATTAGTGAAACGGGTGGATAATGCATAAGAAAACTCTAAGTAAAGATAGTTTGCTCCGAAAGAAGAGGGTGAATTTGACTTTAATTTTTTTTTAGATGGTAAGAAATATTTAAAAAGAAATTCAATTTTATAGAAAGCAAGTTTTCGATGAAAATGCACTAAAATTAAAGATAAAAACACAAGAAAATTCTTAGCTGAAATCAGGTATGCCTCAATGCTCAAGATTTGCTTTAAGTAAAAAATCGATTTTTCTTCTGTAATGAACTACACAAAGTGCTCTTTCAGATCCGTTGCTTAATACTAAAGGTACATGGGGTAAATTAACCGATATAAATGTTCTTAGTTTCGCATAAGTTAATGAAATACTGTAGATGTTATTCACTTATTTCTTAAGTAAAGTAAAGTTTTAAAGTTCTTTACATATTTAAAAAAATCAAGCAGAGACTGCATCCTTTTTTCTTTGCTTTTTCTTAAAAATTAATTATTTTCTTGTGTAAAAAAAAAATAGCTCACACATTGACCTGAATACCAATTCACTCAGTAGCTTTTGAGTGATGGAGAAAACATATAGACAATTCCAAATAAAGGTGTTTTTATTCTAATTCAATAAAATATTGCACCATAAACAAAAATATCAAAGAGTGTTTTCGTACAGCAATGCTTCTTTTCTATGTCACATAATAATGCAAAACTTTAAAAGTCCATTAGCCAAGTTAACATAAAATTTATGTAATTCTTAACAAAATAATTTTTAAATTAAAACTTCAGCATGAAATCAAACAATTTTTTTTTAATACTTGCATTCAGATTTCATATTCAATCAAGTTATATTCTGAATAGAAAAATTCCAATTTTATTTTAATAAATTTATGCTATTTTTACTCACACACATATTTTTTGTTATTTATAAATAACTATTTAACACACACTTACCAAAAAAAAAAAATGATTTTGTTAATTATTCTATTGTTTATTTTAAGCTGATATTATTTTTGCAATAAACTGTTTCTTTTAGTGAGATCATTATGTGTTTGTTACAAAAGGGTTTTTTTTAATAAAATAATATAAAACAAAAATAATATAAAAATTCACACCTTTGTTTTCTTTGTGGAGATATAGATTTTAAAACTTATGATTAAATCTTTTAATTTTAATGTTAAAATTAAAAAAATAATTATTTTGATTTTTCTATAAATTATTTAAACAACTTTAAATTAAAAACAACAATAAATAATTAAAATAAACGCCAAAATATTTAAAGCAATTTAGCACTAACAAAAACTGATTAAAAACTTAACGAAAAAAGTTAGGCGCGAAGTACATTTTCTTAACGTTATGCCGGTAAAAAGACAACTAAATAAAAAGAATATTTGCTAACATTTATCAAGTTTTTAGCAGCAATATAACTAAACTACAAAACACCCCGACAAACAAATAACCAACCAGTCTACAATTTAAACCTTTTCACAGAACTTGTAACAAACACAAAGAAAAAAAAGCAAAAAACCCTAATAAAATATACAATAAACAATATTAATTAATAATGACGTTAAGAAATCACAAATATGATGGTATAATTCTACAGTCATTTGATACAAATGAGAATAAGAGTAAAAACCCAAAAAGGTGGAGAATAGATTTCTATTGTGATTTTAAACAAAAGCTTCTATTTTTTTTTTCATAAATTAACCTGTAGAGAAAAGAAAAGCTTTTGTTTATTTATTAATTGCAAATCAAAATTTATAATTTTGCAAAAGTTTTATTTTATGCATGTAAGTGCTCGTACTTATGAACTATTAGTTGCCATCATAGTCACTGACTGGTTTTTATAAATTACGTTGAATGACTATACAGGCATTAGGCAATACCAAATTAAACAATAATAGTGACGTTTCACAATAAATTATTTCAATAGATAATATATCATTTTGCCCCATATTTTTAAAACATTTTGTATTTGAAATCTAAACTTAGATTAGTAAACGTTTAAAAACCTGGTAATATTGCTTGGAAGATTCTTTCTTAATTAAATGTTGTATCTAGAGAAATCAAACAATGCTAAGTTAATTATCATAAAAATAAGTTTGGTTAAGTATAGGGCAAGAAACCTTCCTAATTGGAAAAGATTGCTGTGAATCAATATCAAATATGTGTTAGAAAAAGTAACCGTATTCTTGTCAACAACTGAAATGTAATTAAATATATTTAAAGATATTTTTTTTTGGTAAAATCAATAGTATCTAAACTCTGCCACAATATAAACAGTGAAGGGTAAAACCGTTAATATATTCGCCAAAATTAACAAGTATTTTTTTTCTTTAAGATATAAGATACAAAATAAAAGTTAATATTTAGACAGTTTCCATTACATAACAAAATTAAACATATACATTTACCTAGATGTCATTTTAATAAATTTGACTAGTTTTTATTTTCTTACAGGTACAAATACTTTGATATTAGAACTTTTTACATATTTCTACATAATTTTCAGAAAAATTTCAAATAATTCCCTATATTCCACCTGTATTCTGTGTAGGGTTGCCAGATAGCCCGGAATGGCCTGCTTTGTCCAGTTCTGGTGCGAGTTACCAGTTTAAATAAAAATTGTACAGTTAAAAAACTATTTATTAAATCCTTAGAAACAATTTTTTTAAATATAATTTAAATTAATATTTTATACAGACAAAAATTTATACAATTCAATTGTACGAATGAGTAAGTTGAATTTTTTTCCTAACACTTACCGAAAGATATTCCAATTGATAAGATATGGTTAATCGTTTTGCAAAAATGCGATAAAGTAGAAAATCTATATAAATTGATCCATTCGTTTTTTGTGAGAGGATTATAAGTATTTTAACTAATCTTTGCTCGACCTAATAAAGGCTGAGTAAATAAATTTTAATAAATTTTATTGAAAGGTGCCAAAAATTTTTGAGTAGAACTAAAAACAAGAGTTACAAAATTTCATTAATAAAAATATAAAAGATATGTATGTGGCAACAAAAAAGGATATGAATAAAATTTAGCTTTTTTAATTATAAGTTCATTTCTAAACTATACAGTTATTTTTTTTTAATCCAGGTGAATTTTTTCATTTTCCAGCTATTTTACTGATATCTGGCAAGCCTAATTCAGTGCCAAAATTCAAAAAGTATACTTCTGTGGTAACCACAAAATCGGTGAGTTGTGTTTTAAAAGGCAAACGTATAACTTAGCATATATAAAGGAAAACTTTTCACCACGTGAAGTATCCCTAAACAATTAAACTAACACCACCATGTTTAATAATAGGTCCGCCAAAGACCACAGTTTCGGCTGTGTGGCCCGTAGCGCCATCCTGTTGAAACCAAATGTTGCCAATATCCTCCTCTTCAATTTTTGTGAACTAAAATTTGTTCAGCATGGCCCGATAACGATCCTCATTGACTGTAACGGCCACTGCTCATTTTTGAAGAAAAATGGCCGAGTTCCGCCTCTAGGCCATAATCCGCACCAAACAGTGACTTGTTTTGAGTACATAGGCTTTTCAATGTATCCGTGCGGGTTTTCTGTGCCCCAAATGTGACAATTTTGCTTGCATACGTACCCGCCAAGATCAAAATGAGCTTCATCTGAAAAGATGATTTTTTGGCAAAATCGGCGTCTTAATGTCGCAATATTTTCCAGCGTTGTTCAAGCGTATAGACATCTATATTCGTTCAGTGGAAGGATACAACTAATTACCCGTAAAATTAGACATGAGCTAAAAGTTACCATTCACGAAATAAGCACTAGTTGAGAAGAAAAACGTTATATTGCGGACACTTAGTTTGTGTTGCAAGCTGCAGTTTTTCTTTGGGACGATGCCAACAGTAAGCTTTTGTGTCTGATTATCATCGAATAATTTTGGGATCTCATGTGACCATACAACCTCTTCCAGGTCTTTATCGTCTACTTTTTTCGTTTAAGTTGAACCCTAGCATTAAGCTAAATTACAGCAGGGTTTTCTGGCTAAAGGAAGCAATCATTCTTATTTTTTTTAACCTCATACGGTCTATACGCTTTCGCCAAGTTTTAGATGAGCAGCTGCTTACCGAGGGATCTTTAGTTTATCACCATAATAGTTTATCATGTCGAACTTCGCATTGGACAGTTTCTTTGGAAATACTTTCCAAATGAAATAACTCCCAATACATAAACTCCAAATAAAATAAGTCCCAACAAAAGTGAAATAACTCTTAATACAAATTATATTTGCACTGTTTAACTGTTTTAATCTCTATGGTACAAAGATGAAAGATGAAAGAGATCTTTGACTTTAATATCATATCATATATCATAGATATATGACCAAAGGCCGACTATACTCATTGAGAGATCAATGAGCCATCCCGGTCTGTGTCGCTTGCCATCAGCCGGGGTTTTACCTCTAAAGTATAACAAACCACGGCTCCGCTCACCAAAAGTTTCTTGCATAGCCGGGTGGAAAGATTTTATTCTCTATGGTATAACAAATACCGGCTTTGCTGACTTAAAGTTTTCTCTGTAGCCAGAATAATGGAATAAGTCCTAATTAAATAGCTTCTCCTAATAATAGCTCTCTAGCCGAAGGCCGGCTATACAGAAAAAGTGGTATTTTTCGCGTTTTTTATATATAAAAAGTTTAATAATAAAATAACTAACACTCAAACTTATTCATTCTATCTTAGTAAGAGTAACATAAATTCTTAAGTCGCAAATGGAAATGTAATGAGACTCTTTAATAAAATTCGATACTGGTAAAAAACTGTTAAAAAGATCTTATGACGAGTATAGGAGTATAAATTTGTTCTCTAATAATTTTGTTGGTGTAGAACTATTTCCAATATTTTTGTTACTACTGTATATAAAAAATAATTTACAAATTTCGTCAAACATATTAATGGTTATGCTTGTCACTGTATAGAATCCCAATTCTTTTGAAAAACCGCAACAACAAACGTAATTAATTAACGGCTTTACAAAAAAAATCTTATATGCACCTTCCCACTTTTTATATTATTATAAAATATTTTATTGTGCACATTGGGACACAAAAATAATATTTTAAAAATCTATTGTGTATTTCAATTTCAACATTATTTTTTACAAATAATAGAACTCTACCAATTTTGAATGGCCCTGATTTATTTTAACTATAATAAGCAAAGCTTCTAAAATGTAAGTCATTAATATACAAATTTAAATTAGAAAAATATCTTCGGCCCAGAAGTAGCAATATAGCTTTATCAATAATTTGAAGAAGTAAAAATTTTTAAGCCGATTTTCTAATCGTAGCTGTAACATTATGATATATATTTTATTTAAAATTTGGATGTGCAGCATGCCGAACTTAGAACATGTCAGGCGTATCATAACCCAACTATATTTCATCTTCATTTATCATTTAAAACATTGTTTATATCCTTTCACACCGCTTTTATTTGTTCTATTAAATTCTGCATCAAATTCTCCATTGAAAAATTGGTTAAGTGCAATTCAACCAGATAGTTCACTTCGATTTTAACCCACTGTATCTCATTAATTAAGTTCTCCTTCTACTCTTCACTAACCAGTTTGTAAATTTTTTTTACATTCTTTATATTATTTTTGTACTGTGAGTGAACAAACCCACATAATATTATAAACTTATAACTTTTACAGTATTTTTACATTTTGTCAATGCCAATTTATAAAAAGGGTTTTTACCCTCGTTCATTGATTCCTTACAGTAAATATTTTGCCTATATTTTTTTTTAACTTGTAATTAGTAAATAATTTATTTATAAATATTTTTACTACAATAGTTTATAAATAGCTTACAAATGAAATAAATTTAATGTGTTCATATAAAAAAAAAATTTTCGAAAACAATTCATTCATATTTCATGTCATGTCATTGGTTTTTCCACAATTTAGAATATACTCGTCATTTAATTGTATTAAAATAAATAGAATAGTTATATGCAATATATAATTTTTTTCGTTTGAGTTTTTTTTTTAATTTATAAATACAACTTACTTTTTATGACTTCATTTAATTACAATTGTGTATGTGTGTGTCAAGTAGTTTAGGTTTTTTTAGTGCAGTTAGGTTTTTAATAAACAGCTGCCTGGTTTACATTACACTGGAAGAAATTATTTGAATGCTTAAATGTTTTTAATGCAGCAAATTCATATTTAGTTTAACAAATACATTAAATCATAAAACTTTCTAGGCAAATTAAATGAACATATTTACTTATAGGGTGCTTTGAGTCAAGTGAGAAAAAAGAATAAATATCCAACATCACCACTATTTTTTTTGTTTGGCAAATAAAATGCATAATTATAAAATAAAAATAAATTTTCAACGGATTTTGTTGCTCATTACACAAAAAAGAAGGTTTTCATTTATTAGAATTAACAACATTTGTTACAAAGCCTGGTACTCAATTCATCAAAAGTTGTAAAATCCGTATAAAAATAATAAACAGGAATTTTAATTGCAATAATGTTGCAGAAGCATGTTCGTGCAATAAAAAACATATTCAATGTTCTAGCAACATGTTTATTTGGAATTCTTAAGAACAAGTTTTCTTTGTTCTTTTAGTTTGTAAGTTTTTTTTAAAGAAAAATTGTTTAAAATAGTAAAAAGTAAAAAAAAACAAGAGATTAAACTCTTTTAAAGCTGAAGTGTTTAGTGAATATATATAATAATTTGTCAGACGTATCTTACAGATGATTACTTTGGAAAACACCGCGTCGTTTAATTATAAGCTGAGTTATAGAAGAGAAAGCATGTTTCCCTGTTTTTTAATGTAAGCATTTTTTCAGCTAAAAAGATTAATTCAGTAAGCAACTGATCTTAGGAGACAGACACTTTACAATGGCTGATATTTATTATATCATTTAACTACAGATGAGGAATCACTAGGTGATACAACGAATCTCGGTGGACATCTAATGGACAGCACAAGAAATAAAACATTGATCAAGTGAAAGTAAGTGGCCAGTGAATCCTAAAGGTTAGCAGAGAGATTAGGAAGAAAATATTGTGTTTTTTATGTAATGATTTCTTTTGCTTTGATATATATATAAATGAAAAGCTAAGTCAGCAAATAAACCAGGAAAACACAAAAAATTGTGTTTTTATCAAGAAGTATTCAGTTGTCACACTTGGGATTTTTTCATTAACATTGAATTTTCATTGGCATTGTTTAAAAAGATGCATAATGATTTCAAAGCATTTTATCATTAGTCAATGGTAATGATTTACTTTTTTAACTAATTATCAATGAGCAACAAGGTATTACCATTAGTAAAAATAATAATAATGCTAAAAAACCGTTGGCATTATTTATCATTCAATGCTAATGAAAAACGTCAATTATGTATGTATGTAAGTATGTACGTAAGTATGTATGTATATTTATATATGTATGTATGTATATATGTATGTATGTATATATGTATGTATGTATATATGTATGTATGTATGGAATTCATAACTTTCCTTTTACTTGTTTTAATCTAAGTTTATTTTAATTTTTTGATGTGAAGAAATTTATGTTGATCAGAAAACTTCACCGGGCCTAACATATGAAATATAATAGGTGCGTTCCCGTACTTTTTGAATAAAAATTATTCTTACTCATAGGCGACAAAACTTTAAACCAAATTTCTATCACAATACATGATGTCAAACTAAATTAATGCAGTTATTCATAGTAAAAATGAAAATACAAGTGTTTGATTTCAACACTAACACGAACAGTCTGGCGGATAGACGGACATAACTTAATCGACTTCACTATGCATAAAAAGAAGGGTCTAAAAAGATTTATGTTATTAGGAAAACAAGATTCTTAAAATGATGTAAAACAATTTGAACCATAAGCTTTTTGACATTTTTTACAAAAATTTACATTTTTAATCCACATCTTCACAGTTCACCGTTAAATTTGAAGAAGGAATCCCTTATAGAAACGAATGATTTGAATGAATGAATTTATAACATTGATTACATTATGTGAGATTGTATAAATCAATATAATTACGACAAAGAATAATCACAGCACTTACCTTAAATAAGTTCCCAAAGGAAGAAGGATAAAATAATTATGGACAATTTAATAAAGTATTTATGTAACTATAACAAATGAACTGTAACTATAATAAATGAATAATTTCTAAAAATTTTAAGAAGAAAAAATTATTTACAAATGGATGTGAACGTTTTTCAAAGAAAACAGGAAAAATATGACATCAGCAGAATGTAATGCTGCATTTTCTGGACTGCTATACCGTTCTTTACATTGTAAACATGAATTATTTAGTTAACTTGGTTTGTAAATAATAATTGTAATATTTAATTATATTTATTTTTACAGTGTACGTATTTGACTGAAACAGTTTATGCTGTTAAAGTGTGGTTAATTATTTTTACAATTTTATTGTTTTCTAATGCGATTTTTATGTCTCACTTAAATTAAAATTTTTATTTAACATTTATTCGTTTTTTTTAATTTCAACAATATTTAAAAGTTTTTCTGCCATAATTATAAATATAAAATAAATTTTACAATAACAAAAAAAATCTGTGTAAAACCAATAAAATTGTTTTTAACTAAAGTTATTTAATGCCACAGGCATGTTGTATGAATGTCTAAAATTGTAAGCATTAAAAACCACTTTAAGCTTTCAACGGATTTATTTTAATGAACAAGGATCACTTATAAGAAATATTTTTTCAAGCCCTAATATTTTACACTTCTCTTTACATTAAAAAAAAAACACTATAAAAAAAGTAAATATATAAAACAAATAATATTCGTTTAATTAAAATTCAATTAAAATTCTAAAGCATGTTTTAGCTTAATCAACCGTTCCTTAACTCCCTGCTGTTAATAGAGCTAAATAATTTTTAATTTTAATATTTCACGGAGAGAAAGAAAGAACTTCCTATTTGCTATATTGAAAAAGAAAACTCATTCATGTTTCTAGGAAACCCAGCCAGGTTCCTTGACAATCAATGAAACTAATCAAGTTATTGTTAATTTTAAGCATCAACAGCAATAAATTCAACTACAACAATTGTCACAGCATCGTGAGACTTAATTTATGCAAGAGATAGATTTTAATGTATTGAAACTCATCTAAAAAACTTATTTAGTGTGCACATTAGCGTAGCGAGAGAATTTTTGTGAAGGGGCCTACAGCCCAAAATCGGAGTAGTACTTTCGGATCACAAATCTTGTTAAGGAACAATTGCACTGGTTAATTAAAAATATTTAGATTGGTGTTTTTTTACGTTTTATTTAACAATTAGCACTTTGTTTTACAAACGTTCATTTATTATTAAATTTTTTCTTATACGAATCATTACGGTTTATAAAATAATTAATAGTATTTGAGAGGCATACAAATTTTTTTACATAACTTAGTGGTTACGTGTTTTGGTAAAGTATTTGACTAATCTGACCATACCATAAGCAGTGCATGAACAAGGACCTGTAATTTCTTAGTAATATTGAGCTTAAGCTTATTGTATCCGGTGTTGCCTGGGTCTAATTTTAGATTGTCTCTTCCCACTGTAAAATATATTAAAGCCTTGTGTGTTATGGGGCTCCATTTCGAACACGTAAGAAATAATATTTTGTAAATAGAAGAGTAATTTTAGAGATTCAATATTAAAAATCTCAAAAGAGGCGTCACCTATCAAGTCCAATCTATCAAATCAGTTGGGATCTTATAGATCAGGACTTATCTATATTTCAAATAACTTTTAATTCTGATTTCGTTTAGATTGATAAAGATTCATAAAATTGCACTTCTCCCTCCTATTCCCTTTTTTCCAAAATAAACATAAAATACTCTATCCTTTACATGAAAATCTAAAAAGGTTTAAAATTTTATTGTAATCGGCATAGACACATATGCCCGTTTTTCCCCTTTGTCTATCATTTATGTCCTAGCTCTGAAAACAGATATAGACGAAACGTAGTGCTTAAGAGAATTTGTGCAAACATGTTTAATAACGCTCTCAAAGCAAAACATGGTTGTGGTATGGTAGTAGCAACTATATTATTTTCTCTGTAGTGGTATTTATATATTTGCTTTAAATGAATAATAGTTATTTTAAACGATACTTTAGACGTGATAAACATGGTTTAATTAACATTTCATTGTTTAATAATTATTACACATAAAAAGTACAATTTGGTTGGTTCGAAAGAACGAAATTATTGTGATATTTTACAATAACCAAAATTTTATGATTATTTAAAATTAGTGTAATATTTAAAAAAATTAATTATTAAAAAAAATATTTTAAATTTGTAACCTTAAGGTTTGGTTAAAAAAAAAACAATTAATAAAGCTTGGTTTTAAAAATGTTTTCATTTAGCCTTTGAATAACTGACTTTCTATTAATACAGCAATTTCTATTCCACTATTCGTTTGAAAAGAGTTGATATTTTTTTTTAATATTTTTAACTATTGAATTCTTCTAAAACGAATTAAATTAACTATTTATAATAAAAATAAATAAATAAAAATATTAAAAAATTTTAAATAAAAAATTTAAAAATTTTCTTTTATCATATTATGATCACATTTTATTGTAATATGTTTTAAATTATTAGGTAATATCTAACAATGTTATTTTATATTCGTCAATTATATGGTGCCAGTTAACAATATGGATTTTGTTGCTTAACAATTATTATTGAAAATATTATTGAACTAACACTTAGTTTTCATATCCTGAATCCTGTTTCATTAAATCCAGCCAATGCTAGACGAGACAGGTTTTTATCACAGTATTTGCAAAGGTCAGATTTCATCTCTCCAATATTCGGCCAAAGAGCCAAGTCTTTTTTTCTTGGTCGACTGTAGGCAACATCGTGCAATATATTGCTGCTCAGGAGTTTGGAAGGTGTTTCTAGTTTTCACATATGCGCTCTTGCATATTTTACAATTTTGGCTCAATAAAAATTTTTAGACCTTTAAAGTTTTCGAATTAGTTATGCAATAGGAGGCAGAAGTGATCATTTCTAGAATTAATTTTGTCACTTTTGAACACTTCCTAAATTTGAAACGACATGTTCAATAAAAATATGTAAATTACACTGAAAGTATTGGATTAAAAATTGATTTGTCAGTAAATCGTCACTATAGAAACAAAAAACAAACAAACCAGTACACTGATGAAATATTGTAATTATTTTTAAGAATAACAAATAGATCTTAGGTTATTTCGCTGGGAAAATACAAACAAAATATTAACATATTGAAAACAACACAGTTTTTTCCTTTCAAGCAACAACAAAGAAAAAAAAATTTATCTCATTTGTTTCTTTCTTGAAAATTACTTGAAACTAATTCAACACAAAGAGACACATTGTTTTCTTGATTGAAATGGTTTTTACCCAGCATTTGTAGCATTTTATTTTTAACACATTTCTGCAATTATTTTTTATAAAATCAATCACTAAGATTAAATAAGGCAACAATAAAAAAAAAATTATATGATCAGGAAATTTATGGGATTTCCATAGTGATCTTATTTATCAAATACTTGTAGAATGATTTTGTTTTTTTTTTCTGTGGATAAAAATAAATATTCAATATTTTTTGGGTTTTTAGAGATTTTTTCTTTGTTAATGCTACAATTTAAGCTTAAATGTAATTTAACACCTTTTTTATAGCCGGATTAAAAAACCAGTTTGTAGGTTGGATTTTTTTTTCAAACGCTTGTAATAGTTTTTTTTTTTTAATTTTATTGACTTTGTTTGTAATTTTTTTTATTGTACATTTTTTAAAGGTAGATTTCAGTGGTTCTTCAATTTTTTGGCGAATTATTAAAAGAAGTTTTAAAAATTATAAGAAATATTTATGTGATACTTAAAGAAGCAAATCTCTTACGACTTTTTATTTTTCAGTTTATTGCGTAGAACGAAAGGATCAGATTAATTTTCAAAATTTGTCCTTATGTGTAATATTCTCTATATATATAAAAAGATGTTGCAAGTGTGTTTTGCCTTTATAACTCACGATCTGTCAAACTGAATTTGATAAGGGGTTTGTTCGTATGGTCGTGCAAATAGTTTCCCTACACGGAATGTATACTGCGTGCTGACTTCATGCAGAAGGTATTCAATGTTAATATTCATGCGTAGTAAAGCACGAAATAATAAAACTGTTATTTGCTTTAAGTTCTTAACTTTAAAATCTTACTTCATTTTTAAGGCTGGCTTAGGTTCTAACTGATGGTTCTTAAACTTTATTTTATTTTATGAAAGTAAAAGCTCACGCTATCACTCTTAAATCAAGGGAGAGCACATCTAGCAGTCTTCTAGCTTCCGGCAAAATGGAATGCCACCTTAGGTGAATAACAAAAAAAATTTTTTTCCTCCAGGATTTGAGAAAAAGTAAAAAAAAAAAAATCGTAGCAATTTCCCGTTTTAACTTGTATTGAAATACTTTATTTAAGACTCGGAGAAGTTTGCTACACTTGCCTTTTCAACAAACCGCAAAAAACGACTACAAAAGGAGAGAGCGCGAAATACAAATTTTCTGTGGCTGATTCAATAATATAAAAAGCTTCTCTAGGTACAATTGTTAGTAGCAAGGCTTCGAGTCATAGGTCTACTTTATGATATTAAGGCAATGTATACATTGATAGAATCAGGTTTCCAACTTTTACTGCTTTAGACGCAGTTTATCTTTTGTAAAAAATATTTTTTTTGTATAGAATGAATTTGTGCAAGAAATCTAAGTTTTTTTTTAACTTTGTTTAGGTTGTGTTATATAACATGTCAATACCAAAGAAACTTACAAAACTTATTAAGTTTCTGCATTAAAATAGAAACTTTAAAAATTTTATATTATATTTTTTTAAACATCGATCAGAGCATCGGAATGTAATATTAATTAAGTTAACCAAAAAAAAATTTTTTTTTTATTTTTGTTTATTTATTTACGTGTTAGTGTACGACGTTAGTGCATTAGTACGACATTAGTGAACAGCATAAATATTACAATTTTCAGTTTCATAAATAAACCTTACGAAGCCATTGTGGCTTTTCTGCAGGTAAGTTTATTACATGTAATCTTTAATTTTTTTTAACAAAACTGTAATCAAGTTTAAATAACGAAACAAATATAAGAAGACTTCATTACAGCCAGCAATTTGCTGGTTAGTAAAAAAATTCTTGAAAATTTTCCTTCGTGACATACGGTTGTTGTTAGCCCTGGTCATCACTTGAATCGGTACGCTATTCAAAACTTTTGGCAACATCAGTGATAGGGAGCACCTGCCTATATAGAATCTTCCTTAAGTTTTATTTCTTGTTTGGCAGCTATGATCAATTTTGCGTATATATCGAGTGTCGTTAAAAAATTCTATTGCTATCGTTGTATTATACATGTTTTTCACAATTAATATATGTCTATCTGCAGCAATCTTGTTGTAGCTAAATATCTGCGATTGTAGTATTGCTTGTAATTCGAGAGTTGTGTTCTGTTCGTTTTGTAAGTGGTTGCAGTATTTTCAATAGTTGGGTTTGTATTTTTTGTAGTGTACTGCAATCTGTTGAGTATCTCCAAGCTGTTATGCCATGCTTGCCTCACCACCTTATTGTTGGAACAGTAACTTAGATAATGTAGAATATAGGAAGATTTTCTTAGCTTTTTGCGAACTGATTCTACATGTGTTTTCCATCTGAAGTTATGGTCTATGAATACTTCAAAATACTTATAAACGTTGACGATTTTAATTGTTGTAGTTTCTATGAAGACATTCACTAGTGTGATATTTTTGTTTTATGTCAACATATCGGAATTGAGGATTTTTTATATCCATTAATTTAGTTTTGGATTCATTTATAATTAATCCATGGTCATAACAACATCTTATGGCAATATCCAATAGCTGTTGCATTATTCTTGTTGGCTCATCTAATCTCTTTTGAGCTACTACTATAGCCGTATCGTTTGCGTACGCAAATATTATACAGATTGATAGTGAGGTAATAAGCTTATTTGAATGAATGATGTACAGTATATGGCCTACCTTTGACCCTTGCGGTATCAAAAGCTTTGCTAAAATCGTTGAATAATGCTAAGCAGTGATGACTTTTACTCAATTGTTCATTGATATAGTTTGAAAAGTTTCCAAGGAGTTGATGTTTTTGCTTTTTTGAGATCCATATTGCTTAATATCTATTATTTTGTTTTTACTAGTATAATCTATTAATCTTCTGCATAATATTTTCTCCAATATTTTTATTGGGCGTATGAATGATATTCTAAATTTGTCAGGTATTCTTGCAGTGTTTATAATTGTATTTATTAGTTTTGTTATAATTGGGGTAAGGACTACAGAGTTGTATTTTAGGTCACATAGTCTGATTCTATTAAATGCAGGACTTTTGTTGGTTTTTAAGTTTCTAATTTTTTTTTTTTAATTTTTCCTGACCAGGATTAGAAAATTGACTTTATTTTCGGCTTTTTGGATCTTTTTTTTAATGAATTTCTAAACATTTTTAGAAAGAAAAATTATTTATAAATGTATGCGGACGTTTTCTAAAGAAAACAAGAAAAATTAAATGCTAGCAAAATGAAATGCAGCATTTTCTGGACCGCCACATCCTTCATCAGCATCCTTTGCATCTATCTACCTTATGTTATGTACGTCGTAAACACCATCTTTTTAACCAACTAATCTAAATGTTAATTTGGTGAGACGAAGTTTATACACAACTTAAAGCTTTTCTTTGTCGTTCTCTTTGTAACTCGTTTTGTACATTTGATCTTGCTTTTTGTGCTAGTTTTTGAAAAAAAAATAACCAAAAATCCGAAAATAAAGTCAATTTTCGTTTCTAATTATGCTAAAAATTCTTCATTTGAGGTGTTTCTTAAGTAAAAGGAGTTCATTAAATAAATAAACTTAATATTAACAATTTTGTGTTCTGTTTCTTGAAGATGACAATGGTGTGGCAAAATATTGAAAAACTAAATAATATTAAATTAATATTAATATATTAAAAAAATTAGAAAAAAATATTAATTATAAAATAAATAAATAATAAATAAGATAATTAATTACTATTAATAAATTTTATTTTAATCACTCAAAACCAGCATTTAATATATAAAGAGTAAAATACAGATAAAAACAAACTTACTGATGGAAAAATTATAAATATATTTAAAAAGTTTGATGAAATCAACTAATTTTCTTCCTTTGTACATTAAATTGAATGCAATCAGTGTTTAATAGTTTTCATTATACTATTTGATCTTAATATATTATTAATATTATAATAAATATTGAAGTGATATAAATTTTTTTATAATTTAATCTATAAATCGGAGTTGAAAGCCTAATTTGCTATTACTCCTTTTTTCTTCTCTAGTTGCAATAATTGTATTTTGTAATTAAATTTAAATAAAATAAAATAAAATTTTTTATAACCTCTTAGAATTAAAAATATATGCAAGTCATTAAAATTACTTACAGTATATCGTAGTCATTTTAGATCTAAATGTCATTAACATTTAATGTATAAGAGGTTTTGTTTATTTTTAAATTCCTTACAATCACGTGATTAAAATATCTACAAAAAATAATTAGAAAATGAAGAGATAAAATATAATTTATCTTTTCTTTTATTAAGCTTTTCCATTAATATTTTATAGTGCAACACAAAAGAAATGCACAAATCTATTGTTTATGTGACTTGAAATGCAAACAAAAACAAGAAGAAGCAAATTTATTTAAATCATAAAAGTGTAGTGTATGAACTAGATTACGAGGGTAGTGATACAAGTTACAAGTATATGTACGCCGTGAAAAAATCTATGGTTTTGGTATAGTATCAAGAACCATGTAATATTTTTTAGTAAAATATATAGTTGCGGTAAACAAATTATAGTTGTTTTGTTTAATGCTTTAGTTATGATGAAAGAGACTTTCTTAATATTTAGTCATTAAATGTTTATTTTAAGTCGAAAGTGGCAGTATGGTTGTTGATAAATAATTTTTTTTTGTGGAATTCTAGCTGCAAACAATATTTTGTAGCTATTCCAAAAAACATATACTCGATGGAGTCTAAAATGGATATTGTAGAAATTAAAAAGGGAATGACAAACTTAGATTTATATACCCTTCACCACAGTTGAATAACGGAAAAGAACTTTGGTTTTAAAAATATTTATTGTCACCCTTGGCTGAATACTCTTCTATCAATTCAGTGCTCTATTTTAAGTTATCGAAATAATACAATAAATTAAATATTATTAATAAATAAAAATATCAAAACAGTCAGAAAGTTTAAAAAAATATGCATCTAAATTGCTTCCAAAAAGCCTTTGAATTAAAAGAAATATTCCCGTGTCTTTAATTAAATAATTTGCAAAGTGCCTGTGCATAGAAATTAATTATCGTAGTGTTTTTGATATTTTATTTTCATCTTCTTTTAACTGTATAAAAGAGCTGAAAAAAATTCAGCCGTATACAGTGGAGAAAGAAAAAAAAAATTACTGTTGGTTATTGTAGTTTTTGCTTAAACTTTGATTTTTGTATTTGCTTTATTGTTTAGGCAAAAATCTTTAGTTTATATAAAATGTTTGTCAGAAGTTTCCTGAAGAGTTAAGTAAGCGGTAACGAAATGTCCATCGATACGTGCTTTGACCCTTAATAATTAATGTTGGTAATTAATTTAATCGGTATAATTAAATAAAAAAAAAGAAGTTTTTTTTAAAAAAAATTTTGTTTTTTCCCTTATTTAAAATTTTTAAAGTGGATTTTATGATAACTATTCTTTGTCCTAAACTTATGAGATAACTCTCACATCGAAACACAATAATTCATTCTAATTCTAAACACACATCATTGCGAGCATGCGTGCCTTGCCTTTTGTTGCAAGGCACGCAACATAAATAAACTGCAGATATTGTTTAAACTTTGTTTTGTTTCTTTTTAATGGTGTACGTTGGTGTGCTGTTATTATTCTTTTTATTTATTTACCTTTTTATTCCTCTAGTCGTTAAGTTTATATTTACTCGTACATAACACTTATCATTACTCATCGCATTTAATTATAAACAGTTTTTATGATCGCACAATAAAAGAAACAAGTCCTAAAAATGTATAATATGCACTTAAATTCAGTAGTAATGGTAAATCTGATTTTGGGATATGAAGCAATAAAAATTTTTCTGATAAGTTATCACAAAAATTATTTTAGTAGAGCTGGACGTATTTTTTACACATATTGTTTTAAATAAATTGAATTAAGTTTTCGAATTTTTAAGGAATTTTTATTTTTGTTTATGGTTCATTGACCGCCATTTAGTTTGAGGAGCTTAAAACTTTATTAGTTTTTATGGTTTTCGCTCATGACAATTTTTAAATTGCATAGTCTGCATTAAGATAGTGGACATGGTACCTCCCATGCAAAGTGAAAGATGATATACTATAATATGACGAATTATTCCCGATGTGCTCTGCCACACCTCTTCATGGCTATAGATACAGCACGATAAATTTTTACTTTGCATGGAGGTACCGCGCCTACTCTATTCAGAAATTTTTTTCTTAATCTAATTTAGTTGGTTTAAATCCACAGAGAAGCCTAAGCTTAATTCATTGTTTACTCTATCATTCGTTAAAGAAGTATATAATTTTATTATATTTTGATTTCTTTAAACACTGTAGATGATATTCATATGCCATACTGTTATTGGTGAAGGAAGCATGAATGCGCTATGCCGAATTGAAGTTGTACATTTGGCTAAAATTCTAATATAGTTTGACTAAGAATTTCAAAAATCAAAAATATCGAAATGTAACTATTTTAAATACGATTATACATGACAATGTTATAGTTGTAGCAGATAAAAATATGGTTGTAATAACAATAGAATTATTATCTATCAACCATGTATTTTCTTGCGAATGATATCAAATTATTATTTCGCTAAACAATGCAGACTATTCAGAACATATATGTATATGACGTATTACCACAAAAATAATTCTTTGTTGTATAGAAAGAAAGTTGTACATAAAGTAAAGGAGAAAACCTCTTTTAAAACACAAGAGGAATCTTAATAATTTAAAGTGATTATTTATTATTTGAAGAATTCGAATAAGAACAAATCTCTTAAAGTGGATAATAAATGCCAAAGATTGGATCTATAAATTTTCTGAATTTCCAAAAGTTAGTTTAGAAACTGTATACGTTCTGTTATTTATTTTGCTATTAGCCACCGAGCAGATTTGTTAAGTATTTTTTGTTTCTATGATGGATAATACGCAACGGATAACACAAACAATGTCAGGAATTAAAGGATCCTTTGTATTCAAATCAACGAAATTGTACAAGTTAAATGGCTATCTTTGAAATTTATTTACGACTTGAATAAATAATATAATATTAAATTAAACATTATAATAATATATAATAATAATTAATAATAATAATTACCACTAAGTCCAACACAAATAGTTTTTACTAGATTTTGTGCCCTTACCTGAAAAAAAAATAAAACAAAAATTTTTATTTAATACAGCCCAATCATGAATATTTGCACTGAATTTCTTTCTCACGGAAAAATATTTTCTCGAGAAAAGATTTTTCCAATTATGTATTCCGTGAGAATAAAATAATAGAAAAGTGATAATATCGTAATTTGCAGGGAGTTGTTTTTTTTATTTGTTATAAAAATGTATAATAAAAAAAATAACACGAAATTTTTGTTTATATTTAGACTGATACAATTTCATATTTTCATTTCAATAAAGTTTTTACGAGCACAACAGGTGTAAACAAAATTAATTAAACGTGTGCTTCTACCCCTTGTGCTTCAGGCTCTTTATACGTTTAACTAGAAGAAAATCAGTTAATGAAAAACTAAACCTAAACAGTTTACTAAAGGGTACTAGTGGTTACATTGATAAAAATACAACAAACTGACTTTTGAAAGGGGAAAAAAATAACGATTCAAAAATTCTTCACGATGGCGAGTTTCATTTTTCTTAATGTTGTTTCTTGAGCTTCTTTCCTTTTATCTCATAATAAATATGTAGGCATGCATTTATACTCACATATTAAGTAGTTGCTTATTAAAAATATAATTAATAAAAAAAAAATACATTAGCTACACATTATTTGATATCTGTGTATATTTACACCATCAAACAATTAAATATTTATATTCCACATACGAGTTGTTTGTGTTTACTAAACAATTGTATCTTTCGGTTTTTCCAAGAACATGTCACGATTCATTTGATCGTCAGTTTGTTTAGCTTTGGCCATGTATATGTTAGAAGCATGACTTGTACTGACTGACTTAATTGTTTGTTGGCTTGTCCTTATTATCTTTTGTATTTTTCTTATTCAAAGATGATGGATTTGAATGTTTGTATAAAACTTTTATTGTTTATGTCATTAGATAGATTAAACCAAACGACCAACCAACAACCTACGCATTATTAATGTAAATACGAGTAAGTATGCAGAAAAAATTTGTAGTGCATTTATTTTGAATTAAATAAAAAAATACAACAGGTCTGGTAAATTGGAATGGAATATCCTTTATAGGAAGAACCATTAAACCATTTTCTTTTAAAATAGATCTAAGCAATAAAATTAAAACAAAAATATTGTCTAATTTTAAAATATCATTTTTTTATTCGTTATCACATCTTAATAAATTGATTCAAAATGCTTTTTGATATACGACTGAAATTTTCTGTACAAAATTTGGGTAGCATCCACTGTTTTCTCCGCAGTAATAAATTTCATTTTTTATTTTAAATAATAAGTATTTCATGACCTTATGATAATATATTTATATTTGAAGGAATCAAGCACAATTAAAGTAAATTAATATGATATGATTTCTAGAAACAAATAAAAGTAATTTTAAACAATAATTAAATCACGCTAAACAAGTTTCTTTAAATTTTGCTTTGTTTGCACAGAATACTTTTCTTATTGGAAATAGGACGTGAACTTAGGCCGAATGAAAATTATTTTTTATTCATATAGTACAGGGTATCCACCAGGAAGGTATACTGCTTTGTTTTGCTGCCATTTTAGTAGCAGTCGTGAAGTAGACACATGGCAAATTTATAATGAAAAATATTCGATAAACGTACTGTTTTACTCGTTAAAACATTCGATTTAAGTCAATTATCGATTACTGTGACGATAAGAATGTTACGTGAAATTTTTGGGAGAAACAACGTGCTAACAAAACAGACATATTATCGTGTAGTGAATGATTTCGAAGAAAGGCATAGACCGCAACGGACTGCAAGATCAGTTGAAAACAATTCGTTGCCGTGCTTAGGAGCTGGCTTTTCAAAGAACAACTTTGTGCACAATTTATCACAAGGATATGGATTTGTTTCTATTTAAGATTCAGTTGATACAAGGGCTTTTTCCATGTTGCAGCTCGCCCATGACAACACCGATTTTCATGAAAAAATCATAATGAGTGATAATTAGGCACATTTTTATTTGAACGTATATTTGAATAAACAGAATAGTCGGTTCTGGGCAATGGAAAACTCTTAAATTATTCATCAGTCACCTTTGCTTCCATTTAAACCGACAGTTTTGTTAGCAATTTGGTCAAGAGGAAGCATTGGTACTTACTTCTTTGAAAATGAAAACGGTGTAATGGTATCTATGTATGGGGAGCGATATCGTGATGTGATTGGAAACTTTTTAAAGCCACAACTGCATTTTCGATCTTGGTTTACATGTAATATTAACAAAACGGTTCCAGATCGCATATAGCCAAGAATTCAATGGCCTTTCCGGCGAACACCTTTCAGTTGTTTTTAAGATATTATTTTGAAAGTGCAGGAATAGCACGCATAGTACGATTAACCGGTTGCAGTATTTTGCCATACTATTTGAAACCGGACTAATAGATGCACTCGGATCTTATGCGTTTATTTATAGGCCTTATACCCCGGAAGGAAAATGAAGAGTGAAAATCTTATTATCCAGAAGTCAAATTACTCTACGTTAAAAAAATCGAAAACTTAAAAATTTGGTTCACAGGCTCGCGCCACCTTACAAAACGAAATAGTTGTTGCTTTTTTAAATAAGCTGCTTAAAGTACAAATCACATGTTAAAATTATTTGAGACAATAGCAAACGCGTGTCGTAAGTTTTCATATTATCGTTTTTATTACAAAGGGAAAATACTAAAAATTGTTTGTTTTTATAATCAAGGGAAAATTCCGAAAATCTCACGTTTTCATAACAAAGGGAAAACCCAAAATTTTATGTTCTTATACGAGGGCTGCTATATATATTTCTGGCCTGGCAAAACTGAGTGCTGCCAACTGCAATCTGACATTTCCATTGGAAAGTTTGTCATTTTTAAGCATAATCGTACTTAAAACGTTTTGACGTACGACCATTATTTGTGCTGTTTACAGTGACTTGAAAAAATTAATATAGAAAAAAATGGAATTAACTCGCGAACATTTTCGTGCCATCATTTTTCACAACTTTCGACGTAGATTATCACGACAAGAGTGCATTGATGAACTTAAATCTTTGTATGGCGATGAAGCACCATCCTATAGCACTGTGAAAAATTGGTATAATGAATTTAATTGTGGCCGAAGCTCGCTCGAAGACGAATTACGTGAAGGTCGTCCAAAAACGGCTGCTGTGCCAGAGAACATTGATGGCGTGCGTGAACTCATGGATCTATGCGTATGAGCCCGAAACGAAACAACAATCGACCGTGTGGGTCTTCAAAGACGAGCAAAATCCAACGAAAGTTGTTCGTGGAAGAAGCACTTCGAAGCAAATGGTCGCCTGTTTCTTCTGCAAAACTGGTTATGTGGCGCTTGAGCAACGTAGAACGGTCACTTCTGAGTGGTACACTACAATTTGTTTGCCTGAAGTCATCGGAGAAATTTGAAAAACCAACAAGAGAAGACGAATCACTGTTCACCATGACAATGCGAGCTCTCACACATCGGCTCAAACCAAAGTGTTTTTGACCGTCCAAAACGTCGAATTAATGGGTCATCCGCCGTACAGCCCTGGCTTGGCACCTAATGACTTCTTCTTGTTTCCGCACATCAAGAAAAAAATGCGTGGTCAACGATTTTCGTCGCCAGAAGAAGCTGTTGAAGTTCAAAAACCATGTTTTAGAGGTGTCTCAATAGGACCATTTTTGATTATAAATATTCGCATTTTCACTATTAGGCCAGAAATATATAGAGCAGCCCTCGTATTAAAGTAAAACAAGCAAGAGTGCTAAATTCGACTATGCCGTATCTTATATACCCTCCACCATCTATGTAAATCTAGTATTTATAGTGAAGTAACTCCAATCAAGAAAGTAAATATTGGGGTGACAAAGAATTAAAAAATAAAAAAATTTTGATACTGCATATATAATAATTTTTCATAAAATTGCCATCGGCTGTTAATGGGTTAAGCAATTTTTTAAAAATTGTAGTATTTCCTTAAAAATATCTATAAGAGCTTCTAAATGATATGCATATTGATATTTTAAAAAATTTTAAAATTTTAGAGCCCCGTAACTGAGAAAATATGGGCGAGCGCCAATTTTTTCGCTTAATGTTCTTTTTCTTATATATTAATTTTCTATCGCCCCATATATTTATTTTTTTTCATTGGAGTTACTTTATTGTTCTAACTGACATGAAAAAAATACAGGTATTCGAAGTGTTTTGCCTGCTGCCTCGAAGGACGTGGACCGATCATGCTGCTGATCGATTGACATGTTTTTTTTTTGTTGTGAAATCATATTTGACAGACGGACATCGCTAATTCAACTTCGCTATACATAAGAAATCACATACGGAATGGCAAACTTAGGTATAACCTTTTTCCACTTTTTGTGGTGAAGGGTGTAAATATCAAAACACGCCTTATAATTGAAAAAACTGCGTATCACTATAGCTCGCAATGGCAAAAATTAATACAAAAATAAATCGAAAAATTAAAGGGTGTCCCCATATTGATCTATATAGGCCTATCTTTTGAAGCGTTGACAGAATGTCGATTGCTATGACCCATGAGGGTGACCCAATATCATTTAATTTGATGTATTTGGCAAATGCTTTTGAACAGAAATTTGAATTTGGAAATAAAAGCGTCTCCCAATAGTTAATGTAATCTGGCCATACTTTTGAACTTTTTGAATTTTTCTATTGGTCTCTTCAAAAAAAAAAAAAAAATGTATTTATGCTAAAGACGGTTTATACAGGTACACTCACAAATGCTGGAAGTTTTAAATTGTGAAAACGAAATTAAGCCACTTAAATAAAGAAATTTTTATTTTTCATATTTTAAATCAAAATTTAACAGAAAAAAAAATCCGTTTTCATTTTGTTGAAAATCTTGCATTAATTTTAAGATATCCTTTATAATGTATATTTTTCTTGTGAATTAGAAAAGTTAATTGCCGAAAAGTAAATTATTTTGCAAATCTAAATTTAGACAAATAGCCACTTAAAACTTTTAATGTTTCGGCCAGTGATTCTCAAATATAAATAAACCTTAAAATCCTAATTAAAATGAAACAAAACAACAAAAAATTAACACAATATTTATAAATATTAAAATATTTAATTCTTTAGAAGTGTTACTATTTGATGCTTGTCGTGCCTCAAGCATTTTAATTGCTATTGTTGTTCTTAATGCGATTAGTTTGACTTTTGTCTAAAACGTAAATCGTGGTTCTTTGATTTTTTTTTATTCTAAAAAAAAAAACCAGTATTAGCCAGCACATACATTTGCACATATTTCTTAATATTTATTTATTTAGTATTTAAAATAGAAACATTTATTCTATGCTTTAACATGTTATGCTTTATTTTATTGTATATTTTTGCACACCTGCAGGGTTAAGCAATCGCATGTTTGCCCTCTTAAGCCAGATTTGGGTTTGACTTGGACTAATCTAGCCTGGTACAGACTGTTTCAATCTCTGTTGCTATTGTTATGATACGTGAACTTAAAACTCTGAATAGATATAAATATTTTATGCAAAAAGTTTTATTTATAATTGCTGCTGTTCTTTTATTAATATTTACTTTAATTTAGCGTTTTTTTTCCTCCAGTTGCCATTTACTGGTTAAGCTGTCTTTATTTATTTTTTTATTTATTTAAGAAAAATTAATTTTTGTACTTTTTTGTTGTTGTGTTTTTGTTTGTATCTTTAAATCGTATTTTAAGTGTGCATTTTTTTATATCTTACTGTTGGTGTTTATATATTATTACGTGTATTTAACAAGAACAGCAAAAAAAAAAAAAAAAAAAAAAAAAACAAAAAGCAAAAGTTATTTTATTCTTGCCATTTCTGTATTTATCTGTAGAAGTTACAGTTGCTAGTTGTTTGTTAAGTGCAATTTAATGCATACGATTATTTTATGTAGCAACCAACAACTACAGATACAACGGACTGACTGTCTTACTCAAGGTTGACCAGGTAGGAGTGCAAATTCTTTTAAATATTATTATTATTATTATTCTTTACAGTATAGTCATATTTTAAGTAAATGCATAAATTTAATTTAACGTTTTTTATGTTGGTTTTTTTTAAATAAATAAAAATAATAAAGAATAATTTTAATTTAGCAACTAATAAAAAAAACATTATAACTTATCTTAAACCTTGTTCTTGTTATCAAGTATTTTATAACAATTCCTAGTAACGTTGTGAAATATTCAAAGCTGGGCAATAAAATTTGGGTTTTTATGGCCATTTTCCATTTAAAAACTAACCCATCAATTTTTTCTGAACGTGCAAGATCACGAACGGAACATTTATGTCCAATTTAATTTATATTTTCTAATAACAACAATGAGAAAATTACGATCAAAAGGAAAATATTGGAAGTAACACAATCAAATTTCAGAATATTTTAATTTCTACACAATGACTCATACATGCAAGAGTATTTACTGAAATCACTATTTAATGAAAAATCTGTTTGTTTTTTTCAGGCGATCTGCTGATGTTTGTATAAAGAAGCAAAAAAGTGAATATAATTACTTAAACGATATGAAAGATATAGTAAAGGTATAATTGTAAACCGTTATGTGCTCACAAAAGATTCATAATAGAGAGATTTATAATAGAGCTGCACAACTATTCGGCACATTCGATAGTTTGCTTAAAAACTTTCGATACTATCGAATTTTAAAAGTGCTAATTCTTGCGACTATCGCTATCACTAACGATAGTCAGCCCAAAAAAAAAAAAAAAAAATACTATCGATACGAGGGATGCTCTATATATTTCTGGCATAATAGTGAAAATGCGAATATTTATAATCAAAAATGGTTTTATTGTTTTTCAAAGTATTCTTCAGCATTTTTTATACACTTTTGCATGCGCTCAAACCAGTTGTCGAAGCACTTTTTCCACTCCGATTGAGACACCTCTAAAACATGGTTTTTGAACACTTCCAACAGCTTCTTCGGGCCACAAAAATCGTTGACCACGCATTTTTTTCTTGATGTGCGGCAACAAGAAGAAGCCATTAGGTGCCAAGTCAGGGCTGTACGGCGGATGACCCACTAATTCGACGTTTTGGCCGGTCAAAAACGCTCTGGTTTGAGCCGATGTGTGAGAGCTCGCATGGTGAACAATGATTCGGCTTCTCTTGCTGGTTTTTCGAATTTCTCCGATGACCTCAATCAAACAAATTGTAGTGTACCACTCAGAAGTGACCGTCCTACGTTGCTCAAGCGGAACAGTCGCCACATGACCAGTTTTGCCGAAGAAATAGGCGACCATTTGCTTCGAAGTAATTCTTCCACGAACAACTTTCGTTGGATTTTGCTCGTCTTTGAAGACACACACGGTCGATTGTTGTTTCGTTTCGGGCTCATACGCATAGATCCATGATTCGTCACCTGTGACGATCTTATAAACGTCTTTTGAAGCACCGCAATCGTATTTTTGCAACATTTCTTTGCACCAATCGACACGAGCCTTTTTTTGAGTGACTTTCAAATTGTGCGGGATCCAACGAGAACAAACCTTTTTTACATCCAGGTGTTCATGCAGTATCGAATGTATGCTGGTGGAAGAAATGTCCAAGGATGTCTCTATCTCTCGGTATGTCGCATGTCGATCTTGCATTACAAGTTCACGCATGGCATCAATGTTCTCTGGCACAACAGCCGTTTTTGGACGACCTTCACGGAATTCGTCTTTGAGCGAGCTTCGGCCACGATTAAATTCATTATACCAATTTTTCACAGTGCTATAGGATGGTGCTTCATCGCCATACAAAGATTTAAGTTCATCAATGCACTCTTGTCGTGATAATCCACGTCGAAAGTTGTGAAAAATGATGGCACGAAAATGTTCACGAGTTATTTCCATTTTTTTTTTCTATATTAATTTTTTCAAGTCACTGTAAACAACACAAATAATGGTTGTACGTCAAAACGTTTTGAGTACGATTTTGCTTAAAAATTACAAACTTTCCAATGGAAATGTCAGATTGCACTTGGCAGCACTCAGTGTTGCCAGGCCAGAAATATATATAGCAGCCCTCGTATTATCGATAGTACTATCGATTGCTTTGCAGCTCTAATTTATAAAAAAGTTTGTTATTTTGTTATTTAGCCTTAGTTTTTCGTTTAGCTTGAGTCTTTAATAACGTGAGCAGTTATAAATTCATACGAATATTTTTACTCGCATTCGATATAAGTAAAGGATGTAATTGAAATATTCTTTACATATCGCTCATTTATTAATACTTCATAACTCAAAATTTAAATTTTGAAGCTAATCATGCAGAGATGTTCCCCATATTTATATTTATATTGTGTATACGTTTCATCTTTATATGTCCTTGGTACTTTCTACGTTTTCAGAGATTAAGTCGTTATTTCACTTCATGTTTGGAAACTTTGTTTGTCAATAAGAACTACACATTTGAGTTGCGGGGTAAACTTCATAAAGTAAAGATCATATGGCTTTCTAAAACATCATCGCACTTCGTTTTGTGACTGCAAATATGACTTTTTTCATATAATGCATTTTTTTTTAGTTATGGCTGTGTTAATGAAAAATTATATTAAATCAAATTCCGCATTTCTTTGGATAAATAGCGACATGTTTTAGTTTATGTCACAGCAGTGGATAAATTTTTACAGCAATAATGTCATAATGCAGACATTCCTCAGTGTTTGTCCAAGACATTCTCTTTAATATACAATTGTTAAATTTTTTTAAAATGGATTTTTTATTTATAAATCATTTTAATATTTGTAGTGAAAACTTAAGTGGTCTGATATATTTCTAGATAGTGAGAATGACAGCGTTGCCAAAATGATGATATTATCATATTTTTGATGATTTTTTAACCAAAATATGATTTGATGATTTCACATCTTTAAAAACTGTTACTGCTTTAATTTAAAAATTTACCAAAATATTATTAAAAATATAAAACCCTGCATATATTATAGTAATAGCTCTTCGCAAAACTTATTACATTTTAAGCAATAGTAATTTAAATATATACAATGTATGTTTAATATATGTATTTTAATTATAATTTTTAAATAAAATTTTTTATTGCAAAATGATAATGTTTTCCGTAAAATATGTTTTTTTTCTGCATATGATGATTTTCTTCGCAAAGCTTCTGGCAACGCTGGAGAACGAGTCAAAAGCTTCAACTGCGATTTATGCCGTTCCATTATTATATGAGCAATATGTACTTACTAGTTACTTAGCAACTACAAACAAGAACAATACACGCAGAAAAAAAAACATGGTTGTGATATGGTCACAATAACCATAGTATGTTTTTTGTAAAAATATATGGTTGCGGAGAACCAATTATAGTTGCTTTCACCAAAACTTTAGTCACGCTAAACATTATTTGTTAAACTTTAACGATTTTATGGTTACTGTGCACAAAACAAATGCAATATGGTTGGTTTTAACTTAAAAAAAATTCAACTACAACCAAAGTTTTATAACTGTTTAAAAATAATATAAAATATTTAACCATAATATATTATTATTAATCAAAGTATAGTTTAAAACAACAGAATAATGTTTGCGCTAAAAAATATTTTGTTCTAGTTCTTGACAGTTCATTAATTTTTCTGGTAACTTAATTTTGACATTGTTTTTTACTGTTAGAGAAGAAAAAAATTTAAATTTATGCACAAAATAAATAATTAAAAAAATAATACACAAGATATGAAAAAAAATAAAAAGGGAACTAAAACATAAAAAAAAAGTCTGTGTTTAGTGTAAGCATATACATCTTTATTCTTGTGTTTGAATTGTGAAAACATTTATTGTAGCTTATGATCTAAGCGTTATTATAAGCAAATAATTGTTTTTTTTTAATTTATGTTTCTAAATAATTTTTATGACAAATCGTTAAAAAAATAAAATAATAAACACTAAGTCTTTTATATCTGGAGAATTTTAACCATTCAATGTTTATATTTGAGCATAATGATGTTTATACTTTAGAATGTTATTTTTTTGCAAGACAACAATATGGTTGCAAATGTAACAATACTATGTTTTGTTACCAACCATATAATGCAACCATAATATGTTGCTCTTAGATTATGGTTACCTTAACCATGTTTTTTCTTTGCGTGTAAGAACAAGGTTTCCAAAACCAGTAAAAAATTTATAATTCTAGAAGAAGTTGTATGTGTGTATGTGAACGTTCTTCAATCGAATTATTATTGAGCCTCTTCGCCATTTCGCAGGAATAATGTGTGGCTTCCACACGCAGAAAAAAAACATGGTTGTGATATGGTCACAATAACCATATTATGTTCTTTGTAACAATGTATGGTTGCGGAGAACCAATTATAGTTGTCTTCAACAAAACTTTAGTCACGATAAACATTTTTTGTTAACTTTTAACGATTATATGGTTACTGTGCACCAAAAATGCAACATGGTTGGTTTTATTTTAAAAAAATTCCAACCACAACCAAAGCTTTATAACTTATTAAAAATAATATAAAATATTTAACCATAATATATTATAATTAATCAATGTATGGTTAAAAGCAACAGAATAATGTTTGCGCTAAAAAATATTTTGTTCTAATACTTGACAGTTTAGTAATTTTTCTGGTAGCTAAAATTTGAAATTGTTTTTTATTGTTGAAGAAAGTGAAAAAAAATAAAAGTTTATATACAACATAAATAATCAAAAATGAAAACAAAAAAAGGGAACTACAACATTTAAAAAAAGTTGAAGTAAATATACATCTATGTATGTATGTATGCTTAATTTAATGTTTAAATTTGAACATAATTAATGAATTTAATTGAAATTAGAATTTATACTTTGGACAACAATATGGTTGCAAATGTAACAATACTATGTTTTGTTATCAACCATATAACGCAACCATAGTATGTTGCTCTTAGATTATGGTTACCTCAACCATATTTTTTCTTTGCGTGCAAGATAGTCCCGAATATTGGCGCCTTTTAGCAAAGTTTAAATGAAGTCAACAAACATTTTTTTATTTTCATTTGTTTGTTCAGTGTAAAAAATTTTAGTATTTTCATAAAGATTTCTTCAAAAGCTTTAAAATGATACCCATATTGGTACTTAAAAAAATTTGAAAATTTCAGAGCCCCGTAATTCAGAAAATATGGGCGATGTCTGCACTTGATGTCTTTTTTTCTTTTTTTTTAATTCTCTATTGCCGTATGTATTTATTTCTTTGAATTTAGTTACTTTATTGATCCAAATGGGATGAAAAATTTTGAAGGTAGTCGTGCTGTTTTGCTTATGCATAGGAAGTTAGAATGTATATACTTTATGGGGTCAGAAATGGATATTGTAAAAATTACACACGGAATGACAAACTTAGATATAACCTTATTCCACTTTTTGTGGTGAAGGGTATAAAAATATATCTTATATTTAAATATTTTTTGATGCCTCCAAATTGCTCAACTAAATTGGGACCTGAATTGTTTTTAGATTATTATTTAACGTCATCCATAAAAATACATCCTCAAAAAAGTTCGAAAATATTTGCAACAATTTAAAACTAAAAATATATCATGCATTTTTTTTTGGAACAAATGAATTAAAAATGTTCGGTACTTTCTTCGCAATACATTCTTTGTTCAAATATTGAAATATAACTGAACAATTTTTCATTTACCATCTTTGTGTACTTTTAAATGCGAAAATATTTTTATTTGTCATCCATAGTTAAACATTTAAGTTAATAGTACTTATAATTAAGTTCTTTTTTTATTTTTTATAAAATTATTAGTTAAACTGCATACTATTATAACAAATGAATTATCATTGACTTTGGCTTAAATTTATTTTTATTTTAATTTCTAAAAACTTTAAGAAAGAAAAATTATTTACACATGTATGCAGACATTTGTATTTAAAAAAATGAAGTACTTTGGAGAATTATTATATGAAACCTTTCTTTTTTATTTAATTATTTTATAGTTTATGTCTTTTGATTAAAGGACTATATTATAAATTTTAGTAATGGTTCAGAGTATTTACTTTTTTATTAAAACTAATATTTGTTATACCAATGTGTAATAAAATTTATTAGATGGATAATGGAGTTATAATATTTTGCAACCTTAGGATTATTCTGAAAGAACTAATTAATCTTTTTAGTTGATGGTTATTTTACACTCAACTATTATATGTTTAGTGATTTAATAAATGTATCGCCTTCCGACTGTTTAATCACAAAATCTATTCAAGAGACATTTAATTTATTAAGACAAAGTAAATTTATAGCAAATCACAATTTGATCATGGATAATTCGTCCATGCCACTTATCACATTCCTTTCCATTTCAATATGTGAGCTTAATACTTTTAAATGGATTAATTTATTATGCATTAAAAGATAAAACATAAAAAAAATTTTAGTTAAATTCCACTCTTTTAGAGACACTGTAAAAAGCCTGTCTCATAATTTTTATTCGATACACGCGCCTACAATTATTATTTCAGGAAAAAAAAAAACAAATAAACAAATAAGAAGTCTTTCTTTCTTAAGTTGTCAGTCTAAGCTGACAACTTGTTTGATTTTATACGTTTGTTAGCGTTCTTTATTTTTCATTTCTTTGTTTCTGGTTTCGTTTTTCTTTCTTATGGTATTTTGCCATTATGTAATTGTGGGTAAAAACTTAAAGTAACATATAATTTATGTAAAAAATTCTATCAATAACTATTGCTATTCGCTCCTTTCCCATTTAAAAAGGGCCGCACCCTTTATTTATAGTTCTGTATAAATTGATTTGTATTATAATTTTCGTTATCCATCTAATGCTCATGACAAATTTATACAAACAATTACAAAAGAGTTCTTTAATAATCGGCATAAGTGAATGATAAAGGTTGTTTTTGTTTTCGTCTTTCATGCAAGTTTTACGGTAGTGGTTTTGAATAGAAAATAGAAAATAGACAATATTAATGCAAATGTTGTTTTATAAGGGTGGGGACTTAGGTTATAGATAAGAATGTTGCTTCAGGTGTTTCTATATGTAATTTAGGTGTCAAATTGAAGTATTTAGTAGACATTTTGTGTTTCAAACAAGTTCATACCTCTAATCTTATGTAGAAAGGCCATGTTATGTAAAATATATTTTTTTGAAAAACCGTTTTCAAAAGTATTGCGTTCAGTTTTTCTGACGTGTGTATTTGTGTGAAATGTATTGAAATCACTAAAATTTCAATTGCAGAAAAATGCATTTTATTTCATTTGACCCTTTGTTGATATGACCGAATTTCGGTAAATATTTCAATCAACAATAAGAATTTAATTCTATTGGACTCTTGGGCTTAGCCTACGCATTTTTTTACCTTTCACGTCAGATGGAAAAATGGTAAATCTAAGTTTGTCATTCCGTTTTTAATTTCTGCAATGTCCCTTTCCGACCCAATATCCGTTTTTTTAATTACTTTACTAATCTAGATTTATTCTAAGTAAAGACGTACAGTAGTATATCCAACAGTATGGCAAAAACAGATATATCATATACACATACTAGTTACAATAGATACAAAAGAACGCATGAGTGTAGTTGATATTGTATGCTTTCGCTTGTGCATACTCACACTATGGATATAAACACATACAGTTGTTTATGGTTTTGCATAGAGTGAGAAAATATTCAGTTTTTTACTCTCAAATATCTGTTGTACCATGAGTATTTGGATATATCTGTTTATGAAACAGATATTTTAGATAATTGTGTGCTGCTTATGATAGAGGCGAGAACTAATAAGCAGTACTTTAACTTCGTACGTAATAACCCGAATTGTAATTATTATTGTTTAGCTTTAGTAATTAGTTTATATGATTTTAAACGTAGAATTAGTAATATTCTTAATATTAATGATAATTTTAGTTATGAGGATAGAATTAATTCAATTAAGAAATTTTATTATATGTTTATTTAAGAAAAAAATTAATTTCTTTTTGATAAAAACTAGTAAAGAGTTAAAATTACATGCACATAAAAAAAGAAGTTCCGAAAAATTTCAATAAAATAAAACTAGGGAAAACATTTACACTTCTAGAATACACCCAGTAATAATATTGTCCCTTTTATATATGTACATATTAAGTGACGCAATTTTTATTTTTTATGCACTTAGAAGGATGTTATCGTTATGTTATTTGTACAATCAAAATTTCTTGAATTTCTAACATGTACTAAAAAACCTCTTTTCTGCATTAAAAAAAGGTCCTACAGCTTAAATAAATAGAGAGTAAAATTTTTTCGAAATTCAAAACTGACATTTTTATCACAAAAATCTGGTGAAATATATACGTTTTAACATTAGGCACTATAAGAATATATTTTGTTTTCGATTAAGTAATAAGTTTTCTAGCTGGGGTTTGAGTTAAATTTAGACATCAGACATCAAGTTTTATTCCTATCTCATTTAAATTGAATAAATTATGTATTGTATATCGATCAACGAAAGGGTTAAGGTTTTGCTATTATAATTTTATTTTTCATAAAATCAATTATTTTTTCCAGTTGTAATTCCATTCCATTACCATTATTAAAACAATTATAATTAAAATAAAATTATTAGCATGATATCGCTTTTTCATTATTTCAACTAATGTCAAAAAAATTTTAATGGTAATGAAAAAATATTTTTATTTTTGGTAAAGATATTTAATATTCATACTTCATTTTTAAATTGAATTTTTATTATTTTCGGCCGTTTTTATTGAAAATAATTTGAATTCAAAAGGTATTTTAAAACAAACTTAACATAAAAATGTATTTTAATTGATTTTAAATTATCAGGCTTTTTGTCTTTTTAAATATAGAAACATGCAAACATATATTTATTTAGTTATTGTATCCTTAGAACTGTTGTAATCGCTGGTAAAAGTTATGAAAAATAGTATTTTTTAAAACAATTATACGCATTAGACTCAAAATTTGTTGTTAAAAAATTCAGTGTTGTAAATTCAACTTCAATAAAACCTAATAAAACAATTAAAAATATTGATCATGTTTAGAAACAATAATTTTATTTTTGTAATTTTAATAAACCAATTCATATATACGTATGAATAAATATTGATTTGCAGCGTGTAATAAGAACTTATGGTACAACTATCAATATCTGTTTATATCCGTTTGTGTGAAACATAGGAGGACAGTTATGTTACTTTCATTCTCTCTTTACTCATTCGCATCCATCCAAAGAGAAAAAGTAACAATATCAACTTATATCAGAAAAACAAAACTTATCATCTATACGCACTCATAAGAGTGGACACACAAAAACTGATATAAACAGATATATCTGTGCACGTCTTTAATTCTAAGTGATATGGAAATATTAGAAGGAGGCGTGGCGTTTTGCCGCTAGCTCGAAGGATATGGACCGTTCTTGCTGATTTTCAATAGCAACTCTTTCGACACTATGTGTGATCAATTGGCGTATTTAAATTTTTTATAGCTGATCGTGTGCCTTGGTAAATTAGATTTCCACACTAAAAACGGATACATAGACGGGCATTGCCCCATCGACTTTGCTATGAATAAGAGCTCAGAATATATATATTTTATGAGGTGCGAAATGAATATTGTAGAAATTAAAAATTGATTGACAAACTTAGATATTAATTATTTAAAAGTTATTCGTCAAAATCTTTTTTGAAAATAGTTAATGGTATTAAGAAATAAAAGAATGGCAACAATAAAGTTTTAAGACAATACAGACAGATTTTTTATCCTTCATATTTTTTGCTTCAAAAAAAAGTACATTTAACATTTAATAAGTACCTATTTACAATTTTAAGGCTTGGCTCTTTTGAATTTAATAGACAGTGCTAAGTTAAGCTTATTATCTCTTTTTTAGCTCATATATAAATATTTCAACTTATGTACTTTGTTGAAAAAAAATATATATTTTTGTTTAATTATAAACATCGTGAGCAAGTACATAAAATTGATCTTGTTTAATTAATTTTTTTCATTTAAATTTATTCAAATATGGTAAAAAGAATAAAGAAAAAAAATATCAAAATACAACAAATAGCAACAACTTTTCAAAATTTATAGATGTAATGGTTCAATAATAAAAAATATAACGAAATCAAGTCTAACAACAAGAATAACAACTTATTTTTTAATAAAAATAAATATAAGAATAATTATAATGAAATAATAAAAATTCATTCAAACAATTTGCGTACGCCAACTAAACAATGACCACGACACCACACACACATACACACAAGAATTTTAAGTCAGAGGGTTACAAACGTTTTTTCTATAGGCAATACCTATGTACGGAAAAATGTTAAAATTTTGTTTTTAAATAGATATTTACTTAAATTGGTCATTGATACAATAATTTGTTTAACTAAAAAATTTTGCATTTATTTGTCAGTTAAAAATATAATTGAGATAATTTAAATTTTAATTAAATTTCAATTTGAAAGCAAAATATATTATAAAATTATTTATGCACAAGAACAAAAAGTAAAGTTAATGATTTAAAAGTAAGAGTGCTATATTCGGCTATGCCGAATCTTATATACCCTTCACCATCTATGTAAATCTAGTTTAGTGAACTAAATCCAATCAAAAAAGCAAATATTGGGGTGACAGATAATTAAAGAATAACATATATTATAATTTTACACAAAAATGACATCGGCTCTTTATGGGTTAAGCATTTAAAAAGATATAAAGATATAAAAAAATAAAATAAAAATTTCAGAGCCCCGTAACTCGGAAAATATGGTCGAGAACCAATTTTTTCACTTGATATTTTTTCTTATTTTTTAGATCTCTTTCGACCTATGTATTTATTTTTTGGATTGGAGTTACGTTATTATTCCAAATGACATGATCATGTGATCAAGAATTTTTAATCCCATTTATGAATATGAAACAAAAAAAAAAAAAAAAAAGATTAA
The DNA here is from genome assembly GCA_916610165.2 of Gymnosoma rotundatum. Lineage (NCBI taxonomy): Eukaryota > Metazoa > Arthropoda > Insecta > Diptera > Tachinidae > Gymnosoma > Gymnosoma rotundatum. Next base: position 29,614,072 of record OU744336.1, read on the forward strand.
TTGTTCAATAGATAAAATAGTAACCATAATAACAATAATAAAACTAACAATTAAACAGATAAATAAAGTTTATGCAAGAAAATTAAATAAAATACTAAAGAAGAAAAAAATTTTAAGCTTTCTCGTCTAGCTTTAAGCAAAAGTATTGATACATTTAAATATACACACACAAGTAAATAAATACATCTTGACTTATTCTATTGTATAACAAGTTTTCAGTTTCACATAACTTATTAAAATAAAAATAATTTGAAACATAAAAAATTTTTTTTATAAAAAAAAAATCCATTTTCTAACTTTTTTTTTACAAATCGAAATTTCATATCAAACTCCTATTAATCTGACTATTATAAATTGTTCTCTAAATTATTCGTATTGATATATGGCGAAGAAACGTTATGGTATCAATGAATATGTATGTTTTAAAATTGATATTTTTAATTAAAAAAAAAAAATCTAGTAGTGGAAGTGATTGAGGATACATTTTAGGGACGATGGTCTTTTATAGTTAAAATCCATATCTAGAAAATTATTGAACTTAATTATATTATATGATTTTCAGACAAAATTTTGTTTCGCAGTTAAGTTCACTTTTGGTAAATAAATAAAAATAATTTTTGAATTTCGAGTATAACAAAAACGATCACAGGAAACATTTCAAGCCACAAAATAAACTTAAGACTATTAAATACTCAGAACACTACACTCTGCAAGTTATTGGAGATGCGAAAATCAAGTTTAAATTTACCAACAAATTGAAACATTTTAGCAACAGCCATAAATGCTCCATGGTGAAAATCATATCAAAACATTAATGCCAATTATTTTCCACCACAGGTGGAAAATGGTATATTTTCGTTTGTCATTTTGTTTCTAATTTCCACGATATCCATTTCCGACCTCATAAACTATATATATTCTGAGTTCCTTTGCATAGCGAAATCGATTAAGCGATGTCCGTCAACCCCTGTTCCTTGGTTTTCGTTTTGATATCATCTTTGCTCAGGCACTAGGTGAGCTAGATAAATTTTAAATACGCCAATCGATCAGTGTTTCGAAAATTTTGCTGTTGAAAATCAGCCAGATCGGTCAGTTTCCCTTGAGGTAGTAGGAAAAAAACCACGCCTGCCTCTAGTTTTTCCACATCTTTTTTCAAGTTTCGTTTTCAGGTGGCTGTTTTTGCGAAATACGTATAGATATTCCAAACCAAAAATAAATTGTATTTTTAATTGAAAATGTTATGGGATATTAGCGTTATTTTAATAAATAAACTGTAGTTGTTTTTTGTTATTATCCACCTCTTGCTATTTATTCACCACAATAAGTTAGGACAATATCCCCAGGCAAAACTTACAATTTTCGCCGCTCGTTTTGAACAGAAAAACTTAATAGTAGAAGAAAATTTCTTATGCCGATTTATATGTACGTGTGGTTATAAATAGATATTGTGAAGGGTATATAAGATTTGGCATATCCGAATATAGCATTCCTACCTGTTTTTAATTGAAAGTTATCTACTTTAAAAGACAACCAATATTTTGACTTTATCTCAAGCATAATAGATCTTTTGTTTATGTTTATTTTTAAATGTCTTATATTTATGTTAACTTTATCCTCAAGTCACATTTGTACAGCATTTGCATTAATTTGTGTTAATGTAAGTGCAATATGTTTCTGCTCTTTCAATTAAGGATAATCAGTAAATCAGTAAATCAGTTGACACATCATTCAATTTGTCTATTAGGTCAAGATAATATAGCAAGATTGTTTATATTAATTATTTATTAGCAAGAAAATAATAAACAAGTATTTAATAACATTTTACTAATCATCTAAGGGAATACAATAATACTAAATATACGTACATCAATTTTATTAAGTTAAGAACAAGAACACTTTAACAACAATATGTACATATGTGCTTGCAAACTACATACAGTTGCAAATAAAAGCGACAACTTACAACAACAATGACAAAAAGCATTTTGATTCGTAAACTAATTCCTTCAAAAAGATTATTATTATTATCAGTAATTGGCCGACTTCCTAAACGCAAGTTGCAATGCATATTTACAATGCATACACTTCGTAAATGCATATGTAAACTTTTTGACAACGTACAATGTTCCTAATCATTTGGCAACTCACTTTAATGAGTATCAGAAATCTAATTCACGCATCATTTTTATTTTGTATGCAAACATTTGAGCTGTAATGGCTAAGGATTTTCTTGTTTATTTTTATCATGAAATGTGAATGAAAAACGTCATCATCCATTAATTCAATGAATTCTTAAAAAAATATTTATTTTTGATCACTTGTTCCCGGGATTTTTATTATCCTTAACAAAGTTGTCTCTTCTCTTTTTTTCTTTTTAATAGGTATTTATAGCAAATCAATATTTTTTGAAAGATTTGACCTGAGATAATTCCTCAGCACTTGCCAACAATTTTGTGTAACCTATATTTTTCTAAAAAAAATTTATTCAATTTTATACCATGTTTTTGACATTTGTTTTATGTATGAGTTGCATAGCGACGTTCCTAAATGCCGATAAAATGCAAAGAATGTATCTGCAACGCAATTTTGCACTTAAGACATGTTTAGCATTGCATACGCATTTTTTTCAATTATGCATTGCAACAGGCGTTTAGGAAGTCGGCCATTCTTACAAAATAATAGACTTCAAAACAGATTTCATCTGTCTATCTATAATAGTTCAAAAGTATAGCCATTTACATCAAATTACATACAACTGTTCAACAGTTTAGCAATATATACCAAATTACATCAATTATAGGGGCACCCTTAATTTTTAAACTTTTATGCTTGCTTTTGTAGTAAACTTAGCATTTTTTTTGCATATTTCAACCGTCTATCTACATCGGTTAAACGGTAAATACCAAACAAAGTAGTTTACCTTCTGTCTAATATTTAAGTGTTTGTATATTATGGTTCAATAGATACGGCCATAAAGATCAATTTACATTAATTTCGGGAACACCCTTTTCTCTCTAAATTTAAATTGTACACTTGTTGTTATAGCGTACTTAGCAATACAGGTCTCTTGTAAGCTTTAGCGGTCTGTCTATAACTGTTCAAAAGTACGGCCGTATACATCAAATTAAATGAACAACCTTTAATTTTCAGATCCAAATTTTATAATTGTTGTTATTTAAAAGTTAGTAATACAGTTGTTTTTGCTAATTTCCACCGTCCGTCTAAAATTTATCAAAAATGTGGCCGTATATATCAAATTAAATGAACTATTGAGTCACCCTTTAATTTATTATTTTGACTATTAATACTTGTTACTCTAACGGTCATAGCAGTCGATATTCTGTTCAATTTTTAAGCGTGTTTCTATAACGTCATCTATGGGATGATTATGAAGATTATGAAGATTTTAATATCAGTTCGGAAATGTCTGCGTTCAGCCGGCAGAAACGTGAAAAACAACATTCAATCAAATTGATAACCTCCTTCTTTTTTTGAAGTCGGTTGAAAATGGAAACATATAATAACGGAAGGAACAACAATTTTTAAAATAATTGACCAACTTCTTCACCAGTTTATTTTCATATAACCCATAAGTAAGGTTAAGAAGAATTATATATAATTATACCCATTCCAGATAAACTGAAATTAGTGAAAGAATTCTCCAGCTAAGTTTTGTAGAAACTTGTAAATATTAAAAATACATTTGCGTGAATACCCTTAATAATTATCTATTTCTTTATCTTAATATTAAATAATATTAATAATATTAAAAATTTATTAAAATATTGATTTGAAAGGGAAAAATTTTACCTGTCCGAATCTGTGCGGTATTTACACAATTCATTTTTATTTGAAGTAATTGTCAAACACAAAACTGTAGCAAACATATTTTATTTATATTCAAGCCTGCGGCAATAATGTCTACTTAAAAGAACAAAGAGACAAAGTCTGCCAAATCAGTTCAGTTAGATAAATTGATGAATTGCATCTTTAATTGAAGAGGAAATTTATTAATTGCAATTAATTTTAAATATGTAGATATTCAATTAGTCGAAGCATGGATGAGTTTCTTTTATAATGACTAGCATATAGATTATTACATCTGTGAATTAATAACAATAAAACATAACAAAAGTAGTGGCCGAGCTTTTGTATCAAATAATGCATAAAATTTGACTGTTCCTTAAAAAACAATACTAAATTTTCTTAGTATTTTTTCCCTTTTCATTATGGATGAAATTTTTCTGTCAAATAGGTCAAGTAAATGGTAGCTGTATTTCGGCTTATCTATGTCATATTTACTTAACTTTAATATCTTTGCAAATAAAGCAGGATAAAAAACAAATTTGATTTCTAAATAACCGACTCTTGTCTCGATGAACTGATGCATCGAAGTTGTTAATTGCATCAGTGTAACCGTTCATTATTATTTTTGTAGTTTGATAAAATATTTTTCCGTCTGTCTGAGTGCAACAGCCCACTACTGTGGAACTGTAATAGTTAAACTCTTTTTTTAGCCGCTAGAGCAAATAAGAAGGCATTTTTAATTTAAGTATTTGCCTACTTTAGAAAAAGTACAAAAGCTTAAATATAAAACCATAATATAAAGGGTGTTTCTAGTACGACGCAATTTAAATTTATATGGCTTAAGTTCTTCAACCATAATAGGCATATAGAATTTACACAGATATGTACAATTATGACCACTGTAAAACTTTTAATTTTTCCTTTCATTTATAACAATTGAATTTGAAGATTATCGAGGGCTAAATTGAAATTGATTTTGGCTTAAGTTTATTTATTTTAATTTTTAAAAACCTATTATTTTTAATAAAAATTATATTATAAAAAACAAAAAAAAAAAAAAAAAACGCACGGCACAGCGTATGTGCATTCATGCTTAACTCATGACAATCAATATAATACTTAAACAGCATGACTAGAAATAAAAATTAAATTTGTGTCCAATCAACAAAGTTAGTTGGTAAAATAGATGATGTTTACAGTGTTAACAACATAAGGTAGATAGATGCGAAGAATTTTAATGATGGATGTAGCGATATAGAAAATGCAGCATTACATTCTGCTGGTGTCTACTTTTTCTTGTTTTCTTTGAAAAATGTCCGCATACATTTGTAAAATAATTTTTCTTTCTAAAAAAAGGTTTTTAGAAATTAAAATAAATGATTTCAAGCCCAAATCAATTTCGACTCATTTATAATATCCACAGTTCAAACCCTAATTTAATAAAAATTAGATTATTAGATTAGATTAAAAATGTGCAAATATCTGAGTAGTCCGTGTTAGCCTGAAAATGATAAAATAAGCAATTAGATATATAAATGTTTGAGTTCGTAATAGATAACAAAAATTTGGAAAAAACAATCTTACACTCACAATAAACAAAACTAAATTATTTTAAATAAAATTTATATGAGAAAGAGTCTTAGTAAATCGTATATAAAATTTTAATGACAAATCGTGCTGTTATTGAAATTAGCTTACTAATATACCAGCAATATTTTAATTTAAACTACACAGTTCCTTTCTTAAAAAGTTTGTATGGCTTAAATTACTTTTTGCCAGATACATGCACTACAAATGACCGAATTACAAATCGTAAATTATATTTTTTTATGATGTTTTTTTTAATGACAATTAACTAATCGTGGTTAATATAACATATGTTTAATGGTTAGTTACTGTTATTTAATAAAACTATTACAAAATTTATTTAAATATACAAATTTATAGCATTGTTTACTAATTAACTTTTAATATTAGTTATATAAACAAATATATTTATTGTCTGTTGTATGCATAAATTTGGAAACTTCCTAAAAAAATACCAAATTAAAATTCACTTTGCAACTTTAAATAATAAAGTTCTGTTACATAATTTACAGCAGCTGGAATAATACAAAAAAAAAAATAAATAAATAAATAAAAAAAAAAAAAACAAAAGAGAGTGCTTTGTTCGGCTGTAGTGAGTCTTATGTACCCTTCGAAAGAGTAATTTTATATAAAACCTCTTATATTCAATGTTATACAGTTAAAGTTAACTTTTATTACAAAAAAATGTTTCAATAAAAGTTATTTTTAATACTAATTAGCATAATGAAGTTTTTTTACTCCTTGTAAGAAAAATTTTTTTTTCCTTTAAAAAAAGGTTTCGATTCGTTTTGCAAAATTTTTTCTCTTTGCGATGCTCTCTTTTAGATATTTGTCTTTCTAAATTTTGATATTTAAAAAAGTATTTTAATTTAATTTAATAATTTAATTCCGCTTAAGTTCACGTATATTGTTATTTCTAAATTTATTAAGAAAAAAATATTTACAAATTTTTAGAATAATTATTGAAGAAAAAAGAGCAGAATGTAATGCAGCATTTTCTGTATCGTTACATCCATACTCTAAATTTTTTTGCATTTATCGACTTAAGGTTACTTTGAAAACATTATCTTTTACCCAAAAAATTGGATAAATAAGAATACGAGAAATATTTGTAAACTATCGATATTAATTTGGTCAGACAAAGTCTACACACACCTGCAAAGCTTTTTTCGTTATTCTCTTTATTATTAGTCACATATGTATATTTGCTCTGGCTTTCTGATAACCATCGCACAATGGGGTATTTTTTATCTTATATTGGCTCTTAAAATTTACTGAGTGTATCTAGGTTAATGAAACTTGGCAGGAAAATCGGTTATGGTTATAATTAAAACAAAAAAAAAAAAAAAAAAAAACAAAAAAAAATCGGATCAAGAAGAAAAAAGTTCCCCTGTGAAAAAAATTATTTTTATTTTTTTTTGCTAATTTCCTCAAAATATTCATTACTAATATTTCCAATGCCTTACAAATCTCAGCCTTCCAAATATATTATTATAACGATATTCTTGTAATTTTTTACTATATAATATTTTATTTATTTAAAGATAATGGCCCATATTCATAGTTATAGACTAAAGCCGACTCTTGCTAAAGTATAATTTAAATAAAAGGCTCTTATTATCTATAAATTAGAAAAGAAAAAGAAAGGCTCTTATTATCTTTTTTGCTTTTATAGTCAAGAATAAAGTATACTTTAAGTTTAGCCACCTTCCACTGGGTGGCAACTGTAATTTGATAAATGTTTTCATACAATTTCTAAACAAACATTTGAAAAAAGTAACCTTGTCTTTATTTTGTTCACTTTGGTATAAAAATTAGATAAAGAGTATTGTGTTCTTAAACCAAAAAAAAATAATTATGGAAAATAAGTTAAAAACAGCTTTAGGTAGTTTTAAAATTTAGAGTTGACTTTCTCGCAAAAGTATATTTGAAATTGTCTATGAGTCGACTCTAAAGTAAAACCGACTTTAGTTCCCTTAAAGTATACTTTATTTTAAAGTATGCTTTATTTTAATTTATTAATTTATTTATGGTTGTAACGGTAAACTTTATTTTAAATTGTTACAATTAATTTATTTAAAATAACTTCTCCTTTGCACTAAGATGATAATGAGTCCCATTGCCTTTTGTCCAAGCTAAGTTGGACATAAACCTTTATATATATATATTGCATAATTAATTATATTACTTATTATGATAAACAATTGTAAGGTAGCTGGATAATAACCTCGTTGGAAATTATACTTACCATTGTTTATACTTACTAATACTTTGATTATTACCATTGTTTATACTTACATATATTTTGATATTTACCTCAATTATACTTATTAATACTTTAATACTAATCCTAATTATACTCATCGATAATTTTATTATTTAATTTTTATTTACTCTCTTAATACTTACTTGAACTTACCAAATGTTAAACATAAGAAAAGCGCTTAAAATACTTACCTAAATTACCTAATGTAAATAATAATAGAAAAAAACCTGTACAGTTGCTCATACTGATTTACTGGAAAATCTCCAAAATTTCCAACCGCACATGCGGGTATATCTGCCGAAGCATTTCATGCCTTAAGGTAGCGATTTTATTTTCTTATTATTATTATCTATTAAGCAGTGCTAGCAACTGGACGGGTTTTTGCCATCTAAACTTACTTAAAACCTTCATCAGAATATCTAATAAGGTGACTTTTATAAATAAACCTGGTTTATTGAAAAGAAATAATTCTAACGCCCTTTTATTCTTTTCCCCAAACCGCTCCATTATAATTTACTCCATTCGAGTAAATTATAAAAATAATCTTTCTTTAGATTCGCTGTTAAGAAACGATTATTCTAACACTTAAACTCGATTTCCGTGGTAACGTTCAGTTTATTCATGGTCCTTTTGAGTCAACAGACAGAAACCAGAAGTCTCTCTTAATAAACATCAACATACAATACTCACCATAATCTACAATAAAATGAGGTAAATCAATGCTGAAATATTAAAGTTCATCAGTCACAAAAAAAAGGTTAACAGAGTTAGTCAAGCAGATCTAAAGCACAGTAATTAAAAACGAAATTTAAGTGATTGTCCATGATTATTAAATTTTAATAAGTAATCAAAATTGAAAATTCATAAGAGTTTAAAACTTAAATTAAAAATGCATAAATATATTTGCATAACTTAAAAGTGCCATAAAAAACAAAGTAACGTTGCATAATAGAACCGTTATAATAGTGTAAAAGTACCTATATACAGAATATATGTATGTATATTTACAGAATACATACAAATGTATATAGTTACATACCGGTAGTTTTGTGCAAATATAACAAAAAAAATTGAAGATCGGAGAAAAGGAAAATTTTTTTGTATAAGCACATACATGAGTGCATACATATTATATAAATGTTATAAAAGTTGTAAAGTTATAGAGAACATACAGAATAACAAAATAAATATTCATCATTTTCAAAATATTAATATAAAGAAACATAAAGTTACCAATGTTCGTAATATAATTTTGGATGACCCCTATATGCAGAAAACAAGGTATTTCTTTAAAATATACACAAATACTTACACATATTTTTTGGTACATAAAGAATGAAATAATAAAAAAAAATATATATGTATGAAAATTTACCGCTATAAATTATACAAAAACAACCTCTGCTTATATAAATTCTGACCAGGGTTCCCAGTTTTTTTCGAGTCGTTTTCCCAATTAGATTAATTGAATCCCCACTACGATAATACTGTTTTTTTAATTTGTACATAAGATGTGTATTTTCAGTCAAAATTTTCGCAGCATTTTTGCAATTTATTTCTTATTTGTTTTTCAAAATTGATATTATAGCTGAAAAAAGGCTAATTCATGTAAATTAAAAAAAAAATAGAACCAAATTTTATTCAATAATAGTAAAAGTACAATAACCAAAACTATAATTTAAAGAGAAAAATAATATCCTCAAATAATTCTTCAATCACCAATTTAAATTTCATACCCACTTACATATTAAGATCCCCGATTTAAGGATAAAACCCGTAATCAGACAACACTGACTCTGAAAATCAAATAGCAAATGCTCTCATTTATTTAAACCCTCATATGTGTGGTGAATTTCTAATCCCATGCTCTTTTAACTAAGAATAAAGAGAAGTTTGCATTTTCTTAATTATCTATACTTTATTTTTTAACAGAAGAGTTAAAGAAATATAACATTTACTGGGATTTCTGTTGATGAATGTAAAGAAGATGCAGTTTAATATACATAAATAACATACAGTCCACTAAAAAAGAAAAAGAAATAAGATCTTCTCAATAAAGTAATCGACAGTAAAATAGTAATAATGTTAAAAGATAATATAAGTTGATATTAAAGAAACAAAGATTGAATTGACATTTCTTGTATATTATTCTCTTCTTTTTCTATTAATGTACATATGTAAAAATTTAAAAACCAAGCATTTAAAAAATAAATATCTCCTCTTCATTGTAAAAAAAAAACACACAAAAAGGGTGAAAAAAGAGCTCACACTTAAGTTCACGTTTAACTGGTAAACATTCAATCTAGTGAGTCCAATGTTATAATTACAGTATATTCCCAAAAATTATGTACAAAGAATATTACAATAAACTCCAAACTAATAAGGACACTAGAAGAAAAATATTTGTAATTTGTAATCAAAAATAAAAGCAAAATAAGAACATTCATAATATAATAATAATATAATAGCGCAAGAATATTTCCTAAATTTTGCAGTTAATTTAAATTAAACCTCGACCAATTGTTATGAGAATTGCTACTTATATAAAAAAAAAATTAAAATTTTTTGAATTCAACAATATATTTTAATTCCTAAAATAAATAAAGGTCAAACATATTAATATATATCTATAATAGAACCCTATATTTTTTCTAATTAGACAGCACAAGTTCGATAAACCTACGTTATTCCTGCGTTATATTATTCTGTATGATCAATCATACACCCGTAAAATTGCTTGAGATATTGTAGAACACATGTTACACCCGGAGAATTTTTTTAAATATTAAGAATTTAATTACACCCAAAAACAAAAAAAAATTTTTTTGTAATACATGGTGAATTACATTACAAAAATAAAAAAAAGGTACTTTGATCTGTAAAGTTTAGTACACTAATTTAGAATTCCATCGGAAATATTTTATAAATAAAATTTAATTAGCATCAATTATATAATAAAGTTCATACTATAAACAAAAGTTATAAGATTTATTTTCTGGATTAAATTCTCAGTGTTAGAAAACACATGCAAATTTGTATTTGGCATAATTTATATTCAATTTGTATATATAACCCTTGAGTGCTATTACTCTATAGCCCCTTTCTATTGAGTATAAATAACCTTTACAATATTTCGTGCTCGATTTCTACGGCCAGTTGTTGCGCAAAATTTTCTGTAGTGCTATTACTCTATAACCACTATTCAACGAATATACACAAATTCTACAGAATATCTTGTCCAATTTTCATTTTCCCATTTTAATTTGAAATTTCTGGCGAAAAAATAACACGCTTTCTTTAACCCAAATATAGAGAAGAAAGCCCCTTTTACTTCAATTCACATTTATATCCCTTGGAAGTCTGTGATAGCCGTAAAACCGACGGAACTACAGCGGTAATTTCCGAATCAGATTATTCAACCACGAATATTGTTAAATTTATATTATCCCTTCTAAAGGAAAGAAACTTGGAAAATAGGACCAGTACTTTTAGCCCTTACATTCTCAGATTATCAATTTGACAGCACACCTAACCCTTAATAGATTGAAAAAAAGGAAAAACCCGTTTTACCAATCCCCTTAATTTTCTATAGTTGCTGAAACATGCCTAACGTATCGCGCGATGACTATAATCCCACACCCAAAGAACATTTTCAATTTGATTGTGATCACCTACTGAAATTTTGTGAAAAATTTAATAGAACCCCAGTAGAAGAACACAGTGAGACCATTCTCGAGGTCAAGTTAAAGGATTTGGACGCAAGATGGAGTAGAGTAGATGCGTCCTACGAATGTGTTGTATTGACAAAAAATTCGGAAGTCACACCCGAATTTAGGCAACAGGCCACAGAAAGGTTTGAAGTATGTACAGAAGCATACTACAGCTGCACCTCCCAAATTTTAGATTTAATAAAAGTTCTCCAGTTAGATAGTCCGAGTAACCCAAGATTCCAATCGACTACCAGATATTCTACGAACCCTATTGCTCCCGGTCAAACCTTCGTGCAAGAAAGCTCAGTAAATTGTATAAAAATCCCTCCCTGTGATACAGAAGTGTTTGCAGGTAGCTATGAGCAATGGCCTTCGTTTCGTGACATGTTTACAGCCGTGTACATTAACCACACAAAGCTCACCCCAGTCACGAAACTTTATCACCTTCGAAATAAAACGAAGGGTGAGGCAGGCGCCATAGTGAAGCGATATCCCTTATCGCATGAAAATTTTGAACTCGCTTGGAATGCGCTCAAAACTCGTTATGAAAACAAACGTGTCCTAGTCGATAATCAGATAAAGATTCTTTTTGATATTCCATCGGCCAAAAATGAGGATAGTGAATCTATAAGACGAATACAATCGTCTGTTAATGATTCGTTAGCGACACTGAGAACTCTTGGTGTTGAAGTGGAAAGCTGGGATCCTATTCTCATTCGCTTGATTTCGACTAAACTCCCAAACATGACTCTTGCGCTCTGGGAACAATCACTCACAAGTCCCCGCGAGCTTCCAAAGTGGACCCAGATGTCACAATTTCTTGTAGATAGGTATGAAGCAGTCGAACGCCTCGATAGTATAAAAACATCAAAAGATTGCTTTACTATCACTAACCCATCTAAATCAAAAACACAGACATACATGTCTCAAGAGAATTTATACTCCCCTTCTTGCAAGTTATGCAATGAAAATCATTCTCTTAGAATATGCCCTAAATTCCGTGCTTTCACAGTACAACAGAGAGTCGATTTCGTTTTTAAAAACAAGTTTTGTAACAACTGTTTAGCTTTATCTCACCTTAAGGCAAATTGTAGTAGTAAACATACATGTCTCTATTGCAAGAAGCCCCATCACACCCTGTTACATATGAAACAGAAAACTCAAAACAACGAAAACACTCGGCACAGAGACAGCTCAAACGATATCACAGGAATTAAATCAAAATCTTTCACAACAGATTCTCAAGTTGTAAGAAACGAAGAACTTCCTAGCACATCGCGGAATATACAAGCCAATTGTTCTATGAACAATGAAAATATTTTATTGCGTACTGCACTTGTACAGATAGAACATAGAGGAGAACTCTTTACAGTAAGAGCCTTAATTGACCCTGGGTCTCAACGCACGTTTTTAACTGAAAGAGTAAGACAACGCCTTCAAATACCCTATCAAAGGTCTCATTTCGAAATTATCGGTATCGGCGGCCAAAAACATTCGGCAAGTAAAGAGTGCAACTTGGTTTTGTATGCAAAAAGACACGCTCTTAAGATCCATATTAAAGCCATAATATTGCCTAGAGTGACAAAATATCTTCCAGCCTACTCGTTCGAAGTCCCTTATTCAATCGAACTAACTAAGTTAGATCTAGCAGACCCGACCTTTAATAAAACATCGCAAATAGATCTTGTCCTAGGCAGTGACTATGAGCATTTCATTAATCTAGAGGGTATTAAAAAGAATGTTAGTGGCAAAGCTTCTGCTTACAACACCATCTTTGGCTGGGTTCTCAGTGGTCCCATAAAACCTCAGACGATTCAAGCTTTCACAACATCAGTAGTTCCATCAGATAATAGTGAACTTAGCAATATCTTGCGGAAATTTTGGGAACAGGAAGAAATACCTGAGACTCGACTAAAATCACTCGATGATGATGTTTGTGAACGATTTTACATAAAAACGACTACACGAAATGAGGGTGGGAGATATGTCGTAAGACTACCATTTAAGGCTGAATATCCCGAAAAGGTCTTTTTAGGGTCGTCTCGGTTTACAGCTTTGGCTCAGTACTCGAGCATGGAAAAGACCCTAGCCAAAGATCCCGAACTTAGGGCGCAATATAATACTGTTCTAAATGAATACATTACTCTTGACCACATGGAAGAAACTCCATCATGTGAAATTGTTTCCCAAGGTAAATACGGATCGTTCTATTTACCCCACCATGCAGTTATTCGTCCAGAACATAAAACAACGAAAGTAAGAGTCGTTTTTAATGCCTCTAGGAAAACAAGGTCTAAATTCTCGCTCAATGACATTTTACATACAGGCCCAACTTTACAGAGTGAGTTAATATCTATAGTTCTCAATTGGAGGAAGTACAAATATGTTTTCAGTGGTGATATACAGAAAATGTATCGCCAAATCCAAGTACACCCGGCTGATAGACCCTTTCAAAGAATTTTGTTTCAACCTCGAATGGATGGCCCAATTAAAGATTACCAACTGAAAACAGTAACATTTGGTGTAAATTGTGCCCCTTATCTCGCGATTCGGACCCTTTTGCAACTTGCGACCGATTCCGAATCCATGTTTCCCAAAGCAGCATCTATCCTGCGCACAGAAACGTATGTCGATGATGTACTTGCTGGTGGCTATTCCATAGAAGAAACCCTATCTGCTCAAAATCAACTCATAAAAACGTTAAAATCAGCAGGGTTCCCGTTAAAAAAGATAACTGCAAATAATCCACGGTTACTTGCACATTTACCGAAGGAAGATCTTTATGATTTGGACTTTCTTCGGTTCCACCACACAAGTGATACCAAAACTCTTGGTATAAAGTGGAATGCGCTCACTGACTGTTTCACATACAATTTTTCTCCCATTGAACAGTCTGAAAAGATCACAAAGCGACGGATTCTCTCTTCTGTTGCAAAACTCTTTGATCCCGCTGGATGGCTAGCACCTATAGTCATTCGGGCGAAAATTCTCATGCAGCAATTGTGGTTAGAAGGGTTAGACTGGGATGACAACATTTCTGCAGAATCCCTGCATAAATGGAACACGCTCGCGCACGATCTCACGCACATTGAAACAATTTCTATCCCACGTTGGTTTCAGTACACTCCTTCGGATACAATTCAAATTCATGGATTTTCAGACGCTTCGAAAGCAGCCTACTGTGCCACATTATATATAAGATGTCAAACTAATTCCCACAACACGTATACAAATTTGCTAGTTGCCAAAAGCAAAGTTTCCCCCATACAGACAGTTTGTCTCCCACGGTTAGAGCTTAATGGCGCATTTCTTCTAGCAAAACTTGTTAAATACGTAGTCGCCTCTCTAAAGCTTGATATTAGTCAAATAAATCTGTGGACAGATTCGTCTATAGTGTTAGGTTGGCTATCAAAGCCACCTTCTTCATGGGAAACCTATGTAGCGAATAGAACTTCTCAAATCCATAGTTTGCTGTCCAACGCAATATGGCGACATGTCCCAACTCACGATAACCCAGCTGACCTGGGGACACGTGGCTGTGGACCTCAAGATCTTATAAATAATTATCTCTGGTGGCATGGACCTTCGTGGTTAAATAAAACCCCATCGGAATGGCCAAAACGAAATCCGCTCAAAAATGTTGAAAATCAGGAAAACGAAATTCAGGCCCTACACACAGAAGTTCAGGAAACTGAAATTCTGGCTAGATTCTCTTCATACAGCAGAGCCCTACGTGTTGTATGCTATATCTTTCGATTTTTTTACAAATGTTTAAAAGACTCAAAGCGGAGTGTCACACATATTTCTTGTGATAGCGTATCCCAAACCGAAATGAAATTTGTTAAAAAGCGCCTTATTTCTCTTGCTCAAAGAATCTTCTATCAAGAAGAGTATAATATTTTATTAAACGGAAACACTCTACCCAACAAATGCTCTTTAAAGAACTTAAACCCGTTTCTCGATTCAGATTTTGTTCTGCGTGCTAACGGCCGATTAGCTCAGTCATATTTGCCATATGACGAACGCTTTCCCATGATATTACCCGGGAACTCACGATTCTGCCATTTATACCTTACCTTTTTGCACGAATTTCTAGCTCATGCCGAATGTAGCCAGATTTGTAGAATGGTGCAAGCAGAATTTTACATTTTCAGACTTAAACCCAAAGTCAAAGCTATAATACGCCACTGCAAGGTTTGTATTATTCACAAACAGCAATCGTGCTCGCAGATAATGGCGCCCTTACCCGCTGAGAGATGTAACTTGTCACCACCGTTCCACACAACTGGAATTGACTTTGCTGGACCGTTTGAGCTCAAGACTTCGTCCCTACGAAGATCAAGCACAATAAAAGGGTACGTTTGTGTATTTGTTTGTTTCAGCACTAAGGCAATACACTTAGAACCGTGTTCTGATTTAACGTCAAATGCGTTCCAAGCTGCATTTGCTCGCTTCGTTGGGAGGCGGGGGCTCCCCCATAGGGTAACAACTGATAATGGCAGAAACTTTCTGGGTGCCAGTCGGACGTTTGAACGAGAATTTTCTAAGTTCATTAAAACAGCAGCACAGGACGTAGCTCAAAAATATTTAACCCATGGGTTTGAGTGGAAATTTATACCTCCGCATTCACCACATATGGGCGGCTTATGGGAAGCCGCAGTTAAGAGTTTTAAGTTTCATTTCAAAAGAGTAGCAGGGCTCCAAAAATTTAACTTCGAGGAATTTTCTACTCTTTTAGCTCGAATAGAAGGTGTTCTTAATTCACGGCCAATCTCTGCACTGTCAGAAGACCCATTAGATTTGACAGCGCTTACTCCAGGACATTTTTTAAGAGGTGCTCCCATAATGGCCTTCCCTGAATTAGCCTATCAAGACATGTCCCTGATTAACAGATGGGAAAAACTAAAGTCTATTCACCATCAATTTTCTATACGATGGAAAGAAGATTACCTCAAAACCCTACATAAACGCTATAAATGGAGAGACTCCACTCCTAATCTTCAGTTTGGGGATCTTGTGGTAATTAAAGATGATTTACTTCCACCTCAAGAGTGGCGATTAGGTCGAGTAGAAAAAACATATCCCGGTTCCGATGGTAAAGTACGTATCGCTGATATACGCATTGCATCAGGACACATAACTCGCCCAATAGTCAAATTGTGCCACCTTCCTTTTTTAAAAAATTAACACTCCTTGCTCTCATTTGTATTATTCCATTTTTCCTCATTTAATTAGCCTTGCGAATAATTTATTCTAAATTTTCTCATTTTTCGTTTATTTCATTTACACAGGATTTATACACTTATTTGCTCATAAAGTTACAATTACTAATAAAGTGTTTTTTCTTTAGATCAAATAGAAGACTTACCGCTACCCGTCCTAGTGAAATTTTTACTAAGCGTTTTAAGCGGCGTGATCCCAAAATTTATAGATGCGCCTTATGCAAAGCCTACCACGGTCTTAGGTTTTGCCGTAAATTTCTCAACATGACTGTGAAGAAGAGGGAAGAAGTGGTAGAGAGGCATCGCTATTGCGAAAATTGTCTTGCTCGCAGCCATGACTTACGGGCATGTGCCTCACTGGATACATGCAGAAAATGTGATAAGTATCATCACACCTTGTTGCACCCTTCTCCTCCGCGGGCGGCAAGGTCAAGGGAAAAGTCTGCAAAAAAGCCAACGTCACAGAATCAACAAGAGGCAAATCGACAACAACCAACCCCAGCATTATCTGCGTCATCATCATCAACCACCAACATCATCGCCGAGGCCATTAAATCTTTGGCGCAAGTACTTTGCGCTACCGATAAGATGGCATCTGTTGTCTAACGCCAAGGCCGGCGGCATGTCCAAGCTAAGTTGGACATAAACCTTTATATATATATATTGCATAATTAATTATATTACTTATTATGATAAACAATTGTAAGGTAGCTGGATAATAACCTCGTTGGAAATTATACTTACCATTGTTTATACTTACTAATACTTTGATTATTACCATTGTTTATACTTACATATATTTTGATATTTACCTCAATTATACTTATTAATACTTTAATACTAATCCTAATTATACTCATCGATAATTTTATTATTTAATTTTTATTTACTCTCTTAATACTTACTTGAACTTACCAAATGTTAAACATAAGAAAAGCGCTTAAAATACTTACCTAAATTACCTAATGTAAATAATAATAGAAAAAAACCTGTACAGTTGCTCATACTGATTTACTGGAAAATCTCCAAAATTTCCAACCGCACATGCGGGTATATCTGCCGAAGCATTTCATGCCTTAAGGTAGCGATTTTATTTTCTTATTATTATTATCTATTAAGCAGTGCTAGCAACTGGACGGGTTTTTGCCATCTAAACTTACTTAAAACCTTCATCAGAATATCTAATAAGGTGACTTTTATAAATAAACCTGGTTTATTGAAAAGAAATAATTCTAACGCCCTTTTATTCTTTTCCCCAAACCGCTCCATTATAATTTACTCCATTCGAGTAAATTATAAAAATAATCTTTCTTTAGATTCGCTGTTAAGAAACGATTATTCTAACACTTAAACTCGATTTCCGTGGTAACGTTCAGTTTATTCACCTTTCTTCGTCTGATTCTTCAAAGACCTCTCCCGAATCTAAATCCTCTTTAGCGTTAAGTACAGGTAGAAGCATGAAAGAAAGGTAATAACTGTTTTTAGTGTGTGTCTAATACTAGTAAATAGTGGGTTAAGCGCAAAAACGCGCAACGTTTGTTTTTTACAGTATAAAAGTAGAGATCGTGATCACCTTCAAAAATCTTGCCACTTTTCTTTACAAAAAATTAAAAAAAAAATCCTCTCGTGTTGTTTTTAAAGTTTTTATACTTAAAGGAAATGTTTTTGGCTTTTCTAAAAATTTGCATAAAGGTTTCCTGACGAGCTGGCTTTAGCCAACGGCGAAATATGTATTGACACTAGCAAATAAATTGCATTTTTATTTGAAAATGTTATGGGATAATAGAATGATATAATAAATTATATTATAAAAATTCCCAAAATAATTTTACAAATAAAAAAAAAAAAATTCTTTTTTTTAATTTCATAGGAATTTTTTATCATAAAACTTTAAACAAAATTGATCTAAAAATTAATATAACAAGCTACAAGCCTTTCACAGGAAAAAAATCAATATAAAATCTTTATTTGTTTAGACACAAAAAATATATTGCATCCCCTCTCTAAATCGTGCAAAGTCAATAAAAACGTATGCGATATAACCAATTTTCCTATTTTTAACAGTCTCCCAAACTGAAAAATCTAACGCAAAAGCCTTGAAAATTCACTATACGGTGCAGAATTCTTATCTATCCAGCTGCATACTTAAATTTTTACATTTCTTAAAATTAATTTTGGCCTAATGTCCGGCTAGATTGGCAAAACACCTTACTGTGCATCGGCTATATATAATTATGTTTCATAAAATTTTTGTGAAGATGTGTATTAAGTGTACAAAGACAAGAAATACATTCATTAATGATAATGATTTGTTTTTTAACTAATTATCAATGAAACTTTTATATTAAAAAGCATTACAGTTAGTGAAAATAACTATAATGATAAAAAATCATTAGCATTATTTATCATTCAATGCTAATGAAATCGTCAATTAATTACTCCATCTAGTTAATTACTCCCATGTATGGTAATAACAAATAAATAGTTTTACTCGGCATAATTTAAAGTATATTTGAATTTCTAAATTTTTTAAGAAAGGAAATTAGTTTACAAATTTATTTGTCATGAAGAATCGTTGAACATCCGTCATTAGCATCCAGTTAGAGAAATGAGGTTTGGAGCTTATGTTTATATTTTATAAAGCCCTAAGTGAATGTTTTGAAAATATCATAAGCAACGTCAAAATAATATGCCTATCAGTTCTACCTTTGGTGAAAAGTAGAAAAAAAAAACTACAATATTATTACAAAAGTGTTAAAATGTTAATAAAAATGCATAAATTTTACATTTGATTATAAACATTTGAAGCCACAAAAAAAAAAATTAACAATTTTATTATTACTAATAATATTTGCATTTGTTTTGTTGTTTTTTAAATTACAATAAATAAAAACTCACAAATTCCATAAGAGTAATAGTTAGTTTACCAGCTGATTTATTTAACTGTTGGCAAAAATAATGATTAGATAAAGAAAAGATAAAAAATTCATTTGAATTTGGAATTAAAAGCGATAGAAAAAAAATAGTTTTAGAAATAAAGAAATAGTCGTTTTTATAAATTTATAATAGTAGCAAAACTATTAAACCCAGGTTCAAATGGCAAAATGTCTTATTTTATTGATATAGTATTGATCGCTTCTGAAGGTACGACTGCAAAATTCTTCGTATTTTAGATCACACCGCTGTGAAAATCGTCAGAAATTCGAAAATAAATTCGTGAGAGACCAAAATGAAAATGTATGATTATTATATCAGTGTTTTGATTTGTTTTGTTTGTGAAAATAAAAAAAACGTAGTTATTATCGTGTTCCTTAATTAAAATTTTAGTAAAGTTTACATTAAAATATTTTCAAGAATTATTTATCCAATAATTCTTGGCAAATAAAATTACATTTTTTTTTTATTTCTAAAAATTCTATACTATTATTTTGTTTAGCTTTCAATGAAGAATTTAACTAAACCACTATATCATTTATTAAGTTACAGAATGAGTTAAAATCAAAAACCTATTAGTAAGAACTTAAAAGTATCAGTTCTTCACTGTCTCAGTCAGTAATGAAGTTCTTCTGTTTAAAATTATGGATTAAATAATTAGACCTAAATTATTTATAACTGAGTTTTTAAAATTTAATCTTTTTTACTTAAAAGCATAAATCAATGTAACATAAAACGCAGTTTTTGGCTAAAATTGATTTCCATTGAGAGTAAAATTCCTTCTCTGCCAAAAATTTATTCCTATATTAAAAATTGATGTTATGTTTCTATTTTAATTTAATTACTCATTAAAAAAGAAAAATTACAAAAATATGCGGCTGTTTCAAAAGAATACAAGAAAAATAAATCACCAGTAGCATGTTGTATAGTATTTTTTTAGGTTGTGGACATTGTGAATATCGTCCATCTAACCGAAATATTTTGTTAATAAGAATATTAGAAACATTTAGAAATTAAAGTATGAACTTGACATTAAGCAAAACTAAATCAAATCGTCAAATCAAACACTCGTACATATCAGCATATTGAGTGTTAAGCAAAGTACAGTACAATTTCGACAGTCCGGTCACTCCAATAATACGGACGCTTCTACATTACGGACAATTTAAAATTTTTAGCTCCATACTTCGGATACATTTTTTTAAAATGTAAATTAAAATTCGGGGATTTTCCGTTTTGTTATTCATACTTCCATTTACATCTTGCGCTATTATTCCTTTAGTTTCGGTTTAGGTTTTCCGATGAAAAAATAATGCAACACGCTAATCGAAATGAATCGTTAGTAAAAGTAAAGGCAATAAATTTATAGTTTTTCATATAAGGTTTCTGATGTTGTACTCTGTTTATTTTATTAAGACACCTAATGTTTTACACTTTAGATGATAAAAAGAAAATTTTATTTTTAATCATGGTTAACACTACTTTTTATATGTTTAAAGTGAATCATCAGAAAAATCTCGAGTCTTTAAATCTAATACAGGTATTACAAATACTCATTACTCGTATAATGAATTCGCTTTAAGTACTAAATAACTTATATAACGAGTATTTTAAAACTTTTACGCTCAATATGACGAATTACATTACAGAAATAGCCTGCTTTCGAAACTTATAAGCTCTGAAGTAGATGATCTCGTTAGTTTTTTAGGCACTCGCCTGGAAACACGTCGATTATTATTCGCTGGCAACTTGCTGGAGTAAAGTTTAAATTTACAAAGATTCAGAATTTGATGAGGAGGATGACATACATTTAGTAGGAATTTTGGAAAGATATGAATTCGCTTTTACTCGACGTGGTGTTATATTATTGAGCACAGTTTTTCCAAATGTTAGAAAATCTAGCACCTAGTTTTCGTTGTTTTCTATTTACACACATTCGAATGTTTTGTTTTACTAGATCCCTTTTAACGCAGAAGATTTAAATGTTTTAAACCAAAATTATAATTTAAGGTCAGGCAAAGAAAACCGTGAGATTAAACAAAACAGTGTAGAAATTGTAGTTCTAGTGACCGATAATAAAACAAACAACAACAAAAATAAAACACGTTGAAGTAATAAAATGTTTGAACAAGTGCATGCAATACTTCTTTTTCGAAATCATTAGTTTTGAGAGAAATACAAGAAAATGCTGTTCAAAAAAGTTTGCAAACAAACAATTTTGAATAATTTTACATTTTTTTTTACATTTTACATTTTACAGTTATTTTTAACATTCAATTTAAATAAATATACGAGGGCTGCTCTATATATTTCTGACCTAATAGTGAAAATGCGAATATTTATAATCAAAAATGTTTTTATTGGTTTTCAAAGTATTCTCCAGCATGATTTATACAATTTTGCATGCGCTCAAACCAGTTGTCGAAGCACTTTTTCCACTCCGATTGAGACACCTCTAAAACATGGTTTTTGAACACTTCAACAGCTTCTTCTGGCGACGAAAATCGTTGACCACGCTTTTTTTTCTTGATGTGCGGAAACAAGAAGAAGTCATTCGGTGCCAAGTCAGGGCTGTACGGCGGATGACCCATTAATTCGACGTTTTGGACGGTCAAAAACACTTTGGTTTGAGCCGATGTGTGAGAGCTCGCATTGTCATGGTGAACAGTGATTCGTCTTCTCTTGTTGGTTTTTCGAGTTTCTCCGATGACTTCAGGCAAACAAATTGTAGTGTACCACTCAGAAGTGACCGTTCTACGTTGCTCAAGCGGAACAGTCGTCAGATGACCAGTTTTGCCGAAGAAACAGGCGACCATTTGCTTCGAAGTGCTTCTTCCACGAATAACTTTCGTTGGATTTTGCTCATCTTTGAAGACCCACACGGTCGACTGTTGTTTCGTTTCGGGCTCATACGCATAGATCCATGATTCGTCACCTGTGACGATCTTATAAACGTCTTTTGAAGCACCGCAATCGTATTTTTGCAACATTTCTTTGCACCAATCAACACGAGCCTTTTTTTTGAGCGACTTTCAAGTTGTGCGGAATCCAACGAAAACAAACCTTTTTTACGGCCAGGTGTTCATGCAGTATCGAATGTATGCTGGTGTAAGAAATGTCCAAGGATGTCTCTATCTCTCGGTATGTCGCATGTCGATCTTGCAGTATGAGTTCACGCACGGCATCAACGTTCTCTGGCACAACAGCCGTTTTTGGACGACCTTCACGGAATTCGTCTTTAAACGAGCTTCGGCCACGATTAAATTCATTATACCAATTTTTCACAGTGCTATAGGATGGTGCTTCATCGCCATACAAAGATTTAAGTTCATTAATGCACTCTTGTCGTGATAATCTACGTCGAAAGTTGTGAAACGTTTGAGTTCGTTCGTTCGTTTTGAGTTCGATTATGCTTAAAAATGACAAACTTCACAAAATGTACTCTAATGTTTAATTTACAAAAATACACAAAATTACACAAAATACCCAGACATTATTCGAAAATATAAACTCAAGATTAGGTAAAGAATGCTACGATGGGCCTGCCTTTTATGTCGCAGAGTGCTCTGTGGAATATGCATATTAGGTACCTAGTAAATTTAAACATACGGTTCTCCGATTAGAGCTATTTCGTTGATCAGTAAGATAAAGTTAAGACATCTCCATATTACGTCTCCAAACCTTAATAAACCTTTTAACTATATCTGGCCTTGTAAAGAATTTAATGAAGTGTTAAACATGTTTACTCTCTGGTTTATAAGTTAAAGTATCGGTGAGTTACTGGACACTTGAAAAATTATGCATGCAATTATTCATTGCCTTCTGGACATAGAAAAGAAGGATATTGTATTAAGCTTTTCTACAAAAATTCTGTTTTATCTGATCTTAGTGACATTTCTGAAGTCAGGCTTTAATTAAGTGTGATTTGGTCCTTTTAAAAATGGGATCGTTGCAACTCTACTTAAGTCTTTATGTCAAGCAGCTTAGAATGACAACTAACAATAATTTAAAAACAAAAAGGAGGGTTATAATTGAGAGCATTAAATAAAAAATATATATTTTTTCTTTTTATACAGCGCAAAACTGGAAAGATATTTCGATACTTCACAAAAAGTTTGATGCAACGTAATTATTTTGGGGTTGATGCATTAACAACGAAATGTTTAAATTTTAGTTTTTTTTTTTTTGAAAAATCAAATTAAAATTAAGCTTTGGAAAAACGCTAACAAATTGTGCTGTCATTTAAAACTAGAGACATGTGCAAAGGTTAAAAAGTACTTCAGTGCATTTAGTTTAAGTTTTTTTTTTCAATTTATTAAAAAATATCAAATAACATTTTTACTGATATTACTTTTAGATTTTCTAAGAAACATGTAAATTTCTTGTTTCAATGACCATTTTAAATATATTGTTCAGTTTAGTGTAGAAAGTATTAAGCGTTTTGTTTTCCATCAATCAAATGTATTTCTTAGAATTTTTTCGCAATTAACTTGAGAATAAGAAGAAAGCTATTAGGCTATTTATTTTTTTTTTTGTTCAGAACTTTCTTCATTACAATTCATTAACACTAAAATTGTAAACTCTTTTTTGTTTTTTCTCAAAACACAAACAACTTTTTCTTAATGACAAGGCTAGCAAATGATGAATGAAAAAACTTTAATTTTCTTGTTTAGTTTAAGCCGATTCTAAACTTTTAATAAAACAGTAAGAAAACGAAACTATTATAGAAAATAAACAATAAAAAACAAAAACAAAAAACTATTTATGTCATTTGAAAACATTTCCTTTTTAAAACCAAATGACGATGGATGTATTTAAGAAGTCTAAACGGACAAACAAATAGCGTACATATGTACATAATTGAACGCATTTATAGAATTGCTGTTAGTGGTAGTATTTATTTTATTATGACCAAATGGATGGATTTTTAAACAGCTTAGAAAAGTAGCTAAACAGCCAGACAAAATGTAGGATAGACTGCAGGTCGGGCCAACTTAAATGAGGCAGCAAAGTAGGCAATAAACTGGTAAAGCAACAAAGATGTAAAAAGTTTCTAAATTAGCAATAGATGCTGCATTAATAAATAATACAATGTGTTTTTAAATAACACATGTTTACAGTGGGTTAGTAGAGTTGCATGTGATTGTCTTGTCTACATTTTAGAAACATATTTTAAGTGGGTATGAAAAAAAAAGAAATATCACATGCTTTGTAGCTACAAGGTCTTTTCAAACATATAAAAGAATTAATTCTTTGCTGTAAGATGTGCGTGTGTTTTTTTATTTTAATTTTTTTTAACGATTTAAGAAATATAAATATCTTAAATTCAATATTGCACTAAAAACAACTGAAAATTATATTTTTTTTTAATTTTTTCCTAACCAGGATTTGAACCATCGATTTTATAAATTAATGAAATTTTACTTTATTTTCGGCTTTTTGGTTCTTTTTAATTAATTTTCTAAACATTTTTAGAAAGAAAAATTATTGACATATATATGCGGACGTTTTCCAAAGAAAACATCATCTATTTAACCAACTAATCTTAATGTTAATTTGGTGAGACGAAGTTCACACACAACTTAAAGCTTTTCTTTGTCGTTCTCTTTGTAATTCGTCTTGTGCATTTGTTGTTGCTTTTTTGTGCTAGAAAATTATTTTATTATTTTACTGATATATCTTGTGTTTAACTGAAGTATATTAAATAAAAAAATATAAATTTTCAGTAATAATACTAAAAACATTCTAACAGCAAACCTCTCTTAATGACCAAATGTTAATTTTGTTGCTGTTGATACAGTTTATCACAGGATTTTACCTAAATTTCGTTTAGAAATTGTAGATATTTATGACTTTAATCAAGAAAGTAAAACAACATAAAATCTCAAATAGTCAAAAAATAATGGTACCATTTACAACCTGTTGTAAGTGCGATAAGTTATCGGAATGCACACCAGTTGTTCACAAGTTGTTGGGAATTTCTATATACCAGTTTATACTATGTTTACACGGAGCCCAATATTCTTGCTTCGCTCTCTTTTCATGATTCACAGCTCAATCACGACCGAATCAACGTGCTTCGCCATATAAAATCTTGGGAGCGAAGCATTTTGTTTTGAGACGATTCAGCTTGAATCTACTTGCGAAGCATGAAAAATTTCTGTCTTCCCTAATTTTTATCGCAAGTTTATCTGAACTAGCTGTATATAAATGTAAACAAAAAAAGTAAACCAATATTAAAAGTGCTGTGTGAATATGTGTTAATATAAAAACAAATAATTATATTATAATTTAAAATTTAATTAATTACAAGCACTAAAATTGAAACGAAAAACAAAATTTTAGAACAGAAGTCAATGTGAAGCAAGTAGTAAGTGTCGTGGAAACGGCATGCTTCGCAATCCTGATTCAGAGAGCGAAGCAAGTGCTTCACATTGCCGTGTAAACATGCTATTAGACTAGCGAACATTTGGAAGGGAAATATTTAGTTTGGTAGCAAATTACGTGTGGGAAAGAGAGCATCGTTTTTGTGTTCAGTACTCGGCGATACGCTTTGTTGACACTTTCTTTGCATATATTCAAAAGCGGGCAATAACAATCCAAAAGAAATGTTGTCAACAACATATTCGTGTATGTGAATGTGAACGAAAAAGCAAAATAGAATTCTAGATGCTTGAAAGTATAAAAACTTAAAGATTCTTTATATCTTTATCGGCATAAAAGAAAGAAAGGGGTGATGCTGAAATGTATTGTTTTATCATTTGACGTAATAGATTTATAATTAAAAATTAAAGGATGGGCCATACTTTATACGGAATCGTTTGTGAGGGAGTACAAAACTTTTGAAATCAATAAATATTGTTTGAAGTTTATAACCTAAGTGCAGAGCAAATGATATTCATATTCATTATATCAAATTTAGATGTGGGAAAATGGGAAAAATATATCGATACATTTTATGAGTATCGAAATAAATCGACCCAAAAATATCGATATATCGATTAATCGATATTTTTCTTGGAAATTATTTACCCAAAAAATTATGTTAATATCAATTACATTCAGTTTCACTGTAACTTCTTATAAGTTTTTATAAGGCTTTTATCTGTATTAACGAACATAAGTACCGGAAATAACACCTTATCTTTGAAGACAAAATTGCACTACAAATTTATCCAACTTTCAAGACTGGCGCAAAACATACAAACACTATTTGGGAACCAGTATCTTGATAAAAGTAAATTACTTTTATCGTGCTTATTCCCGTCAAAAGAATAAAAATATTACATTTTCTAATTTTTAGAATTTGAATGTCTTACAGTGTTTTTTATCGGCATAAAATTAATGGATTTTTATTTTTAGATTTAGTTTATAAAATACAAATCTAATTTTTAGAATTGAAAATTTGGGAAGACACCAATAGTGAAATGACCATATGAATATGCTTGTCCCCACAGTAATACATACATATGTACATATATATTATTTAATGGGAATAAGCACGAAAAAAGTTTAAGTTTGTCTAAAAGCGAAACTTTTCAACAGAAATAGCAGCGCTGGAGGCGTATATAGAATAAAGACAAATATGCGATTATATTTAATAAAGTGGAATTTCTTAGGCAACCAATTGTTGCTTATTCTTTTTTGAAGAAGTTAGGCTAACAATGTGAACAATGTCAATTTGCCGCAGCTGCAAAAATTAAGATTCGTGTAAAAAATATCGAAATTGATATTCTAAAATTAATGTCGATGTATCGATAAATCGAAATTTAAAATATCAGTGATATATATCGATATTTCGATATATCGATATTTTCTGCTCATGCCTAATTAAATTAGCTGAAATGAAAGCCTACTTCTGTAAAATATGTTTCTTGGTTGTGAAAATATTTTTTTTTTATAAAATTAAAAATTTTAAATTCTTTCTTTATTTTAATAACATTTATACATTTAATACTCTGAGTATATAATTTCATGTGACTAAATACTGGTACTCAAAAACTAAACAAACTAAACTTGTGTATATAAAGTCACCATTTCTTTTTCTTGCAAAGATCACCTTCAAATCAATTACAAATTACATACGTAACGTTGAAAATATTTTCTATCGTTGAAGAAGGATAAGAATATAAAAAGTGGTCTTTGTTTTGTTACAAACTGCCTCTATTAATTCCATGAATCTTTAATTGATCTTAGTACCTTGTGCATGGACAAGTTATGGGTTTTGATAGGTGACCTTTAGGTAGATATTTTAGATAATAAGAATTTTATTTTTCATATTTTTAATCTATTCTTTATTAACTGATATTTTCATATTAAAGCAAAAAGAAAAAAGTAGTACAGTATCAAATGACAAAAAAGATTCTCTGGCTTTCTTCTTTGACATTTAAATATACTTATTCATAAGATAGAATAATATCACAATTACATAACAAAATCTGAGCAACCTCGATGTCTGCGTTGGTAGAGGTGCGTGCCGTAAAACTGAAGATCATGAGTTCGATCCCGCCTTCGCACATGCGTTCAACGGAAAATGAAAATTGTTATAATGCAATTAAAATTAGTTAACAGCAGTACAAACCCCCCGAGAGGCAAAAGACAATTATTGTGTGAAGCCAATACCAGATAATTTAGTGGAGACGTCTAATTTAATATAAGAGTAACAGATAATTGTCAAGACGTCCTTTATAATAAAGAGTAAGAACGGTAGCGGTTAACGCAGGGAAGTGTGGCAGCATAACAACAGTGTATGACAGACGTGTGTTGTGGCTTTTAGATAGAGGGGTTGACTGGCTTGGATAAAAAGCATATTGGAGTTGTCTGTGGATGGTAAAGGCATCGAGTAGTAGTTTATATCTCTGCCGGAGTAGTGTAGCGTCGATGGCGGCGTTTGTAATAATAACCCGTGCTTTGTAAATACAAGACCATAGGACTCACAAAAGCGTAAGTCTCATAAAGCAATATAGTAAAAAAAGAGAATTTATAATAAGGCACAGTGGTATTTGCAATCCAAAAGAGTCCGTACGTTTGTCTAAAAAGGTGAAAAACGTAACATTACGTTAGGTTGCCCTTCTGTCACATACAGCAGATGCAGTTCTGATGGCATTTTAGTTTATTATCGCCATCCTAACTTCTGATCTTATCCAATATTTTTTTTACGAAGTTATAATTTAATCTAAGCAAATCTGCTTCTATTAGCTTTAAAACCCTTATGTTTTCAATAGCACCAAGGTTTTCTAAAAAATTTCCCTTTTAGGTTTTTTCAGAATACCTTTTAAATATCACTATATCAGAAAAATTTAATGTGATTTAAGGAACCACTGCATTAAATCTTTGGTAAAAATGTACTTTCTTGATTTCTCACAATTTGGTACTAATTTTTGGTTGGGCCTTAAAATAAAGTACCATAAAATGGTACTAATTTTTTCCTTATGTATTAAAACTTTCAAAAAATATTTTAGTTTATTTAAGAAGTGGAGTGTACAATTTATATATTATATATATTTCTTTAGAAGTTTAAATTGGATAGAAAAAAGTACCAAATTTGCTGTTCGCCAGCTCGCTTTTTATGGATTATTAGTTGTAAAAAAACAAATTTATCACCATTTTATATATAGTAATCAGTAGAAAAAATCTCAACGTCTTCATTTTTCCCCACAAAGTTTTAAACTCTTAATTATAAAAGACTTTAAATCCTTGATTATTCGATCCAAACTAGCAAAATGTAGCGCCTAAAGTGATCACTTTTTACTAACAAATCGTAAGAGTTTTTTTTAGTTTTTTATTTTAATTTGTTTGCAACTTTTTATGTGATGTTTATTAAACATGACACATGTCTTTTAAGATTTCTGTTTTTTTTTTTTTTTGCTATTTCAAGAAGTTTTAGTTGTTCTTGCTTACAATCTTTTTTTTGTTTGTTTTATTTCTTCATTTTCACGTACAATTGCGTATTTATTATTAGAAATACTTGTGATAAAGTCTACTTGTGTGAATGATAATAAGAATTGTGATGATGATGATGCAGACAACAACGACAACTTAATGGAAGTAGTTTGTGGCAAGTGTCTTCAAAAAGCAAAATAAAAGAAAAAAATATTAAGAAGAGACCTAAGTAGGTCTGTTGTAAAGTGTCGTCTTATCATGCATTTAAAGACCATCTTAACAAAAAAAATTGAATGGATGGCTACAGCCATTGGCTTCATCATTTCTAATATTAAATGTAATAGAATTGAAAGAATTTTATTTCTAAAACAATGTCTGCTTTCTTGGTCATCTTTAAAATGGTCATGAGCATTACTGTTTTATATACACACATATGGTTTGTTTTTCTTTTTTCCATCCTTTCAATTTTTGTGTTTGTATGCGTAAACAAGAAGAGTTTTAAAGCCTTTGCTAAAGTGAAAATGTCATTTCTAAGAATTTCTTAATTGTTAGAATCTTATTTCTCTTCTTTATTTTCCTAATATAAAAAATTTTTTCCTCTTAAGATTTCTATTTCTAAACAAAATGAAGATCTATTTTTTAATAATGAAAGACTATAGAAAAAAAGTCGATGGTATTTAGCAAATTGAAAGCTGTTGTAATTAAAAATAGTTTTTCTATTTTCTTTTATTACAAACAATGACTTCAAGTTATGAAGAAATATCATTGTTTTCTTCATAATTTTTCATTAAGAATTTTACTGTAATGTTTTAAAAAATAAAAAACTGTTTTTTATTACAGAGAAACAAAGAAATATTAATAAGCCTAGTTATTTGATTTAATGCATTTAAGTAAAAAGATAATTATGCAAAAAAAAAAAACAAGAAAAATAATCTAAAGAGTTTAAAACAAATTTTAAGCAAATTTAATAAAATATTTTTTTAAGATTCATTTTTTGAAAATATAATTTTTAATTTTAATTTTTGAAATTATAAAGCGAACTAATCCAAGAAATAAATACTAAATTTAATAATTTTTATTTTTTCTTATCGATTTATTAGAATAAATAATTTTTTGCTATTTATTGTGATACAAAATCTGCTATTTTTATACCATTTCCTTTGAAAAGTGGAAAAAGGGCATATCTAAGTTTGTCATTCCGTTTGTAATTTCTACAATATCCATTTCCGATCCCATAAAGTATATATGAGTTCTTATGCATAGCGAATTCGATTGAGCGATGTCCGTCCGTGTTAGTGTTGAAATCAAGTTTACTAAGGCACTAGAATAACTAGAGAAAATTTAAATACGGCAATTGATCAGGTATAGTGTCAAAAGAGGTACTATTGAAAATATGCAAAATCGGTCCATCTCCTTCGAGGCAGCGGGTAAAACATCACGTCTGCCTCTAATTTTTCCATGTCACTTGAAACAATGAAGTAATTTCAATCAAAAAACAATATACGGAGCAATAGAGAATTGAAGAATAAGAAAAAAAAAAAAAACACCAAATGAAAAAAGTGGCACTGGCCAATATCTTTCTAGTTATGGGCCTCTTAACTTTTTTTTTGAAAAGTACGATTGTGCACCATATTTTTTAAAATACCAATATGGGTATCATTTAAAAGTTTATGAAGAGATCTTTATAGAAATACCTAATTTTTAAAAAAATGCTTAGCCCATTAAGAGGCGATCAATTTTTTATTAAAAATTAGTAACAATTATTACTTACGGCGTTTTCTTTTCTGAAAATAAAAGTTACCCAAAAATCACAAAATGTTTTGCATATTGCCTAAACCCCGCTACATATTTTATAGTCACAATAGAACAAAAACTGCTATTGAATTTTTCTAACTACCTCTACATGTCAGTAATGTTTAATTAGCGTTTCAAACATTAAACTGGGTATAGCAACAAAAGCAAAAATCACTCATCAAAAGTAAAAACTACTAAAAAAAAGTGTAGCATACTTACCCTTACATAAAATTGAGGGTAAAATATGTAACATATCTTACACTTTTTCGTACAACATATTTTCAAAAGAACATACTTGTAATTTACACTATCGAACATTTTTAAGAAAAGAACATAAAAGTGTAAAAAGTGTTTAACACATGAAACATTTTTGTCAAAAAAGAAAACGGCATTAATTTTTTGTTCTTTTTATTTAATTCTTGTCACTCCAATATTTTTTTTTTATTGGATTTACACTAAACCAGATTTACATATATGGTGAAAGGTATGCGAGATTTGGCATAGCAGAATATATCACTCTTACTTTTTTATCATAATATTTATTTTTGCAAGTCTCAAAAATATTGGTTGTAGTTTGTGGTTCTTTCATTCACATTTCAAAATAAAAAAGAAACTAAAAACGAAATGAACGACATGGTTCTTTTGGTTTTTCAGACCGGTCCAGACGATTCGCCAAAAGATACGACTTAGATGTTCCAATACCTTGTTTGTAATTTATTTTTTAATTTTTGCAGTTTTTAGTTGAACTAGTTTCGTATTATAATATATTAAGTCGAATAAAAATTTGTAAATTTTGTGTAATATTTAAAATAATTTTATTAACTAATTTAAAGAAATAATATTTACTGAAAGAACCATCTAATATATGACAAAGATAATGAAACAGCTATTTCTTTTTAATTCGTCTTAGATTAATTTAAAATAAAAATAATATCTGCTGGGCCCATCATTACAATAGTGAAAAAAATATATATTCCTCATTTAAATAACAAAATTAAACTAATCGCAAGAATACTTTAGAATTAAGCAGAAGTTCGCTATTATTTGTAATTAATTATAAATAAAAGCTCTGCCGATATAACAAGTGATCCGTATTATGTAAAACGCAAACTGGTTCATTTTTATGAAATATATTAACACTCCTTATCGATAAGTTTTTGTGTTTTTCAACAAGAAGTGCATAAAATTCCCTTTAAACTACATTCTGAACTTGAACAACAGAAAAAAGTTATAGTTCATAATGTATTAATTATGAATTTCATACTTATTAATATATATCATACTATATAGGATTTTTTGAAAAATGCAAAACGTTTAATTTTAATAATATAACGAGTCATATCCCAGCAAAACATTTTTGAAAAAGTAATCGAGTGTGAAATTAAGCATTTTTGGCAGAAGTACTTCCCAACTAGTTTGCCAACTTAATAATTTTAACAAGGCACGAGACTTTTATAATCAATTACTGAGAATCGATTACATTAATTATTGTAGGAAATAATGAGTACCATTAGTACGGTAGTACTAGAACTAGTTCCATTACTACTTCCTTTTTTGGACACTAACGTAATGTGTTTAGTAAGCGAGTAATAAAATTAGGCAATCACAAAAGTAAGTCATTGTATGGCAAGTACTTATTAAGGTAATGTCTAATTTTTTGCTGGGATACCTCAGTTTTATTCTGTAAATGTTAAAGCAGCAGCATAACTTAAATCTCTTATCTTAAATCTTTAAGATATCGAAAAGGCAATAGCTGCTTTGAACTACCAAAATGACCTGGGACTGACAGAATCAATGATAATAAGAGACTTAAACTGCTACTTGAAGCAGTTTAAACAATTGTTTTTATTATTAATGCTATCCTGCACCTTGAGTATATTACTGTAGGCTTCTAAGTTTCTAATACAGCTTGGAAGGACCTAATAAATATGTTAACATATAATAAATATGCTAAACCGTATTTCAAGCGAAAGTGGATGTATTGCGAGTCATCGTTTTAGATATAGAAGATAAGATAGCATCGTACCTGAATAAGATACGGTCAGATTAGTCAACACTTATTTTACGACTATTTTTTAAATTTTACATGAAATTTTATACTAAAAACTATGATTTTTTATATATTAAACTAACGGATCCCGGCGTGCTTAGCTACGCTTGAATATTAACATTGAATACCGTGTGTATGAAATCAGCATACAGTATAGATACCGCATACGCTCATAGGCGCCTACGTTTTTGTTGTTGTCTGGTTTTATATAGACAAAGTCACATGTTGTCATGAAAAGTCATAATTCACGAACGCGTCGTCTGATTTCGTGCAAACGATCATACGTACAAACCCTAAAAATTTTAATCGAATTTGGTTTAAGTCACAACACTCTTGAAACGTTTTTTTTATACATATTGTTATAAGAATAAAACCACAATTAACAAAAACCGGGCAGCCTCAATGGCTGCGTTGGTAGAGGTGCGTGCTGCAAAACAGAGGGTCCTGAGTTCGATACCGCTTTCAGACATGCGTACAAAAGAAAAGTAACTATTATTATAATGCAATTAAAAATAATTAAACAGCAGTACAAACCTCCCGAGAGGCAAAAGGCAATTATTGTGTGAAGCCATGGCAGATAATTTAGTGGAGACGTCCAATTTATTATAAGAGCAACAGATAATTGTCAAGAAGAAGGAAAAAGCAATAGCGGTTAGCGCAGGGAAGTGTAACAGCATAACAACAGTGTATGAAGAAAAAGAGTAGTTGAAAGTGTCTGTGGATAGTTAAGGATACTAAACAAGGCATCGAGTAGTTCATGTCTCGATGGAGTAACACAGTAGTGTAGCGTGGATGCGGGGAAAGTGTAACAGTAATAACGCATGTTTAGTAAATACCAGACCAAGGGTTCACAAGACCGGTAGGATCAAGAAGTATAGCCAGAGAAAGCCATAAAGTAAGAATACAGAATAATGAGCCACAGTGGTATTTGCAATCAAAAGGATCCTCGTACCTTTGTTCACCAAAAAGTGAAAAACGTAACAATATATAGATTTAATATCAAACTTTTCCTATTGAGTATGATGTTATATTTCTTAACAATTATTTAATAAAAGCAAAAAAAAATTTTACATAGTTTTGTGGTAATGCCTTTTTTTTTGTCAAATTTGTGGCATATCTGGCAGTACCTTTTGTAAATAAAAAAATCTTTTTTGCGACTTATTACTGTTTTTGCATAAAAACAAAATTTCTCTATACAATTTAACAAAATAAAAACTTAGCATATAGATAATTATAACATAATTTTATAGTCTAAGCGGTAAGCACGTTGACTACAAATCTGGCTGCCCTGGGTTCAACCCTTGGGGAAGTAAAAAATAAAATTTTTTTTCTGTTTAATGGTACAAATACATATTCAGAACAACATAAAAACATGCAGCCTCCTTCGTCGGTACTTCTTCATAGCATATTCGCCGGCGAAGTAAAATAATTAATAAAATGGCTATATCTGTCTCCTTTCACCACCTGCCTTTTCTCTTATCTATCACTTTCCTACAGAATGCAGCACGGTTACAAACTAAATAGGTATTAATGCCTTACTAATTATATCTTTAATATTATAATTCAATCATTAAACCAAACCTGTCATTATATTTTTTTACCACAATAAAGCTAACATAATAAAACGCTAGATTCTTCTTTCCATTTAGCTAAATTATTTTCAAAGTATTTAATATTTTTCTTAGAAATCTAGCGGAGAAAATAAATTTCTATATTAAAATGATAAGAATGAAAAGTATGTAGAATACAGAGTAGGGGTTATCGCTATAATACACAATTTAGATTCTTTAGCTAAAAGTACTACAATTTACACTTACACACACATACATCAACACGCATATAACAAAATGAGTTGAAATATCAAAAAAAAAAAAAAAAACACTACTATATATAATGAAAACTTAACTAAACGAAATTAATTGTATTTAAAGAATTCATTTATAGAGAAAATAAAAGAGAGCATTTGGTGAAAGAAGAAAGAAATAATTAGAACAACCTCTAATTATGGTCATACAATGAAATGCGAACAAAAAAAAAAAAAAAAAAAGAACGAAAATCAATTACACTAAATACACTACGCTATCGCAACGGAGATGAAAAGGTTAATACTTTTTCAGTGCCAAAAGGTACGTACTTATTTGTTATAATTCTAATATATTTATAAAATTAATAAAGATCTTTTTCCTTCAATTTATTGCTCACCGGAGAAATTATCGAAATACGGGTTCATTTCAGTAAAAAGAAATTCTTAAATGATCGAAAGCTTCATGTTATTAAGCGGAGGTCTAACAAGTAAGAGTGCTATATTCGGCTATATCGAATCTTGTATACCCTTCAACATATATATAAATCTAGTTTAGTAAAATAACTCTAATTAAAAAATTAACTATTTATAATTTCACATAAAAATGTCATCAGCTCTTAACGGGTAAAGCATTTGCAAAAAACTTTATTAATTCCTTAAAGATCTCTTTAAAAACTTTTGATATTTTAAAAAGTATGATGCATGATCGTACTTTTCTTTGAAAAGCTTAGAGGCCCTTAATTCGGAAAATATGGGCAAGCGCTAATTTTTTCGCTAGATGTTATTTTCTTCTTATTTTCTAATTCTCTATCGCCCCATATATTTTTTTAAAGACAGCCGTGGTGTTTTTCCCGCAGCCTCGATGATCAATGACCGATCTTGCTGATTTTCAATAGAAACTCTTTCGACACTATGTCTTATCGATTGGCGTATTTAAATTTTTTCTAGCTGATCTAGTGTCATGAAAAATTTGATTTCAACACTAAACGGACGGACAGACGGACATTGCTCAATCGACTTTACTTTGCATAAGAACTCAGAATATATGTATGTACTTTCTGGCGTTGGAAATGGATATTTTAGAAATTATAAATGTAATGACAAACTTAGTTATACTATTTTTAAGTGAAGGGTATAAAAATAATGAGGATTTGTTAGATGGAATATGTTTAGTTAAATTAGCTCCTTATAGAAAAACAATTAAATTGAAAAAAAAAAATACTATTTCTGTTGTAGACTTCTCGTATCTCGAAAAATTAGTTAAGAAAAAATCATGACTAAAAAAAAATTCTTTCACAACAAGATTCAATATCTCAGGTACTTTTTGCTTAAATGTGTACATACCTTTGAAGAATTTGCTGCTGTTGTTGGTGGAGCTGCTGGTGTTGGTGTTGCTTCTCCTTCTGATGATGTTGTTATTGCTGCTGATGTTGTGTTAAAAGAGAACATATTTTCTTTGCTATACTTTTCCATTAATTATTTTTTTTTTTCATTAACAACAAAAAAGGGAATTTAAAAAAATTTACACAAACGCAATTCGAACCTCAATACCATTAATGTTATTCTTGTTTTGCCTTATCTTCTTCTTCTTATTATTATTTTTTTTTGGTATTTGTATTGCACTACATTTGTTGTTAAAGTCTAGTTCTTAAACTAATGTTGTTTTTGTAATTCGTTTTCTTTTTTATTCATGATCGTCAACATCATCGTCATCTTCTTTATCATTATCATTGTCAGTATCGATGACAGGCACACAAAAAAAAATACAAATGAAATCGTCTGATGGACTGGCTTGACACCGCTCACTGGTTTAATAAGCAAAAGTAAATCTTAACAAGACATTTGTTAGACTTCAAGACGTGTTGCAGATAATTTTTCTTCTAAATTTTTGCAAAAATTTTCTTTTTTTTCTATTTACAAAATGAATCTTTAGCCGCTAACATTTAGTCAGAAGTGGGCTTCTTGATGTTTCTTGTCTTTGAAGTTTTTCATTAAGATTGTTCGTGAGCTAACTATTTGCTTGAGAATACGCAGTGGGAATTCTTTTAAGCAGAAATTCACTTTAATGGCAGTTGAGGAGGTGGTGTTGGTTTTTTTAGACTTTAGTGCATTTTCTTACAGAATTTTATTAGAATGATTGTAGATTCATTATCTTTAAATTTTACTTTTCACTTTAACGTAACGAGCGCAATATGCAGCTTAAAAATAAATAGTATCGTGATAGCATTGCACAGTGGGTTCTACAGTTTACTAGTAAATAATATATAAATTATTTATTCAAACTAATAGATTAATAATTGGTGTTAGAAAACAAATAAAAACATATTTTTAAAATTTTTTTTCCAAAGTTCATCGCATGTGTGATAACATATTTCAACCTACATTTTGCATAGACAAACAAAAATCAAAGCTGATAATACCTTCCAATGTCTATTTGTTTGCAAATGAAAATAAAAAAAATAAATAAAGAAAAAACTTTTAATTAAAGGTATTTTGGAAGCAGGGATTTAATAAATAAAATAATTTAAAAGATTTTTTTTATAATAGAAAATCTGTTTTTGGGAAGCGTACTTCTTATAAAATACAGACTGCTTAGAATAGCAATTATCTCTTATAAATACTACAATGTATATTGGGGCACCTTTATATTGCATCGCCAAACTTTTTACAGCTCCTTGTTAATATCAGCCGCCTGTGTACAATTGTTCAACAGTTTTTCAATACACATCAAATTACAGCAACTATTAGGACACTCTTTAATTCCCAAATTCGAATTTTATACTTGGTGTTGTAGTAGACTTAGCCATCAGGTGTTTTGTAAATTTCAACTGTCTGTCTATAACGGTTCAACAGTTTGGCCATACACACCAAACTTCATCAATAATTGTAACAACCTTTAATTTATAACCTTAATGTTTATACTTCTTACTCAAATTTTCAAGTGATTGTTAAAACGGTTTAAAAGATACGGCCATATACGTCAAATTACATTAATTTTGGGAACGCCCTTCAGTTGCTAAATTCAAATTATAAACTTGTTGTTTTGTCGGTGTTAGCAATACAGATTCTTCGTAAATTTCAAACGCCTATCTGCAACTGTTGAAAAGTACGACCATATACATCGAATTAAATGAACTATTGGAATACCCTCTAATTTATCATTTTGAATATTAATGCTTGTTACTACAGCGGTCTTAACAGTCGGTATTCTGTCCATTTTGCAAGCTTTTACCTAAAACTTTCCAAGATATAAGAACATGTATGTTTATTTACATCAATTATGGGAAAACCCTTTATTTTCGAAATTTAAATAATAAACTTGTTGATATAACAGACTTAGTAATATAGGTGCCTTGTAAGTTTCAGATGTATGTCCTTAACAGTTAAAAAGTTCGGCCACATACACTAAATTGCATCAATTATTGGGACACCCTTTAATTTCTAAATAAATATTTTATACTTGTTGTAATAGCGGAGTTAGCAATACAGGTTCGTTATAAATTTCAAGTGTCTGTCTAAAACTGTTCAAAAGTATTGACATACATATCAAATTAAGTAACTATTGGGGCACCATTTAATTTATAATTTTGAGAGTTAATACTTGTTACTATAACGGCCATACCAATCGACATTCTGTCTAATTTTAAAGCATTTGTCTATAACAGTTCAAAAGATAGTCCCATATACATATGTGAACTTACGTCCGCTATGGGGAGACCTTTTAATTTTTAGATTTGTTTTTGTATATTCTTTTTCCATTGGGAGCTGTAATAATAACGCAGTTCTTTTAATTTTAAAGTAGTCCTTTACAGATCCTAATATACGTAAAAACATGAGCGCTGTATGGGGACACCTTTTAATTTTTAAATTATAAAATGTTTTTTTTTTTAACGGGACCAATCTGTAAGCATAACCTTTTAAATAAAGAAATTAAAAATCGATCTACAAATGACTGAGACATGGAGAAACAAATATAAAAAAGCAACATTCAATCGAATTAATAACCCCTTTTTTTGAAGTCAGTTAAAAAGATCGATGATCGAATGTAATTTGAACAGTGTTATTAAAATTAATCCTATAATTACTTGCGGAAATGTTGCCTTTAAAAAAAAAAGTAAAATTTAATGGCCCATATTCATAGTTATAGAATAAAGTCGACTCTTGCTAAAGTATACTCTAAAATAAAAAGCTCTTATTATCTTTTTTGCTTTCATAGTCAAGAATAAAGTATGCTTTAAGTTTAGCCGACTTCCACTGGTCGTAACTGTAATTTAATAAATGTTTTCATACAATTTCTAAACAAACATTAGAAAAAAGTAACCTTGTTTTTATATTGTACACATTAAATAATTATGAAAAAATTAGTTAAAAACAGTTTCAGGTAGTTTTAAATTTAGAGTTGACTTCAACGCCAAGAGTATATTTTAAATTGTCTATGAATGAGTTAGAGTCGACTCTAAAGTAAAACCTACTTCAGTTCCCTTAAAGTATACTTAATTTTAACTATGAATATGGGCCAATATATTTAGGAAAAAAAAATAATAATAATTTTTAGAGTCTGAAAAATTTCAGGATTCCAGAGATTCAATCTGGATAACAAAATGTTTTTAAATTTTCAGCTTAAAATAAGAAGAATGTAGTCTGTTATTAATCAATAGAGTTTAGATAAATAACTCCAATTAAAAAAGCAAATACTGGGGTGACAGAGAATTAAAAAAAAAATTTAGTACTGCATATATATTATTTAACATAGAACGGGAAATATGGGCGAGCGCCAATTTTTGCATCTAATGTTTTTTTCTTATTTTTTAATTCTTTATCGCCCCATATATTTATTTATTATTATTATTATTATTTTTTTTTTGTGATTAAAGTTACTTTATTGTTTCAAATGACATGAAAAAATTATAGGTAGACAAGGTGTTTTGCCTGCTGCCTCGAAGGACATAGACCGATCATGCTGATTTCCAATAGCACCTCTTTCGACACAGTATCTGATCGATTGGCATATTTTTTTTTTTTTTTGTGAAATCAAGTTTCCCTTGGCTTGATTTTAACACTACGAGTAACACGGACGGGCAAACAGACATCGCTTAATCGACTTCGTTATGCATAAGAAGTCAGAATATAAAAGAAAAAGAATACCATAAAAAACGTAGGTATACTTAGAAAAACTTAGATATACCCTTTTTCCACTTTTTGTGGTGAAGGATATAAAAATGCCAAAATTCCATGACTTTTATTTACTGCTAAGCATTTTAATTGTGAATAGAAATTTGTCTACAGAAAATATATTGAAGTCTGTTTCTGTAATATATTGAAAATATTCCAGGCCTGTTACCAATAAGAAGTTTCATAAAAATACACGCAAAATAAACTCAAGACAAAATGTTCTACCTTCAATTGAAAACAATGCATCTTATCTCGTGTTAATAACGTTAATTTATTTTTCAAAGTTTTAATTTTAAAGAAGTAAGATATATATACATATATAAATGCACACAGAAAACAGATAAGTATAAATTCGATTAGTATGTTCAAAATTTAATTACTAATATAATAATTTGATTTTTAATATCAATAATTAATCATTTTGATTAATTTTTTACATTAAAAGCCAACAAATGATATTTGTCTCCAAATGTTGGTTGTAACACCTCTTGAAGAAGTTAACCTGACCGATTTGTGTGTTTACTAAAATATATTCTATTAAATAGAAGATGCAACTAAACTTATTCAGCATATTATTACTGAAAACCAAATTTTGGTAGTTAGAATCATAAAAATCGATTATGTAGTCTAAAATCGAAAAATATTTGACATAATAAAAGGGAATTTGTACAAATTACACAAAAAATAATCAATATTTTAGAATAAAAATACAAGATATATTGTTAGTGGTAAAAAGTTCCCCAATATTCTTAAATGGTAAGTCCAAAAATACCCTCACAAAGACATTTGTAAATTAAAAAAACTCTTAAATGTTTAATGCATTTCTACAGCAAGACGTGCGATATGGGATGAAAATTTTAAAAAAACTATGTGGAGGAGAAGAATCATGATGATGAAAGGAGTAGGCTGAAATTGATGGCTCGAGACATAAAATATAATTTGTAATCGTATTCCTATAATTTACTTTTAAAATCAAAATAAACATTAAAATATTTTTTTGTTTTATTTAATTCACAGTAATATTTTATAGTCACCCAAGAATAATTTTTTAAATAGTTGTGAGTGGTTATTCATTCAGTTATTACAACCGAATTCAAGATAATACACACAACCGACAAAATTCGATTGGCAACAAATTCGGTTCTCATAACGAATTTCTTTTCTCTGTGTGCCAATATTACAATATTTATAACAGAAATGCAAGATTTGGCAAAAATATATTAGAAAAAATTACTTTGGCTAAAAAAGTTACGCAAAAGTCGATTTTGAAGAAAAGTAGTACCAAAATTGGACCTTCGTCATATTTCCCTATTAAATAATAATTTAAAGAACAGTTAATGAAAAAACTTTGGAACCTTGTATCAGAAAGATTGTAGCAGCCTCTAGAGCTAATTGCCAAAAAGTTAATCAGTTATTGTTATTCTGCTACTATTTTTAAGTCGTGAAAATCTGAGACTCACTATAACGATATTAAATAGTTTACCTATTAAGTTCCTTGGTAAGGACATAATGTAAATTGAAAGCAAACATGCATATAAAATGCAAGTACAAGTTTGAACAGGTTATTCTAAACAAAGGCTCTGCTTGAAATCTCAAATAATCGGCTAATCTAAAATGCCATTATAAGACCAATATGAAAAAATACTACTCTTCTGTTCTGGTAAGGCATAAATATATTATGGCTAAAGCCTTATTTGCCATTTGTTTTCCTGTTACAAAATATAACAATCCAAAATAAGGCTTTCAGAATCCTAATAAAACACTTGCGCATACTCCATATCTTCAAACTACCCTTGCATGTAAATATAAATGTATTTAAATAATGATGGCGTTATTTAATAATCTGAAATAGAATGATTGGATAATTAGAAATAGAAGCATGATGTCGACCAAGTTTGGTTTACTATCAGATAATGACGAACAGCAGCAGGCAGCTTTCCCCATCTTTCAGAGGACTATTTCCACGCTTGAAATTCCTAAGGTAAAAGCACCATATGCCATCCTCCTGTGAGCTATGACATATGAATGATACAATGATGCAAACTGTGTACTTAAAATATCCTTACGTTCTGCTGTGTTTCCTGTTTTGAGTGGGATGATCGTCGAGATAAGTTATTGTCGCAAGCGTATTTCAAAAATTGACCATTCTTTAAATTGTGTTTTTTTTTATCAGTTCTCTCGTATATGAGTTAATCATTTTTTAAGCAATTGCAACTCTTAGGGGTGTCAAAAGATCCAATGTTATATGAAGGAGAAATATAAAAAAAAAATCTATCAGATATTTTAAAAAAATTGGATCAACTTTCTTAGATTAACACTACGAGTATTATAAAAAAAAAAGAACCCTTTTCAGCATTAGTAAAGATGGAATAAATTTCGTGCATAGACAAAGACATTATCCCAGATATTACTTGCCAACAGGCAAACATATATATATTGTGTATTTATATATAAATGAGCGCACAATTAGTGCGTCTAACGAAATTCGTCATTTGTAATAAACTCTACGAGAACGTAAATTTTTCCATTTATACAATTATTTAGACCTTGTCCACACTTTGCAAGTTTTGTTGTCAATTTTTGTGTTTGTAGGTGAGAGAGGAAAAAAAGTAGAAAATTGTACACTGTTTTATATACATGCAATTCTCTTTTGTTTCGTCATTCGTCTAAGCAATCAACACCGAAATAGCAGAAACAAAAATTGCATGTCTGGGCGGGGACTTGGAAGAAATAGAATATGAGAAATTTTAATTCTTTGATAGCGTATTTTTTAAATTTTTGTCTCTACAGTTTTTCTAAAAGTGCTGGTTGATAATGAGTTCTTTAGTACCTGTCCACACTTTGGAGCTTTTGTTGTGCAGCTCTTGAGTTTGCCGGTAAGAGAGGAAAAACGAATAACAATGAGTACACTGTTTCATATATTTGCAATTCTCATTTGTTTTGTCATTCGTAGTTTAAACAGAAACAAAATTTAAGCAATCAAGTCCGAAATTGCACAAACAAATTTTTAATGTGTGGACATGAATGCAATTCCAAAAGAGAATTTAAGAAAATTGAAGAAACAAAAAATGCATGTTTGGACGAAGGCTTACATACACTACCTGTACTATCAAAATTTAATTTTTCTCTATTAGCTATCCCAAAAATTAAAAAAAAAAAATAAAAATAATAATAATACACCTAATAAGTTTTTTTTTGAAGATAGTTTGAAAACAAGAAGATAGTATGAAACATGGCCACTTCAGCAAGCCTGATGTAAAGAAAATTATATTTTCAAATTAGTTTAATAATTTTGTCATCCTAATTAAGTTGCAGTCAATTAATTAATGCCAAATTTTTTTGATCGCGAATACGTAAAGCTGTGCGAAATTCGTCGTTCGTCGTAGTAAAGTTTATTCCATAAATGGATGTTTCAGATTCTCCTATTCAATCTGCTGATCTCCACCAAACAGAAGAAGAATCAGGGCCGAAAAAAATTGAATTAATTTGGAAATGATAATGGGAAAACATAGTCTCTCTACTGCTTGCCTTATGCGTTACCAGAAAGAACAGATTAAACCATCCTACTCAACATAAACTCTCAGCGTTTAGACACATGACTCACAGACTTAAAATAGTCCCACTCGCTCCAGATAAATACAACAAAGAACTCGATACAATTTACACTATAGCTAAAAATAACGGTTACAACCACACAACC
Source organism: Gymnosoma rotundatum (assembly GCA_916610165.2). NCBI lineage: Eukaryota > Metazoa > Arthropoda > Insecta > Diptera > Tachinidae > Gymnosoma > Gymnosoma rotundatum. Next base: position 29,658,000 of record OU744336.1, read on the forward strand.
ATCGCCAAACTACTCAGACAATACAACAACAAAAACAAGAAGAAAGAAGACAAGGAAACAATCGACACAACACGACGACACATCTTTGCTTCCACAGAACCAGAAATATATATATTAACCAACCTTTTCCGAAAAGAAGGTTTACACACAACATTAAAAACGAGCAACACTCTACGTAACAATCTCAAGACATCAATAGAAACAACGGATAAGTTTAGCACCAGCGGAGTATACAGACTTACTTGTACTTGCAACCATACATACATCGGACAAACTGGACGAACATTAAAAACAAGGTTTACAGAACACATACGATCATACAAAAGGAAAAGGGAAGACTCCAATTTCGCAAAACACCTTAACACACATGGACACGAACCAAGAGAAATAGATGAATGTATGACAGATGAATGTATGACGAAGACTAGATATTCTTGAAAACATAGAAATTTACAAAACACGAACATTTAACGGAGACATTATTAACGAACAGGTAAACGCAACCTCTGACACGATTTTTACACCACTAAAATTACTAAAACGCTCTTACAAACAAAAAACACCCACAGACGGTCACACTTACCTATCCAATAATAAAAGACCCAAATATTAACTATTTACCCCGATAAACAACGGACAAAAATTACCTTTTATTCTGTACACTATCTATTTTGAACACTATCTCTTCAGTTTTAACAAACACGTGACTTCAAAATGATGTTATCACATCGAAAGCGCTCGCCGAACATCCAAAGTACACAGCCAGTGACGACGGTTATTACCGAAAATTATAACAACAGAACAAATTAAATTTAACATCACGCCTAACTTTTAGTCTTTGTAAAATAGTATGGGTCTACTGTAATTAAAGGAGAACACCAAAAAAATTTTTATTTTTTGCAACTGCATGCGTTATTTCTAATTTAATTTTCCTTTACGAACATATAAAACGAATTAATATTAATATTTTTTTGGCTAGATAATACTATAAAGCCCATTGTGCAATGTAATTTCTAAAGTGATTATGCTAAAAGTATCGACATCATTCCATACATTAGCATGACTAGACGCATGCGCTGTGTTGTTTTTTATTTTTGTTGTCTGTTCCTCTTGCTAATGTTTTTTCAGAGAATCTTTGAATAAATGTGTGTGCATCTGTCTGCTAGTATTAACAATTTGACTGTCATCTGTTTATTTATAAATATTGCATGTGGTCGGCTGTTTCACTTTTCATTAGATATTTATTTAACTTTTATTATCAAACACAAATTTGTTGTACAGGTTCTATTTGTGTATCAGAAAGTAAAATTCGATTTCTAATAGTTTTTTATAACGTTTTTTTGTTATATTTATAATTATTGTTATTATTTACTTTTTAATTGAAGATAATAAAAATTTGTTAGTTACTTTTGTGTATAAATTATTTAAGCAACTTTTCGTTAATACAAATTGTTGTTGTTTATTATTTCTATAATATATTTTTCTTAATGTTGGTTATTACATAATTTTATTTTTCTGTTGTATTCATTAGTATTTCATAATCGCCAAAATACAAAAGAAACAAAACAACACTCTCTCTTCAAACACACTTAAAATTTTGAACTTAAAACTTGTGAATAAATGACAGATGATGATGATGTTTTTGTTGCTAAAAATAAAATACAAACACACAGCACAGGCTTTTTATAATTTTGTTTTCAAAGTACCATTTGTTTTTTTTTTTTAATTAAATTTAAATCACTAAAAATATTTTCTTAGTAAAATTCTTTATTATTTTTATATGAAAGAGAATAATATTTTTTTTTAATAAATTATAAGTTTCTTGTTTTTTTTTATAAAAATATATTAATTAATTTAAACTGAAAATAAATACCAATATTTAATAATGAAAAAAAAAAATCAATTAGTTTTTCAATTCTCCGCTTTATCTAACCGTTCGCTTAGTAATTTCGCTCAATTGTGTTGATTGAGATTTTGCAGTTTCTGTTTGTTACTGCTTGAAAATTTGATTTTGTTGTGTGTAAAAAGCTTTTCTTTCTTTAAGCTTCTCTTAGTACAACTTATGGATCTTGTTTGTTTTGCTAAAAAGATTTCTTATTACTTACTTTAAATAAATACAAACAAACAAACATGCGTACATATCTATGCTTTGTCTTTTATTTTGCTCAACCGGTTTCTGTAATTATTTGTCTAAGCTTTGTTTATGCCTCGTGTTTAATAGTTTTGCTGTTTTTGGCACCCGCCTCTTTTTGTGCGATCGATCGTTCAATCCATTCATTAAACTCGTGTTAAAGCTTTTCTTTTATTGTGCTAAACACTAGTAGCTTTTTGCTTCAGTTAAAGACAAGTTTAGCTGGTGGCTTGCTGCTTCTTATATCAAGGTAGTTATTATTTTCATGACATTTTGCTAAATAAAAGTACGCTTTGCAAAAAGCTACCGTTACGCTCAAACAAAAATGTTAGTTAAAAAAAATATGAAAATAATGTTTTAATTCGCTCAATGCTTATTAAACTCCCAATTGAATGTCAGACTCATAAATGAATATATTCTATATGCAAAAGTTTTTGTTTCATTCACAGCCATCTAGTTTTGTTGTAATACTGTATTATTGAAATATATGACATCATTATCAGCTTATGAAAATAAACAAAACGTTTCGCAAACGTTTCATGTAAAGACGTAAAATTTTTCAATCGTTTAGTATATGAGTTTTGCTTTAAGCAAAAACTTTTTGAAGTACAAAGATCACAAACTAATCATACAACTGAATTGTGTAGTTTGCTATGAAATAGGTTTTTCTTTTAAGGAGTTAATGCATTTTCTAGTATACCGAGCAAATTAATTAGCAAATTTTTGCAAAAAGTTTTCTTATAGATTTACATATATGTTAAGGGTTTATAAGATTCGGCATCGAATAAAGCACTCTTACTTGCTTTTTTTTTTTTTTTTTTTTTTGTTTTGCCACAAGTGCAAAGAGACAAAGCCAGTTATCTGTTCAAACACTCATCTAGAAAATAAATTAAAATCCTTCTTAAATTTACTAGACAAACACATTCACCCCTATTCTGCATTTCATTAAGTCTCCGCATTCAGTTCCGTTGCGAACGAAAATTGACATTCTGCAGAAAAACGGAATCGAAAGAAAAAGAAGAAGACAACAATGTTTACACAATTAATAGCATCACTGTGGAATGTGGAACTGAAATAGCAAAATAAGCAAGATTGTTATCATTTAAATGTCAAATTCAATACAAAAAGATGTATGTAATCCTAATTAGAAATAAATTTTTGATAACATTTTATAAACAAATTATTAAATAAAATAAAAAATGTAAGAACAAGATAAAAATTAGTTGTTCATAAATATATTACAGTGCAAAGAATCTTGTGAAGATAAAGGTATATAATTAAAAAAAAAAAAAAACTTAATACGAGTAGTATTGTAATTAAATATGGAAAGACAAAAAACAAAACTTTTAATAAAAATTGTTTGTGGAGGATTAATTCAGTGTGTTTGCAATTATTTCTTTAAATTTCAAGGAGGAATAGAGTCTATAGCAGTTTCATTATTATTGGCATTATTAGAGGCAAAGGTTGAAAAGATCAAAATTAGAGACAGTGGCAATCCATTTGAAATGAATTAATTGTAAGTTTTGTCAATTGTAATTTTTATTTTGAAAGTAAAACGTTAAAATATTGTAAAAAATAATTTACTTTTACAGATTTAAAAAGAACTTCTGTTTAAACAAAGACGCGTTCAAATATGTTTTAGACATTTTTGCTCATGAGATGCAGCCAAATTCTTTGACTTCTTCTTCACCGCTTGACCGAGTTGTGGCCTCTTTAGGATTCTTTGCAGAAGGTAGCTATCAAAGCGGAGTTGGAGCAGATTTTAATTTTAAGATGTCTGCTTTAAATGCCATTAAATTTTTCAGTTTTTCATACTGTTTTGGTGTTGTTGTTTTTGACCTGTAATACATAAAATCAAATCATATTCGGGTACAAAAATCAACAATCCAAAAAAAAAATATTAATTAAAATTTGAAAATAATTTTAGTTGTTTTTTTCAATAATTTCTGAACATTTTATCTCATTTTCTATTTACTTTTTTTTAATTTTTAACTTTTTAACTAAAAACCACAAAGAAAACCTCTCCGTCAACAAAAAAATATCTGAGAAAAACGGAGCTCCGATCGAAATGCGGAATACATACAATCGAAAGAAACTGAGCGGAATCGAAACGCAGAATACCAAAGTTGTTAGACGGAGAAAATTTCAATTCGAAACGAAACACAGAATTGTCTTCGAACTGTTGCCATATAAAATACAATGTTTAAAATTTACAGTGGATTACAGGGGAAATATGAAAATATGTATGTACAAATATCTAGAAACTGTAAACTGTATCATAAAATTTAATTAGTTACAATAAGAACATCAGAGTACTTTACGGTGATGCGCTGTATAACACAAAATGACTTTAATATTTTAATGTGAATAATTTCTCACTTAAGTTACAGAAACGAGATGCTGGTTAAAAATTTGATTTTGGAACTGTATCGTTAGTGAGCGAACAGGTACAGCTGAATGAATCACACAACTGAGAAAGTGATCCGATCAATTTCCTGACAGCTTACCACGTGCACGTTTAATTTCATAAAAAATTTTCATTGCTCACAATCATTTGCTTTAGTTGTGTTAAGGTAGTTTTGTTATCAAGATAATTTAAATAACAAGTTTATAGAGACTTATTTTTTAAAACTAGACAATAAGTGTTCATTTTGAAGAAGTTTTCTTTCAGAATTTTCACGAAACTTTGCTGATGCCGCATTTAATAGGTGACTTTTTAGTATTTTTTACCTATCAGCCCATTAAACAGAGAAAAGAAATTCGTTATGAGAACCGAATTTGTTGCCAATCGAAATTTGTCGGTTGTGCGTTTTATCTTGAATTCGATTGTAATAACTGAATGAATATAGCACTCACAACTATTTAAAAAATGATTCTTGAGTGACTATAAAATATTATTGTGAATAAATTAAAACAATAAAATTAATATTTACTTTTATTTTAAAAATAAATTATAGGAATAAAATTATAAATTTCATGATTCGAATCATTGAATTCACCCTTCCCCTTGCTTTACATCTTGATTTCTCCTTTTCAACATTGTTTCTTTAACTTGCCATCCCATATCGCACGTGTTGCCGCTACGAAGTGTATTAAATATTTTAAAATTATTTTTAAATATAAGTGTCCTTCTGAGATAATTTTGAACTTACTCTTTAACATTATTCGAGAACTTTTTACCACTTCTAATAAATCTTTGTATTTTTTCAACTGAAATATTGTTGATTTCTTGTGTCATTTGTAAAAATTTTATTTTTATTATGTCGAACATTTTTCGATTTCAGAATATACGAGGGCTGCTCTATATATTTCTGGCCTAATAGTGAAAACGTGAATATTTATAAGCAAAAATGGTTTTATTGTTTTTCAGTATTCTCCAGCATGATTTATACACTTTTTCATGCGCTCAAACCAGTTGTCGAAGCACTTTTTCCACTCCGATTGAGACACCTCTAAAACATGGTTTATGAACACTTCAACAGCTTCTTCTGGCGACGAAAATCGTTGACCACGCAATTTTTTCATGATGTGCGGAAACAAGAAGAAGTCATTAGGTGCCAAGTCAGGGCTGTACGGCGGATGACCCATTAGTTCGACGTTTTGGCCGGTGAAAAACGCTCTGGTTTGAGCCGATGTGTGAGAGCTCGCATTGTCATGGTGAACAATGATTCGTCTTCTCTTGTTGGTTTTTCGAATTTCTCCGATGACTTCAGGCAAACAAATTGTAGTGTACCACTCAGAAGTGACCATCCTACGTTGCTCAAGCGGAACAGTCGCCACATGACCAGTTTTGCCGAAGAAACAGGCGACCATTTGCTTCGAAGTGCTTCTTTCACGAACAACTTTCGTTGGATTTTGCTCCTCTTTGAAGACCCACACGGTCGATTGTTGTTTCGTTTCGGGCTCATACGCATAGATCCATGATTCGTCACCTGTGACGATCTTATAAACGTCTTTTGAAGCACCGCAATCGTATGTATGCGTATCGAATGTATGCTGGTGGAAGAAATGTCCAAGGATGTCTTTATCACTCGGTATAACGCATCTCTATCTTGCATGATGAGTTCGTGCACGGCATCAATGTTCTCTGGCACAACAGCCGTTTTTGGACGACCTTCACGGAATTCGTCTTAGAGCAAGCTTCGGCCACGATTAAATTCATTATACCAATTTTTCACAGTGCTATAGGATGGTGCTTCATCGCCATGCAAAGATTTGAGTTCATCAATGCACTCTTGTCGTGATAATCTACGTCGAAAGTTGTGAAAAATGATGGCACGAAAATGTTCGCGAGTTAATTCCATTTTTTTCTATATTAATTTTTTCAAGTCACTGTAAACAACACAAATAACGGTCGTACGTCAAAACGTTTTGAGTACGATTATGCTTAAAAATGACAAACTTTCCAATGGAAATGTCAGATTGCACTTGGCAGCACTCAGTGTTGCCAGGCCAGAATTATATATAGCAGCCCTCGTACAATCGAGTTTTATGATTCTTACTTCCAAAATTTGGTTTTCAGTAGTAATGTACTGAATAAGTTTAGTTGCATCTCCTATTTAATAGAATAAATTTTAGTACGAGTAAAGACACAAATCGGTCAGGTTAACTTTTTTAAGAGGTGTTACAATTTTAAAAATTAATAAAGATTATAAATTATTAATAAAAAAAATCTAATTATTTTATTAGTGACTGAGTTTCTAACGTATCAAGGGAATTTTTACCATTTTTATCTTTTTTCTGTGTGTATGTAATGATAAAAAGGAATTGATTAATTTAAATTGTTTTCCATTGAACATTAATGCAGATAAAACGCTCAATAAAAATAAAACCAACACAGTTATATTAAGATATCACAAGGAGGAAAGCGCTGGCACAGTAACCAACAGCTTACACAAGAAATTGCATATTTTATTATGCACTTCACCACAGGCTTGTTATTTATAAAATAATTATTTTCGATCACACACAGCATATTCCAAATTATTATGCATAGCGAACTTATTTGAGCGATGTCCGTTTGTAGGTTCGTGTTCGTGTTGCAATAAACTTTGTCAAGGCACTAGAGGAGCTAAAGAAAATATAAATTCGCCAATCGATCAGATATAGTTTTGAAAATTATGCTATTGAAAATCAGCAGCGGTAAGTGTCCTTCGAGACAGGATGAAAAACGCTACACCTATCTCGAATTTGTCCATATCCTTTTTCAAATTGCGTTTGTATTACTGCAGGTGGTTTTTGTTTATGACAAGAATTTTTGAAAAAGGTAAGAAAAATTGGTGACCTTTCACCTGATATGGCAACCTTTTTATAAACTAAGTTGGGGCAACAACTCTAAGCAAAACTTAAAATTTTCCAAAAAAACAAACTTTTTTCAAAAAGAAAAATTTTATGGTAGGAAAAATTCTCTTATGCTAATTTTTATTTAAACTATTCAATGGGATATCTGCTGGATGGTATAAGCGTATGGTGGAGGGTATATAAGATTCGGCATAGCTGCATATAACACTCTTACTTTTTTATGTTAATCTAGGTAGAGTCCACTGATGAGCTGCATAAGTAATAGCGAAGTGGCCTTTTGGTTTTTCATTTTAAATTTTACGTTTAAATAATACACATTTTATGATTGTATTTTAAAATACATATATATTTTTGATGGAATCAAGCAAATACTCTTATATTGCTTATCTCACCATTTCGCTTTAATAAATATATGTATTGAATAAAAATGTCTTGTGCCTTCAAGATGCTAAAAGAAATTTTGTATTAAAATAACCTGAATAAGAAAGCGCATACATATGAACATGCATATACACATACTTATTTAATTTCCTACAATTTACTTTAAATACATATTTTATTTAATGTAGTTCTCTGTCTGGAATTAAATAGAATGATTACAAGTAAAATTACCTACATTATACAGAAATATCACAAATGTTTCTTAGCTACAGTTTGAAAATATATTTCATTATAATTTTATTCTGCTGCTGATTTACTTTTTTGCTTGCAGCAACGGTAAACGTAAATTAATTTAAACTCAAATTATAATGTTACAGCTGTGACAGCAAATACTAACAATTATCATTTTAAACTTCCATACATACATCAAAATGTAAAACGTTTTTCTTTTATTCCTTATTTTCTTAAAATTTCGCTTGCAACATAATTTTATAAGAAATTATTAACGTTCTAAATGCCACCACCCACATTTCCATTTTGTTACCAAATTTGATATTGTTGCTGTCATCATACCAGTAGTAAAATAATCAGAGTGTTAATAATTTTTACCAACCCTTTTTCAAGTCTTGTGCTTTTGAGCATTTAAAAGAAATTGCCTTAATATTTTCTTTTGTCTTCCGGATTTAGATTTTATTTAATATCACTCTTTTGTCAAGACTTTTATTGTGTTTTTGTTCTGTTTTTTATTTTGTCTTCTGGCTTTCTTATATTATATTTTTTATTTTTATTTTTTATTAAAATTCCTTTGTTCATTCATTCGTCTAACGTTATGTTTCCTTCCGTTTGTGTTATTGTCATGATATGATAATTTATTTTCAACTCTATTGTGCTAATAATCACCCTACTTTGACTTACCGACTTTTTACTACTTTCTCGATGCTTTGCATTAGTTTTGAAAAAATCCCATTTTTAAAAATCTAATAATTTTTATTTTCTTTATGAAGATTAGTTTATACGAAGTCATTTTTACACAATATGAAGATCTTTTATACATTTAAGTTTTATATCATCAGCTGTAGTTTCTTTTAGTTTTGAAGATTATTTCGGATAGTGATTTATACTGCTAAGAAAAATAAACTAATAGTGAGAGAGGATTTTCTAATGCATCTTTTTGCCCGAAAATGTTGCTTTGGGATTATTAAAATATTTGCATTTTTAAAATAGATGTTTTTTTTGTTTTTAAAATGTTTAAGCAAATTATATTTAACATCGCTAACAAATTGTTTTCGAACTCAGGATATTTTGTTAACAAATAATGTTTTATAATACCCTTTACCACACGCAGAAAAAAAAACATGGTTGTGATATGGTCACAATAACCATATTATGTTCTTAGTAACAATGTATAGTTGCGGAGAACAAATTATAGTTATTTTCACCAAAACTTTAGTCACGATAAACATTTTTTGTTAAATTTCAACGATTATATGGTTACTGTGCACAAAAAATGCAACATGGTTGGTTTTAACTTAAAAAAATTTCAACCACAACCAAAGTTTTATAATTTTTTAAAAATAATATAAAATATTTAACCATAATATATTATTATTAAACAAAGTATGGTTTAAAGCAACAGAATAATGTTAAAAAAAAAATATTTTGTTCAAGTTCTCGACAGTTCAGTAATTTTTCTGGTAGCTAAAATTTGAAATTGCTTTTATTGATAGAGAAAGTGAAAAAAATAAAAATTTATGTACAAATTAAATAATTAAAAAAACAGCAAAATATAAAAAGGAATTGAAAGGGAACCAAAACATTAAAAAAGTTGAAATAAATATATATGTATGTATGTATTGTAAGCATATACATTTTTATTTTTGTGTTTGAAGCACAATTGTGAAATCATTTATTTGGGCTTATAAACTATATTTTTATATAGCTGTTTCTTGTAGCTTATGATCTAAGCGTTATTATAAGCAAATAATTGATTTTTTGTGAATTTATCTTTCTAAATGATTTTTATGACAAATCGTAAATGAATAAAACAATAAAAACTAAGTCTTTTATATCTGGAAGATTCTAACCATTTAATGTTTACATTTGAACGACAACAATATGGTTGCAAATGTAACAATACTATGTTTTGTTTGCAACTATATAATGCAATGGTTACTTCAACCATATTTTTTCTTTGCGTGCATAAAAAGTGGAAAAAGGGTATAACTACGTTTGTCATTCCGCTTGTAATTTCTACAATATTCATATCCGACCTCATAAGTATATATATATCCTAAGTTCTTATGTACAGCGAGATCGGTTGAGCGAAGTCCGTCTGTCAGTCCGTGTTAGAGTTCAAATAAAATTTGCCCAGGCACTACGTCAACAAGGGAAAAATTTAAATACGCCAAATCACCACGCCTACCTCTTATTTTTCAATATAATTTGGATCAATTAATTAACTCAAATCCAATAAACAAACATATAAAGCGATAAAGAATTAAGAAAAAAAAATAAGAAAAAACATCAGGTAAAAAAATTGGCGATCGTCCTTATTTTCCGAGTTACGGGGCTCTGAATTTTAAAATTTTTTTAAATATCAATATGGGTATAATTAAAAAGCCTTTGAAGACATCTTTAAGAAAATACTAAAAATTTTTTTAAAAAAGTTAAGAATCGATGTTAAATTTGTATAAAATTATATAATGTATTTTATAATTCTCCGTCTAAACTATTTACATATATAGTGATGGGAATAAAGGAATCACTATAGCCGAATATAGCACTTTTACCTGTTTTTATTTAATTTAATTTTGCTTAATTCAATAAAAATGCGCAATTTATTTATTACAAATCTGCAAATAAGCTCTTGCATATTTGTAAAATTTTTAATTTATTATCAGATGTTTTTACATAAATTTAATCTTAATATCGATATTATAAAAACTATATTATAGTAATCTGTATTGCCTGTGTCTAATACTAGAGCCTTTCTGGGATTTGGAGAAATTTATAATTCTTTAAGGATTTAGCCACCCTTTAGCTTCACGGTGTTAAACTCCTTTTTGGATATGGATTACAGAAAAAGTTGTGTTCTGTACTAAAAATGGTTCTAAAAGAAAAGGTTTTCAGAAAACATGTATATTTTTTTTATTATTGTCAATTTATAATATCGTAGGTCTGTATCTCAAAAGCTAACATGATCACTTCTCTTGCATATTTTAACTTCTTTTTGGTTTCAATACAAGTATGCAAAATAATTGTCCTCCGCATTTAGCGCAAAATCAATTATTGTTTTTATTTTTATTCTTTATTAAAATATTTTAATATGCCATTTTGATCCCTAAGTTTGAGCTCCAATTAAAAAGATTTCTTGAATCGTATAAATTGATCTCATTTTTGTAAACTAAATTTCTCATTTTTATTTTTTATTATATTTTATAAAAAACAATAACCTATTTCATGACAACTCTTTTTTTATAAGATTTTTTTAGGAATTTATAAAAAATGAAATTGTTATGATTTGCCATAAGAGAAGTAAACTAGCTTAACTTTCATTCACACCTTATTCGGATTGGTAGAATAAAAATATTTTTACTATAAAATAATAAATAATAATAAATAAAATATCTCTGTATATATTGGCGATATTTAACAAGCGAGATAGCTAAAAAACTGGCCACACTGCAGTATTTTTTTTTTTTTATAAATTTGTTGTTTTGATATTTTGCATACTTTTAGGCTTACAGTTGAAAGCCGTATTTAAAGCTAAGGGTAATAGCCAATTTCACAGTAACGAAAGAATATGTTCTTTCGTGTTCTAAGCGAAAGAAAACTGATTTGAGTTTCACAATCTTACTCCTATGCGAACGATGGCTCGAACGACAACTCGAAAGAAAACGTAAGTGTTTTCATACAAAAACCGATTTCTGTGTAAAGAAGGTGTTGTCAACACTGCGAACGCAAATGTCAAAATCGGTCACTTGCTATTTTATGTTCGTGTAAATAATAACATTATAAAAAACAATACTTTTGTATTAAAAATTAACTTAAAATTATAAATTAATAATGGATAACAAATGGTAAGTGTAAGAATAAATACAATAATTGATTTCATTTTAAATGGAAATTGTTTTTATTGCCGTTTGCTTCATCCTCTGAAGTGTCCAAAAAATTAATAGCGACTGTTATATCCATCTGTGCTGACGAAGAAAATGATAATACAAACACTTGCTTTTAAGAAATAAGATGATACTCACGATTATAATTTCTAAATTGGAGTGGGTTAAGGAATCGAATAACACTTTTATATAATTTAATTTTTATAATTAATTTGTTTTTTTGTTTGTTTGTTTTTTTTAATTGCTTAATACAAATAATAACACAAAACCATTGGTGTATATTTTATTTTTGTTTGTAAGCAGCTGATCACTGCTACGAACGGTTGTGTTTGCATTCAAATAATTACGTAGTATTTTTTATACTTTTAAAGAAAATCGCTATAATTTACAGAAACTTACGATCTGGTATCACCTTGGTTTCTTAAGACGTAAAAAAGAAAAATTTATAAACGTAAGTGTAAGCGAATGAAAGTGAGTGATACACAGAAAGCCAAAAAGACTCGAAAGTGAATGACTGACTTTCTTTCGCTTAAGTTTTCTTTCGTTATTGTGAAATTGGCTATAAGTATTCTTCAAAAATTTACTTTCATCTTCTCATGGCCATATTTTAACCTGAACTATGGGAGTTCTTACAGCTTCGCAATTTCAAGACAATATTTATTTCTTGACCTGTTTTCGGAACGCGTTAATTTTAATTTGTAGTTCTAATGTAATAAGTGCTATTTATGTGCAGCACTTTAGATTAGATAAAATTGGAATGGTAGTGAGTTGAATATCACGAAAATCATTAAAATTTATATTTATTTGTAAAGCAAACACATATTTTTAGTAAAGTTAACCTGCGAAGTCTAGTTTTTAGTTTTTCCTATAAGAACTAGTATTTGTAGAATTTCAAATTCCATATTGATTAAACATAAAACTCTTAAAGAAAAGTTCTTGCAGCATAAACAGTTAATTATTGTTTGACATTTGTACTGAAAAGAGTGAGTGCACAAATAAATTTTAAAAATTTAGTCAAAATCTGAACTATATCAGCTTTTTTTGATTTGTTGATTTCACTTAGAATGTCTTAACAGCAACAGCTTTTAAAATCTTATTAATAGTTTCGATACCATAGCGCACCATCAGTCTATTAAGTCTGTGATTAAGGGTACATCAAAAATTGCTTGGCAGTATTGACGCTTAAGATAAATTGCTTTAAGTTTTCACCTCTTTAGATGGTGGCATTGTCATGGACATTATGTCGTTTTTAGTATGGACATAGTGTCACTTATGAAAGTCTCATAATATACGCATTTAAAAAAATCAACGGCTTGGTTTTACAAATATTTCCTGCATAGCCGGCCTTAAGCCAAGAGCAAGAATTTTGCACCTCCATGTTGTAACCAATATCGGTTTCGTTAACCAAAGATTTTCTCCAAACAAGTTTTTAAAAACGTAACATCTTTCTTACATAGAAAAACATAAAAACCTATAATAACTATGGAAGTTATGACACAATCTTAATGGACTTTATGCAATCGTCGCAGTGTGACATAATGGCCATCGACATAAAGTCACTTTTTGGTGCGACAAACCAGCTCTAAAGATCTCTACATTGAAATAAAAGATAATGTTAATTAAATCCGTAGGACCATACTTCATATTTAATTTAATTTTGTTCTTTGAATAAAAGCCTTGTGAATCGCCGCCCCGTGCAAAATTTTTTCAAATTTTTCTGCGCATAAAGGCCATCTTCGGATCGTAGGAGAGAAAATATTAGCAAATTAAGATTGACCTTTTACAAATTATGGCACCATCACCACGAACATTATTTCATCTATTTATGTAAAAGGAAATCTTGAAATATTTTGTCCTTGTAGGAGCTACCTTTTAGTAAATGTTTTTATTTATATAATAATATTCTGTAAGTAATATTTGCTGGTGGCATTTTGTAATGTCTAAAGATATAATAATATTAATGGACATTATATCACACCAGAAATTGACATATGTCCATGCACATTATGTCACACTACGATGCTAAGCCAGTATTGGTATACGATAGAGGAAAAAATCTTTGTTTCCTGCTGAAGTTCGGCTATGCAGGAAATATTTGGTGAGCGAAGTCGTTGTGGTTTTAACTGCGGTCATTATGGCACTTTCATAAGTGACACTATGTCCAAACTTAAAATCGACACAGTTTCTATGTACATTATGACACTTTTAAAGGCGACATATGGACATTATGTCCTTGGTCACTATGACATGCCACCACATTGCTCAATTGTTTCCTTTTTTTAAAGAAATTAAGTACGTTTCTTTAAATTCTTAAATATTTCTAAAAGTTTTAAACGCTTTCATACTTTAAGATTTGAAGAATAAAATAAATAAATTTTTTTTTTTAACTTCTTAATGCAAACATTATTTTTTGGTAGTGTACAATGCAGGCCATATACATCCTTTCTTTATCACTTCGTATAAAACAAAACAAAGTTGTCTACATAAGAAATACATCTGTTAATAATTATTGTCTTCAAATTATACCCGTTTAAAAATTATTTATGTGTAAATTCTTAAACATTGATAAAACTGCTTCACTTGTCACTGGCAGTGTTGAACCTTCCACGACATTTTTCCAAATATTTATTTTATTTATTTTCAAATATACCTTCAGCATTGTTTTAATTGGTTATTCGAAATGTTATAAAAGGGATATAAATTAGAAATTATTATTTCTTTGTATAATTAAGATAAAAGGCTAATAAGGGTTAACATTTTTTTCTTGTTGTTAACTAATTGGCTTCATTATTGGTAGCTCAAGTTGAAAAGAGGATTTAGATTCATTGAGTTAGAAAGGCTTAAAGTTTATTTTGGTGGTAAACTTTGGCTTAACTTTGGAATAAAAGGTAAAAATAAACTTATGTACGATAATTTAAATATTTTCTTAAGGATAAAGAATGACAATTGGATGTTTAAATCAGGGAAAAAAGGAACATGAGAGATTGCGTTAATTCTGGAAAACTTGGCATGACACAAGAAAGTTTTGCTAATCGAAAGGCATCTCATGCGAATGAACTGCATAAAAAAATATTTATTTATGATTTCATCATGATTAATATGACTACTAGCTGTACTGACTACAAACCTATAGTTTATATGGTGGCCTTAGTTCCTAATCCACTACAGCCAAGTTTACAATTGCAGCTCTACAGTATTAAATCACTAATAAAATAAAATGAAATGGCTGTTCGTGCAATTGCTGTTATGTGAATTGCTCTTTCGTCTTACAAAGAAGGTAACACAATTTATATGCAGACATTATTGCATTGAATTCTTGTCATTTTTGTCATCATTTAAACAATACGATGTCCACCAAACTTTCTTCATTTATAGGAACATTTAATTTTTCGTATTAAAAACACGATTTTCTATTAGGGAATTGTATTATTTATTTTTAATTTAATTTTTATTAAATTAGCAACAGTAAAGAAATACATTGGTTTGTGTGTAAATTTCGTCTAACCAAATTAATATTGATATGCATATATCTCGTATTCTTATTTACAAAGTTAGTTGGCTAAAAAAATGATGTTTATAATTACACTACTAAGGTAGATAGATGTTCTCTATCGATCTGCGTAATTTTTTCATAGGATTTCATCAAATTAATTTCTGCCTTTTTGGCCAGCTTTTTGGGTCAAATACTCCTCTGTGCGACGTACGTAGATAGATGCGAAGAATACTGATGAAGGACGTAGCGATCCAGAAATTGCAGCATTGCATTCTGCTAGCGTCTAATTTTTCTTGTTTTCTTTGGAAATGTCCGCATACATTTGCAAAATAAATTTTCTTTCTAAAAAAAGATTTTTAGAAATTAAAATAAGAATGAACTAAAGCCAAAATAATTTCAATTCATTTTTATTTTTAGTAAATTCCTTTTGCCTTTAATCATCTTATAATCATATTATAATTCCCCAATAATGTTGTCGTCTGCGGTAATTTGAAACAAAATTTTCTGCCGGACGTAATGATTCTTTTTTACAATATCTTCAAAACCGGTTATGATTTACAAACTGGCAACGAGAGAGAAGTGAATATAATACTATAAGCAATCCAATAAAAAAATATATATTTTTATGCAGTTAGTTCTAATAAACTTTCTATTTTGATTTAAAAGCAATAGTATTTGCATTAGAAATAATCTAAACAAAATATCTGTGTTTTAAATTTGTTTTGCTATAGACTTTCCTAGCTAAATTAAAGAATAACAAGAAAGAGTGCTATATTCGGCTATGCCGAATTTTATATACCCTTCACCATCGAAGTAAATCTAGTTTAGTGATGTAACAACAATCAAAAAAACAGATATTGGGGTAACAGAGAATAAAAAAAATAAGAAAAATATTGAGTTCTGTATATTTACATAATTTACATAAAAATTTCTTCGGCTCTTAATGGTTAAAGCATTTTTAAAAAATTTTAGCATTTCCTTAAAGATCTCTTCAAAATATTTTGAATAATACCCACATTGATATCTAAAAAAGTATAGTGCACAATCGTACTTTTCTTTGAAAAGTTAAGAGGCCAGTAAATCAAAAAATACGGGAGAGCACCAATTTTTTCACTTGATGTTTTTTCTTGTTATTTCTAATTCTCTATCAAACCATATATTTGTTTTGCGCGCTGTCTCGATGATCATGGACCGATATTGCTAATTTCCAATAGCACCTCTTTCGACACTATGATCGATTTGCATACATATGTTAATTTTCTCTAGCTGATCTAGTGCTTTGGCAAACTTGAATTCAACTCTAATACGGACGGATAGACGGACATTTTTTGGACAAAAATCTTTAGTTTATTTAAAATGTTTGTCAGAAGTTTCCTGAAGAGTTAAGTAAGCGATAATGAAATGGCCATCGAGACGTGCTTTGACCCTCAATAATCAATATAAGTAATTAATTAAATCGGGATTTCTTTTTTAGACATTTTTCAAGCAGATTATTTTGTAAATAAAAGTTAAAACCGCTGCTTGACTAATTCTTGCCAATTAAATATTTTACTAGCCAAAACTAGTAACAAATTTTCTCTCTCTATTTCTACGCTCTTTTTTCACTGTCTCCTTGAGTTTTTTGTTCTAGTAACTATTAGCAAACACTTCGTAACAATTATTAGTTTCTGAACAGACCTAGTGAACTATACTTCGTTCACGATCTTGTGTCTCTACAAGAACATAACGACTTGTGTATGGATTTGGCTTAAGATTCTAGAGTTGTCATATAAAATTCTACTACTTTGAGGATGCAATTTAATGCAATTTGAAAGCTGTTTCGTGAGAAATAACGTTACATACCAATGGAGAAACAGCAGCCATCATAAATTGTAAGAAAAAGAAAATTTATTCTAAGATAATTTTGATTCTTGATCATTAAACTCTATCTTATTTTCTTAATAACGATGCAAAAATATATTCCATTATTTTCGATTATAAATTTAAAATAACTCCAGATGTTAGAGAACTGACAATAAACTGGTTACCTTGTATTAAAAGAAGCTGCCACTTTAACATGGCACTGTGATAGGAGTCAATTAAAACTATTTTGGTGCTCTTTAACCGGAACTGGATGAACCCTAAACAAGCTTATTCTGTACTAAAAATTTAAAATTTTAAAAAGTGCAACATCTGAAAGTCAAAATCTTAAAGCGGACTCTAATGTTTGCATCAATGAATAAAATTTTAAATAATTTGTCTATTTTTTAATATATTTAAAACAATTACTTGATATCCCCTGTTCACCGCAGTCCGTCCCTGCAGTAGTAAAGAACTAAATTGTTCTCTATTACTTTGTGCTTTGTATTGTATGTGAATTACTTGCATACATATTTTTGGTATGTAACTACTTGCATACATATTATTGCTAGTTACTTGCATACAGATTTTTGTATACACAAACAATTTCTTGTTTTAAACTTTTAAATTACTCAATATTGAAAAAAGGAATAACTGTAATAAATTCTTAAGATTTTTGTAATTTTGCTTTAACAAATTGAACAAATTAATACAGATCAGTTGTTGAATGTATTACAAAATAAAAGGATCATTTTGAAAACAAATTATTTTCGTTCGATTTCAATTTGGAATTATTGTCTGTAAAAAATATTGCAGACTCTTAACATTGGTGACCCCGACGTGATAAGCATTTGTTTTGTAGTGACATTATTGAACAGAAATTTTGATATCTATTAAACATTTTACTAAATTTCGAAATGAGTAATAAAGATGAAAGTGATGCTGGTTATAATTCGGAACTAGTGTCATGTCAAACGAAAGTCAATGCCATCACCAAACAGATTAGTAACCTCAACATGGCACTGAACGATGCGCTATTAAGTCAGTATGATGCTACAGAGCTGCTGGTTCGTCTTGAATTCGTCGAGAGCCTGAGCAGCAACTTCGACAAAGCTCAAAGTATTTTAGAGGAAATGGATACGAGTGCTATAGAAAGCAATACTCGGCATACCTTTTTAGGAATATACTTTGAGGTAAAAGCTAAACTTACGCGTCAATTAAACTTTGTTAGGCATGCAGATCCGCAGCATCGCTCTTCGACATTTCGTCAATATTCTGTAGATGAAGCTCCACCGTACACTTCGTCTAGTCGTAAATCAAGATTGCCGGAGTTAAAAATACCTTCATTTAGTGGATCCTACATTGATTGGCCAGACTTTTTTGCTATGTTTTGCACCGTTGTTGACAAGGACGACATAACAAAAATTGAAAAACTGCAGCATTTACGCGCTTGCTTAACCGATGCTGCCTTGGATACTATTTCATCATTGGAACCAACGGACGCTAATTATGATAAGGCCATTGAATTATTAAAAAGACGTTTTGATAATAAGTTAGTTAATTTTCAGGCTCACATAAAAGAAATTTTCAATTTGACGGGTGCTGAAAGGGGCTCTGCTGTAGGTTTGCGTCAACTAAGTGATAAGCTTAATGCTCATATGCGTGCTCTACAAACCATGTGTACTAAAGAACAAATAGCTGATGGTTTTCTGGTGCATTTAGTTACGTCGAAGCTTGATCTTAAGTCGAAAACAAAATGGGAAGAAAACTTGCCTATCGATACGTTCCCTACTTGGTTGTCCTTGGAATCATTTCTAGACAAAAGATGCCGTTTTTTGGAGAAAATAGAAAGTTCTATGCCGACAAGACCTTCAAATCAAAATACAAAAAAGGCAGTGCAAGGTCGAAGTGTTCTTGTAGCCTCAGCATCGCTAGAGGTTTCATGTACGTTTTGTAACACCAAAGAACATTTTATCACAAAATGTCCACGTTTTGAAAAACTTTCGCCAATTTCTCGATTTAAAGAAGCCAAAAGGTTACAATTATGTTTAAATTGCTTAAAAAAAGGGCATATGCTAAAAAATTGTAGATCTGGACACTGCCGTCATTGTACATCAAAACATCATTCGCTTTTGCATATTGATAATGTTCACGATGAATCATTATCAGAAACATTTGCAGTTCAGTCCGCACTTGTTTCATCCTCACCATGCGTTTTTTCCCAATCTCACAGACCTTCGAATTTTAGCGTGTTATTGGCCACGGCCATTGTATTGGTAAAAAATAACTCCGGGTCATTTATTCCTTGTCGTGCTATTTTGGACTCAGCATCTCAATTAAACTTTGTAACAAATCGTATTGCAAATCAGCTTCAATTGAAAACAAACAAATCGAGCATAACAATTTCTGGTATAGGCGACGGTACATTTGTTGCTGATAGATCAGTTGATATTCTTGTAAAATCTCGAAATGAAAATTTCTCAACTTCGTTTTCAGCGGTTATAGTGCCCTCTATAACGGACTACAAACCTAACGTCAGTGTTAGTGTTACTGGTTGGGATGTTCCGCAAAACATACAATTAGCGGACCCTTTCTTTAATAAACATGGCCGAGTTGATATATTGATTGGCGCAGGCCTTTTTTTTCGAATTAATGTGTGTTGGCCAGATTCGTTTTAACAGAAATCTACCAATTTTACAAAAAACCTTACTCGGATGGGTAGTGGCTGGTGGTGGGTTTAGCACATCTAACTCTTTGTCATTGACCGCAACTTGTAAGAAAGTCGATAATGAAGGCGAACATAATATTGAAGCGCTCATTAGGAGTTTTTGGGAGATAGAAAATAATTTTGATAGCCCGTGTACCCTTACAAATGAAGACCATTACTGTGAAAACTTCTTCAAGAAAACAACAATTAGGCTTCGTTCTGGTGAATATTCCGTAAGCCTTCCAAAAGGTAAACCTAGTAGTTTACTTGGTGATTCATTCGAACGAGCTTTACAACGTTTTAAATGCTTAGAAAAAAGGTTAAACAAATCGCCAGAAACCAAAGAACAATATGTGGCATTTATAAAAGAGTACGAAAATTTGAATCACATGTCATTACTCTCATCATCCCCTACGGAAAACACATATTATCTACCTCATCATTGTGTACGCAAGGAAGATAGTACAACAACAAAATTACGAGTGGTTTTCGATGGATCAGCCAAATCGTCAACAGGAGTTTCATTGAATGACATTCTTTATGCTGGACCCACAATACAGCCAAAGCTTTTTACCACTCTGTTGCGTTTTCGTTTCTTTAAAGTCGCCCTTAGTGGAGATATTTGTAAAATGTACCGATGTGTCAAAGTTTCTCACCCAGACGATTATCTACAGTGTATAGTTTGGCGCGAAAAACCAAATGAGAACGTTAGGGTTTATAAATTGAACACTGTTACCTATGGCACAAAACCGGCTGCGTTTTTAGCAATTCGTGCTATGCATCAGCTTGCTGTTGACGAAGAAAATAATTTTCCAATTGGCGCAAAAATATTAAAGCGAGACTTTTATGTCGATGACATGATCTCTGGCGGCGACTCAATCGATGACGTTAATAAAATTCGACAACAAGTTACAGGTCTACTCAAAAGAGGTAATTTTATTATTCGCAAGTGGTGCTCCAATGAACCCGCAGTGTTAGATGGTATTGCGACAGCAAATTGTGAGCAATTTTTAAAATTTCATGATGGAACTGATATTACTAAGACCTTAGGTCTGGCATGGAGTCCAAAAACCGATAATTTTATCTTTTCATTTTTACCAACGCTAAAAAATGATGCAGTGTCAAAACGCTCCATATTATCTACTATCGCCCGCATCTATGATCCTTTGGGACTCATTGGTCCTATTATTACAAGGGCAAAGGTGTTTATGCAAATATTATGGAAACACAATTTACATTGGGATGAAAGTTTGCCGCAGACTTTACATTCAGCATGGTGTGAATTCATTTCTAATTTTTCAATGGTGCATAGTCTAGTTTTCCCTCGCTTTGTGGTAATACCAAACGCAGTTGTGCAGATTCATGCATTTTGTGATGCAAGTTTATCTGCATATGGCGCTTGTGTGTATGTGCGCTCAGAACTTAATGGAATTATTAAAACTACCCTGTTATGTTCGAAATCTCGCGTGTCACCTTTAAAAACCATCACCATACCAAAATTAGAGCTATCAGCAGCCTTGTTGTTAGCAGAGCTCCTCAATGTCGTCAAAAATTCGTTTCCATCTACATATGAAGTTCATTGCTGGTCTGACTCGATGGTAGTGTTATCGTGGTTACGAGAAGAATCATCACACTTTAATATATTTGTATCCAATAGAATAAGTCGAATCCAATCACTTACAAATAAAATGACATGGCATCATATTCCTACCGATTTAAATCCGGCGGACATTTTATCCAGAGGGGCTTTGCCTGAGGAGCTTTTGTTATCAAAGCTTTGGAAAAATGGTCCACATTTTTTAAGCAAAGATTGTGCCACCTGGCCAAAAATTCTTAACTTTTTAACAAACTTGCCAGAAAGAAAGCGATGTGCATTAGTTGCCACTCCTGTAAATGATTGGTCTGTCAATTGTAAATATCATAATTCGTTCACACGGATGCAGCACATTTTTGGTTACGTCTACAAATTTGTCGCTTTAAAATTTTCATTGAACCAACAAACTAAAAGGGGCCCATTAACAACACTTGATTTAAAGATGGGTACGCACCTGTTAATACGTCACATACAACAACTGTATTTTGCAGCTGAATATAAGGCTTTAAAAGGTAATAAATTAATTTCATCGTCAAGTAAATTGTATTCACTAGCTCCATTTGTTGACTCTACAAACTTAATCCGAGTTGGAGGAAGACTCGAAAATTCCAGTTTAAATTTTGAAGCAAAACATCCCATCATTTTGCCAAAGCTTCACCCTTTTACAAAGGCTTTGGTAATGAGTTTTCATCAGAAGTTACTACACGCTGCGCCGCAGTGTTTACTGGCTACCATTCGATTACAGTATTGGCCGCTTGGTGGGCGAAAGGCTATAAGTGCAATAATATCGAAATGCATAAAGTGCTTTCGTTTAAAGCCTAAATATATACAACACATTATGGGCAATTTGCCTCGTGATCGCGTGCAGCCATGTAGACCATTTCATACCACTGGTGTTGATTTTTGTGGCCCATTTTTCTATAAATCCGACGTAAGAAATCGGCCGCCGGTAAAATGCTACATTTGTATTTTTATTTGCTTTGCCACAAAGGCCACACATTTGGAACTTGTTTCGGAATTATCAACAACATCGTTTTTGTTTGCTTTAAAACGATTCGTTTCTATTAGAGGAAAGCCACAAACTATTTGGTCAGATAATGCCACAAACTTCGTTGGCGCTAAAAACGAGTTAGAGGATTTGAAAAAACTGTTTATGAGTCAGCAACATTTGGACATTCTGCATCAGGAATGCCTTTCCCAGGGAATTGACTGGAAATTTATACCGCCAAGATCTCCACATTTCGGAGGCCTCTGGGAGGCCGCTGTAAAGGCAGCGAAATATCATTTTCGACGCGCAGTAGGCCTTACATTAGTTACCTCCGAAGAGCTGCGTACGTTGGTTTACCAAATATCAGCAATTTTAAATTCTCGTCCATTATGTGCTATCTCTGATGACCCCAATGATCTCGACGTCCTCACTCCAGGTCATTTCCTGGTTGGTGCACCATTAGCTGCCATCACAGAACCCGAAGTTACTGATATCAATATATCTCATTTAAGCAGATGGCAAAAAATTTCGTTCATGCAGCAAATATTTTGGAAAAAGTGGAGCGCAGCATATCTTACCCTATTGCAGGAACGTTCTAAGTGGCGCAAATCAACTCCCAATATTGCAGAAGGGGATATGGTCTTACTGAAGGATGAAAGCCTCCCACCTCTTAAATGGCAGTTGGGTCGTGTCACTGACATTATATGTGGAGCTGTTGGAGTCGCACGTGTTGCAGTTATTCGAACCAGCAGTAAAACAATAAAGCGAGCTGTTACTAAGATGGTCGTGCTGCCAATCGAAAGGGACTTGGTTGAAAGCCAGAGCCTTCCAACGGGGGGAGGATGTTCACCGCAGTCCGTCCCTGCAGTAGTAAAGAACTAAATTGTTCTCTATTACTTTGTGCTTTGTATTGTATGTGAATTACTTGCATACATATTTTTGGTATGTAACTACTTGCATACATATTATTGCTAGTTACTTGCATACAGATTTTTGTATACACAA
Source organism: Gymnosoma rotundatum (assembly GCA_916610165.2). Taxonomy (NCBI): domain Eukaryota; kingdom Metazoa; phylum Arthropoda; class Insecta; order Diptera; family Tachinidae; genus Gymnosoma; species Gymnosoma rotundatum. The sequence continues at coordinate 29,681,557 of OU744336.1, forward strand.
ACAATTTCTTGTTTTAAACTTTTAAATTACTCAATATTGAAAAAAGGAATAACTGTAATAAATTCTTAAGATTTTTGTAATTTTGCTTTAACAAATTGAACAAATTAATACAGATCAGTTGTTGAATGTATTACAAAATAAAAGGATCATTTTGAAAACAAATTATTTTCGTTCGATTTCAATTTGGAATTATTGTCTGTAAAAAATATTGCAGACTCTTAACATCCCCATTTTCCATCGGTCATCATTTATTAGTGTTTGTGCCACTTTTGTTTTTTTTTTTTTTGTTTTTAGGACGTTAAGAGAAACATTCCCAAGTTTCAACTTATAACCCAAACCTGTTTTATGTTTAGTTTTTATGCAAAGTATCTTATATTCTGACGACTTTCAAAAAATTTTATAACTTTAAATAAAACAACAATATTTATTTTTATTTTATGTTTTTTTTTTTTTTTTCTTCAAACTGGTCTCATTTTCATTGTAAAAAAAATAAAATGCACAGAAACAATTTTTAAAATCCTTAAATAATAAAATGTAGTTCTGACGAATATAAAAATTGAAAGGAAGTGCATTTATAAACAAATTGAAGTAGATCTTTATGGAAAAAATAATGTCAAAAAAGTTTAAGTGTACTACAGGTAACAAATCTCATAAAATACAGTAAAATAAAGTAATAGCAATAATGGTAAGAAGCATTAAAAGAAAAAGTACAAAAATGCAACTTCTTGTAAGAGTTTATTTTTATATTTACTTTAGTATTATTTCTATTTGTCTAGCAGCACATTTTAATCATTGATCCTTGGAAAACTCTCGTAATCAATTGAAAGACTAAAATTATACGTATATATTGAACAAAAAGATTAGATATATACAGTCGAACTTCTCTATAGTGAACTTCTATACAATGAAGCTCTCCCTATTATGAATTGATTTCAAACACACAACTTTTTCCGTTCCAACTTCATTGTTTTTGATCTCCTTATAATGAATTTCCATACAATGAAGTTTTCTATACAATGAAGCAATTTTGCAGGTATAATATTTCACTCACATGCGTTTTTATCTCCATATAATGAATTTTTTAAGGCAGTTTGGAATTCTTCCCAGCACATTATCAAATATTTTAAAAACAAGGCTGTGATTCCAAAAAATATAGGCGAGCAATTGAGTACTAAAAGCAATTGATGACGCAATGCTCAAATGGGAACCTGCCGCACGTAGCAAAAACCCAAAGAGTTCGCTGATGCATTGGGTAACGAAGATTTTGCAGCTAGCACAGGATGGTTAGACAAATTAAAAAAACGGCATGGTATTGTAGCAAAAACCTTATGTGGGGAAAGTGCTGACGCCAACGTAAGAGATCGGGAGGAATGGATAGTGAATGTTTTAACGAGATTGATGAAAAAATCTGATCAAAATGACAACTTTAATGCCGATGAGACTGGTTTATTTTTTAAATGTTTGCCAAACAAAACACTAAAATTTAAAAATAAGAAATGCTTTGGTGGAAAACAGAGCAAAGAGAGAATAACTGTCCTAGTAGCAAGCAATATGACTGGTTTGGAGAAACTGAAACTGCTTGTTATAGGAAAGGCCAAAATTCCTAGATATTTGAAAGGAATCAGATCTCTAGATGTAGATTATCAGTCCAACAAAAATGCGTGGATGACAGGTAACATTTTTACGAAGTGGCTTTTAGAGCTGGACACAAAATTTGGTTTTCAGAAAAGGAAGGTTTTACTTTTCATTGATAATTGCACTGCGCATCCTAAGGAGGCAAAAGATAAACTGCAAAATATTGAGCTTGCGTAATTTCTTTCGAACATGACGTCCTTAGCTCAACCAATTGCCCAAGTCATCATCTACAACATAAAATAGCTTTACAAAAAACAAATTTTGATGAACATATTGTCAAAAATGGAGGAGAACGAACCTGTTTTGGCCATAGATTTGCTTCAAGCTAATCGAAATTTAAGCACAGTGTGGAATGCCTTTGTAAAACCAGAATTAATTGCGAATTGTTTTAGAAAGGCAGGATTTTCGAAAGATAGCGTGCAGATACATTGGGATGAGGAAGACTTTCTTCCGTTAGGTAATTTGGCTGCTCTACAGGCTTCATTAAGGGAAGTAACGAACGTTGATGCATCATTTGAAGATTATGTCAATGTTGATGTGCAGACCATGGGCATCCCATCCGATGAGGATATTCTGATCAGTGTTCTGGAAACTCGCGGAGTTTTGGCTATGGCAGGTACATAAATATTTATTTATAAGTTTTGTGTGCATACATACATATTTTAATCCTAATGCAAAATAAATGTGTGATGTACATTATTTTGCATTTATAGAATCAGATAACGATGAAGATGAACCGGCCGGTGAAAAATTGGCTGACGTCAATAAGATGATACTTACATTGGAGCACGTTTCTTCATCAATAGATATACTTCGAACTTTTGTGAAGATGAGTAGTAACGTGCCGACTAATGTATTTAAAAATCTTAATGTATTAGAAGGTTTTGTTGAGGAAGAGAAATGGAAGAGTGTAATCCAAACTAAAATACCTGATTATTTAAAAAAAATGGAAAAAAATATAATTTTTATATGTATAATGGTTTTGTTATTTGGTATTACAAGCTTTTCATGTGGAAGAAATATGAAAAAGTGTAACCCAAACTAATATGCCTAATTATTTTAAATAAAAAGAGGTGGAATATATAATTTCTGTATAATGAAGTTTCTATATAATGAAGTGATTTTCTGGTCCCGTCAAGATTCATTATAGGGAAGTTCGACTGTATATAACAATATTTGTGGTCATTGATATCTGTTTCTTTCACGATGGAAGTGCCTTAAGGTATGCTATAAATTAAGCATTTATTTGATGTAGAATTTATTTCTATTTAATATTAATAAATTGATATTTTATTCAAAGCAAATATTAAGGAAACTTAAGAAATAAACAAAAAAAAAAACATTATAAACAAATCAAAACATAAAATTAGATCAAGATAATATAAATTTTGCTATTAAAAATTAGAAAAGCAAATATATTTATTATTAATGAAACTAGTTTTGTTGGAGAGATAATTTTGTGCCGTTGACGTTTTCATATGGCGACGAAAATGTTAGAAATCATGGGGTAACGCCGTTCATCCTCGCTTGTAACATTCAATACCAATTCAATCTTCTGTCCGATACAATCTGATACCGACAGTCAAGAAAAATTAAAAAACAATTTTTTATTCTTCACCACGAAAAGCGGAAAAAGGGTTTATCTAAATTTAGTATTTCGTTTGTAATTTCTACAATATCCATTCATAAAGTATATATGTATGTATATTCTGAGTTCTTATGCACAGCGAGGTCGAGTAGCCGCCATTCTTAGTGAGTAAACCATGTTCGCCCAGGCACTAGATCAGCTTAATACGCCAATCGATCACACATAGTGTCGAAAGAGATGATATTGAAAATTAACAAAATCGGTTCACGTTCTTAGAGGCAGCGGACAAAACACCACGACGCATCTCTCAAATTTTTTCATATCATTTCGTAGAGCTGTAAATGATCCATTGTTTTTTGATTTTAATTCGTAACAAATTAGCTAAATTTTAAATGAATTCTTTGAATGAAATATGAATCAATTCAAACGAATTAGACAGAAATAAATTGCAATTCGTTTCCAATTTAAATGAATTTTTATAAAGAGTTGCAACTCGTTACCAATTGAAATGACTGATGATGTGATGATTAAAGTGAATTGCAATCCATTTCCAATTCATTTGAATTGAATTGATTTTGAATTCATTCAAATAAGTTGAACAATGATTTGCAATTCAAATAAATGAAATTAAAAATGAATTGCTCTCAATCAAATTTAAGAGCAGATATAGAGGGTCTGAAAAATTAAAATTTCTTCTACCGAACTGAAAATATTCAATAGTCTAAGAGCAGAGAAAACAAGGACATACACATATAGTAAAAAAATCAATCCAATTCAAAATGCTATTTGAAGTAATTTCAAGTCAATTTAGTTCAAATGAATTGGAAATGAGTTGCAATTCTTTTTGACAAATTCATTTGAATTAGAAAAGAATCGCAACTTATTAAAAAAAATTATTTGAACTGGAAACGAATTACAATTTTAACAAATTTATTTGAATCGACTCAAATTTCATTCAATTAATTTTTTGTTTGAAAAGAATTAATTGAAAATTGTCTAATTCAGTGCATGAATGATTCGCGAATTAATTAAAAAATGAATGAATTATTTACAGCTCTGTAATTTGGAACAATGAAGTAAATCCAATAAAAAATAAATAAATAGAGCAACAAAGAATTAAAAAAATAAGAAAAAAACATCAAGCGAAAAAATTGGCGCTCGCCCATATATTCCGAGCTACGGTCCGCTGAAATTTTTAAAAATATCAATATGCGTATCATTTTAAAGTTGTTGTCTTGTCTTTAAGTAAATACAATTATATGTATGTAGTCTTAGTTTTTTTTTTATTAATTCTTAATTCTCTGTCACCCCAAAATTTGGTTTTTTGATTCGAGTTACTTACCTACAGAATTTTTGCAACCTAGGATTTGTTTAAAAATGATATTAAATTATTATAAATGTATACTTTAAGTAACAGTATAAGTAGCTAGAGAATTCTATTTAATAATTAATTTTTTTAATCATTCAATATTCATAAAGAAAACCTCATTAAAAACTACTTATTTTTTTAATTCATTTTCTTATTGCTTTCCCTTTCAAAAAAGCAAAAAAAAAAAAAAAAATACTGTACATTTTCTAAAAAGATTAGTTCCAGTATGAAACCCATTGTAGTAGTTTCTTTTGTAGTTTGTCATCTCCTATCTATTTTAATAAATTCCTTTACATTTATCATATTTTTATTCCATTTTTGTTACGTTTCGTCCTTTGTTTTTGGTGCTGATGTCAAAATAAGCTTAACAATTGTTCAGTTTTATATGTATCAATGTATGTATGTATATTCAGTCGTTCATATTTTCTTTAAACAAAAACATCTTAAAATCCTTCAAGTGTAAAATTCTTACCAAAAAGGCAAAAAATTTATCTGTTCATTCTTTTCTTTTCATTTTCGTTTCAGATGCTCTCAATGACAATGCTACTGCTGGCTGTTGGTTGGTGTATGATACAAAAAATTTCTAGTCAACTGCAAATATGAATATAAAGTTAGCTCTCAAATTTCTTTATTTCATTTTATGATCTTAACAAAAAGAAAAAAAAAATATTTCTGGTTCGTTCATGATGAAAATGATGGAATGTATACAGACTGCCAATAATAATGGTTGGCTGAAATCTAGAAGACAAAATGTCTACTACTGCCGCCTATTGTTGTATGTTTTAATAATATTTAATATAAAAAATAAATATACTTATTCTTATTATTTTATTTCCTTTTTGAAGAAAATGGATTATTATTACTTTTCATTTTTTTAGTTTTCGTAAGAAATTGCTTTGTGAAAAAGACAAAGTACATAATTATATAATGCAATTTTTCGTTTGGCAAATTTAAAGTAGTCAAATTGTTACATGTACAAATGTACTTCATATTTTTTTTTGTCAATTTTAATCGCAGTCATCCTTAAAATTTAATATTATATACATATTGTCGAACTCGAAAAAATTACAATTTAAAATTCGTTTTAAACGTTGCTCGTTTATAATGAAAAAAAATTTAAGCAAGTATAAAAAATATTCAATATTCATTTGAATTCATTATACATAGTTAAAAATGTAGCTGAGCGTAATTACCGAAAAATCGTTGTGTATTTAGTATCCTGCCTTTGTCTAAATCTCTCAAGCCAACGCCCCCCCTCCGACCATGTTTGAATTGAATTTTAAATTCAACAATATATTAACAACGATAACAAGTGTATATAGGTAGCAGTAAAAAGTGTTCGCTATAAGTAAATCAACGGGACTGTGATACATTGTAGTATCCTTAAGAACCGTATTCTACTGTATATTCCTTTGATAAAAAGTAAGATAAATATAATATTCAATAATAAAGTATTTTTTGGATACTTCAAGGGAAGAATAAAATAAATAAGAGATTATAATCGTACATGCAGATAAACTCGATGAGATTACATCTGTGGAGCATTGTGGTACATAATAGAAATATGTCAAGAAGAGTAGAGTATATTCTGATTAAAAAAATGTTGTTATGTTATAAAAAAGCAGAACTGTATAATTAAGAATTGTTCTTGGAGATATGTCCTCGGACAGCTTATAAGTTAATATATCGAGGAAGAACCATTATTCCACAGAAGATGCTGCCAATTGAAAATCTTAATGAAGAAGCAAGATATATTCATTAGAAAAATACAAATAGATCGTTTTAACTACCGTACATGTTTAGCATATGCCAAAAATAAAATTTAATACCAATAAAATTTGATATCTATGACTAGCAAATAGTGAAGGCGAGAATAATAATTGGGAAAATAACCAATAAAATGGCCAAGGTGACTTCTATGGAACTGTAAAATCGGAACAAGATTAAATTTATCCCATAAAATTACAAAAGAACCCAGTAGAATAGAAGTTGGCAAGGTTATTCTAAGGACATTGTCTTGACAAAGCACCACTCAGCTGAGATTAAAATCGAGGTAGACAATGCTTCGTCGGATATGCTCTATAAGTATATACTTCGACGGTTGTAAATAATGTAAATATCATGACGGATCTCCGACTTAGAGGAGATCGGTTATTTGTTTTTGCAAATAGTACTCACAAAAGCTGCAACAAGATCAAAGACTACGTAGAAAAAAGTGAGGAAAGTAGCTTAAGCACTAACGGTCAATCTACGCTGTTATTACTGTGTATGCTTTTTGTTTACAATTTAGCAGTTTCTTGTCAAAGACACCTTTTGCTCAAAGTAGAAAATGCACAAATGATTTATTCATATTACAAAATACTTCATTTTGGATTAAGAAAGTATTTGATCTTATTTCATGTATATGACCAAACTTTTGAACCATTATTGATCAATAAATATTAAGAAATATATTAAATACATCTCATTTTATATATTTTTTTATTCCTTTTCAAAGTATATAATCAAATACAAGGTCTGCTATTTGTACTCTAGACTTTTGTTGATACAATTTTTCCACAAGCAGTGCTGTCAGTTATGGCGATGAAAAATCCTATTTGGCGTAAAAAATCATAGCGAGATTCCAGCCGACTGCGGGGAAAGCATATCCATATAATAAATTTTATTTTGTAGTTTTTAAATAATAAATATTTCATGACGCTACAATATTTTTTTTAACAACAGAATACTTTGAAGATTTTATATTTTTTTATACCCTCTACAACAAAAAGAAGAAAGAGGGTATATCTAAGTTTGTCATGCCATGTGTCATTTCTACAATATCCATAAAGTATATAAATACTGACTTCTTTTGCATAGGAAAGTCGATTGAGCGATGTCCGTCTGTTCGTCTATGTTAGTGTTGAAATCAAGTTTGCCAGGGCAAAGCTGATCTCACAAAGAAAAAAAAAATTGGTATGTTAATCTATCAGATATAGTAACAAAAGAGGTGCTATTAAAATCAGCATTTACGATCAATGTCTTTCGAGGCAGCGGCAAAACATCACGGCTACCTCTAACTTTTCGTGTCATTTGAAACAATAAAGTAACTGTAACCAAAAAAATAAATTTATGGGGCGGTAGAGAAATTTTCAAATATTTTAAAATATTAATATGGGTATCATTTTTAAGCTTTTGAAGGGATCTTTAAGGAAATACTAAAATTTTTTAAAAATGCTTAACCTATTAAGAGCCGATGTCATTTTTATGTAAAATTAGATGTATGCAATACCGAATTTTTTCAGCAAAGCTGAATTTTTATTTTTATTTTTTGTCATTATTTTTATTATAAGTAATAAACATTATTAACCATATTATAAAATTAAATAAGATTGGTATAGATGTTCTAATTAAAAAGCAACATTTTGTTAAGAAAAATTTTTCATGAAATTATGAGTCTAAAAACCAAATGAAGCTTCCGCCTAGCAGCATTAAAATTCATATCTAAAAAAATTTTAAGAATAGCATGCTTTTAATGCGTAATGTTAGTATTTACAGATATGTTACATTTTTCATTACATTACACTAAATCTTTTAAACTTTTTTCTTTTGTGTTATTGATCAAGCAGTGAAAACACAATTTTTTAGACCCATGTTTTATTTTATAAACTAAATACAATTATTTTTTTGCAGTCCATTCATGGTGTTTGGTCACGGCCATTACATCGATTAGATTCCTTCTAATAGTTCGTCGTGAACTAGCGTTAGCAATAACTGCACACATTGTTTGGATCCCTAAATGTATGGTTGGATTCTGAACAGTGGCATTTCATCAGAATTTATATAATCCACCAAGTATTCATATGAGTTTGTTGCAGTACGCTCAAATATTTGATCAAAAGGAAGTAACCACTAAGTTATGAAAAAAAATTTTTCCCTACGCAAATATTTATAAAAAAATATAAAATTTTCTTTACATATCATATATGTTCATAATGGTATGTATCAATAAAGATTGAATAAATATTAATAATAATAATAATGGTTATGCTTTTATGGTCAAATATTTGACTAATATGACCGCAGGTTTCCTTTTTTCCAAATGCGGTATTATTTGTCATATAAAGAATTTATTATTAATTGATAGTTAGCCCGCATTCGAAAATTGTACTGTTTCAAGTTTGATGTGATAAGAGTACAATTTGATACTCTGTAATGTTTACGCAAACGCTTTCGCAAAATAATTTAAAAAGAAGCAACTCTGGCACAACAAAATAAACAATAGAAAAGAATGACAAAATGAAATGTCAAAATTTTAAAACAAAAACATTTAACGCAAATTACAAAAAGATCTTTGACGAACATAATGTTATAAATATAATTTTGTGTTTTTTTTATTAAAAATAAAATAGTGATTGACTCAGTGGCATTAGGGAAGGAGACTGAAAATGAACATAACATTTAAAATGTAATTTTCATTTTGCGGATATAACAAAACTTCAGCAAGCTTTTTGTTTGATGTAATATATTGGGCAGCATTAATACTTGCGCCAAAGCATTTTGATGTTAGCATCCCGTTGTTGGCTTCTTCCCTATGCAGAAGTTTGATTATCTACTACTTCATAATGTTAAGCAATATTGTGAATCCAACCACCCTTACTAGAAATTCTCACCTTATTCTGCTGCATACATAAATAATTATGCAGCGTTAGTTTCACATTTTATATACATATCAAACTGAGTTACTTGTTTCCTACCCTCAATGGAAGTCCATTAGAATTAAGGCCGTCAGTTTTTTGATGCGTAGTTTGGCATTTCCACACTGAAATTGTCCCTTGGTCAAACCGCTGTGCTGCAGTATAAAATCGATTTTGAACTGCCGTGGCCGAGTCGGTAACTTTTTTGGCATTTCCCTAAATATAGATATAAGTATTAAATTTATTTGTGCTTACTTACGAGTACATGATTCGTTACCTTTGCGTTTGATATTTTGTAAGCGCAAGATATTGACTTAAGTTTTTGTATTACTGATTGCGGTGATACCATATTTGCGAAAGAGAATAAAATTAGATGCGAAAAAAATACGAAAACGCATTAGAGGGTAGCAATTGTTCGATTACGTGCCATTTTTCTTTCGCGTCGCAATAGAGAAAAACCCCCCAGATCTTTAAGCTACTTAAATTTTGTTCAAAACAAGCCTTCTTCTAATTTATGCAACATTTAATATAGGCCCCCTGGCCTCTATGTACATATCTATGATTTTATTTTTTTGGGTTTCTGAAGGCAAGTTTTGGCTGTTTCTACGCTTATTCGCAACCTATTTGCAAATAAAAATTATTTCTAATTACTTATCTTACTGTTTGCTGTGGTACCTCACAGCAATTTTATGTTTAACTGGTAAAATTTCTACAGAAATATTTGAGCACACTTGAGCAAAATACTTTTTGCTCAACTTTTTATATTCAATAATTGTTTATGCACAATTTTTTTTTGTTTAAAAAATATTTTTTTTCCTCAAAATTTAACTAAAAAAGTTTTCTATTCACAATAATTTTATTTGCGAAAAGGAGTGCGTAAAAACGTAGTATGTGGTAAAAGTTCTAGCCGTTTCGAATTTTAAAATTTTTTTTATTTTTAAACGCACAAGTTTTCTCTTATATTTTAAATGATATTTTTTGGAATTTAGATTTAAACTTTTTACCTTAAGGCCTACTTTCGTCTCTATTACATCCAAAATGATTTACACGCTAGAGGCGTCATTAAATCTAAAATGAAGCCAGATCTAGTGTCACGGCCGATGAAGATCTTTACCGCAACACGAGCATTAATTTTTTGTTAGATAATATGGATGGCCTTGATCCCAGTGAGATGCGCTTGGAGCTACATGCAATACGGCAGCCACAATCACGGACTTAATAAAAATTAAACTTGATTACGAGAAATAAACCTTTCAAATGGCATTAAAATCCGTGCGATTTTATATCTGAAGTCATAATTGACGCCTTGGAGCCCAATATTTTTGGTTTTATTCGTGACATACGGCCAGAAATGCTCAAAGAAATGGCCCAAACTTGGACGTGTAGATGGTGCTTCGTCAGGAACGTCTACATTTCTAAAAATGGATAGAAAAACTGTGTAAATTGGTTAATCATAGATTAGTGTCATGATGAAAAACATAATTAACTTTCAAAAGAAAAAAAAAATCTCAAAAAAAATTGGCAACACTGCTTACAAGCAATCTTATTTAAGCAAATGTTTAACCAAATTTTAAAATTTATGAAAAAAAAAAATAATAAATAATTATTAATTAAAAATTGCATAACTATTGAAGGGAAATTTGTACTGCTTAATACATAAATAATTTATTAAATAACTTTTACAAAAGTGTAAATAATTTAATTTAACAAAATATACAGATACTAAAGTATTGCGATAAACTTTCTGTTTTCCAATAAATTTTCTTACATTTCTGTCCTATTTTCCTGATTAATAAAAAATGTAAAAAAAAAATAGAAAGCAAAACTCAATTGTCTAGGTAATGTTGTGGTTGAATATACATTTAGGCTTCATTTATTTTTCATGGAAAAAACAATAAAAAGTAACCTCCAATTCTATGCTATTAGGCTGACAATTTAAAAAAAATACAAAAAGAAAACTTCAAAATGTACAATCATCTAGAAAAATAGTAGTTTGACATTTATAGGACATGCCCGAATTTTTTTTACCTTAAATTACTTTCTTTATTTAAAAGTATTTGACTATGAACAGTTTATTATTTGTAAGAAAAATGTAAAAGTAAGAAATTAAAGCTGTAGTTGAAGTTGTAATCTACATGACCGGGTTAAAATGTAGTAGGGTAATAAAGTCTACATTAGTACAAAAATTTATGACTTCTTTTTTACTAAAACTGCATTATAATTAATTTAATGATTGCTGCTGGTAAAACCCTGCTAAGACCTCCTTTAAAGGATTTTTTTTTATTACTAGCTGTAGGGTGTAAGAATAAGCAAAGACAAAAAAGCAATGATTGAGAACATTTCAAAACTCTAAACGAAAGAAACCTGTGCATAGGCGCGCCTAATAACAACAACAAAAAAAAAACAACACAAAAAAATAAAACAGAAATGTAGCAAAAATGTAACGTAATCAGCGTTTAAAAAGCAAGAACAAACTCTATTCAACGTGATCTTTCGTAAAGTGTATTACGATTTTCAAGTATTGCTCTTTATTAGTTTTTCATTTTTCCTTTGTTCGCTTTGTTATCAATCTTCAAAATTGTTACCTTTTTTGGATTTTTTCCCAAGTGTTTCTTCATAACATTTTACTGGGTTTTTTTCCTTTTGGTAGAAAAACACCAAAAACTTTTTTAGCATTGCCAATTTTTTTATTGTGTTGTATGTTGATATGCATGTATAAATCCATGTACATTTTGGTAATTGAATGTACCTGAATGAGTTTTTGTTTAGCTGAAAATTTCATACTTCATTTTGAAGAGAAGATATTCGAATCAAACACCATTTAATGGAGAACTTTTTCTTATTCGCAGACACACTGATTTGATTTTTTGTGGTTATTTTTCAACATCCACTTAAATTGAATTTTCGCTTTTTTGTTTAGTATAAATAACTGGAAATGGTAAAAGGTAGATTGAGTTGCGTTTAAGATTGCCAGCAATAAAAATTCCTGGAAATTTCAAGTGATGTTGTTATATACGTAACATATTTCAATATATGTAAAGTAATTCTTGCAAAAAACCGACTTCAAAAAAGATTTCATCTGTCTGTCTACAACGGTTGAAAAGCATGGCCACATACATCAATTTTCGTTAACTATTGGGACACCCTATCTACAAATTTTATACTTGCTAATGCAGACTTAGCACTGCAACTCGTTGTTAATATCAACCGTCTACAACTGCTTAACAGTTTGGCAATATACATCAAATTACAGCAACTATAGGGACACCCTTTCTGTAATTTCCAAATTCAAATTTTATATTTGCTGTTGTAGTAGACTTATCAATCAGGTTCTTTGTAAATTTCAACCATCTGTCTATAACGGTTTAACACTGTGGCCATATACATCAAATTATATCCACTATTGTAACACACTTTATTTTATAATATTAATATTTATACTTCTTATTATACCAGAGATACTAGTGGACATTATTTTTTCTAATTTTCAAGTATTTGTACTTGTATTTGTTCAGAAGACCGGTTTAATTATAATAATTGTGGGAACACCCTTTAATTTCTTATTTCAAATTGTACGTTTGTTCTTATAGCGGACGTAGCAATACAGGATCTTCGTTAATTTCAACTGCCTGTGTATAACGGTTCGAAAGTTTGGTCATATAGATTAAATTATATTACTTGTTGGCAGAGCCTTTAATTTTTAAATCCAAACTTTTTACTTGTTGTTATAGCTGCGTTAAGAATACAGGTTCTTTTTTAATTTTTAGCGTCTGTCTACAATTGTTCAAAATTATGGCCATAAACATTAAGTGTAGTGAACTATTGGGGCACCCTCTAATTTATAATTTTTATTTATTTATTTATTAAGTTTAATTTATTTAAGTTTGTCTATAACGGTTCAAAAGATAGGCCCAAATAGGTCAAGTTACGTTACCTACTTTTAATTTTCAGATCTATTTTTTTATTACTTTTTGCCGTTGGGAGCTTTAATAATACGCAATTTTGTTTTTGGTGGTGCACTATACGGTTCATAATACTCTTAAAAGCATCTATGTTGTATGGAGATACCCTTTAATTAAATAGCCATCACCTTTCAAATAAGGAAAACATTTCAAAATAGTTTTAGAAATGTCTGAGTTCTGCGGGCACTAACTTCTATTTTTTTAAGTCGGTTAAAAAAGGTGGGCGTTAGTTAAAATAAATATTAATTATGTTAAGTACGGATTTGAAATATTAAATTTTGTTTTTTTTTTTAATAAGATTTAGCTTGGGGTGGAACCGGTACGTCCATAATCGCTTTGACATTCATATGAAAAAATTATGTAATACGTAATCGTATTAACTTAATGGTATAATAATATAAAATTGAAAACGAATCATAATCTCTTGTTTGATTCTAGATCGTTTTCAAATAAAAAAAATTCTAGAGCTAGAGTATTCAGGCTAATCAGTATTTCAAATTTCGTTGTTTCCAAAAGCTAAAACCGACTTATTGCCTGTAACGCTTGATTCAGGCACGGCTGCTTCAATTAACAGTTCTTGACTGGGCATTGACAGTTTTTCTTCATACTCGTAGGGGTCTCCTCTAATCGTTTTTTCGAATTAGCCTTAAATTAATTAAAATGTGTTTTCTGCTTTCAAAATATAAATTGCTATCTACCTCCTTATGGTTCTACTGATTGTTAAGTCCTTGAAAATAATTTTATCATAAAAAACGATTAACAAAAACTAATTTTTTTTAACTTCCATTTTTAGCGAACTTGTAGCAATTTTCTATTTTTAATTCGTAAAAAACGTAAGTCTACTCCTACGATAACGTACGTTGTAATCCCCAATTTTGTGAATTATCATCAGTTAATGTATTCATAATCCAAAAAAGGTATTTTTATGATACTTATTGTACGTTCACGGATGTTAGGACTCCAACCGTGATCTTTGTGCTACAAGGTTATTTTAAGCTAAATAATTTCTGGACTAGCTTTAGCCATATTATATTAAAAGTAAACGTAATATGCTGTCTGTTTTTATATGATCGAAGTACGACTAAAAGCAGACAATTTTTAGCTTTAAAAATCTTTTAGTATCTCACTTGGCTGTAGGCTTTTCTAAAAGTTCAAAAATTTACTTGTAAGTTGTGTTTTTATTTTTTTAAAGAAAACTATTTGGATGGCCTAACTAAATATTTGCATTTGACATTTTTTAATGACACGTTTTATATTTTAAATTTTATTGTTTTGACTAAATTCAAGAATTGTTTATCTCTCCAAAAATTTGGTAACCCTACAAGATTTTGCAAATAGAATATTCAGCGCTATTTTCTGCTCTAAATGAACTTTATATAAAACCAAAGTAAAATAAAATCAGTTAACGTTCTTTTGTATGTGTGAGAAATTTTTAAATGGTTGCAGAATACAAGTGATTCGTTTTTTGTCTGTTGTAAATTGCTGCTTTTTGGTTGTGGATATTTTACCATGTCGGTTAACAATTTATAGTTTATATTAGCTTAATATAAAATTCACTTTACTTGGTTGAAGCGGGAAAAAAACGAAAAAAAAATATCTAACGTCTTTCTATTACCTAGTCAATATATAAGGTATGTTCATACATATTGCTAAAAGAAAAGAAATAGAATTAAAACAAATAAGAGTGCTATTTTCGGCTATGCCGAATCTTGTATACTCTTCCCCATCTCTGTTAACCTAGTTTAGTGAAATAACTCCAATTATTGGGGTGACAGAGAAATAAAAAAAAATTGTACTGCATATTTATAATTAAACATAAAAATTACATCGGCTCTTAATGGGCTAAGCATTTTTAAAAAAAATTTTAGTATTTCCTTAAAGATCTCCTCAAAAGCTTTAAAATGATACCCATATTAATATTAAAAAAAACTTTGAAAATTTCAGAGCCCCGTAACTCGGAAAATATGGCCAAACGCCAATTTTTTCACTTGATGTTTCTTGTTTCTTATTTTTTAATTCTCTATCGACTTATGTATTTATTTTTTTGATTGGAGTTACTTTATTGTTCCAAATGACATGAAAAAATTAGAGGTAGGCGTGGTGTTTTGCCTGCTGCCTCTAAGGACATGGACCGATCATGCTGATTTTCAATCGCACCTCTTTCGACACTATATGTGATCGATTTTATTTATTTTTTTTTTTTTGCCGAGGCAAACTTGATTTTAACACTAACATGGACGGACAGATGGACATCGCTCAATCAACTTCGCTATGCATAAGAAGCCAGAAAATAGATACTTTATGGGGTCGCAAATGGATATTGTAGAATGACAAACTTATATATACCCTTTTTCCAATCTTTGTGGTGGAGTGTATAAAAAGAAAAAATTAGAGGAATGATCTGCAAGTGATGACATTTTTTGATTGAAAAAAAGTGTAAAACTTTAAAATTATTTTTACGCTGTCCTGTCTGTTATCAGATGTTGATAATTTTCTTGATAATTCTTAATAACTGTTATTTTTTTTTTAATTTCTAAAAACATTTTTTTTTTAGTTCACTCAGTCATAAGTTCGCTGAAAATTGTGTCACACGTTCAAAATCATTTTTGACTTTACGTGTTTGTTTCTAAATAAAATCTATGCATATGGAGTGAAACCAAACCACAAAAAACTCTACAGACTCCATTACATTCAGTAAAATACACCATTTGGTGCGGTTTAAGCGCTACCGGCATCATTTTACATTATTTCTTTAAAGATAAAGCCAAAGCATATGGTACGGTCGATGGAGATCGTTCGTTACCGATTTTTTGTTTGAAAATATGAATGTCATTGGTTTCAAGAGACGGTACTTATTGTTATTAAAATTTAGCAATAACTTGATTTTAAACAATGTGCATTTTGAATAAAACATTTTAGTTATTTTTATAACAGTTAAAATTTTATCGGTCTTACATAGATATCCACTTACAGGATGAGTAAGCTCAATCTCCGGTAGACTTGTTTATGAGCTTATTAGTTACTAATACGAGCACAAATTTGTATTTTTAGTTAAGGCTTTGAGAGACTAAATAAGCTTAATGGAATGGACTAGTTCTGGATATAAATAGATCCTTATAAAGAAGGTGTAACAGGCATAATTTCCCTAAAAAAGAATAAAATGTTTATAAACCAAAATTTTTGAGCTGGTGAACTAATTTAAATGGAATTTTAAGAACTAAAAATATAGTATTTTCTTTTTAAAATTGATAGGCTACTGTAGTCGTACATAAGGGCCCAATAGTTTTGAACAAATTTGTGTTTTTGTTTTTTTCGGTTACTTTAAACTTGTTAGACTAGGCTTCTTAGAGCTTTAATGTTTGATTTTCGAATTTACTTTTTCGATTAAAAGGGTTATGCATTTCAGCAGTGCCTAGAAGTGCCCCAAAATTGAATGTCGGGTGCCGTAAGCTGATAGTTAAAAAATAATAATAAAGTAATTTATTTACTAACTTATTTATTTCTAAAAAGCCTTTTTTTTCTTCAAAATTCATCGAACAGCCTTTTAGCTCGAATATTTTATTAAACCACACACATTAAAACAAATAAGTACAAACGTGTATCAATAAGTATATACACATGTTGAAGTTGATTTTATAAATACGTTAAAAACCCTATTTATACGTTTCACAAGATTCTTGGCTGTTCAGATAAACTTGTTAACAGAATAGTTTGAAAGGGTGACCCGAAGTTCACTCAACATTTTTTAATTAAAAATTTAAGCAAAAAATGTAAAATTTTTATTACATTTGTATTTTTTCATGGAAGCATAAAGTACACTGTATGGAATCGTAATTCTCCACGGTTCTGATGACGCATATATACTTTTTATATAAAAATATTTCGTGATCATTTTGCACATGTTTACCTACATTCAGTATGAATGACTCTGGGTGTTTTGGAATAACGCAGAAATAATAACTTTAATGATGTCTATTGACAAGATTAAGCAAGTTGATTCTAAACACCGAAGCAGAATAATTCATAACTGGTAAATGTCTTATGCTAGGAACACAACTGGTATGGAAGAAGAATTTTTAATCTGGAACATTCGTCATCAATTGTAAAAAAAAAACATATGTGTATATAAAAAGGCACATAGTCATGACGTCAGACAAAGTTCGTCATACGCGCATAATTTGCGGCGAATAACAAAGAATTTTAATAAAAATAAAAATTTTCCTTTTTATTTTGAAGCATTAAAAATAAGTGTACAGATTATAGGTTAAACATAAAAAATAGTGTTTAGTTGTGTTCTCGTTAATGTTCTATTTTTAAATTTTTTTTATATGGTCTTCTTATCAGCTCACAAAAACAGTAAACAACTTAAAAAATTACTACAGCTGTGTTTTGTCGCCGTTATTGTGTTTATTGTGTTTCATACGACAAACTTACACAATGTATTTTTGACGAAGAATTCGTTGTGTTAGACGAAATTCCTAGTTCTTCCATATGACATGTAGCGTTGTCCTGTTGAAATTACCAATCTGTATGAATACTATTAAAATTAGGCAGACAGAAAGCCACAATTATCTGTTTATACTCCGCACCAATGGCATTTAGTGTTTGATTAGCTTTATTTAAGAAGGAGTATTACGATACAAAAAATCCGTTTTAAACAATGACATATCTATCTATCTATCTATCTATCTTCTATCATATATATTATTTCTAAAGCACTTTTTTGTCGGTTGCAAATATCTCCCATACCACCGCATTAAATTTATTTCTAACACTAATGACGAAAAACAATTAGAAATCGAAAAATTAATATTTTCATTGATAAAAATAATATTTTATATAGAACTGCATGATAAACAGTGATTATATGTTTTTGTTCAAGTGTGGCAATACAGGGTCGCTTAATAGTTATGAAGTTCTACATAATACAGTATGTATTAAAATCCATTCTGGCAATACCGCTATTTACTATAATGCCGTTTATTAAAAGATATTTTTGTTTGTATTAAGGATTCGTACGGGCAAAAATTTAACGATAATCATGTCATTACCTCTAACATTGTATTCAAAGAAGTATTATAAAAGCATTTAAACATATGTATGTATGCATGAAAATATATATGATATATTATGATTTCTAATATTTTTCTACTTTTAATAAAATGTATTGAAGTTACTAAAATTTCTATTATTTATTTTAGTTTTATCTTACAAAAATGACAACTAACGCTGCGAAATATTCGCACGGGTCAGTCTACTCTATATATATAAATAATTGTTGCAAGTGTGTTCTGATTTTATAACTCACGATCGGTC
The DNA here is from genome assembly GCA_916610165.2 of Gymnosoma rotundatum. Classification (NCBI taxonomy): domain Eukaryota; kingdom Metazoa; phylum Arthropoda; class Insecta; order Diptera; family Tachinidae; genus Gymnosoma; species Gymnosoma rotundatum. The sequence continues at coordinate 29,700,103 of OU744336.1, forward strand.
AAAACGAATTCGATTAAATATTTAGGGTTAGTTCGTACGGTCGTGCAAATAGTTTACATAAAATCAGTCGACGCGTTCGTGAGTTATGAATTTTCATTACAACATGTGATTTTGTCCACATAAAAAACAACAAAAATACGTGGGCTCCTATTTGCGATCCGATAATTATTTATGAATTTGTTGTTCAGCAATCAGATCTAAGAACTTCAAATCCCAAAAGAAGAAAAATTAACAAAGTTATCGACCTGGAAATGTGATTCATCGCTAAGCAGATGATCAGCATTGATGTTTCGATTCTTGAAATGATAACGTTTAATTTTTGTTCGCCATGAAATAATAAGCTGTCAGTTTTTTATGGCTGTCATCCTTTTGCTGCATAAATGAAGGCAAATTTAAATCTTGGGTAATTTTTGGTGCACCCTTTATGAGCCTAAATAAGCATATAAACTTTTGTGCATTCAAGTGTATTTTGTTCATTGCCACCAAATTTTTCGATATTCTTAATTTAAGTGCTTTTTTTATATGTACATACGTGTGTATGTGTGTGTGTGTGCCAATGTGTGAAACTTTCTATTTTATCCATTTTATTAGCAACTAAGGTGCATACTTTTTCTCGGGAAGTTAACGGAAATTATAAATTTTTCTTTTCTATTTTTTTTATTTTCTTTTTGTGGTTTGAATGTAAATTTGTAAATTACCTGTTTTTGGTAGCAAAATCACGTTCTATCGCTATGCCTATACATTCAATGCTTGTTTTATTCTTAGTAAAATGTATTTTTTAAAGTGTTATAAGATTCAATAAATTTAGTGTGATACACTATTTTGCAAAAGTTTATTTATTTGAAAATGTTATACAGCTTTTACTTTATTAAATTTTTTTATGAATGTACATATATATATATATATATATATATATATATATATATATGTACATATATATACTTACGTATTTAATTGATATTTAAAACAATTTTTTTAATCGAGAAGTCTTTTTTCGAAAAGTAGCATTGTAGAGTGTGAAAATGGTTTTTTTTAAAGGCCATTACATTTAGAAAATGTAATCAAGTGTGAAATTATTAATATTTGGCGTAAGGACTTCCCAACTGGATTTTAACAACGCATGAGACTTGGTTGGGATATTTGCAAGGCAAACTTGAGTACAACACTAACACGGATTGACAGACGGACATCGCTCAATTGACTTCGCTATGTATAAGAACTCAGTATATATACACTTTATGGGTTTATCCACTTTTTGTGTTGAAGGCTATAACAAATTCTTTAAGCTTAAAATGAACCTCATCGTTGATTAAATTTTGGGACAAATGCTCTACAACCCAATTACCGACAGAACCAGTGGCATCGTGGCTATAATTCCTGCATCAGCTAGACATTATAGGGTTGTAGACCAATGTTTGCTTACCGTTTTCCAAATAGTGAATAGACTCAACCCTTATTTATGCAACTGACGCTGAGTTGATATATTTGACTCTTCTTCTACACTCTCGCTCACAGGGTCCATTTTGTACATTAACGTAGGAAAAAAGTCTTCTCTTTTAAACCCAAAAGTTAGCTCTTAATTTCGTATCCAGGCATATATTTTAATGGTGAATTTAGATATTTCGAGCTAAAAAAATCTAAAAATAAAACCGCCGCTGCATAATGTGCCCGAATAAAATCGATTACAGTTTGTTAGAAAGCATTTAATATGGAATAATAAAATAATAATTCTACTTAATGATTGTCGTCGTTGGGTTTCCCACTAGGACTATAAATTTAATTTACAATTATTATTTTCTCGATGTTAGTAAATAGAATCGCCATCACTAAAGACGGTGGACTTATGTTCTGTGAGTGATTTAATGTACTGTGGTACAATCGAAATTCAGGTATTCACAGCTTGCATTGATTATATTTACGATTCAGATATTTAATCCGATTTAATATGGCTTTTTAAGTATTTATTTATATATATTGAGAACCATTTCATAAATAAAAGTTTTCAAGATTTCGAAAGTCTCCAAACGTTCATTTTTTACAGGTATGTACTTAAATAAATTTTTGAAGTTTTAGTTCAGCTGTAATTCTTTTCTTGAATTTCTAGACTTTAAAATACTATCAACTTTTTTGAATTCCTGGACCCTTTTTTTAAATGATTTTCCCAAAAGACTGTTAAAATTTATAATCTTCTTGTGAATTTTAATTGTCATTTTATAATTTTTTTTTTAAACAGTATGTCCACTAAAAAATCTATTTATCGAAATTTAGAAAGATTTGAAACAAAATATTTTTTTTTTCAAAAATTTCGATTTAAGTCTTAATTTTGCCTTTAATACATATGTGATTTCTCTATGACAACAGAAGAGGCTGAAGAATATTATTGTTAAGTGATGTGTAAATAATCTATCATTATCGCTTAACTCTTGGATTTTGCTTTATCTTTAATACGTTCATTTCGCGTGCCCACTTGTTTTGCAAAATACTTGTAGTTTTACACTTGATCAAAGAGAACCAATTTCGTAATGTAACAGCAAACAATTCTTGTTGGCTTAAACAACAAAATTTTATTATTCTAAAGATATTTAAATAAAGGAAAAAATATGTCTTTAAGTACATGTACATATACACACATAACGCAAATGCAAATAAATGTAAGAAAATTGGTTTTTAAATAAATTATTTTACAACATTGAAGTGTTATTTTAGTTAATGCCGATCAATAAAAGACCTTTCAATTTGTATTAAAAAAGGATTGCCAAGGAAACACGTACGCAAAAAGTGTTCCTATAATCAAATTAAAGTGGCCACACATTTATCTGTTTTCAGTTTTTTTTTTTTTGCCACGGGAAGGCATAAAAGGTAAAATATTTAAATTAGTTGTAGGTGTTTAAAACAGAAGTAAAATAAAGTGAGATAACCCAGCAAAAATTTTTTGAAAAGGTAATCGAGTGTGGAATTAAGCATTTTTGGCAGAAGTACTTCCCAACTAGATTGCCAACTTAATGATTTTAACAAGGCATGAGACTTTTATAATCAATTACTGAGAATCGATTACATAAATTATTTTAGGAATTATTGAGAACAATTAGTACGGTAGTCTCTTTTAACATAAAGAACTAGTTCCATTACTACTTTCTTTTTTAGAAACTAATGTAATATGTTTTGTAAGCAAGTACTTTTTAAGGTAATGTCTAATTTTTTGCTGGGAAACTTTTAAAAATAAATTGATTTATCTAAAAATGTTTCTTAATAAAACAAATTTTTTTTATGATCCAAACGTTTGGATCATAAAAAGATATACGTTATTTTTTTTAATTGTGTTTAGTTGTTTTTTTTATAAGTTTAAGAAAAATAGATTGGGTCAATTATAAATTTTGCAAAGTGTTACTGAATGCAGCCTATTTAGTGAATTATTAAACACTACTTGAAAATATAATCGGGATTATGAAAAAATAGAAATATTATATCATCCTTTGACGAATTTATAACAAAAATTAAAAATTCTAAAAACAGGAAAAAATACTTTTTTTTAACTTGATACCAACAACGTGTTGGAACGTCACCCGACTGAAAGTGTTTCCTCGTCAACCAACTATGTTTGAAGCTGGAATTCTTAGACAATATGGTGCCGAAAAGTAAATTTTCATATTCCGGGCTTCTATGATACCAAAAAGCTTTCATTCTATGCTAAAGTAAGACGTCTACATCCTCGAAAAGAATCCCATCACTCTTAAAGGTCAACAGATCAACCGGTGGCAGATACCTTAACATCCGAACAGCCTCCAAATTTCTTGACGCAGAGAAGCATCTCCTCACCAAAAGGTTTTTACCTTTAGAAGTGGGCTTAAATATATTTAAATTAAAACTAAAATAAGCATAAAAATATATTTAGAATGTTGAATTAAGCTTAAAAAAATTTTTTTTTACCTACCAGATCATATATTTTGATATTTTATGGGAGAACAAAAATTTTCCTACCAGCAGTTAGTTTATTTAAAAAACTTTTCTTATAATATTTCAAACACTTTAATAGTGCGGGTCTTGCACGAGCTTCCGATCAATAAATTAGTCTTTAAGTGACATTTTATTTCAACATTTTTTATTGACTGGAATAAGTGGCTACTCGCTTTGAAAATTTCTCTTCCTTCATTTACTTTTCGAATAAACAAACTTCTAGCTGATTAAATTTTCCTTAAATCAGGAGAATAAGGTAGCCAATAAATAAGACTTATATTCAGACCTAATTTGACGTTACGCATAGTTACAGAATCCATTTAGGCAGTTCAAAAACCTTTTTTGGATCTTTTTATTAGGCAAATTTAATTTTAATTAATTACAAACCTGCGCCAGCATATAACTTGGCCAAACACCTCACCACATTATTAAAAGGGAAAATAAATTTGCAGAACCTGTACATGTTACGGAATACACAAGACCTCATAAACAAAATTAAGTATATCAAAATCACTAATAATACGAGACTCGTTTCCTTCGACATAAAGGATCTATACACATCAGTACCCACACACGAAACTTTGACTATCCTACGTAACACACTTTCTAACTTATACAACAATCAATATATCAATGAAATAATGGATATTGCAAAGACGATATTAAAACAAAACTACTTTCTATGCAATGATAACTTCTATAAACTACCTGATGGACTCGGAATGGGCATGGAAATCAACTTCACAGAGATTTTTATGCAACATTTAAAACAACTAAACATCAAAAAACTGATGGAAAAACATAAAATAACCCGTTACTACGATAAAATAGATAGATACGTAGAAGACATAAAATGCATCCTAGAAAGAGACAATGCCAAACAAGTTCTAACAGACTTAAACATAATACATAACAAAATCACGTACGCAATGGAAAAAGAGCAAGACAGAACTTTACTTTGTCTTGACATATCAATAACATGAGGAATTGATTCTTTAAACTTTGATATTAATAGAAAACCAACCAAGACAGACACAACTATTCACAGGTCCTCAAACCATCCTACTCAACATAAACTCGCAGCATTTAGACATATGATTCACAGACTTAAAATAGTCCCACTCGCTCCAGATAAATGCAACAAAGAACTCGACACAATTGACACTATAGCTAAAAATAACGGTTACAACCTCACAACCATCGACAAGTTACTCAGACAATTCAACACCAAAAACAAGAAGAAAGAAGACAAGGAAACAATCGATACAATACGACGACACATCTTTACACAGGATCAGAAATATATAGATTAACTAACCTGTTTCAGAAAGGTTTACAGACAACACTAAAAACGAGCAACACTCTACGCAACGATTTCAAAACCTCAACAAAAACAACCGATAAATTTAGCACCAGCCGAGTATACAGACTTACTTGTACCTGCAACCATACATACATTGGACAAATTGGATAAACATTGAAAATAAGATTAACAGAATTTTCGCAATACACCTTAACATACATGGACACGAACCAAGGGAAATAGATGAATGTATGGCAGTATTATACCCAAGTAAAAAAGGACGAAGACTAGACATTCTTGAAAACAAGGAAATTTACAAAACACGAACGTTAACAGATATATTATTAACGAACTGGTAAGCACAACCTCTGACACGATTTTTACACCACTAAAACTTTTAAAACACTCTTAAACGAAAAACACCCACAGATGGTCACCCTTACATATCCAATAATAAAATATGTAAATATTAAACTATTTACCTCAATAAACATGACAGATATCAGGCAATCTACCTGTATAATACCATTTAAATGGACAAAATTACCTAAACCCACACTATCTATTTTTAACACTTTCTCTTCAGTACTAACAAAAATGTGGCTTGAAAATGATGTTATCACATCGAAAGCGCTCGCCTCACGTATCAAGTATACAGCCAGAGACGACGGTTTTTCACCGAAAATTATAACAACAGTAAATTGTTGACCCATGTTTACCAGTTGTTAATTAAAAACTTTTTTCATTAGCGTGTAAGACAATATGTCAATAATATTTTCAAAAAAGTTTTAAAATGCATAATTTCTTAATTTAACCAATTTAAATACGAACAAAAACAAGCAGCTGTCATTTGAAACTAAGAATGCGTTTTTGTGTCCCTTGATTTACATTCAGAGTGTAAATAAATTAATAGGAGTTGTAATGGGAAATTGGAACAGCCGTAATATGTATATGTACATATATTATAGTAAAAGAAATGATTTCTTTTGTTACTGGCGAATATTATTTTAAATATTAATAACAAAATATTTGAACAGAAATTTTAAATTATCTAACATTAAAGTTTTACGATTTTATCTCTACTTCCAATCAGTTATTTTACCTGTTCTATTTGCAAAAATGAAAAAAAAACCTTTAAAATACCACATATTCTATGTGTGTTATATTTCATGGTTATTTATTCAATTATTTCAACCACTTTTGTAACAAATTGTTCTGAATTGAAAATGTTTTATTTTTTTTCTTCTTTGGCAAAATGAAAACAAAAAAATCGTAAAAGTTTTGTTGGTTTTGTATGCGTGGGATAACACAAGCCGATAATTTCTTCTTATACAATTTAAAACTATATAAAAATTGAAGGCTTTACCTGAAATTTGAAATTGATATTGCAGCTGTCTTTAAAATAAATTATTCTTAACAATTTCTATAATTTTTTTTATTAAAATATTTAATTTCATAAAAAATACCCACAGTTGTTCATACAACTTTTCATACAACCCTCTTAATGCATATGAATTCATTTTGTTTCACTGATTGCGAGCGATATAATAATTTGAATTTAAAATTTGAAACTAAAATTTCAGTGAAAATTGATAAATTTAGAAAATTTCTTTTAGCGTTTATTTAATCAATGTGTAATTTAGAATTAACACAAAATAATACAAAATAATGTTTTCCTAAATATTTATTAAAATAGAGAAATGTCTATTTATTTTGTATATTAAAAATAAAACACAAATGCATACACTTCATTTGCAAATATCGGACAGTCATTATTAGAAATAAATTTGTGGATGTTGTATAAATAAAATGCATTTCATATTGAAACAAATTACTATCTATACCGAAGATTCGCTGAAGGCTATGCAGGATTATCTTTCACTATTTTGGAAAAAATGTGTATTTTTGCGAACATTAATTAGTTAACTAATTTAATTATACGAATTCATATGGACTGATATTTTAGGAAGAATAAGTTAAAAATATATGGAATTTATTTTGAGGTTATATTATGCATCCATACAAGCCATACGCAAGCGACGCTTACAGGCTCTTCGTACTGAAAGGGTCATTGAATTCTTGACCTCCGTGTTTTAAAAAATCAAAAAACATTTGGCTTTCTTTTATATTTTATAAATATGTGAAATAAAATCGAGTTTAAAACTGAGCGTGTTGATAATGAATTCTTTTAAATAAACTTATATATTTACAATTTTAAAATCTTCCTCCACAAGACTTAGTTTGCACCAATTTAAAAAGAATTACGATCATTTTGGAGACGTTGCACAGTGGGGTATTTAAAAAAAATATACTAATTCTGTAGTTTCTAAATAACTAGTTGGACGTATTAAAATTATAGTTGAGGAGTTGCCGAATTTAAGTTTAAAATTTGTACCTTAAAGTGCTAAGGAAGACAGTGTGACCCTGATTTTTTAAAGCTGACCATGGCTCTGGTCAGGTTATAAAAAAAGAATTGCTCGACATATGGAATATCTTTCATAGTTAACGGGAGTATCGGCTTTTAAAATGAAATATTTAATTTTTTTTTGGTCTAGCGTTGGGCTTTTAGTAGAACAAACTCAAGATTTATTATGTTGGATCGCACACAATGTAGCGAAAAAAACTGTCGATGAATTTTTTCTTTATTTATAAAAGGATATAAACAGCAGCCGGCAGAGTATAGAAAATATTTGTAAGAAAAAAAAGTAAGTGTCGAATATTAATTTTTAAAAAATCATTCAACAACTAACAGCAAACATTGTTTCAGTATGCCGTAAAATTTTTTAATATCGATCTTATGTATTTAAAATTTGCAATTTTATAAAAACTTAAATGGCAAATAGAAAACCTTCGATTGACTGATGCAAATCTTTAAATTTCCAGAAAATTTTTAAACACTCAAGAGGGACATACTAAAGCATGGATTTAATTTAATCCATATTAGAAAACCAAATTTAAGTTTGAAATCTTCTTTAAAATATTCTAGAATTAATAGCACTTTTTAGTAAATATTTTTTGTAATATTTTACGTAAAAATATTTTTTAAAATAACATAAACACTTTATTCATATGTCTGGTTGAAAATTTTTTAATAACAGACAAAGAAAAAGATGCGAAATTCTGGTTAAAAGGTTACAAAAAATCGATTTTTTTATATAAATTTCTTTTTGAAATTTTCTGGGAGAAAAAAATATAGTTTTTATTTGTAAAATTATTTTGGGAATTTTAATAATATTATTTATTATATTATGCTAATATCCCATAACATTTTCAAATAAAAATGTAATTTATTTGTTGGTTTGGAATAGCTGGTATCTATACGTATTTCTCCGGTTGCTAAAGCTAGCTCGTCAGGAAACCTTTATCCAAATTTGTTAAAACTTTAACATTTCTGTATTGGCTTCTAAAATAACTCTCATGCTGTTTTTGAAGTTTTAATACTGAAAGGAAATGTTTTTGGCTTTTCTAAAAATTTGGATAAAGGTTTCCTGACGAGCTGGCTTTGGCAACCGGCGAAATACATATAGATACCAGCTATTCCAAACCAACAAATAAATTGCATTTTTATTTGAAAATGTTATGGGATATTAGCATAATATAATAAATAAAAAATAGTTTTATTATTTAAAGTTAAATATCTTTTAGACTATAAGAAATAACCCTACCGTCAGAATGTAACATTTTTCAAATCAGGAGAAACATTACAATTTGACAACGATTTCAATGTTTTATACATTCGATATCTGAAATTTTAAAAATTCCTCGTCGTTTCATATTTATTATCACTAAAAAGTCCACATTTAAACAAATTCGACTATTGTCAGTGAAGTTTTAATATAATCGGTCTAGTGGCTAAGAAACTATAGTTTTATTTGAATTTTTTACGAAATCCCTACTGTGCATTGTTGGTCATACAATTGATATTAATTAGTAAATTCTTTGACGTCATCACCTCGATGCTGACGCATGAATTGAAGCCCATTAAATAATTTATAAATAAATAATAAAAAAAAATCAGTAAGAGTACTATATTCGGCTATGCCGAATCTTATAGACCCTTCACCATCTGTGTATAAATCTAGTTTAGTGAAATAACTCCAATCGAAAAAGCAGAGGTTGACAGAGAATTAAAAAAAATTGTACTGCATATATACTATTTTACATAAAAACGAAATCGGCTCTTAATGGGTTAAGCATTTTTAAAAATTTTAGTATTTTCTTAAAAATCTCTTCAGAAGCTTTAAAAAGATACCCATATTGATATTTGAAAAAATTTAAAAATTTCAGAGCCCCGTAACTCGGAAAATATGGGCGAGCGCCAATTTTTTACTTGATGTTTTATTTTGTAATTCTCTATCGCTCCATATATTTATTTTTTTCCTTGGAGTTACTTTATTGTTCCAAATGACATGAAAAAATTAGAGGTAGGCGTGTTGTTTTGCCTGCTACCTCGCAGGACAAGGGCCGATTATGCTTGTTTCCAAAAGCATTTCTTTCGACACTATATCTTATCGATTAACATAGTTTTTTTGTGAAATCTAACACGGACGGACAGACGGATATCGCTCAGTCGACTTAGCTATGCATAAGAATGTAGAATATATACACTTGACGGTTTCGGAAATGGATATTGTAAAAATTACACACGGAATGACAAACTTATATAAACCCATTTTCCGGCGATATACCAGGTAGTAGATCATTCCTTTCTTATTTCATAACTGTCATATGTGTTGTTTTAATTATTTATAAACCAAAAGTTGTTTTTGATTTTATATAACAGATCGTAAAATTGCTTATAAAAAGTTCACGGTTTTTACATAAAATTTTGTATTTAATTTTTTTTTTTGGTTTTAATTTAATAAAAACCTTTCATTTTCAACAAGGTCACATTTTACTTTCAATGCGCTATCAATTTATTTTTCTGTTAAAAATCCTAACGAAAGATATTTACTCGTTGTTAAAAAAAATTAGGTGATATGTTTTATGTATTTCATTTAATACATACGAGTGTATTGAAGAAACAAATTACACAATTCATTGAATGTGTAAAACCATTAAAAATAAATTTAAAAAATTACATTGTTCTTTTTGTAATTCATATACCGCAAATATCCCATATACTATCCAGAGATGCATATCAAATGAGACTACACATGCAAATAAACTTGACAGATGCCAAAACCTAAATAACTGCACACTGGGAAAAATTCACCTGGAATTTGAAAAATAAGTGGATAAATTAAGAATGAACTGAAAGTTAAAAAAGCTAAATTTAATTTACTAAAACGTAATTCAGTCTTATGTTATATTACATTTAATCATTAGTCAATGGTAATGATTTTGTTTTTTTAACGAATTATTTTTTTCACTAGAAAGCATTACCATTGGGAAAAATACTCATGGTGCTACAAAAATCATTAGAATCATTTATTATTCAATGCTAATAAAATTGTCAATGAAAATGTCCATTCAATTAATTTCTCCCATGTTTGATAGATATTTATTTTTGTTGTCACATATATTTTATATTTTTTTTTTACAGAATCTAGTAAATCTCTTTTGCTTTAGTTGTACGCCAAAATTTTTGAAAACATTTATAACTTCTACTTAAATAAGAGTAATAAAAAATTCAGACTTTATTTTGAAATATATTCTACCCATTTCTTTTGAGCGTAGATTAATTAAAATACTAATAGTCGTTTCATAAAAGGTATTGCTGCTTGTTATGGAAGGCACAAATGAGATCCATTTATATAGTTTGTCGCATTTTTGAAAAAAGGTACACTATATCTTATCAATTGGAATATCTTTTGGCAAACTATCAGAGGCTTCCCGCAGGCAACAGAAGTCTTTGTAAAAAATATCGTTGTCAATTACATTTGATATTTCTAAAACTTTTGAAAGGTCCGATACATTATCCCATGATAAAAGAGCTTGTGTTAAATTTAAAATTATTTTTTTTTTTTTGGGTTATGAATTGTCAGTGCTGTACACAAGAAGGGTACTTATTAGTATTATAAAAAAAACAACTGACTAAACATTCGCAATTGTATCAGTAAACCACATATTTTGTTTTCTTTATTTTTAATATATATATATTTTTTTATGTAGAAAGAATTAATACAAATAATTAATAAATGTGAAAAAAAATTTTTTATATTATTTTCGCTGGTAACTCGAACCATAACTATAGTGTGATTCATTACTCTTTTTTTTTTAACGATTATCGGTTTTATAATTGACTTTACAACAAAATTGACAATTTGCTATTCAGTAACAGTTTTAACGTTATTCGTTGTTGTTAAAAGTTAAGAAAGCGACTATAGTTTTTGTCTTCATAAATATATCGATAAAATAAACCACATACAACATGTTTTTATACATACATCTAAGCTTTAACACATAACATATCTTTAAACACCAAATCAATAGAATTAACTAAAGCCCTTTTCACACTATATATAATAATAATCTAACGTAATATTACATTTTGTTTTCACACTATCATACTTCACTGCTTAATAGCGGATTACCAAGCTGGTACGAAATATAAGCAACGGCTACTGAAGAATATTATGTATTCGAATTATAAGCTTCTTGTTATAGTGGACTTAGCAATACAGGTACCTTGCAAGTTTCAATCATCTGTCTACAACTGTTTAAAAGTGTGGCCATATACATAAAATTAATTCAACTTTGGGGTACCCTTCAATTTAAAATTTTTAATATTAAAACTTGTTCCTATAACAGCCATAGCAATTGAAATTCGATCCAATTTGCAGGTGCTTGTCTATAATGGTTCAAAACATAGGCCCATATAATAAATTTACATCAATTATGGGGGCACCCTTTAATTTTTAGTCTTATTTTTTATAACTGTTTGTTATTGGGAGCTATAATAATACGCAGTAATTTTAAATTTTACAGAAGTGCCCTTTACAGTTCATAATACACCTAATATATATGTATCTTGTATGGGGACACCCTCTAGTTTTTAAAATTATGAACTGTTTTTAAAACGGGACCTATCTGTAAGCACAATCTATCATATAACCAAAAATTTTTAAAATCGGTTTAGAAATGACTGAGTTCTGCAGGCACAAACATAAAAAAGCAACATTCAGTCGATTTGATAACCTCCTTCTTTTTTTAAAGTCGGTTACAAATTGCAGCTATTTGTACTTTGATGTAAACAAATTCCATATATAAGCGACAAGTATAGGGGCAATTTTAAGCAAATGCAAGATAAATACATAAAAGATAGCGTAGATGACGGCGAGCTATTGTCTGCGATGCAGTCGGAATGTTTCTTTGCTCAGCAGCTGCTTTTGTTATTTTCTTCATTTGCTGCTAAAAAAAGAAATCAACATAAATAAAATGAAAAGTTTTAGCGTTTAGAAACATTTCTAAAAATGGTTCGGTATTATGGTATGTCAAATTTCTTTCCGTATTGTTTCATACTTTGATATCATGTTGCTTTCACACCATCACACTTTCTCATAGGATTTAAGATTTTTACAAGTCTTAATACTCAGTATTATAGTATAAAATAAGCTCAAGTGTATATATATTGAAATTTAAAACCTATTTACAAAAAATTTCTTGTCAGAAAAAATGCACATATATATACATATGTCTTGATCGTATTTAAGTAGAGGAAATTGCAACTCTACAACCAGAACAATTATTATGCTTTTCTTATTGTTATACTCCACAACTGCATGTTAGAAAATACGTATTCATGTGTGTAAATTGGCACTTAAGAAATAAAGTCATTCATGTGCTCCGCTTAAATTCTCCTGTTTTTACTCTTTTCTTTTGTGTTTTTCATTTCTATGCTGAGAGAGATGCCACTCAATTTCAATTTGTGTAAATAGAAATATAAATATGTCTATTATCGTTGAGCTGAAGTTAGTGAATCACTTTATCTTTACTGCAAGCAACAAAACTGGACAATCCAGGCTATTCCTAACCATCTGGCAACCCTTTTTGCAAACAAAGTTGTATGCTTTAGATGTCCAAGACTCTTTAGTGTTTAATATAATTTATCTTATATAGAGATGACTACCTGTATTTAAAGGGCAAATTTTTTGCTGCTTAAAATTGAGTATTCTAACAATCCTAACAGTTAAACATTCCCTTTCTAAATAAATGTACAATTTTTTCTTTCACCACATGTAAACTGTATCATCACTTTTATTTAGGTGTAGAGCTGCTTACACGTTTTAAGGTTTGCATTTTGTAAACATCTCCTTTATTTTACATTGTAACTTGCCTTAGCTAACCCATATCCCATATATTTACCTGTTCATTTGTATATCTAATACTTACATACACAACCACAGACACATTTATGTGTAGGTGTGCAGAGTACTAATGATAAGCATTGATTTTTTCAGTATTTTCGTTTGTGGTTCAATGTTCCTTTCTTTACTGTGTTTGCAATGTGGTCATTGGTTTTATTCATTGAAAATGTATCATTTGAAAAATTGTTCAAAATAATAAAATTTCCCTGCATCAGAGAGGCAAAAGATATTTAAAGCTTGAAAAAAACTACATGTATTAAGTCCTTTGGGTAAGATTGGGTATTTTCATTAATGGTTTTAAAATTTTCTGAAAAAAAAACATTTTAGTTGGAAGAAATAATTTTGTTTCGTAGATAAAAATTAATTGTAGTTCATTGGCTATATAATATACAATAGCCTTGTTTGCTGTAGAGCTCTACACCGAACACGTTAGAGATCGTTCAAGTCAGTTTAGATCTTATAAATCAGGAGATATCTATATTTCAAATATCGTTAGCATCTGATAAAATCAAGATTAGTTAAGATTCATAAAATTGCTCTCTTTTCTTCCCCCCACTGCCCTTTTCTATTCACTTTTTTTTTCAAAATAAAAATAGAGTTTTCTAATTTTCGAATTTCGAATTACGTTTAAAATTTTACTTTAATCGGTACGGACGTTTTTTCCTCTTTCTCTTATCTAGTCTCTAGAAACGGATATTTATGAGGAATTTCATTAAAATCGATTAGCCACGACTTTTCTAAACCTGATTCAGATGCACAAAAATACCCGTTAACTCTTTCTCCTCCTTCTTTTTAAGTACAGAACTTTTTTAATTTTTCTTTTCTATTTTATTCAAGCACTAGATCAGTTTTTAAAATAAAAATATTATTTTTTATTTTAATATCCCAAATCTTGATATTTGTGTGGCTTAAAATTTTTTTTAACATTTATGTTTAAAGAACAATTTCTATATTGATTACAATTTTTCAATATTTTAAAAAACACGTAAATTTTTTTTATTAGGAACAGCACTAAGAGGATGACCACTACTTATGCAATGCATTGTGCCAGAACAAGAAAATTAGGAAGGGAAGGGGGATAGAGGGTAAAGTGCTTGTGTAAATTTGTTTTGAAACTTTGCACATTGAAAGTGGCAGGAAAGACCTCTGAGAAAGGAGTTTATTCCACATACGAACTGTTCGCCAAAAAAACGAATTTTCTTTGCAATGCGTAGTGCGATTCACTGGCCAAGCGACCACAAATGAATGCGCTCTTGATGCAGAGTGTGTTGCGCTTACGGAATTACGATTTTCAGGAACAAGTTCCCCTATTTTATAAGAGCATATTCCGTTGTATTAACGATAAAACAGTGAAACACACCATAAATTGCATTGATGCTCCAGTGAATCAATAGAGCTGGATACACTACTGTCACAGATGAGCTTCTTCGCTCTCTTCTGCAAGCGGTCGAGTAACTCCAAAATAGAATTTGAAGCAACGGCTCATAAATGAGAATTGTATTCCAATTTTGGTCTAATATAGGTGACATAGATAGTAAGGAGATCAGATGGAGTGAAGTATTTCTTACACCGTGTCAAAAAACCTAGTTACTTGAATGATACTTTTGCGACATGAAAAATATGCTGGTTCAAACGAACATCACATTGAATTTTCATGCCAAGAATATCGAGGGCTTTTGATTCCTTAAACTCTGGCCTTAATATATAAATCAAAAATATCAAACTCTACTGTTGAAGATAACAATAAGAAATTTTGAAAGAAAAGTATGTAGTTCAATTTAGATAATTTTCTTGTTCAAATTTATTAGAAAATTTTTATGCTTTAAGCCAATTTCTTTATTGTCATTTTCTATATTAGAAGTTGCAAAAATTTTAATTATTTTTTTTTAATATGAAATGAGAAGTTTTGTTTTCTATAAATGTAATGTAGAAATATTATGTAGTTGTACACTTTTGGTAATTGCCATAATTATTCATAAACATCACTGTAAGAAAAATTTGGTACATTATTAGAACGAAATTTTGAAAAACTGACCATGTATCCACTTCCACAATAAGCATAATTATGCAATATAAGTTTCAAATATATTGTCCAGGGGCGTACAACGTAAAACAACAGGTTCTGAAATTAAAAAAAAAATACTTAAAATTCTGAGTTTGGGCGATTTCGGTCCCCTAAAAATTACAATCCCTGATTTTGAAATTCCGAATCCTACAATTTTTAAAAATCAATTCCGCTTGGTATCCATAATTATAAAATTGGTTAAATTCTGTTTCATTGCTTATTGTCAAATTTTTATTATTGATTACCAAGGAAAACCTGTTATCTTTCCAAGAAAGATTTCGATTTTACTTATTTAAAGCTTTCAAGGGCCACAAAAATTTTCACCAACACTAAACTGCAAAGCAAGCTAAAAATTCCGATTTTGATGTTAAAGTTCTAATTTATTATACGGGTTGTTTAGCGCTTCCCAGATAAGCTGATATAGTTAACAGTCTTAAAAGTTATGGTCTTTATCATTTTACTTACGCTTTAATTTTAAATGTTATTTTTTACTCAGAATTTATCATTGTACCAGAAAAATTGCCCTAAAAAATCACAAGAAATCGACTAGCAATTGAAATAAGTTTTGGTTTTTTAAAATGAAACATTTCAATTTTTTTTTAAATGTTATTGAACTTAAAAATTAGAGAAGATTTTATATCAAATTTCAACTAACAAAAATATCAAAGAGGTATATAAACTCTTGAGTTCGGTTCCATATTATGCTTCAAAATTTTTGCTGCTTTGAAAATATGAGAAAAATCAAAAATCTGTTAAAGTTTTAGGAGCTCCCGGGGCAACATATTTAGCCCACCGTATAAAATATTATTATTACTTATATCGTAAAAATTTTCATTGTAGAACATACATGTCAACACAAGTTTTGTTGTTTTTGCTTAAAATACAAACTGAACAAAAGAAATTTTTTCGATATAATGCCCGGCAGCTAGAATATGTTCATTAATGGGGTGAAGGTGATTTTTTACAAATTTAAATTGAAAATTGCACCGTATAAGTACACAAAAATACCGACCTGATTATTTAAGGTTTCATAATTATGTTGAGCAGCCAGCAGAAAATGAATTATTGACAACTTTTTTAAAATTTTCTTGATTTTAAGGCCCTCTCTTGAAGTCAATGGCGCCTTGTAATAGTCTATATAATTTGGTTTAACCTGTCAAACTGTTTAGAAATTTCTGGCTTATTTCACACACTGTGCGATGTACACTTCGATTTGAAGATATTGCCGTTGAACATAATTAGTTTATATCACGGTTGTTCTATAACCTGCATATAATCTCATCAATTAATATAAATTACTTCAAAATATCAGTCAGAACAATGTTTATCAATTACCTTTACTTTCAGAATCGCCAAATGCTTAAAACCATATTTTAAAAACTTTTTACAAAAAATCCATTTTTATCGAAGTTAAAGCTCAGAAAATAGTTATTTGTTTTTTAATCATTTCAAAATACATACATATATTTTTGATATGTTTTATTTTAAGGTCTTCTCTATATTGGTGATGTATTTTATAGATTATATAAATTTATAGGATTACAAATCAATGAGTTTCATTTCTGTACAATTTTGGTGGCTTAAATTAGATTGAGATAAAATTACCAAAAAGTTAATGGAAAAGCCAAATGATCACTCAAAACAAAATGGAAGAGTTGGACAATAATTATTTATATCTGCACATTTGTTCTTATTTACATAAATTAATATACACGTAACGTGGCATATCATTACGTCCAAGGACATAATCTATCAACGTAAAGTCATAACGTCTATGAATATTATAGTCTATTAATAATTGGTATGTATGTGCAAAGTATATAAAGTTTTTATGAACTGGCTTGCAGAAAATCTTTGGGAAGCGAAGCCGGTATTGGCCATCCCATAGAAGAGAAAATCCTAGCGCCCGGCCGAAGCATGGCTTTGCAGAACCTCTTTGGAGGGCGAAGCCGATATTAGTTATACTATAGAGGAGAAAATCTTTGTGCCCGGTCGAGAGCCGACTATGCAGTAAATCTATGGTAAGCGAAGCCGTTGTTTTAAGCGCGGAACTTATGACGCTTTCATAACTGATGATATGTCCATATTAAGAACGACACGTTGTCCATGGATATTTATAACGTTTTTCAAAGTGACATAATGTCCATCGACATAATTTCCGTAGGCACTATGACATGCCTGACATGCCAACTACAAATAATTTTATGCACGATAGCATGGAACTTGACGCGACTGGATAAGCAGTAATTCGTAGAATACAACACGAAGTGACATTTGTATGATAAAATAAGTATTTAAGAATTTGCATTTATCAAAAAAAAAAAAAAAAAAAACAAAAGGAATAAAATTATATGTCACTCACAATAACATGTTGTAGGTTAAATAAATAACGCAATCTATACTAAAAGGCAAACAGTAATTTTTGGACAAACAATTAAACAAAAATGTTTTGAAATGTATTTATGTAAAAATAAATGTATTTGTGCAATGAAACTGATAAAATATTTGCTAAATACCATTTTAGTATGAAACAAAAAATAATCATTATAAACCTTTTAATGCTCATTTCCGAACCTGAACAACATCATCTGCACATAAATAAAAATTAACAAGAAGAAGCGCACAGTAGCCGTAGTAAATATTCATGACAATTTTATACAATTTGCGGATACGCATAATACGCAATTCCCCCAGGTACTCATTATTCACACATATCCGTTTTTAAATATGTTCAAATACATGAACAAATAAGCACACACAAATATCAGAATGTTAACGCTTTCAGAACCATACAATGATGTGGGTTTTTAATTTTTCTTTATAATATTTTTACGTAGGACAATTAAAAATTCTAAAAATGTTTGAAGACGATAAGCGTTTGGGTTTAGTGTCATATTTTTGCTTCGTTGCTACAATTCGATGTATTTCAAAACTCTGACTATATATGAAAATTTTCTGAAAATTTTGTTTGTAGAGTAGGTGGTCGTTGTGTCTCTTTGTGAGGATTTACTTTATTATCTAATTTCACATATGGGATTCTTTTTATCCAATAAGATATTCCGTTGTTAGAAAAAATATATAAAACTTTAAAGGTATGCAATTTTTCCCATTTAAGTGCCACTGGTGCCCAACATATTTTTAACCGACATCAAAAAAAGAAGGAGGTTATACAATTCGACTGAATGTTGCTTTTTTTATATTTGTGTTTCCAGAACTAAGTCATTAATTTTGATCCGATTTTGAAAATTTTTGGTAATATGATAGATTATGCTTACAGATTGGTCCTGTTTTAAAAACAGCTTATAATCTTAAAAATTAAAGGGTGTCCCCATACAACATACATAATTTTTACGTGTATTCTGAATTGTAAAGGGCACTTCTGTAAAATTTAAGATGACTGCGTATTACTATAGCTCCCAAAAACAAAAAATTATACAAAAATAAATCTAAAAATTAAAGGGTGCCCTAATAATCGATGTAAATTTACTTATATGGGCCTATCTTTTAAACCGTTATAGACAAACGCTTGCAAATTGGACAGAATGTCGATTTCTATGGCCGTTATAGAAACAAGTTTTAATATTACAAATTATAAATTAAAGGGTGCGCCAACAGTTCATTTAATATGATGTATATTACCAAACTTTTTAACAGTTGTAGATGGACGCTTGAAATTTACAATGAACCTGAATTGTTAAGTCCGCTATTACAACAAGTATAAAATTTGGATTTTGAAGTTAAAGGGTGTCCAAATAGTTGATGTAATAACAAGTGTGTGGCCGTACTTTTGAACCGTTATAGATAGAAAGCTGGAACCTATAAGGGACCTGTATTTCTAAGTCCGTTATATCAACGAGTTTATAATTTGAATTAAGAAATTAAAGGGTGTCCCATAATTACTGCAGATTTACTTATATAGGCCTATCTTTTGAACCGTTATAGACAACTGTTGTAAATTTGACGCAATGTCGATTGCTATGGCCATTATAGTAACAGCCTATAATATTTAAAATTATAAATTAAAGGGCGCAGCAGTAGTTTATTTAATTGCATACAGACGATTAAAATTTACAAAGAACCTGTACTACTAACTCCTCTATAACAACAAGTAGAAAATTTAGATTTGGAAATAAACGGGTGTCCCAATAGTTGATATAATATGGTGTATGTGGCCGGACTTTTGAACCATTATAGACAGACAGCTGAAATTTACAAGGAAGCTGTTTTGCTAAGTCCGCTATAACAAGAAGCTCATAATTTGAATTTAGATATTAAAGGGTGTTCCCAATATTAATGTAATTTTTTCTTTATGGCCGTAGTTTTTTAACCGTTGTATACAAACACCTTAATTTTAGACAGAATGTCCACTACTTTATTTGGTATAATAAAGAGTAAAAAAAATTTTATATTATAAATTAAATAGTTGATATAATCTAATGTATATGGGCAAACTGTTGAACCGTTACTCGAATCTACTACAACAGCAAGTATATAATTTGAATTTGGAAATTAAAGAGTGACCCTATTTTTGCTGCAATTTAATGTATATTTCCAAAATATTGAACAGTTGAAAAAGTATAAAGTTTGGAGATATAAGTGTGTCCCAATAGTTAAAGAAATCTAATTTATGTGGCCATACACTTGAACTGTTATAGGCAGACAGACGAAATCTGTTTTGAAGTCGATTTTTTTCGCAAGAATTATTAACACACTTTTTATATACAATTGTAGTAATTTTTTAGCCAGTGAAGGCTTTTTTTATTACATAATAATAAATAAAGAAAGAAAGAAACAGTTTTGAAAATTTTGATGGTCTTTGTCTCTCTTTGTGTCGGTAAACTACTAAAACTATGTGGGGATTTGTCTTAGTATCCAGTTCAATATATAAGATTCTTTTTACCCAATACGAAATTTCATTAAAAAAAATATATAGAGAGGGTAAAGGTATGCAATTTTACCGATTCAAGTGGCACTGGTGCCCAACATACTTTATGATATAATAAAAGGCCAATACAGAACTTTATATTGTTATCGTCAAAGTAAACGAAGTCATTGGAAGAATAGGACGATTTTGTCTTTGAATATAGCCAAAAAAAATTATATCTGCAACTTTTTCCAACTCAAGTGATTTTAGTTATTTCGTTCAATTTTATGTTAAAAGTTAAGTAGGTAAAAAATTTATTTCGATACATTATGTCGTTAAAATTACTAATCGAATAA
Organism: Gymnosoma rotundatum; assembly: GCA_916610165.2. NCBI lineage: Eukaryota > Metazoa > Arthropoda > Insecta > Diptera > Tachinidae > Gymnosoma > Gymnosoma rotundatum. Next base: position 29,720,954 of record OU744336.1, read on the forward strand.
TTACATAATTTCAATAACAGTTTCCTGGCAGCACTTTTTTTATTAAAAACATTGTTAATGCAGTTCGATACATAAGTTGAAAACATCATCTCATTTGGTAAATACATCTTTCAACAGGGGCATCAACCTATACAGCTAAAATAATAAAGCAGTGGTTCATATTCTATAAAATGAATATTCGTGACCATTATTTAGTCTGGAAATCAATCCGATAGATTCTGTATGGGCAAATTTAAAAAAAAGATGAAGCAGAAATGATCCTCAAAGGAAAATGCGCGATTTAAAGGCCAAAATACAGTAAATATTAAACCTACGGAACGGACACTAATAGCAAAGATGAGTAAAAGAATAAAGCATGAATTTGAGATAAATAATGAGATAATGTAATATTTATTAGATTAATTTGTTGTCGTCAATTTTTTTTTGCATACTTTTTTTAGGACTTGAAATATTTTTTTTTCCTTTTTTTCTATGGAATAAACATTTTAAAGAAAACATTTTCAAATAATAATTGCTGTTGTTTAAATCCGATTACCGGATAGCTAAATAATAATTAATGGGAAACATTGGTATTAAAAATATTTGTAAGTATACAATATATGCAAAGGAGTTTCAAAGAAATTAGAAATTTTGATTTAAAATTAATTGCAAATAATTCATCGATTAATTGGGAAATGCTAAAATAATATTATGGAGTGTAACATAAAATATTAACAGTGTTGTAAAAAACATTTCAATAATCAATATCGGTAATTTAAATAATTAATCGGGATAATAGATAATAGCACGAAGAAAGGATTTTATTTTGAAAATTAATTAATATAATAAAAAATTCCCGTTGTTTAATTAAAAATAAAAAACAATTACTTTCAATTCCGAATTCCAAGAACTTATTGCAAAATAGTGTTAGAAAAAAAGATATTGTATTTAGTCGGTTTCTATAGTCAGTAGAAATCGCACGGGCTCTAGACAAAATTCTTTCTGTTGATAAAAACATTCCAATGAATAATAATATTTTGTCGAGGCAAGTTAAGCTCGTGATAGATACTCTATTTTCATTTCATCTAAAGCCTATCGTTTTAATTCGAAAACTAAAGCACTGTGAAAGAAGTTTACTTCACCTTCAGGGATTTTGGAGTCTTTATTTTCTTTTTCGTTTGTGGACGAAAGAAGTGCGATGACCTCATGAATCATATATGAATAGAATGCAAAAATACTCGAATGCCTTTTACTAATGTTGTGTTAGTTAGTGTTTTGTTACTCATTTACCTCACTACTTGATTTCATGAGCCGCGGTATTTATGAAGGCATTTAAAAAAAAAACATTTTTCAGTTTGTTTCTATTTACATTAAGCATCTATTGCTCTCCGGAGTCCATCATATATTGTACTAATATGTACAAATATATATTATTGAATATTTACATACATAAACCATACATATATAATTATACACGGTTACATAATAATTAACGAGCGGTAGGAGAGATAGATTATACACATACTTTAATGAGACCATATTCCTAACAAAATGTTTTTTTTATAAAGACGATATAACAAAAAGTTGGTCAATGTCTGCACTTAAGGCAAAATGTAAAAAAATACAACGACAATTATCAAATATATCGTTAAAATTAAATAATTTTAAATGAAATTTATATTTAATTAAACCATTATAAAAGGCAAAGAGTGTATATTTTTAAGCCGACACATTTGTTTAGTGTAAATGGAATGACAGCAATGAAAATAAAAGTTGAACGTTTCATTTATTAAATTTACACTTTTTTCCAAATGATCAATGTTTATTCAAGTTCAGGTTTGTATTTTGAATTTAAATTTGTTAAGAGAGTTATTATTAGAAGTTATTATTTTCGATTTTTCCTAAGAATTAAAAAATCTTGCAGTACTGTTAACGATGGTATTTAATATCAGTGCATGGTTCGTAAAGTAAAGCATCGTTCTGCACGAAGGATTCTTTAGTTTTACTTTTCTTGTTCAAACCTTTTAGATAAACGAACGACGGGCATAATAATAAAATCATAGCGACAAAAAGATTGACAACATTTATTTGTTTATATAAGGTTCGCCCATTAAGTTCATATCCAGCCGACTGTGAAATATTTTTTCTGTCTTATATATTCAGTTATTTGAACTTAAATGACTAATAATCGTCTTTAGGTGTAACGGTCTCTTCCAATATGAAAAATGTGTTCATATCATTAAGACACCTTAAAATTATATTTAGTTTACTTTTCCCTAAACTGAATATGCCATGGAATTGATGCAAGAAAAACTTAATGCAACAACAAAACGGGGTCACGATAATGGACTAATTATAAATTCAAATAAAACAAAAATAATGCATAAAAACCTTAAAATTTTCCACATTCAAATATAAATATAAAATTTCATAACTACGAATGTCTTCACATAGAAAGCCATAAACCCTAACACAACAGAAGATAACTGTGACACAAACACAGAAGTGGTGGAAATTTACAAATATTTAGGAGTATATGTGGATAATATATTTAAGTGGAAGCCTCATATGATAAATCTCCAAAAGAAGCTACGGAAATCGGCGTATTTGCTCTATCATTTAAGTTAATGCTCTACTTACGTTGTACAGAGACAAGCATATTACTCATTAGCTGAATCTTACATAGGCATGGGGCGGTTCAACAAATTACAGAGTAATACAAAATACGCAAAACCAATTGCTAAATAATTCTTCTAAGAACCTACCACTTTTCTTATAACGTAGACAACGACAATCATCTGAATACAATCCAAAAAACGGTTAAAACAGCAGACAAGTCTACCTCAATAAGCCATTTACCAAGCACAATACAACGCAATATTTATCTTAACGCAATCAACAACTCTTTGTTAACAGCAAGGAACAACTCATGAAGAACAACCAACAATTCAAAGAAAGATCTGTAACAACAAACAAAGTAGCAACCAACATAAGAACGCAAACAACAAATATAAGAATGCCAATAACAAACACAGTAAAAAACACAACATCAAACACAGCAACAAAAAATTCAAATTATATTGCCTTGAGACTTGACGTTTTAAACACTAAAAGTATACATTACTTCATGAGAGTAAGCAAATTCTATAAGGACAACAGATTCCTCAGTGCCATAGATCACGGGCATAATACAGGACGTCAAGTTTAGGAATAATATAAGGTCAAACAATTTTTCAATGATAATGCAGGAACGAGCTGGGCGTCAGCTTACCGAAAATTTTTAATAGAATACCTTCAAGTATAACAAACCAGGACAATGAATTTAAAAGTAAGAAACATTAAAAGCGTTATTTTTAAGTTCGCAATGAACTTATTAATTTATATATATCTAAAGAATTTTAATTAATTATCCTGCTGACAAGGTAATGGCTTAGCGGGTCATATAAGCTGTATTTTTTCACAAAAAAAAAAACTGCAAAAATAAACGTCATTACTGCTCAAGTACTCTTAAGCTTTTTCCGTAAGCTGCGGTATTCGACTGAGTGAGAAAATTAAATGTTTGAATGATTAAACACTGTTTATAACAAAACTGTTTTTTTAAAGCGAAGCCTAAACATCCAAAAATTTGCTAATTTGATTTATGTTTACGTCATATAATAACATGTTTAAACAAGATTTTTAAAAGACTTCTGCAGTTTTAAATGAATTTTGGAAATAAAATTTATATTTATTTATTTTAAATTTGGTGTTTCTAAACTTGGAATGGATACAATCTATTTCTGCTGATTCAACATTCAGAAAGAAGATAGAGCCGAATCAAAATCAAGCTCCTTATACATAAAACAGGACTAAAGATTCAAGCAGGATTAACAAATTGAATTAAGATATATAAGCACACCTCTTATTTCCTATTTCCACCTGACATGAGAATTTCAAACGAAAAATATTGATTTTATATATTTTGTTTAACAATGAGAAATAAATTAATTTAATTAAACATTAAATAAGGATATTAGAAAAAGAAGAAATAAATTAAAATATCAAAGCTGCAGTGTCCGAGTGGTTAAGGAGATGGACTTGAAATCCATTGGGTTATGCCCGCACAGGTTCGAATCCTGTCTGCAGCGATTTTTTTTTCTATGTTATAACTTATAAGATTATACCATACAATTTTCTGGGAAAATAAAGAAAATTATAATTTTAACAAAATAATCTTTTGAAGTTAAGGGGCGTATTATTAATAACTATTTAAAAAGTTAAATATTAAGAGAGATTTCTTAATATTTAACTATAACACAATAATTAATTTAAAAATCACAGCTGTCAACTACTGTCCGAAAGTTAAACAAATAACAATAATTTATTTTGATATCACCCACCACTTTTTGGGCTTTTACTGAAGAAATAAATAACAACACCAGACTGATTAATTACACTAAAATAAAAAAAAATTTTGCATAAATATGAATTATGTACGAGTACAGAGTTAATTTCGGTTTTAATCAACATAATTTGTTAACCTTTCCTTCTGTTTATTTTTCCTTATGTTTCATTTTTTTATTTTATTTTCACCTTCCCTTGATAACAATTAGTGTCAAGATATAAACTGTTTACATTTTTATTTATTTTATTACGTGCCCTCTCTGTAATATATGCGACGCGTAACAGGCGCAGTACAAAAGTTATTAAACATCAAAACATTGGAAGGAATTTTAACGGCTGTGGAATCGTGGTCATAATTTATTACTTTAAAGCACTTATGTTTTATGTGATAAATTAAATGAAGGCTGAAAAGTCCCAACAATGGATCGAAATAAATACCACAAAAGAAAAGACAATCTGTTGGTTGTGGAATTTATTTGTATGTGCAACGTATGAGTAAAATAAAAGATTAAAAAAATTTATATGGCATAATTTATGTTATCTGCTGGATTACTTGTTTTTTAAATAAGTATTTGCAAGTTTATTTTTGTCTTTTCCAATTTTTTCCCTTGGTTGCTTGTATTAAGATTTTGAGCTAAATCCGTTAACTTTTTTAGGCTTGTTATTTTTTTGATTTGTTCACACTTATGTTTGTGTCTTTAGCAGTTAACATTAACAACAAATTTTCTTTATGAAGATTCAAATAAATGTTAAAATAGTGTTATGAAGCTAAAGGCCCAACTATAATGTGCATAAGCTAGCTTTAGCTTATGTCAAAAATCCAGCGAAAAGCCTGTCAAATGCTTTTTAGGTAGTCACCTACCATGTACTTACATAAATTTAGTAACTTATTTGCCACAGTTGCACATTTATGTTTAATTCGTACTTTTGCCAAAAATAATATATATATATATATATATATATATATATATATATATATATATATATATATATATAAATTTGAAACGAAATAAATAACATTCAAATACACATTTACATTTTTTGGTTCATGTTCTAAGATCAATTTTCATAAAAATATTACAAGTTATTTCCTGTTTTGAGTTTGTGGCCAACCATACTAAAAAATGCAACGGTGTTCATCGCTTATATCGTATACATACGTATGTGTGTATAAATACAAATTTGATTTTAATTTATTATATTTGTTAAAAATTGGACAGAAATAAAAATGTTGTTTTTTCTACATTTTCGATTATATTAAAAACTAAAAATTTACCACTGTAGATCTTAATTTCAATTTTTTTATAAATGTGTAACACTAAGCACAATCAGCTGTTTCCGTACGGAAGGTGAGATCAGTTTTGTAACTTGCTTAAAGAAATGACATTTAACGAAACTTGACGAAAAGTTATCTTATGTACATTAAAGTTTACCACATACATTTTAATGTATTTGCACAGTTGCTAAAGTTTGCTTAAGTTATTTTATGCTAATTATACTTGGAACTTAAAACCTGTCAACCATTTTTGTATGCGCTGTGTCAACGGAATAAGAAGAAAAGGAAGCGATCACAGGTTGGGTACAGGGTAGTAAGATTAGCGGATTTATCTCCAAATCGGGGATTATATTTTTAAAATTGGAATGAGAATGGGGATGAATGAGGATTTAAGAAGTTTTTTGGAGATTTTTTAAAACTCTGTTTTTGGTTATTATAATTTTACTGTTGTTATATAAATTTTACTTTTTGCTATGCACCAGTTTTCTGGTGTGGTAATAAAAACGTTGTTAAAAATCATAGCAGGTAAATCTTTCCGTAAATTTAAAAAATGAATTTGCTTTTTTCAGCAATGAGCCAATAAAAAGCAAAGTAAGAAATAATGTGCAATACAAGATGCTCTAATCTTTTTTGAAAACTGATACACATTTTAAAAATAATACAATTTAAAATAAAGAACGGGAATTTTTATTATATTAATTAATTTATCAAAATAAAATCTTTTTTTCGTGCTATTCTTTATTATCCCGATTATTATTTAAATTAATAATAGAAAACAGCACGAAAAAGAGATTTTATATTGAAAATTAATTAGTATAATAAAAATTCGCGTGCCCGTGCCTGTGCATATAAGTAAATTATCGTAGTGTTTTGTGATATTTTATTTTTCACCCTCTTTCAACTGTATAAAAGAGCCGAAAAAAAGTCAGCCGCATACAGTGAAGAAAGAAAAATAGAATTACTGTTGGTTATTATTGTTTTTGCTTAAACTTTGATTTTTGTCTTTGCTTTATTGTTTGGACAAGAATTTTTAGTTTATTTAAAATGTTTGTCAGATTTTCCTAAGTAAGCGGTAACGAAATGTCTATCGAGACGTGCTTTGACCCTCAATAATCAAATAATTAATCGGGATAATAGAAAATAGCACAAAAAAAGAATTTATTTTAAAAAATAATACAATTTATTGTGATAATTTTGTCCCATCTTCAGAAATGCTTTAAAAGCTTAACTCCAGCATACGTACCAAAAATTTACTTTAGACAACAAAATGGATCATTTTGATTCAGAATTTAAGCGTGTACAAATTCAATATCAAAAAACCTGTGTTAATTCTAAAATTGAATTTAAAAAAAAATAGTATTTTTTGTAGTGGGGATTTTAAGATTTTTTAAATATAATTAGACCTTAAAAATTTCTATATAAAATGGGCTTACATACGTTGGGAGAAAATTGGCTTACAATTTTTTTTTTGTTAATTTAGGCCGACCTTAACTAAGTATTTTTGGCGCAGTGCACTTTTTAATGATCGGATTATTACTTTAAAACATCTGTCTTATTATTAATAAAATTTCGAATAAACTAGCTACAAGGTTTTTTCTGCAACCATTATTCGTTAATAAGGTTCAAGCCTCTATATTGAGAAAATGTAAAAAAATTTTAAGGATTTTTTTTTGCTTACTGTTAGAAAAAAGAAGAAATAAATTAAAATATTAAGGCTGCATTGTTACAAACCTGTCTGAGACGTTTTTTTTTTTATTGTCTTGATGTTATAACGCAATAGATTTTCATATACAATTTTGTGGGAAAACAAAGAAAATCATAATTTAAATTTTCAAAATAGCAATTTTTTCAATATTTTAAAGAGCCATATGGATACGCTTTCCCCGCAGTTATACATTTCAATTTCTAGTTTTAAATAAAAAATATTTCATGAGAATATCATGAAATATTTAAATTTAAAGGAATCAAGCACCATTAAAGTAAATTAAAATCAAAAAGACTCCGAATAATAAATTTTTATATTTATTTATTAGTTATTGTAAAACTCCTCTGTGTACAAAGCACATACATATTTTAAAAGGAAAGGCCATAATTGTTGTCTGCATATTCCACAAATGATTTGAAAACCATGTGACTACAAAAGGCAGTGTAGCCTCTGTTGTAAAAAAATTTTTCCCCGTTCCGGAATTTTATATATTGATACATAGCAATTTTAATTTTATTTTACCATTTGATTAAAAATTCTTTTGTCTATACAATTTTGAAATTTTGTAATAACATCTCAATGCGTTTTAAGTTTGTGACAATTTAAATTCAATATCTTATTTCTCAAAAATTCAACGTTAACGTTATTTATGAGATAAATGTCATTTGTAGTATGATCCATCTAGAAATCATAAGGTTTTTTTTTTGATACTACTTGCATATATATCGAGCACATACTTAAGCCATAGGAGCTTCTCAAACCTCGTCTTCTCAAAATTTTTCTTTTTTTATGTAAAAAGTAAAAATGCGTACAAGCATATTTTGTTAGCTATTTATGTTTTTCTGTTTAGGAAAAATATGCTCATAAAATTTTAATTTTTACAGCTCCACTCAGAAATAGCACTGCCTTGCCGATGTAAAATTTCAATAAGATATCTTCTGCACAGCTGTTGAAGCCTCGGGAGTTTGTCTTCATTACGAAAAGAAAACAATTATTGTGCAGTCGCGGTAGATGAGTTGGTGAAAGTGCCTGCATGCTTCGGCAGCAGATTAGATATTTAATGCGGTTATATACAAAACAATTGATGATTTGGTTAAGATGCAGTGTCCGAGTGATTAAGGAGATGGACTTGAAATCCATTGGGTTATACCCGCACAGGTTCGAATCCTGTCTGCGGCGAAATTTTGTTTTATTATCTGATGATATTTCTTGTACTAGATATATATGTAAAACTCTATTTGAAAATAATGAAGATTATAATTATTTACAAATTTGTTTAATTAGACATTAATATTCTTTGCAATTTCATCAATTTAGCCGGGAAAAGACAAAATATTTTTTATTCATTTTTGGGAAAAAAATAGATTTTATGCTATTCTTTTATTAAAAATACCTAACTTTAATTTCGAAATTAATTTAAAAATCTCATGTAAAAAAGTCAGTAGAATGGTGGGCAAGACAAATTGATACCAGGTAAACTCAATGGCGAAGTCGACGCCAATTGGTTAAATTTCGTCTGTTACTTTTTTAATCGCATTTTTGTTGTTTTGTTTTATTTTAAATATGTGTAAAAAAGTGGCAAAACAATTTTAAAGTCAAGTATATAATTTAAATTTTTAATTTGCAGAGTGAAAGAGCACAATAAAGTGGAAAATTTTTTTTTTACAAAAACGAAAAACATAAAACAAAAATAACTATTAAATTTTCAAACTGAAAAGACGCATAAAAGTGCTACAAACCGAAGGTTGTGTGTGAAAACTTAAAATACAAAATGCGTCTATGTGTATGAATAACAATATTTTTTACACAAACAAAAAACATGTGGTTGTACTTGTTATGCTTAAAAGAATGCTTTGAATAATTGAACCATGACAGTGGCAAAGGCATTTATTTTTTCTAAAAATTTGGTATTAATATACGTCTACGGACAACATTTTATTTAGTAAAAATTTACAATTTTATTAAATAATATTGCTTTTTGTTTTGTTAGCCCTTTCCAAATTTTATAAATAAAGTGAAAATTGCAATATATTTCGTCAATAAATCAAATTATCGTGGTACTTGTTAAATCCAAAGCTGAAAGTTTTCTGAGAGTAGAAACCTTTTCTAATTCTTTATCATTAGCAGTTTTAATGTCACAGCTTTCGATTTATTACTTAATTACATCTAATGACGTGTATATCTTTATCGACTTTCAGCTGTGCCCAATACATCAAGTTTCTTTCTAACTTTTATTCTATAGCCAGCATTCATTTAATAGTTTACAACAATCATTTATCAAAAAAGTAAATAACTTTTCAACAAATAGATAAAAATCAGATAAAATATATTAGAGAATAAAACAAAATAGCAAAGAAAAAAACTTTTAACAATTATAATTTCCCGGTAAATTAACTTGATCAAACATCACTAAACATTAAGAAAAAAAAACAACAGAAAACTTTGACATACAGAAAGAGTACAGGGAGCAAGAAATCACTAAAGTCAACCAACAATGTTGGAAACGAATGAAGGAGTCAACGATTGAGTGAAAAAAGAAATGAGTGGACAACAGAAAAAGAAAAAATATATATATTTCGGTTTGTATGTTTATATATGTACTTATGTATATAAAGCGATATATTTCTAAAACAAAAGAACTTAAATGAGCAGGACATAAACTAAAATAAAGACGAAAAAATAAATGAAAACTTGGAGATTGATATTTCTTGTTTAGTATAGTTTTTTTTTTACCCTACAGCCATTAAAAAGTTGTTGATAAACTTTGTAGTATTTGGAGAGTGTTGCATTAAATTGGTTTAGTTAAGGGGAAATATGATTTAGAATTGTCGTAAAAATATCCTCAAGTTAAGAGATAAGAACATGCAGCAATATTTTAACTAAATTCCTTCCGTTTATCGTAGTATTAGAAAAGAAAATGCATTACCATTTAGTAACCAAAATTTTATGTTCGAAGAATAGAGATTTAAAGAAACTAATTTGGCCTGATCTGTTAACACTTTTAAATCGATTTAAAAATAATCTTTTAGGTAGAGAACTAAGTATTAAGGAATAGGTAAAAACAAGATGGCGACACAATCTTGTAAGACCAATTTCTCACTATTACTGACGAAAAAGGAAGCTGTGGTTTTTATATATTGGTATACAGACAGACCTTAATATATATTTTGAAAAATTAAAGTTGTGAAATTGGTCGTGGCCATCGAATCAATAGCAGCTGATTAGTCAGCGTGCCAACAATCTAAGCTACAGCACTCTGTTTTTGATTATTTTGTTTATTTGTAGTTTCGATATTTATATATCTGCGAAAATAATTGTAAGATTTTAATATCAAAATAATTTTTGGTATATTCAGCGTTGCCGATCGTAAAATGGCGATGATTGCACAGCTTGGAAGCTGCTGTTTGGAACTGTTCGAAGCTTAGAAGGTCTTATGTATTTAGAGTATGCATGTGAGAATGGACATGGGAAGTGCAGCTAGAGCCTCAGCCAGCCACTTCAATGAAATTTCGGTCCTTGTAACTTTTGCAATTAATAACCTATTTTAAAGACTCTTACTTCTTGGAGTTCTACATAAATAATTAAAGAAGAAAACTCACTCACACGTGTTATTAAGCATAGTACACTTAACGTGTTAAGGTTTAGAAGATACTTGGCATAAGTAATTAGTTACGAGGGCTGCTATATATATTTCTGGCCTGGCAACACTGAGTGCTGCCAAGTGCAATCTGACATTTCCATTGGAAAGTTTGTCATTTTTAAGCATAATCGTACTCAAAACGTTTTGACGTACGACCATTATTTGTGTTGTTTACAGTGACTTGAAAAAATTAATATAGAAAATAATGGAATTAGCTCTTGAACATTTTCGTGCCATCATTTTTCACAACTTTCGACGTGGATTATCACGACAAGAGTGCATTGATGAACTTAAATCTTTGTATGGCGATGAAGCAACATCCTATAGCACTGTGAAAATTGGAATAATGAATTTAATCGTGGCCGAAGCTCGCTCAAACACGAAGGTCGTCCAAAAACGGCTGTTGTGCCAGAGAACATTGATGCCGCGCGTGAACTCATAATGCAACATCGACATGCGACATACCGAGAGATAGAGACATCCTTGGACATTTCTTCCACCAGCATACATTTGATACTGCATGAACACCTGGCCGTAAAAAAGGTTTGTTCTCGTTGGATCCCGCACAATTTGAATGTCGCTCAAAAAAAGGCTCGTGTCGATTGGTACAAAGAAATGTAGCAAAAATACGATTGCGGTGCTTCAAAAGACGTTTATAAGATCGTCACAGGTGACGAATCATGGATCTAAGCGTATGAGCCCGAAACGAAACAACAATCGACCGTGTGGGTCTTCAAAGACGAGCAAAATCCAACGAAAGTTGTTCGTGGAAGAAACACTTCGAAGCAAATGGTCGCCTGTTTCTTCGGCAAAACTGGTCATGTGGCGACTGTTCCGCTTGAGCAACGTAGGACGGTTACTTCTGAGTGGTAAACTACAATTTGTTTGCCTGAAGTCATCGGAGAAATTCGAAAAACCAACAAGAGAAGACGAATCATTGTTCACCATGACAATGCGAGCTCTCACACATCGGCGCAAACAATAGCGTTTTTGACTGGCCAAAACGTCGAATTAATGGGTCATCCGCCGTACAGCCCTGACTTGGCACCTAATGACTTCAACGATTTTCGTCGCCAGAAGAAGCTGTTGAAGTGTTCAAAAACCATGTTTTAGAGGTGTCTCAATCGGAGTGGAAATAATGCTTTGACAACAACTTTGACAAAAGTGTATAAATATTCGCATTTTCACTATTAGGCCAGAAATATATAGAGCAGCCCTCGTATGTTGCACCTAGGGAGTATGAAAATAATATAATTACATATTGTTTACTTGAATGACAAATTAAAATTATTAAGTATAAAAAAAAATTAACGTATTTGGAATTAGTAAGAAATATTTTATGTCGTCTTCCTTTTGATGATTTTACTTTTAGAAATTAAAAATGTCTCATTGTCAATTGGTACAAGAAAATGTATAAATAATTAAAAATAAAACATAAAAAATGAAGGCTGTGCCTATAGTGACTTGACTATAACATATATGGCTTTAGTTTTGCAACCGTAGCACTTAGGATTATTTTGCCAATCTAGCCGGACATTACGTTTTTTTTTTAGCTTTTTAATGTCTAGGAATGTTTAAAAACTTAAAGTTAGACTCAAGAGATTCTAAAATGCAATTTTTGGAGAAACAAATTATTATTAAATGAAATGGATTACATACGCCTTAAAACCATAAAAATTGATATATCCCTTCAATCCAAGCTCCAAAAACGTCACTGTGAAAAAAAAATTTTTTTAATTTTTTTTTGCCTATTTCCTAAAAATACTCATTATTAATCTTTCCCAAGAATATTATTAAAACGATATTTTTGTTACATTATAATATATTATTTTTTCTTTAAAGACCTCTTTCGAATCTGAAACCTCATCAGCGTTAAGTACAGGTGGAAGCATAAAAAAAGGTTATAACTTTTTTTGGAGTGGATCTAATACTAGTAAGTTGAGCTCAAAACTGTGCAACGTTTTTTTCTACTGTATTAAACAAGAGATCGTTAATATAATAGTGATATATAACATTTATACGACCGCGATGGATATCACTCTCACATTGTTTTTTACAAAAAAATTTAACAAAAAATTTTCCCTTCTTTAAGTTGGAAGGAAATTGTTTATCACAGAAGTTAAAAAAATTCTAAAAATAATTATAAGTAGCTGATAATAAAGCCTTTCACAGGAAAAAAAAAAACAATTAAAAATCTCAAAATCGTATAAAGTCAATAAAAACGTAAGCGATTTATCCAACTTTCCTGATTTTAACTGCGTCCCAAAACCACAATCTTAAGCAAAAGCTTTGAAAATTTGCTATACGATGCAGAATTTTGTTATCTATCCAGCAACATGCTTAAGTTTTTATATTTCTCAAAATTATTTTTTAGCCTAGTGTCCGGCTAGACTGGCGTAGTAAGCAAAAATTTTTACAGAATGTATAAAGATATGTTTACTATAGAAATGTATGTCTAGCCAAATGCTTTCGTTTTGTTCTAATGTTAGTAATCCAGCCACTCGATACGAAACTAAGCAATAAATCGGCGCTAGTTTTAGTTGTGAAAATTTATTTCATTTTGCGACAAAAGATATACCATCAGAGCTGTTCTAATCTCTTAAAAAAAATTTACATTTCAAGAAAAAAAAAAACAAACTTGTATTTCTGTTGAAAGTCCGTATTATAAACCTTTAGAAATTTCTAGGAATAAAGTTGCAAAAACTCATACGCTCGGGATATTATATGGCACGAACTGTCAAATATCACAATTCTCTAACTGACAGTAACGTATAAACTAGTCGCCTTAGCTTTCATACGGTAAATTTTACTGGCACTCATCCCTTGTCCAAAAGAAAAATATTACAACTGCACAAAAAGAGTAATACTTAAGAATTTGAAGTTGACGAAAGTTAAAACTTATGTTACACGAGAAAAAAATCAGAAATCCTTGTGGAAAACGATTGAACAAAAAAGTTCAACAACTTTAACAGAGAGTTAGTAAAAAGAGTGGACAAAAAGAAAAAGCAAATGAATAATTTCTGTTTTAAAACTGTTAGAACAAATTGTGAAATTGTACAGAATAAATGAAGAAAAAATTAAAAAACTTAAAATTAATCAAGATGAAAAATAATTAAAAAAAAATCATTATTAAATCAAAATATCAAAAATATGTATGTTTGCAAGGCGAGTAAAATATAAGGTGGTAGCGATGGCGAATTCATTCTTTCGCTGTTAAACTACATAAAAAAATAGTATAACATTTTTTATATATAGAGTTTGGTCGTTAGACTACCGGCGAAAATTAACAAATTCGCCAAAGCTACCAGTAACCAAGGTTGGAAATTTAGCCATGTTAATTTTTTGCTTAGCTTTAAGCATCTGGGTATATGATTTAGCCAATTTTTTTTCATAGCACCTTTGTTTTCTTAGTAATAAATTCCCTATATACATATTTTTCTAAATTTTTATATTCTTCGATAGTTAATAGTTTTTGTGATAACAAAACATAAAAGAAGAAAAAAATATAATAATAATGAAGAATAATAAAAATTTCTGAATAAACGAATGTTTATGTTAATAATTAAAACATAAATAAAGTCTCGTATACAAAGCTACACGCTTCAATTATTAGTATTAGGTGCGTTCGCGGACTCAAATTTGCGACCCTGCGAAAGTCTTTAATGGTATGAATTTGTGATTCCTTATTGTCGAGTTATTTTCGGTTTTCATAAATCATACAGAACAGCCAACCGCAAATATTTTTAATTATTTCAAGGAGACGAAAATTCTGGTTTCAAATAAATTCTTTACCAATTTTGACATTTTTTTAATAAAGCATCGTTTTAAAAATATGACTCATCTCAGGAAAAGAATACTGTACCGAGTCTAGTTGGTTTCTGTAGTCCTTTTTGCACTTTAATCTTCTTAATCGATTGTAACATAATGCATTTCAGTACCCCAGACAATAACATCACCATCTATCTCTTAAATAGTCGCATTGCAAACAAATTAAGAAATGACCGGAAAATATATATATTTTTTTGGAAAACAATCTTTAAAATACTGTTGCACTAAACCATAATGTTGTTGCTCATAAGTACCGATGTGGATTTTGATAATTTTTAATTATAGGCAATCGTTTAAACATTAGAATTACTAATTTGCTTTAATCCTAAAGTATAGCGAACATTTCAATTCTAAAACTCTACAGTCTAATTCTTAAATGTAAGTTAACAGTTTATAAGCCTTTAAGAAGCAAAAGTCGGCAAAAGAGTATTCATAATTGTTTAATAGCCTATTAAACACTTTATAAACCTTAAATAATTATCAGTTTTTATTTTAGCCTTTATCACACTTGAAACCAAAAATAAAATGAATTTTGTTAAGATATTATGTTCATAACCTTTTTCTGTAGAAGAAAAAGTGATTTTAAGTAGAAAATGTAAAATGACAAAGTCGTCGGTGACACATATTTTTCAAGTTATGTATCGCTAAAGTGTATATAAATATTTTGTGATATCTTAAAAAAAATTGTTGGGGAATGGGACAATATGGATATCATAGAAGATCTTATCAAAATTCCTATAAGGCGCTGTACATTTTACAAAAAAAATTTAAGCCCAATAAGGCTCTCCAGCATTCAAAATAAAAAAAGTAGTCCTTAGATCTTGTTTAGCAAGTGTCCCAAAACCTGATAGCTTATTTAAAAAGCTTTCTATATTGGCCTATTCCCCCTAAGAATTTTTGAAATATTACAAATTTTGTATCAAAATTTTAGGGGTCCGTTACTCTGATATAATGGAATTTCACAGGTTTTACCACCTTACATTTTCTCCTCAAAACTAATTTTTGTGAACCTCGGACAACTTTTTATTTGCAGCTGCTGTACAGAACTAGATTTGTTGCATAAAATAAATATTTATTAACACAAATTTATTTGAATGGTGAAGTATATAAAACGTAAGCACTTCGTTATAGAACTCGTAATTCGAATACTTTTCATGTTATCGGTGAGCAAAACAAAGAAGATATATATATTTATTATGTAAGGTTAGGTTAGGTTAGGCAGGTAGCCGTGCAGCTACAGCCCACTTGGTTCGACCGATTGGTCCCTTTGTGTAACCTGCGGTCAAAAGGAAGAGAGAAGAAGAAACAGAGAAGAGATTAAGGCAGGATATAGAAAAAGAAGTGAGAATAAGGAGAAGAGAAAGACAGAAAGAACCGCGGGTGTGAGAGTACGAAGAGGCTACGAGAAAAATGCAGAGCGGATTCCGCTAAATAAGGCCTGTCGGCGAAAGTGTACGCTTATTCGCCTGAATGAGTCACGATGTTCGGTTGTGGGCCGGTAAACCACCCACTATTCCTAAAAAAGGAACTAATCCTAGCTGGACCCATTGACGATATATCAGATAGGCACCCGTAGTACCACTGACCGGGATATCTCAGCCGTAGACGGTATGATGTCTCCTCTTCCTCCTCGTCCTGACAACTTCTGCTGGAGTCTTTAAATGCGAGACCCATTCTCCCAGCATGGGTCTGAAATAGACAGTGCCCAGTGACCGCAGCCACCAAGCAACGCAGTCGAACTCTTGATCTTGAGCTCAAATAATAGTTATTTTGAAGTTATTTTAACCAGAGTTTTTAAATAAAAAAACAGAACAAAATAAAACTGAAGCCAGTTAATATTATTACTGCAAGAACATATATTTGTAAAATAAAATCTCAATAACTTATACGACAATAAAGTTATTGAAAAAATTTCGAGCACACATTTTCTTTATTGTTTCATCGTTTAGTTCATTTAACATGCATCGAAGTAATATAAAAAAAAGCTTTAAATTTAATATGTTACAAAGAGGACTCAGCTACACACACACACATACATGCAAGTACTTCCTCTCTTTTTGACAATTTGATTTTTTACTGTATTTTGTTTTTATTGTCGACATTTATGTTATTTGCTTTGATATTTGATTGTAAGAAGCTGTATTTTTTTCTTTTAAACAAAAGCTTTGGTTTCTTTTATTTTTTATTTATATGGTTAATGAGCCATAACCATTTTTATAGGAATTTATACAAGAACGGAAGAAAACTTTAAAAGTTAATAACGTAATGTTGCAGAAATGTAATAAAATATTGAAAGGAAAGTCATTTCAAAGTTTGTTAATAAAATATGGTTATTTGAATTCGATTTCTCATTTAATGATATGTCGTGAAAACTTTTTAAAAATTAAACTTAAATATTAAAAAATAAGTGAGGAATGCCATTTTTTTAATAAAGACGTCTGTTAAATTAAAGTTTTTATTATTTATGCGCACTTTATTATCTACTATCATTATTGAAGAGTGAAAGAAAAATAAAAATAAAATTGATTTAATTAAGTTTCTTACTTTGTTATTTTTACTTCATTGATTATTTTCTCTTATGTTGTTTGGGTAAAAACCACTGGTATGCCTACGCTACAGTAATGCTGCTATTCATTTACTAATGTAGGATACCTTGTAAGAATAGAATGTAATTATTTTGGAGGAAATTCTGTATTCATAAAAAATAAACATGTACATAGTTTTTGCTTCTAAAAAACCACTTAAAATATATCTTATGTCTGAAAGAATTCTTGGATTTTTAACATGTTATTGTCACAATTTTTGTCCACTTTCTTCCTCTTGTGGCCTGTATTTCTAGGAAAAACAAATTGATCTAACGGTTAAGACTAACAAACAAACAAATAAAAAAAATTTTCAGCATCTTTAAATAATATTTTATTATTTTTACAAAAGAAATACTACTTTTCACATACATCAGTCTTTTTTTTAATTACCTTATTTTCATTCTCTATATTAAGTCTTAAAAACGTACTTAAAGAACTAAAATACATTATTCTAAAGTCGAATATTGTTTCATTCAAAATGGAAACTAAAAATTATTAAAATTTCGCACAAAATTTTCGGTCACTCATATTTTAAATATTTAATTAAAATAAAATTCATCGCCTTCAAATTATAAATTCATTTATTTTTCTTTAATTTACTGTCATTTTTATGTTTAATGGAGTATCAATAAATGTCATTTCTGAAAAAACAAAACAATAATAATTGGTATTGATCATTGTTTTCAGTAGTAATGATATAAAAAAAGATTATGTCCAGATTTACACTGTTAATAGAATAATGTTGTATATATTTAATTGCGTTTGATAGCAACTGTTCTTGTAAAACAATAGATAATTACCTTGATATGTTCTTAATGCGAATGTGTAGCGGACAGAAATGCATGTTGATCATACGTCCCATAAGCAGTACTATCTTTAAAAAAAATAATGTTTTTATATATTACTTAATTAACTTAAACTTAATCTCTTAAATGAATGTAATGAATATTTTTTTTAGCTATTAAAAATGATAGTTGGATTCACATATATTTTTTTTGCGACTAGTCATGCTAGCATTCTTGGATATAGAATTTATGAAGATTTAACAAGTCTTCTTCATTTTTGCGATGGTTCTTTATTCTTAATTTTTAAAGGATTAATAAACACATTTTTATATTTTTTACCACAAGTGAAAAAGTGTATATTCCGTTTCCGACCTCATGAAATATTTATATTCCTAGTTCTTATGCATAGCGAAGTCGATTGAGCGATTCCCAATTATCCGTCTGTGCGTCCAAATTCGTGTTTAAAAAAATTTCCAAGGCACTAGATGAGGTAGACAAAATTTAAATACGCTAGTGGATCAGACAAAGTCTTTAGTCAGCGGGCAAAACAACACGCACCCCTCTAATTTTTTTTATATTATTTTCTCAATTTTCTATTGTATTCCTGCAGGTGGTTGTGTTTATGATAAAAAATTTAATAAAAATTAATGAGCCTTTTACCTAATACAGAAACTTTTTCATTTTCGCAGCTAGGACAACAACCCTAAGCAAAACTTGAAATTAAAAAAAAGTTTTTTTTTTTGTGAAATTTCAGTACGGTGTGTGGTGATTATACGTATGTAGTGAAGGTATACAAGATTCGGCATAGCCAAATTTAGAACTCTTACTTATGTTGTCTTAGTGTTATTAAGAAACTGAATGCATATTTTAGAAAACCAATTATATTTTTACCAAGACAATAAAATTTCTAAAAAATCAATACTTTGCGATTTCTACTTCCAAAGATTTAAAATCTAATTTAAAGTAGTTTTTCTATATATTTTGCTAATATTCCATAACATTTATCAGATAAAAATGCAATTTATTTGTTGGTTGGAAGTCTTTTTTCTTCACTATTTTAAACATTATTACATCCATCATGTAATTTTTGCAATATTCATTTCTGACCCCATAGAGTATATATATTTTGAATTCTTATGCATAGCGAAGTCGTTTGAATGATGTCCGTCCGTGTTAGTGTTAAAATCAAATTGCCAAGGCACTAGATCAGCTGGAGAAAATTTAAATACGAAAATCGATCAGACATAGTGTCGAAGGAGGTGCTATTGGAAATCAGCAAGATCGGTCCGTGCTCTTTGAGACAGCAGCAAAACACCACGCCTACCTCTAGTTTTTGCATGTCATTTGGCATGATGAAGTAACTCAAAAAACAAATATATTGCGCGATAGAGAATTTAAAAATAAAAACAAACGGTTGGCCCTCGCCCGTAATTTCGGAGTGACAGGCCTCTAAAATTTTCTAATTTTTTAATATATTGTTATGTTTTACCCTTTTTAGCAGGCAAACGTACGGATTCTTTTGATTGCAAATACCACTGTATTCGAATTTTATGGCTTTCTCTGGCAATACTTCTCGATCCTACTGGTCTTGTGAACCCTTGGTCTCGTATTTACTAAACATGTGTTATCACCACAAACGCAGCCATCCACGCTACACTACTGTGTTACTCCGGCGAGACATGAACTACTCGATGCCTTGTTTAGTAACCTTAACCATCCAGAGACATCTCCACTACTCCTTTTATCCAAGCCAGTCATCTCCTTTAATCAGTAGTACAACACACGCCTGCCGTACACTGTTATTATGCTGTTACTCTTCCCTGCGCTAACCGTTATTGCTCTTACTTTTTATTATAAAGGGCTTCTTGACAATTATCTGTTACTCCTTTTATTAAATTAGACGTCTCACAGAGGAGTATTTGACCCAAAAAGCTGGCCAAAATTATTAGGCGTGGTTTTTGTTTAAAAATTTTAACTTTTTTGATAGTTTTAGCTTTAGTTTGATAAAAAAAAGGTAGTGGCAGATTATTATTGGGTTAGTGTTATTTTTGACACAATAATTGTCTTTTACCTCTCGGGAGGTTTGTACTGCTCTTTATTAATTTTAATTGCATTATAACAATTATTATTTTTTTCGTTGCACGCACGTCCGAATGCGGTATCAAACTCAGGACCCTCTGTTTTGTAGTACGCACCTCTACCAACGCAGCCATTGAGGCTGCTCAGCTTTTGTTAGCTAACTTGTGGTTTTGTTATTCTATAAACACACCATTAGTTGAATTAGCTTATTCACCACGCTCATACGGAAACAACTACAAGGGTTGCCAGATTTTATTATTCGTAACAATATGAATATGGGTATCATTTTAAAGCTTTTGAAGAGATCTTTAAGGAAATACTATAGTTTTAAAAAAGATTAAGCCATTAAGAGCCGATGATATTTATATGTAAAATATTATAATTTTAAGTTATAAATTTTTTCTTAATTTTTTTGAATGGAGTTACTTCAATAAAATAGATCTACATACATATATGGTGTATAAGATTCGCCAAAGTCGAATATAGCACTCTAATTTTTCTTCAATCTTTTCGTATTTATTTAAACATGAGTGCTATATAAAAACTTTAATTGTTTTTTTTGTTGTTGCATGTTAAATGCTACTTTAATTTGATTACTTTTATATATTTGCGTGCGTTATTTTATTTAGTATGTTAATGTGTAGAAAACGTAAGTAAAAATGCAAGAAGAATTGAAAAAATTTTAAAACAGTGTCTGCCCTAGTTTTCAATCTTCACCGAGTGAAAAAGTGTTATTTTTGTAACGTATACAAAGTACCTGCTATCATTTAGTATTTTTCAGGATTTCATGAAAATGTTATCCTGCGTTTAAAAAAATGTTAAAATATAAATTACAAAGTCATACCGTGACTTTTTTGTGGCTATTACTCCATAGTTTGGAGCACATAGAGTCAGTTGATTTCGTCAGTTTCTTTCCTTTCTTAGAAAACAATATTTCTTAAGGTCCTTTCTTTTATTCAAGTGATAAACTATCCAATCGGTATCAATTGCTTTATCTTTTTTGTTTTTAAATTTTGATGACAAAAAATACTTGAATAAATATATAAATCTGCGAAAAATTGTTTATTGGATGGCAAACTGTTTGTTATATTTTGTTTGTTTTCATTTTGTGTGTTTACTCTATAGATGAATAATATAAAGTCTTAAAGTGACGCTAGTCAAAAAAACGTTCTCAAATTTTCTAGGTGAAATATATGTATAAATGGCGAAAAATCTTGGGTAATTTAATTTAAAATTTTACACCTCTGCCACACAAAGCTGTTTTAAAAGTCCCTCTTTCTCTTTAATAACAACTTTCTCAAATTTTCAGCAAGAACTTTACTTAAAAATAACTGAGTAAAGATCTTTTGCTACATTTAAACGCACATTGATACTCCAGCGATCTTTAGCTTATCCCTAAACTTTTTGTATCTCTAATAACAATAGCTAATCAAACAACTCGGAAGACTATCAACCGAATTAAGAACCGAAGAACGGTTATAAATCATTAATACAAAACATTATATCATTATTATCTTGCCGTTTCTCCTGAAGCCACTATAGCGAAGGGTATAAAGAAGAGGCTTAAATCAAGAAAATCAGAAATTGCTTATAAAGCCACACACTTCTGCAAGTTGTCTCAGAATAAGAATATATAACAACATATAAATGATTACTAGTATAATTTTACAATTAAATGAAATTAGTAATAAAGCAAAGTAAGAACGTGTGGTAAAAAGAGAAATCTTATGTCCAATGACTTAATGGAGGATATTATGTCATTCTTTAGTGCGCCTTAAAAACATTATAATGTCCATGGACAACACCGGCTTCGCTTACAAAAGATTTTCTGCGCAAGGATTTTCTCCTCTGCGGAATAACGAACATTGGCTTCTCTGACCAAAAATTTTCTGCAAATCAATTTAAAAAAAGTTGTAGCATTCTTACATAGAATAACATAAAATATATGTACTTATAATATCCATGGCCGTTATCACTGATAAACATCATATCGCATCGTAGTGTGAGATACTTTCACTTTCCCGTGCGACATAACGTCTATGGACAGTGTGTCCACTCTTAATTAATAACCTCCAAATTACCACAATATTTGGACCCATCCAAACTTCGCTTACAATGTTTACAGCTGCGAATTCATTTGACTGCCTAGGCCCCCATTGTGTATGTGTAAGTAGAAATTGTATTTAATTTCTGCTTACATTTTAGATGAGTCACACTTACATTGTGATTGGTCTAACAACATCAAAGATATATGTGATAAAATGTTGATTTTTTAGATTTTTAAAAAATGATTTCTTTCGCTTACAAAATCTTTTTTTCACAAAAGTTTTTAATATTGAGTTTCTTTCTTTTTTTCTTAACAATGTTTCGATCAACAATGTAATACTGCATATGCAACATAATAAGTAACAAGAAAATCAACTTTATTGCTTGACGAACTAACTAAAAAAAAAAAGAAAAAAAGGTGAACAGCAGAAAAAATACATAAAAAATTAAGATGAAGGGTACGATTCCAATATTATTTCTTTTTATATAAATTACTTGTTGTTTTAACAGTTCAATGCTTTTCTATACTTGTATATTTTTGTTGTAAAGCATTGTTTTAGTTGTTGTATCTTAAAGAATTCCCAAGACTTGTTCTGCAGTAATGTAACTATTTCATTTTACAGTTAATGTGAAGCATTTTATCTTCCACGCTTTGTTGCATTTTATAGAATTATTCATATGCTACATTGTTTGGAAAAGGTGGATTTTGTGTATTTTCTTACAAAAGGCCTTTAAACAAAAAAGCTATGTATATTTTCTATCACACATAAGTTGAATGCGTTAAATTTTAATAATTTGTAATGATTTGAAAAATATGTTTGTATAACGTAAAAAGCAACAGTATGTCACGTAGTTGAAACTGCTTCAACATATTGTTAACAGTAGTCAATTATTAAAAAATAACCATCATATATCAGATAATTAAATGATAAGGGTTCACAGAGAGATGAAATCCCTTTTGCCACCGACATTTTTGATAATCGGTTTTAAATGGCTGTTTGTATTGTTTGAAATTCAGTTGAAATAACTTAATGAATATGATGCTCGTTATTACTTTAAAAATGGATTCATTTAAATTTTTATTTAAAAAAATAATTTCAAGGTATAACAGTATTACAAATAAACAAGTAAGAGAAATTTATTCGGCTATGCCGAATTTTATATAACCTTCAACATCTATGTAAATCTACCTAAGTGAAGTAAGTCAAATCAAAAAAGCAAATATTTGGGCAATAGACAGATAATAAAAAAATTTAAAAAATAATCATAATTAAAAATCTATATAATTTTACATAAAAATCGCATCAGCTTTTAATGGGTTAAGGGTTTTTAAAACAATTTAAAAAAATTTTTCTTAAAGATCTTTTCAAAAGCTTTTAAATGATTGTATTTTTCTATAAAAAGTTCAGAGAAAAGTAACTCGTTAAAAATGAGCATGCGCCAATCTTTTTTACTTAACGTTTTTTTTATTTTTCTGTATGGTCCCCTATATTTAGTTTTTTGGTTGGAGAAACTACATTGTTACACATGTTATGGAAAATTATACGCAAGCGTGGTGTTTTTTCCTGCTGTTTTGAAGGCCATCAACCAATCTTACTGATTTTCAATAGCAACTCTTTCAAAACTGTGTCTGATCAATTGGCGTATTTTAATTTTCTCTACACTCAAAAAATTTTAACATAAACTTTTTGACGTTTATTTAAGAAGTTTTCAGTAAAGTTAAAAATAAATGAAAATGTGGTTGTTTTAGGAATAAAATTTTTATTTAACTTTTTTTGACTGTTGTTAGAGAAACAAACGACAAAAGAAAATACTGATTTTCGGTGCAGTCAAAATTACTAATTAATTTTTACCTTTTTTTAGTAAAAATAAAATACTTCATTAAAAAAAGTTCATCAGTAGAAAAGCACTATTCTACAATAGCTTTAAAATATAAAATAAAAGAAATATAAACTGTTGGAAAATATGTCAGTCATAAAAAAATATGTATATTTAGAACAAAATAATTTATGGAAGAAAAGCATCAAAAAATATTGGTAAGTTTTTTATATAGTATTTAAAAATTGCATTATGTTTTAAAAAATAATGTTCCATTTTTACAGGTATTCTCTTCTAAATTCTTTAGTCTTTCGGCAGGTAGCCGTGTTACCACAGCCCACTTGAGTCCATTGATTGGTCCCAAACCAAGGTATGTTGTTTAAATTTTTGAGTTACAGATACAGACATAGTCATATTTATTTACACAAATTAAAAATTTTAGTATTTTTAGTTATCAGAAAAATTTTGCTTCTATGCGAATAAATTTGTGACAAGAAAACTTCCCAATTGTAATCCTCAAAATGTATAGATTTTGCTGGTTTAAAATTTTTAGCAATAACATTAATATTTGCTGATTAAAAACACAAAAGAAGTCTGCGCCTCATATTGCAAAATTATTTACACACTTATTTTGTCTGTCAAAAATATTTACACATTCGTGAAATTAAGTTAAAAACGCTGGAATCTTTTAAAAACCCTCATTTGTGTTGATAGTTAGCAAATTTATATTGCATAAAAATAAATATTTATACAAAAGTCGCTAAAAAACGTTTAAAATGGTGAAAATAAAGGAAATTCCCGTCGAAGCGCGAGTTGAGATCGCAACGAAGTTTGGAATGGGTTCCTCGGCATCAGACTTGGGAAAAGAGTACGGAATATGCCGGAAAACAGTATACAATTTAGTAAAGAAGAAAGAAGCCTATGAAAGCCTACAAAATAGGGTCAGAACTGGTCGGAAATATGTGACAAACAAAATAGAAGATCGTTCTATTCTTAAAATATTCGCAGACAATCCAGTCGCAATTCCGGTTAAAGTTGCTGCAGAGGCAGAAAACATCATTGGAAAACCTGTGAGTGAATCCACAATTCGGAGAAGATTAAGAACGTATGATATAAAGACCTATGTCGTGAGAAAATGAATAGACATATCTGAAAAAAAACAAAAAAAAAACGTATAGAGTTCGCCATGGAGTATATCCATAAGCCAATGGAGTTTTGGCATAATGTATTATGGACGGATGAGTCCTCTTTTCAATTTGAAGGGTCATTTGAAAAAACAAAATTTTTCTGCTAACTAAAAATTCTAAAATTTTTAATTTGTGTAGATATATATGACTATGTCTGTATATCGGTCATTTAGTAATATAACGTTGTAACACAAAAATTAAAATTTTTCATAACGTGAAGATCATATCGCTTTCTAAAACATCGTCATATATCGTTTTGTGACTGTATATACATTTGAAAAGGCGATCTTCTTAAAATGTATCGACCTTTTACAAATAAAGTAAAACTCGGTTTTTCTTTTTATAAATAATGATACATTTTAGTTTATGACCCAGTAGTGGATGTATTTTTACAACTATAAGGTCTTAATTCAAACATTCCACTTTGTTTGTCCAAAACATCCTCTTTAATATAAATTTGATGCAAGTTTTATTAAAATTATCTTTTATTTCTGAATCATTTTGCAAGGTAAAAACTTTAACTGTAATTATATTAAAATGATTTATTTGAGTTAAGGCGTTCTATTTCTAAAGGAGCGATGTATACTTTAATTATTGTTTGCAAAAATATAAACAATTTTTTAAAAGTACATTATTTTTTCACCATAGAATAATCCTGAAATCCGTTGACTTTCAAGAAAAACAAAAATATTAAGCAAATAAAAAATAAGAAGAATTTGTTCATCAAAATAGAATAAATAATCAATAAATAAATTAAAATCTTTTGATTTTTAAAATAAATAAGAAAGCTGTAGTTTTTATTGTTTTGGTAGGTTATTTTTAGAGAGTTGGAATAAAAGTAAAAAGCAGGTAATTTTACTGTTTTAGTTGCTTAAATTTTATAAAATAAAATAAATACAGAAACAGTAAATGGTTAATGCTTTGGTAGGTTACATTTCGTTAGTTAAAATTAATGAATAAACAGTTAAAAAATACATTTAGTTTAAATGAAATATAAGTGGACCGTTTTTTAAATGGATAAGTAGTTGTTAAAAGTGTTTTTTTCATTTAAATTTACATACATAATGTTTTGAATGTAGATGACGAATGGACAGACGGATATCGATAAATCGACTTCGCTATGCATAAGAACTCAGAATATATATACTTTATGGGGTCACCACTTTTGTGGTGAAGGGTATAAAAACGGTACCAAATGCTTCAAATTTTCCGCTTGGTTAAACATATAATTAAATTAAAAAAAGAAAATACTTTTTAAACAATATATTATTAAAAAGCAGCAATTATAATTAAATAAAGGTTATTCCTTTTTCTGTGTTGTGTACTTGTAATATTTGTTAATTAATATTTAAACTTATGACAAATAGCTATTTTTATTTCGTCTGCATTAAGGCCCTAAAGTCTTAAGCGGAACAGTGGTGTATCCTTTAATACATTTTCATTCACGCTTTATGTATGTTTTATCAAACTCTATTAGACTTCTTAAAATGCACACAAACCCAAAACTCACACGCACACGCACACACACACAACTTCTCACTCCTTTTTGGAAAATGCTTGTAAGTTGCAATAATTTGAAACAAAATTTCAGATACTATTTGTTAAACACATATAAGAATTCAAACTTGTCTTTATATGTATACATTTATGTATAAGAATAAGTGTGTTAACGGCAAATGCAATCATAAAACTAAGAAAAATTTTACAGTTAGTTAAACCAGTGTTAGTTGAAAATGCTTTAATTCGTATACAATACACACTGATTATAATATAAATTCACGCATATACATACAAACATACATACATTTATATTTATTTAAGGTATTTCTATGAATATGTGTGTATATTATACGTACGATATTTCTATGCATAGTTTGCATTAAACTAAGTTCATTTAAAATCCATTGTGACTTAAAGTTTTCTTCGCTTTTTCTTTGTTAAGAAAATAGGAATATAAATAAGTGTTTGTCTGTTTATGATCACAGAAATATTTTCGTTTGCACCCATACAAAGTTACTTCTTTATATGTTCATATATCCGTATGAGTACGCTTGTGCCCTTAAGCGTAAACGTGCAATTTATTTTTGTTTAAAAAGTTTTCTTTATATTTTTTGAGATAAGGATAAAGTAGCAAGTTGAAGGGTGTGAGTAAATACAATACATATGTTTGATTGTTTGATTTTAATTCTACTTGTTTCATGTTGCAATATGTTAAGTTGCACGTTTGGGTAACTTTGTAATCGTTGTTATTTTCTACTCTTTATTTAAGGTAAATAATAATTTTATGTATTTTACACTCCTGATAATTTGAATTAAATATAATTCCTTTTGTGTAGAATTTTCAGTGGTTTCAATTTAATTTCCTTAAGTTTGTGTGGAAAGACTTTATGCCCTGTTTTCTAGAATTTTTTCTTTACTTTATTTATTTATTTGCGTAATTAATTCAAATGGGAGTCTAAATTTTTTTGATATCAATATCAAGTAAGTTTTGAAAATTTAAGAAAAAATATTGTGTTTGAATAATTTACATTTAAAAAGGAAAAAGTTTGCTCTCAGTTTTTATTTATGTTTTAAACTTATCAGAACAAGAGGAAGAAGAAAAGAAATAAATTCAAATCAGTGAATAAAGTACTCAGTATTATGTAATTCCTAATTAAATTTGATTATAGCGCATTCACACTGTAAAAACCTCTTTTCTGACACAATTAATAAACACAATGACATTTTTATTTTATTTTTATAGCTTATACCGATAAATAAAGTTTTTCAACAACTTTTTGTCTATGTTGGAGACAGATCAAGAACCAAAGAAAAAAATG
Organism: Gymnosoma rotundatum; assembly: GCA_916610165.2. Taxonomy (NCBI): domain Eukaryota; kingdom Metazoa; phylum Arthropoda; class Insecta; order Diptera; family Tachinidae; genus Gymnosoma; species Gymnosoma rotundatum. Next base: position 29,749,084 of record OU744336.1, read on the forward strand.
AAGGGGTCAGTATAAAGCTTTAAATGATAATTTTGAGATTTTGTTTTTTAATTTTGCTTTAATTTTTTTTTTTTTCAAATTTTCGCTTTTTTATGAAATTCACTATTAATTTAATTTTTATTAAATTAGGATTTGAACTGTGTTTATAATGAATTAAGAAAGAAAATATTTCAGAAATATATGCGGACGTTTTTCAAAGCAAACAAGAAAAATTAGCCGTGTAACGTCTGCATACATTAGTAAAATAAATTTTCTTTTTAAAAAATTTTTAAAAATTAAAATAAATGAACTAAAGCCAAAATAATTTCGATTTATACATTATTAAGTTTGTAATGTTATGTTAACTTGCCTTTAAGATTTTTGTTAATTTTCTTGATAAAAATCTTTATTGTTATTATTTTAAATTTACAATGCAATTTCAATAACATAATAAAACACGTAAAAACTACTTTAAATTTGCAGCATACTTTTAGGACATCATGAAATCAATATATACTCATCCATGTACGATTATTTCACGACTCTTAAAATATTTTGGATATAAAGCATCAATTTTTATAGGGCTAGGCCGATTCGTCCAATTATAGATGATAAGGACAAAAAAATCCCGAAATAGAAATTTCATACAAAATAGGCCATATTGAAGGTTAAGCATAAACACAAAAAATAAAAATTTTAATATATACCTTTGGAAATTGTTTTTTTTTTCAAAAAAGAAAAAAATACTTTTGGCCCTGTTTAGGCTAAAATGTACAAAAATTTGGTTATTTTGGAGTTTTTAAACTGAAAACCATATAGTTTATAAATCAAAAAAGATATAACCTTGAAATTTTTCCAAAATATATAAATTCCAAGCATTACAAAAATTTGCGGGTGCAAGGAGCCTAACTTTTAGATTAAGTAGCGCCACCCCTGAAACTGTATTCAACACAGTTTCAAAACTTAAGCTTTGAGTTATTTTCAAAACATTTTGATATTGCCCCACTGTGAACTATTGTAGTCATGATAAAATTAGCATCGTTTTCTAACCGCAGTTTTAATTATCCCGACTTATACAATAATATCGCTATTATTCGCTTTGAAGTTATTAAATCATATTGAAATATATGCGTACAAGTACCCTTTGTAATAAAAATATCTGTATAATTGCATACACATACATGCACACACTATATATTAAATAATAAAAATAATGAGCGCATACTGCTTTTTAATAGTCCATAAAAAAGTTATACTTTCTTTTTAATACAAGAAACAGTCGACTTTTAGTCACCTTTCAATATGTATAAAATTCTGAAGAAATAATTTTTTTTCATTGTCTTTTTGCTTAATTGATTCAATGAAGTTCTCATATAATCAATTTGAATTTTGATATAAGACTCTCAGGTTTCCTTTACAAAATTTGGGTAGGATCCACTGATGAGCTATATAAGCAGTAGCGAAATAGGCATATGGATATGCTTTTCCCAAAGTAATACATATTATTTTCTTTGTTTTAAATAATAAAAATTTCATTAGAATATCATGAAATATATATGGTTGCAGGAATCAGCATAATTAAAGTAAACTTGCATAAAAAATATTCCAAATAATAAATGTTCTTATTTACTTTTAAATCATTTTTTTCCACTCGTGACTGTTGTTTTTTCTCATTAAAAAAAACTTTATTATATTATTATAGCAATTCATGTACTGGAATGAGTTACATGTGTTAAAAGTACAAAAATACTCTTAAGAACGGGGGAAAAAAATTTGCAATGCGAATTATCAATGCTTTTACTGCATAAATAAAATCAGGTCAGTTTTAAACACATTCTCAAAATTATTATCTATACAATGATTATGAAAGTAAATTGTGCTCAAAAGCTTTATATACTCGTCTCTTTTTATATGCTTAAATATATCGTCAGCTAAAATGGATAAATTCCTAGCTAAACAAGAGATCTATAAATTTTTTTTATTTTAGTTCTCTTTAGTTTTAGAGTTTTGTCTTAATTAAATGTATGTACTTTTTTTTAATATGATTATAAAGTAGAAGCTTAGTTGTTAATTAAAATTTGACACCATTTAAAAGTGTAGGTTACTTTGATGATTTATAATTAAAAAAAATCCTTCTGGGCGATACAAATTTTTAAATGGTGAGAGGCGAGAATCTTGGCTTATAACAATATAAAAACAATGTTTAAAAATTTTATTTGTAAAAGGAATATTGTTTTTATGTAAAATTTTAAAACCATTAAAATAAAAACACAAAACTTATGTGTGTTTCTGTATTAAAGGCGATCAACTCGTCTGAAAAATTTATATTAAAATAACTCAAAAAACTGCTTTTGTGTTATTTGTGCTTTCTATATAAATTTTTCAGACGAGTTGAACGTTTGTAGTACAGAAAAAGCACATTAATAAACATAAAAAATATAATTTAGTTAAAAAAAATAATAATATCAATGTATGTCTGGGTTTTAAATTATTTTTATAATCAAAGCGTCAAACTCGATATCCTAGTGGTATAATAAAATAAAAAAAAATTATGAATGAAAATGTCTTATTTTCGGCTTTTTGTATCATTTTCAATTTAATTTCTTAACACTTTTAGAATGAAAAATTATTTACAAATATGTACGCGGACGTTTTCCAATAAAAGAAGAAAAATTAGAAGCTAGCAGAATGAAATGCACCATTTTCTGGACCGCCACATCCTTCATCAGCATTCTTCGCATCTATCTACCTTTTGTTATGTGCGTCGTAAATATCACCTAAATTCCACTCTTAATATTAAATTAGTGAGACGAAGTCTACACACAACTTAAAGCATTTCTTTGCCGTTCTCTTTGTAACTCGTTTAGTATATTTGTTTTTGTAAATAATTTTTCTTTGTAAAAATTTTTAGAAATTAATTTAAAAATGAACCAAAAAGCCGAAAATAAGTCATTTCCATTTATTTATTAGATCTATGGTTCAAATCCTGATTGGGAAAAAATTAAAAATAAAAAAAATTATTTAAAAACACATATCAATTAGTGAATCTAAACTTTTATACACATTTTGTTCGATGTTATTGTTGTCTTTTATCCTTTCTACGGTCATTTGTATTAAATCTATTTAATTTATCTTCCGTTAAAAAATGAATGTGTTATAAATTATATCACTACCAAAAAAAGTTATTTCGACACAAGCATTGTGGGAACAATCAACATATTAAGAACTTCCATTGACATCTCGTTAAAGTGGTAGATACCAGCAGCATCCTGGTAATCGTAAACTTTGGAGCAGATTTGTATAGGCCTTTTAGTACTTTATTATCGAAATATTAAGTCCGGCTTATAAAAGAAAGTTTTTCCGCTGTGGTTCATAAATAACAAACTTTAGAAGACTTCTTTCACACTTGAAAATTTAGGTTTACAATAAACTTTAAGAAATGTATGTTTTCTGGAAGCTGATAACGCATTTCTTTTAGCAACTTTTTAAATACAGAAACAACTTTCGTTGAAAATCAAAACAGCCTTCTTCAAATCAGTTTAAAATTCTGTACGAAAATCAATGTTTTCCCTCTTTAAAAATTAATTTTGTAAATGTATCCTCGCTTTTAATTTTTTATGAACTCATCGCTACTACCTTTTTGTTGTCTATTCCATTTCTAAATAAATTTTTACAATTTTAATTTTTGTATCTCACTACCTTTTGCTTTAAGCGACTAAACCATTTGACATTCAAATCAATAATTTATATACAGGCAAATATTGCACTCACCTCAGTAAACAACAAAGCTAATCTAAATAAAAATAATAATAAAATTAAATTTGAAAACCGCAAGTGACAAAATTTTCAAGAAAGTTAATTCCGCTTTGAAATTTAAAAGTGGTTTCATTCCGAAGAAATTTTTCGTTTTTCGTTTTCTGAAGAACTAATTTACGGAATTGAAACTACTTTTGATCGGAATTGAGTTCTGTGATATGCCTGATATATTTGTATATACAAGGCAGATAAAAAATTACGTACAAATATACGAGTCAAAGCGTTTACATAAATTTTTAGTCAACTTTAAGCTTAAAAAATAAAGCTGGCCGTTTTTTTTTATATTTTTTTACATGCAATGTCATCGTAGAGAAAATCATAAAAAATAGCCAAAAATGTCGCCAAGTATGTTGCCTCTCGCGATTTCAAAACTCGTATCGCCACAAAGATTTTTTATCGTCACGTTTAGCGAGAAATTGCCATAACTGACAACACTGAGAAAGACTTAATTCTTAGCGAGTTAAACTACGAAATGGAAATTTTTTCGTTTGCGCTCTTTTTCATTAAATTTGTATTTACTTTAGCAGTGCCCATGTACGAAGATATAAACATTTTTAAAAGTTAAGGCCCTTAAAAAAAATCGTTTAGAAACATTTTCTTTGATTTTTAAAATTGGGGCCGAAAAAAAGATACAATAAAACTTTTACTTTTTACTGTTCAAAAACTAGTAGATCATCTTAAAAATGCTTTTGTAAAAAAGGTATTTATTGCAAAAAAAAAAAAAAAAAGAAAAAAATCTAAACAATACAAAAATAAAAACTTGAGCTTTCCTTTTTTAAACAACTAGTGAGGAGCCATTTTTGTAGCAAATGTGTTATCAGATGGTTGGACTCGCTGGCATGCTCGCGTTTAGCACCGTCTTCGTTCTTTAACCAACGAACCTGGGTCCTCAAGACAGCTAGGAAAAAGAATATTTGTAAAATTTTATAAAAGAATCCCCAAAGCAATATCTGTCTACTCCCTGCTAATAATTTGTTTTATGTTTATGTTCATTTTTTATATGCAACTCTTTCCCCTTCAGTAATTAGATTTTAGTAATTCTTTTTCCAAATACTTTTTTTTATTGGTTCGAGTGATTACACAAAAAATTATTTTTTTTAATAATGAGTTCCTATATTTCTGTCAATTACAATTAATTTATTATTATAGATTTTGAAATTTATTTAATTAAGATAAACTTCTTTATATTTTCCAGTTTTGGGAACGTAAAATTCTCCTTTATTGGGTATGAATAAAAGTTTTTACAAGAAGCACAGCATCGAAGCATAAAGCGTATATATCAATGGTTCGGTTCCTTAAGTCTTAAACTTTTAAAGGAAATAAGTTTTTTATTTTTTTCTTTTTCTTCAATATTTTTTCTATTTCCGTCTTTATGCTTTTCTTTTAAGAAATTTTAAAAATAAAGAAAATATTTTTTAACTTGGAAAATAAATGTAATTGTAAAGATGTTCATTAGTAGCGCATAATAATAAAATATTAACAACATAAATTTCGCATTTTTACTATTTGTATTAGTGGTGTGAGTAAATATGTCTATGCCTGCAATTTAACTATTTAAAAACGATATGGAAAAACCAGTGGTGGCAATTTGAGCACAAAATAAATGGCGAAAAAGTCTAAGTAGTTTATTTTTTCGATTTTAGGCATAGTATTTTGTCTATAATAAAATAAATATTAATAATAATAAAAATAAGAATAAATAAATATAAAATTCTTAATGTTTTTAAATATTGAAGCGAAAATGAACTTTCTTCATCACTCCACTGTCCACGCGTATAGAGTTTAATACCTGTTGTTTGCTTTAAGCATGAATTCTATTAGCGAATGAGAAAAATTTTTTTTACAAGTAAAGCCGACAACCCAAAGAATTCTACTTTTGCAATCTAAAGGCTCAAACTCAGCACTGCCGATTGCTCTGCAGACTCATTTAAGTGCTGTTCTCTGACGTGGATGTTAATAGTGTCTGGTAACAATTTGTTGTGAACGCATCAATAAAATCATTGTTAAGAGAAATATTTTCAAATAATCATTTATATAAAAATTTCATAGCTTTTTCTATATCTAAATAATCTCCTCAGTTTGCGAAAATTATGAAACAACTCTAACTACTTCTTACTCATTTTTCAGTAAATCGTACCATTGCTGCTTTTTCCGGCTTTTTAAAAATTTCTTTACCTCTTTACCTCCAACTATTGGTATCATTTTTTTAACATACGACTTTCTTTTTATTAAAATTAAATATCTGAAAATTTGATTATGAAAATTTAAGTGCTATTTATTTCACCTTCACTAATTTAAATAATAAAATGTGCCAGTAATTTGTTTTCATTCAAAGCCTGCAGTAAAAATATGATTTGTATGTTCACATTTATTTTCGAATTGTAAAGTTGATGTTGTTTGTAATTCTTTTGTAATTAAAAAATATTAAAATGCTTTAAATGTAGCCGTTGAGTTATTTACTTATGCTTGTTATTCTTTATTTTTGTTTGTTCTGGTTTTAATTTCCCAACGGAGGAGATTTTATTAAACAATAAAAACTTTAAATTGCACAACAACAACAAAATATATTTTCTGTTAATTGCGAAAAATTCAGTTTTAACAATTCCAGACAGTAGTTAACACTTTAAAGCAAACATTAACGAACAATGAATTAATAATTGCTTTAAATTTAAACATGTGTTTGTTGGGTGTGTAATGGATATATACAATGTATACAGTGTTTCCAATTTTTTTTTTGAGATTTCTTGCCAAATTGCTTGTCAAAAATCGCCAATATATAAAAATAAATTAAAACGAATTTAAATTTAATGATTTAATTTTTACAAATTTTTTAGAAAATTTTTAGAAAATTTATTTACAAATGTATGCAGACGTTTTTCAAAGAAAACAAGAAAAATTAGACCTAGCATTTACTCCACGGTTAAGTTTCTGAAAAAATGAAAAATTAAAATAAAAGCAAGGCACAGAATAACTTCTTTCACACCTTACTCATAAAGGTCAATATGATACTGGAATAGCACCTATAATGTTGTGAGCAAAAAAGTATGAATGACTAATAAGAAAAATTGCATTTCGTGGCCGAAGTTTGGTATAAATATACAAACGAGTTAAACAGAGAATAACAAAGAAGTGCTTTATGTAGTGTGTGAACTTCGTCTAATCAAATTAATATAAAGATTATTAGGTTAGATAGATAATGTTTACAACGTATATAACATAAAGTAGATAGATGCGAAGAATGCTGATGAAGAATGTAGTGATCCAGAAAATGCTACATTTAATTCTGCTAGCTTCTAATTTTTCTTCTTTTTTTGGAAAACGTCCACGTACATATTTGTAAATAAATTTTCTAAAATTTTTTTTTTGAAATTTTAATTCATTTTTAATATCCACGCTTTAAATCCTGATTAGAGGAAAAAATTAAAAAATAAATTAAAACTTTTATACACATTTTGATTAGTGTTATTGTTGTCTTTTGTATCCTTATTCTTTTGTAGCCTTTCAACATATGTTATTTATATTCATGTATGATATTATTACCAGTACAAAATTTAGAAGAAATCATTACAGAATCATTTCGATACAAGCATTACTCGTGGGAACCATCTACATATTAAGAAGTGACGAGAAGTTTTTTAAAATGTTAAGTACCAGCATGACCGCAATCTGAGGACAACAATAAATCCGGACCGACGCTCCGCCTCTCAACATGCGTACATTAAGGGCAGATCCGTTGAGGCGGCACTAAATACGCTTATGGGGCTTATAGAAAAATCCCTAGAGCATAAGAAATATGTATTGGTGGCCTTTCTGGATATAGAGGGAGCTTTCAACAAAGTGAAACTAGAGGCTATTGCGACGTCCCTGGGGAGTTTGAACGTAATTCAGTCGATAATCAGTTTTGTATAGAATCTTTTGACCAACAGGGTCTTTACTTCCAGTATGGGGCAAGCTACGATAGAGTAGCTAAGCGGGGTACATCACAAGAGGGGTTTTATCACCCTTTCTCTGGAACCTCGCCATAAACACATTGCTGACAGAAATTGGTTCAGGACTATGCATATGCGGATATCGTTGCGGTAGCTGTTTCAGAAAAGTATCCTGATACTCTTTCTTTATGTCTGCAATCGGCAGGCTGTATTGGTAGGTGGTGTACTAAGAGCGGGCTTAGCGCGAATGCTCGGAAAACGGAACTTGTGCTCTTTACGGGAAGACACAAGATGCCCACCTTTCAGCTACCACTTCTAAATGGGGTGGAGCTTCAGGTTTCTGACAGAGCGAAATACCTAGGTATCATCCTGGACTCCAAACTATCATGGAACTTCAATATCCGCTTTCGGGCGGAAAGGGCCTTAGTGGCTTTTTATGTGTGTAGAAAGGCTGTAGGCAGAAAGTAGGGTATCAACCCCGGCACGGAGTATTGGCTCTTCAACACAGTAATTAAACCAATACTAATGTATGGGGTTCTCGTCTGGTGGCCCGCACTGGGAAGGCCCTTTTCACTATGCTGCATTGGCTGCCGGCCGATCTCATGGCCAAACACCTGGCTATGAACTCGGCAGTTAGGCTGAATGCAGCTGGGACATGGGGGCCGAGGGACTATGGCCATACGGCCATCTTTCTGAAATTGAAAGTGCAAAAAGGTATGCTTTGGTTAACTTGTCGGAACCATATCATGGAAATTTTGTTGTCAGCTATAGTATGTCAATTGATAGCCCTTTTCACGATAGTCAATTATATAAAAGGTTAAAAAACAAATGGAGTACAATTGACCAACCCGAGACCAACTTCATTGAGCTACGTACAGCTTGAACGTTTAACGAAAAACAGATGAAGAAGCTGTAAAAGAATTTTGTTTTTCACAGGGGTTTTATAAATAAAATATTGGTTTTAAGCATCTACCGCTTGGTCAGCTCTAAGAAAAATCCTATAATCATTGAGAAACCTTAAAGACACTGATAGCTTTAACAATATAAAATACAAAGACCACTGTCGTATTTGTTGGATGATAATTGCGCTGAGAAAAATACAAGACAATTTGTGGACGAGCTGGTTTTATAAATATTTATCATTAACGAGCTATCACTTCAACACAGAACAAAATTGCAGATGAAAATTGAAGTTTCAAAAGGTTGCATAAAAAAATTAATACTTATATCAAGCATGAAGAAGTCATAGTGGACTTGTAAGTAGCTACACACTGCTTACGGTTCTTCCAGATCATGAGTATTTCTTTAGATTTTATTGAATAAAATCATGGAAAAATTGAGTAAAGGTACCGACTATTCAGCTGCCTAAAATGTCGCTCATTGTACCAGACTAGTAGCGATAAAACTGGTAAACAAAACCAGTAAAGGAAAAATGATTCTCGTATTAACAAATCAACCCTTGTATCTTATGATTAAATGATTCGTTACATTAGTAATAATTTTTTATATCGACATTTTAAAAATTAAAAAACTGAAATAGTTTCTTATGGTTTAATGCAGTGTCTCGTGAAAACAAAAAAAAAATTCATGGCTTTATTGAAATTAAGTTAATTTCAAACCGAATCCTTCTAATTAAAAAATATTTATCCAGCATTTGTTCTACGAGCATAAAAATATGATTTGCGGCTGGATATGTTCAATGCGTATTTTGTTAATGAACCCTGGGTGAAGGTAGTGTGCGGATCACGTTCAGCTATGCCTTTGATTTTTTTTTTTTACACAAATACAGCCAAGTTATTTTTATTTAAAATATTTCTGGTGTAAGATGATTTAATCATTTAAAATTATTACTTTAACTATTTGATCATATTTTGCATGTGAACAACTATTTGCATAAAGTTTTTACTAGTGCATCTTTTAAGCCACCTACCAAATCAGAAACATGGCTGCTGTAAAATACAAATTTTAATTTTAATACTTTTAACAACCTGTTATGAGAGAGATCATATTTCATTAATTCTTTTTCATAAACATTTCTGTAAATAAAAACAAGCAATATTTACTTGACCTCTTGAAAACAAAAAACGTAGAAATTAAAAAACTAAACAAACAAGAAAATCCGAATAAATAAATGAAAGAAAATAAATATAAAAATGTTAACCAACAGTCACATGTTTGATTGCAAATATATATATAACGTTGCAATAGTTGTTGTTTTTTTAATCTGCAGTTGTGTTAGTTTCCAAAAAAAATATATAATCTCAGTTACAAACCGCCAACTGCTGCCTGATGGCTTGGTTAAAGTTTTTGGTCGCCAGGTCAGACATTCAGTGTGTCGCTTTCCTGATCCGTTGGTTTCTCGCAACAATAATATTTGGTAGTGTTACTAGTTGCTTAACAAAGCGAATAAATCCACATGCAATGGCAAATGTTGTATCCTTTTAGCAACACTCACACATATTCATAACTTATATTTTAATCCTTGTTGCACCCTCGCTCACACGTTTAAGTAATACTTACTTGCAAGGACATAAGCTCATACAAATACTTTCCCTAACTAACGGCGTCGCACATAAGTCTTGTGCATACGAGTATGTAAAAGAACTTTTTTCAAGCAAAATAACATGCAAATTGTAATACAAAATACATATTCATGTTGTTACCCGATTGCTGTTTGGTACCACAGTCATGGTTGAATTAAAAGCATTTAACATAAATGTCTACAGGGTGATTGTTTCTCAGATTATAGTTCACATAGATTAAAATTATGGAAAGAAAACTATCAAATATAAATTTTCTATTGCAATTTTACTCTATTGAGTTTACCATCACTGTTACAAAAGAAGCTGTCACATTATAATCTATTTCACCATAACTTGAGATGGATTTATCGGATAAGTTTTTTTTATCACATTTTCTAAATTAATCAGAAATTACTGGAATTATTTTTTATGACAATTGTTGTCGAGACGTATATTAACTGGATTTTAACCCTTCACCGCAGGTGGACAAGTATATATATAAGTATTTCATTTGGTTTGCAATTTGTACATTATCCATTTTCGACCACATAAAGTATATATATTTTAAGTTCGTATGCATAGCGAAGTCGGTTAAGTGATGTCCGTCCGTGTTCGTGTTCTATTGAAATCTACTTTCCTAAGGCACTAGATGTGCTAGAGAAAATTTAAATACGTTGATCGATCAGATATGGCTTCGAAAATGTTGCCAAACAAAAACAAAACAGATTATAAAAGAAAACTTTTAAAAACTAGAAAATATAAAATAGAAATTCAAAAAAATCTTAAAATGTAGATGAAATAAGAAACCATCATCTTTCGCAGAAGTGTTTAACCAAATGTTTTTTACACTTTTTAATAATTTTAAATAATAGTTAAATGCAATAATAGGTCTGTTTCTTTATTTTTGGGTAAAGATAGTGAAAATGAGAGCAAGCACAATTTTCGTTCATAAAGGGACTAAATTGAAAAAAAGTACGGGAATACAAAATTTAAATTTTAAACATAAAATAAAAAATAAAATGTATTTTGACTGTTTCAAAAAACCAAGTAAGAGTGCATTATTCGGCTATGTTGAATCTTATGTAACCTTCACCATTAATGTAAATCTAGTTTAGTGAAGTAACTCCAAGCAAAAAAATTAATTTTGGGGTGACAGAGAATTAAAAAGAAGAATAAACAAATAAGTTTTATATACAATTTTGCATAAAAATGTCATTGACTCTAAATGGGTTATGCATTTTTAGATAATTTTATTATTTTCTTAAAAATGTTTTCAAAAAATATGAGCTAGATCGAATTTTTTCACTTACTGTATTTTTTTCTAATTTTCTAATTCTCTTTTGCGCCATATATTTGTTCTTCCGATTGGAGTTACTTCATTGTTCCAAATGATATGGAACAGGCGTGATGTTTTTCCCGCTGCTTCGAACGACTTGCACCGATTTTGGTGATTTTCAATAGCAAATCTTTCGAAACTATGTCTAATCGATTGGCGTATTTAAAATTTTCTAGCTGATCTAGTGCCTAGCGAAACTTGTTTTTAACACTAACACGAATGGACAGACGGGCATCGACTTTTCGGTGAATATTAACTTAGAATATATATACTTTACGGTGTCGGCAATCAGCAAAAAAGCAATAAAGGAACAGTCATTACGGATTTGTTGTTCTCCAGAAACCTATAAAGCCATAAAAACCACAAAAAATAGCCAAACAAATGTTTGGTTGTAGGCGTTTATCAGCTCGCAAAGAAGTATATAGATATAAAATTTTCTGCAAATTTTGAGGATAACTTTCAATGTCTCGATATGAAAAATAGTTACCTATGTTTGTTCGCATATATAGATACAATTTTATATAAATTGTTTGTAAGTCCGTTTCTCTTTTGGGATTCAAAAATATCAAACAAGAGCGATTCTTCTACATCGGACTTTTGTTCAATTAATTCAATAATGTTGTCATGATTACTAGAAACACTTAAACTCTCCACTAAATCTGCAACAACAGTTTGAACGTCTCCATTTGCCGTTATAATTTGTCTTTCATATAAATATAACTATTTTACACATTTTTAATAATATTCATCACTTGTTTTTTTTTTTTTTTTTTTGTGATCCCAAAGTAGAATAAAGAAACAGACCTAATATTTTTAATAAGCAAACGCAGTTTTAAGAATTTTTTATTTACCACTTTTGTCTATATTGAATTAAATATTTAGGCAGAAATAGCCTTAAACTACTATACACATGTGTTGTACAAAGACGTAGAAAAAGCATTCATGATAAAATGGGTACTCTTGATCGTAAAAAAATCAATTTTTTTTGTTTGTTTGTTAGGTTTTAAGCATAATTATTTGAAATTATAAAAAAGATGGTGTTTTGTATTCCATTATAAAAATGTCGTTTTTACTTGACATAAAAACTACCGCAGCAACTATCGAAATATAAAAAAAAAAAAACAAACAAGATATAGCTGATTGTTTTTTTTGTGTGTTCTTGGTATTCAAATGAATTGGTGAGTATTGATGAATTTTAAATATTATCTAATATAAATTTAAATTTTTTTTTTAATTATTTTCTATTTTCTTAAGCTTTGGGTCCTTATATTTTTTAATAATATTTTATTTAAATATTTCGGTACTTTCTGCGTACCTTCTTATATAAAAAACAGATAATTACACAAATTTTTAACAAAAATAACAACTTAAATTTTTTTTCAAATTGCATTTTAAATTCCAACATATCGGAGCCTAATCGTATAATAAAAAGAATGTGTTTTTAATAAAGAAATGTCCAAAGATTTTTTCTACGTGAACAATTTGAGTTAGTATCGTGATTTGTAAACTTTTCTCACGAAAAATTCGATGAAGATGAAAATGGTAAGTTATTTAAATCATGAATGTAGAACTTTTATGTAACACTGCAAATATATTTTGCAATGTCTAAATCACAAAGAAACAAAAATGTAATTAACATCATGCTTCAGATTTAAATAGGAACCAATTTAGTATAGGCAGCTTTGTAAGCAAATTAAAATGTTTTCCTATCACTTTCACAATAAAATGAACTGCCTACATTGATCACCTTGTATAACTGTTAACTGCAGAAAACCTTTTTACTAAGTTGTGGCCGTAGTATTATAGTAATGTAATTCCTGCCTTAGTGAAGCTAAGATCAGATATGTCGAATATTTGAGCAAAAAATACGTTATCACTAAATTGTGTTAAAAATTTAAATGTTAAGATATCACATTTATATTATTAATATCGTCATGGGTAATAGCTTAAGATTTTAAGATTAAATAAACTTTTGTAAAAATATTGGTTACACTTTCTTGGTCAAATATTTTACATATCTGGCTTTAACTTGACTATTTTTGTTTTTTTTTTTTTTCTTTATTTATTTAAATTTTCCTTTTATGTATTAAAATTTAGTTTAATGAAACTTTATTCTTGAGTATATCTTTTTATGCTAAAATTTTATTCTCTATTATTTGCTTTTGATTCGAATATCAGAAACAAGCAGTCATATTTTAAAATGTGGAATAAATTTTGAATATATAATTTTATTTATTTTTTATGATTTGCTGATTAGCGTTTGGAGTTGTGTGCCAACTAAATTATATCGTCAAGGTGTTTTATAAAAAAATATGTAAATATAAATAAAAGCTTAATAACAAGTGAACTTAATACACTGTTTTGCTCCTTTTATCACAATTTTTTGCTGGTTTCATATGTAAACGTTATAAAGTTGCACCTACTTCTTTCTAACCATGAAATAAAAAAAATTACTGTGATTAGGAAAATATATATTGGTAAGTCCGTATTTACACTATGCAATTTTTTGAGGCATTGTTTCCTCAATTTTCTATTTAAGTTACAGGGTTATGCGATATCTAAAAGTAAACACTAGCAACAGTAACATCCCCTCAAAATTCAAGCAATACCATATTGCTTATTCCTCCTGCTTCACAAACAAACAAAAATTTCATGCTAGTTTCATGAAAAATTGCATAGTGTAAATGCGGTATAAGAAAGAGTAGTGCTTCTTCCATGATTCTATTTGAGAACAGTAAGATTACATCATGATTATTCTTAATTATAAAGTGTACGATTAAGTATATTGAAAACATTAAGAACTTTGGCGTCCACCTGCATGTAGAGAAAATTTCTATAGAAACTTTACGTTTGAATAACTTAAATCGTCGATCTCATCAGGATTGAAAACAACTTTGTTTACGCGAAATATTATTATAATATCGTGAAAGTCAATAAAATATAATAATATTTGAGAATTGAGCTGTGGTATACCGAAATTAACCGAGAAGTATTTAGAGAGATCTCGTGTTAATTATCACGTATAGTGCAATCCTAGGGACATCACGTTCGAACAGAAAGTGAGCTAGAAGACATCCGGCAGCATCATCCGTGTGGAAATAGTTATTCGTGTTAATTATAGATTTAAAATAAAAAAATAATAATAGAAAATAATGTATATATTCAATTGCGTCAATATAAAAATTTTTATTGGGAATTAACAGAAATTAATATTTTTGATTTAAAAATTTTGTACTCGAATTAAATACATTTGTTCATACATTTGTTCTTGACACCGATCTCGATTTATCTGTTTAGAACAGATTGCTTAGATTTTTCTTCTGAGTGTACAATTTTTAAATACAAATCGAGCAGAGAATATTTCCATTGCCAAGCATCACAATAATAAAATTTTTCAATGGGATTTGCATTTGCAAATTATTAAGCAAGTCACTTTTTCGTGAGCCCCTAATATACACTCATACATTCACATAAATACATTTGCAAAATTGTGTATTCGAAAGATTTCATGTCTTGTTTTATTTATTTATTTGTATTTTTTTTTTTTTTTTAAATAAACTACTTTGATATGAACTGGAAAGGAGAGGCAGTAACAAGAAATCTGAAAGTAACAAAACACTCAAACTACTACAGTTTTGAAACATTTAATCTCTGACAGCTCGTTGCTTTGTTTGGTTGAGTGTAAAATTCATGAGGTAACATAATCCATGATATAGATCTTGCATTTCATTACTCCTTTTTTGTTTATATGCATATGTGTATGTATGTTTGTATGTTTTTTGTTTTCTTTTAAAACTTTTATCTTTAAAGTAAATAGTAAACTATGCAAGTGAAATGGACTTTACAACTATTTTTGCATAAAATGTTTTTGTATGCTTAAATTACCATCTGTCTGTTGACCCCATCAAATGTTCTTTTTATCATTTCCTTCTTATTTTGTACAAAAAATATCATTTCAAATTTACAAAAACATTTATTTTATTTTATCTTCAGCTCTAACAACATGTTGGCTGATTTGTTGTTTATGTGTATGTGTGTTTTTTTTTTTGGATTGGATTTTTTTATCACATTTTTTTTTTTAACGAGTTTATGTTGCTTTTGGTGAAATGAATTTTATTTAAATTTAATTTTTTTTGGTAATAAATTTTTCCAACATATTTACTTCGATTGTTGCATTTTGTATTAAATTTACATATATTTTTATGTTCATTATTTTTCTCGTATTTGAAATGATGTGCTTGTTTATGTATGTATGTATGTGTGTGTGTGTTTGCATTTTTATCAATCTTTAGATTTTTTCATATATTTGTTGTTCGTCACACAGTTTTTCTGTTTGGCTCACTTGATGAAAATTGTCTGTTTATTGTATGAATTTTATACATATCGAATGTCATGTTTCACTGCATCAATGTTTGTGATATATTCATTGATTTTAAAATTTATTATATAATATATTACATTTTTGTTATTCGAAAAAAAAAAATAAAAAATAAAACAAAAAGAAATTTATGCATTATTTGTAATGCGTTTTATATTTACTGTTAAAATGAGAATTCACAAATATATTGTTCATCTGTTTACGTATTATGTATAAAGGTGTTCATTTTTTAATTATTCCCATATGTATTGCAATTTTAAAATATTTTATAACAATAAGAACAAGTAATAATAGATTTTTATATTGTCCAAACAAAAAACTCTGTCTCGAATTTGACGATTTCTTCTCTAATTTTAGATTTCAAGACTAAGAGGATTTTTGGTTTGTACTGATGGAAAAACCAAAAACGGAATTCACATTGTGTTATAAAAATAAATCACAAATTGTTAAAGAAAGCACCAACAATAGTTTTATACTCTTCTATTTTATATTGTTTTCCTGCTTGTTCTCTATCCAGTTCCATTCAAAACGCATTGAATAAAAAATAAATTTAACAAAATTATCTTTCCACTATTCTGAACTTTAAATTAAGGATGATTTTAATTTGGATTGTCTTAAGTTAAAGTAGATTGTTTCAAATAAAAATCTAATAAAAAATTAATTGGTTCATCCATCATGTTTATCCAAAAATAGCGATTTTGAGTTCATAATTAAAATAATTGGCCAGGTTTTTCTACGTTAAGGGAAATTTAATAATTATATTCAGATTTTTAATATCTCAATAATTAGTTTAAAATATTTTATTATTACTAGAATCTATTTATGTATTTGTTTGCAAAAAACAAAAAAAAAAAAAAAAAAAACGCATCAAAAATGGTATTATTTGTTTTTATATTTATTAGTCTATAAATACAACCCTTACAGAAAATTTACACACACATTGACTTTATGTTATTAATAATTTGAATTTTAAAATATGAAGTTAGAAAAACAACGATATTATGCGTAATTACTTTTACATTCCCCAAAAAAATTAAAAATATACGATTACGTGCCCTTTTCAATAACCAACTTAGAACTGGGTTTCTGTTTCCTTTCACTAAAATACTAAGTGATTGGCGCACAGTGGTCAATTTCGCGAGATTGGTATTTTTTTACGCAGTTTGTTTTGTTCATTAGGAGAGACTTTAGGCTTCAATTTGTGTGTTCAAACGTAAAAATCGACTGATAGGAACGTAAGTAATGTGGAGTTAAAAATGCATTTTAATTTTTTGTTGAGTTTCCATGTAAAAGTTGAATATTTTGATATTTTAAATAGGTATTTTTTTATAATTTCTTATTTTCTTCAATCGTATTTTTCAACCAATACTTATTTATTATTCCTAAACTTAATTTTGGTCAGAAAATGCCAACATTTGGCCACTGACATTTATTTAGTCTCAATATTCACAGGGGCCAAAGGTTGGTATTTTTGGAAGAAATCTAATTCTTGTGAGGATTAAGCTGAAAAATAACACTGAAATTCCCAACAATATCAATACCATTTGGATATATTATATACAGAACACAACATCGATAAAATTTTAATTAAACTTTTACTATTGATTTAAAGTGCACATATATTTTATTTAAATGGATTAATAAACATTTATACTTAAACTAAAAACAAATTATAATCTTTAAACTAGTATTAATTAAACAATATTAGTAAAAATTTCTTCCAAATAGCTTTGATTTTCATTTTGCAGTAGTTGTTTAGCTTCTTCATCTAACTCTAATGAGTTTGATTTCCATTTTTCTCGAATACTGGACATATACGGGTCTGATGTGCACAACAAAATATTAATAAGATCTTAATTGGTACAATATCTGGAAATTTTTCTTGTATTGTGCTCGCGAAAGAATCTGTAGTCTTTGTTCCTTTTTTCTTGCGCTTCATTTGAGAGATCTCCAATTGGAAGCATATTGTGCTGAATTATTTGTTCCCCATGGAACAAAATATTGTGAACTGTGGTTGGCATATGTCTCCAAGAATATTTTTGGTTATAAAGGGTTGCTGTCTCATTAGCATACTGACCAAATTTTTTTGCATCTATCTTTTTGCTACATGCTATAACTTCTAATATGATTTGGAATCGTCGTATTAAATCATAATCTACTCCAGTTATAGAAGCTGCAGTTTCTGAATCGGAAAAAAATCTCCTTGCTGTGTTTCCATCATTAGAATTACCTTCTCCTTGCTTTGGCTGGTCAATTATTAGGCCTATCTCACGGTATTTTTCTTGAATATCTTTTTTTTTTTTTGCTTTCTTTTTTCCAAATTTTCTTTGTTGTTTCTCACTGTTTCTCCGCGGCGGTAGACTGAACATTTTTAAAATGAAAATTCAAATCTAGGTACTTAGGCATTTTTTGTTGAAACTAAGTCCAGATTTACACAATGCAATTAAAGTTACAGCGTTATGCGTTATCTAAAAGTAAACATTAGCAACAGT
This sequence comes from Gymnosoma rotundatum, assembly GCA_916610165.2. Taxonomy (NCBI): domain Eukaryota; kingdom Metazoa; phylum Arthropoda; class Insecta; order Diptera; family Tachinidae; genus Gymnosoma; species Gymnosoma rotundatum. The sequence goes on from OU744336.1 coordinate 29,767,536, forward strand.
AACCTTCCCTTTAAAACTCAAGCAATACCATATTGCTTACTCCTTCTGCTTCACAAACAAGCAAAAATTTCATGCTAGTTTCATGAAAAATTGCATAGTGTAAATGCCGTATAACATGTACTTAAAAATTTTTAATTTATATGCCTGTTCAGGTAAAAGAAGTGACTTTTTTTCCACTTACATGAAATGCCAAATGAGTTTACGATAAAGTAAGGTTTATCTGTGTTTCGTTTTTACTAGCTTCCTGTGAATAAAATTTTGTAATATGACAATGATGCCACAGCAAAAACCGATTATTTTTGATAAATTATTATTGAACCTGGTGGCAACTTAAACAAATATTTTAATGTCCTTAAACCGGAGAAAATATAGCAATTACAAACTACTTACCCTATAGCTTATCGGGCACTTTAATCTTGTATTGCTAAATTGTGCAAAATTTCACTGCTACTAATAGTAGCACAAATTTACAAGTTTTTTGGCGGTAGTTTTAATTATGTTGATAACAGGAGCCTTAAAATTTCAAGAATTAAAATGATTTTTAGGAATAATTATTTTATATTAGTTCACTTTTCAGTGTGCTAATATCCCAAATATTTTAAATAAAATCAAATATTGATTATTAGTGGTAAAGCTAGTTCCTATGGCCATTTCGTTGATTGCTCAACTCAACTCATCAGGGAACCTTCTACCATATTTTAGATAAGCTAAAGCTGCCTATTATATTTAAAAATTTTTTAACCAACTGAGAAGTGGACAAAAAATTAATAAACACAAGCATCAAAGCTTAAACAAAATACCAATAATCAATAGTGACTTTATTTTTGCTTACACTTCTACATAAACGTGGTTGGAAATGTAAGCAAAAATAAAGTGTTTAAAGTGTATGTAAGCAAAAATAAAGTCACTATTGATTATTGGTATTTTGTTTAATCTAACTAACTAATAATATATATATATATATATAATAAATATATATATATCTATATATATATATATATATATATATATATATATATATATATATATATATAATAAACTAACTAATAATCAATATTTGATTTAATTTAAAATATTTGGGATATTAGCACACTGAAAAGTGAACTAATTCAAGAATTTAAATTTTCAAAACTTTTTAGTATTTGTTTTAAGTTCTGACTTGAGAACAGAACTTGTAAATTTTCAAAAGCAAATATGTCTACCTGTAAATTTAGTAGTCATAATTTTATGAAAACTTACAAGAAACTAAACAAATACTCAACAAAAATATATAGTTTCTTATCGTTTTTATTAAAGATATTATTCGCTTTCTTTTTAAACTTTTTATCCACGTTAAGGTTTAGAACGAAATAAAATTAATATAAATATTTGAAAAGGGTATTAACAAATTTTATTTGTTATTTTTAGTCTGTTCTAACATGACATGCTGCTACGATCACTTTACGAGTTCTTGAAAAATATCAAGAATCAGCATTTATCCTTACAACTTTTATTAACTCACATAAGCGCGTCTTTGCACTCTGTATACTTTTATGCTTAACATGAAATAAATAAAATGGAGTTTTATGTTTCAACATCTTTGTTAGCATTCACGTTAAAATATACATAGATGTTTTCTGTTTATTTAAAAAGGCCTTAAGTTTGAATATACATTGAGATGTATTTATAGACATGTCTCCACACATAAGAGACATCTGTGTATATTTAAAAGTTTATTTCACTTAAAATCAAAAAGTTTGTATGAGTTTATGTATATAATTAAAAAAGATTTCCAGTGAGACACAATTAAACAGCTAACATTGACATATGAGCTGGTTTTTTTTAAAAGTAGTATAAATCCACTTTTGCAAAAAACTAAGTTAACAGTAATATTAATGATAAGCTATAGAATCCTTTTCTCCATAGTTACAAATTAAATTTAAATCTTGACATAATAAAAATAAAAACAGTTTTGCTGCACAATTCTATCGCACCAATATTTCTTTTGAAAGTGGAAAAATTCCATGCCTAATAAGTTCAACTAAAACAACTTTAAATCATAAATATCACAAAATATTTTTTTAATTCATCAAGCACGGTTAAAGTTAAGAGGAAGAGTTCCATATTTCAAATAAAACAAGCAAACTTTCTTTAAAGCCGAACTTTTCTTTATTCTTCCAAATTTACAAACACAAATTTCTAATGTAAAAATTAGGTCTGTTCAATAAATTTTCGGCAGAAATTAGCAACGATAGAGTAAAATAAAAGTTTACAACATTACTATTCCAAATAAAAAAAAGGAATAAACGCATTTTTGGAAAAATAGCAAAGTAAAGCCGAACTGACCGTAATAACAAACAACCATAAAAATAAATATTTATCTAAAATAGAAAAAAGGGGTGTTCGATGCGTAAGCCATTTTGTATTAAAAAAGTTAGCATTTGCAAGAGCTTTGTCATCGATTGTGAGCACTTTTTATCGAATATTTTGCAAAATTGCCAAAATTTTTTTGTTTTTTTTTTTTGTAAAACTTTTAGTTTATTTTATTCTATTTCTTTTGTTTATTGTTTTATTATCCTGGCGTTTACTTATATATAGTTTTCTCAGATTTCTTCTAACTATTACACCAACGTTAGTTTCAATTCAAAATATTTTGTACTTAAACCGAAAACTATAAATATTATGCATGTTTTGTGCTGTGTGGTTGTAAAAAATTTTAGCTGTAGATATTCGGTTTTGAAATCGCTATACAAATTATGGCAAAAAAGCCACACCATTTTAATCTAACAATGATGTGATGTAAATATTTTCGTGGAGAGTGCTAATAAACACATCAAACATTTACATCTTATACTCTTTTTTACTGTTTCACTGCTTCTTTTGAGGTACTGAAGTAAAAACTTTCCAATAACAATTAGTAACAACTTTTTGTTATTGAACAGAACTATATTCCACTGTTAAATTTTGATTAAGTAAATTAAATTGGATATGTGTGAACACCAAAATTAATTACCCAATTAAAATTTGATTTGTCTAAATTAAAACGTATGTCTGAACAGGGTATAAAGAATAAAAAAGCAGAATGTTATACAGCTATTATTGCTATTACAAAATTGTTCAAATAGAACAAGAAGGACATATAAAGCTAAAGATTTAGAATGCTCTGCAATTACTTAATGCAAAATAATGTTAGAAGAAATAAAGGATCATGAAAAATTTCAGAAGAACAAAGTTCGATAACATAAATAACTTTCAAAGAATACTGTGATGAATTCAGCGATCGACAAAATGCGATCGAAATTTTTCTGTTTTCTTTGAAAATTAACACAATTTTTTATGGTAATTTACCTTAATCGAAAAAAATAAAAATAGTTACTAAATGTTTGCTGTGTTTTTGTATAAAACATTTTTTTTTTACTTTTTGATTTATTTATTCATTTGAGTTCTCATTAATTCAATTTGGCTTTTGATATATCCGCAAGCAAGTGATTTAAATTCGACCGCTGACCTGTTGCATGATTCAGTATCGTCAAAAAATATGTCACGTAGTGCTGATGGGATTTAAACTCATGACTAGTAATATTGGTTTCTTTCTACCTATTTTGCTTTTTTACTTTCATTGACTTATTACTCGGGTTAAAACCTTTACGACATCTTCCTACTCAAAAAACGTAAACATCTAGATTGGCGTTTTGGTATCATTGGCGATATAAAGATCGCACCGGGGCAATTACCGTTGAACATACAGTAAAGAACATATTGGAAGCGATTTGAATATGTAAATATTCCTTAAGGCATAAAGAAAACATATTTTTGTTTTGAAATCAATGTCGTTTTGAAGCTAAACTTTACGAAAATATTCAATACTGTTAGTTTATATTAATGTAAATGTAAAGATAAAGTTCAGTGAATACCCTCGTAGATGCGTGTCGAATTGTTTATGTGAATATTCATTTCCAAATGTTACAAGATTGCGTTTTTATATTTGTGGTAGAGTTTTTTTTATATTCATTTTTTATTCCTTTTTCTTAAGTGCTTTCATGTCAAGTATAGCTTTAAGATATTTATAAAGAAGAAAATAACTTTGAGATCTTTATAAGTTCTATAACGTAGTAGTAGTAGTCGAGGTTATATTTGTGGTTTTACTTGTATTATTGCAAAATAAACTTGTTAAGTCTTGCCCAAAGACATTGTAAAAGTTTAAGTTGTTGCATTTATAAAGTATGAAACTACATTTTTTTTAATAAATATGATTTTAATTTAACCATCACCCATGAAGCTTAACGACAAAAAGTTCTTTTACGACGTTTGTTGAAGAAGTTACACCCCAAATAATTCTTAAAGAAATACTTGACAACTATAATATAGTTATGTAAATTATGAAGAAAGAACAACTCATATGAAATTTGAAATGAATAGTGACTTAATTTATGTTCCACATCAAATGATTGTTAACACTGTTTTCATTAGAGTTCATAATGGCAAAGGAAGTGATGAATTTCTCATCTGAATAGAGAAAATCAAGAATTGTAAATCTGATGCCTTCGATAGGAAAGGGATTAATTCTGAAGTACTTTTGATGTCGGAAATGGGATGTAAGTGATCTAATGGATTTTCGGGCATCTAGTTATTCATCTAGTTAAGCTTTTTTTAACAACTCCATGGCTAAATTTTAATTGTATAATGTAAGAGAACTAAATTTAATCCTTTTTACCTACTCCGTTCAGTTATCACAATCTCGTATAAGGACTGGATATGAAGCTGAACATCAAATTTAGTGATACATCAAAGTAACTTCAAAAGTTATCTGACTAAGATGGAAAACGAAGAAGTTGAACTTAGAATAACTACCACATTTTTATCAATTATCAATAAGCGTTGAGCAATATTGTAGTAACAGTGATTTATTTACTTTCATCACAAAATCATTGATCACAACAATTACTGAGTTTACTAAGTATAAGAGCAAACACACAAGACGAAATTCCCTCCCTACACTTTTGGCCGACAAATCAGATTTTTTGTAAAACTAGTTTCGTGATGTAAATTGGATTTGGATCCACTTCTTTTTGTGTCTTCGTTGCGTACGCTACGTATTAACAACTGCAAGGTGTCCGCCTCGAAGATATACTACTTTGTTTTGCCGCTATTTTGTTAAACATCAAGGCCCAACTATAATGTGCATAAAATAACTTAAGCAAACTTAAACAACTGTGCAAATAAATTAAAATATATGTGGTAAACTAAATGTACATAAGATAACTTTTCGTCAAGTTGCGTTAAATGTCATTTCTTTGTGCTTTGTGTTACATTTGCAAAGAAAAATTGTAATTAAGACCTACAGTGTTAAATTTTTAGATTTTAATTAATAGAAAATGTAGAAAAAAAGAACATTTTTGTTTTTGGCCAATTTTTAAAAAATATAATAAATTAAAATTAAATTTGTATTTATACCAGTGTTGCCAGAAGTAGGGGAAAATCCCTACATGTAGGTATTTTTGACACTAAAATAGAAGTGTAGGGAAAATCGGATAGATTTTTTATATTCTCCAAAATGTATGGATTTTTCCATCATGTCGCATTATTTATGAAATAAATGCAAACATTATATTGGTAATATTTTTTTTCAAATCGATTAAAAAATTTTCTTTTCGTTAAAATCGCTTAAAAATATATCTTCAGAGTTGTTTGATTTTTAAGAAGTTGGCGACATTAACACGTACGTATGTTGAAAAAATTTACAATTAAGAAGAAGCATCGGTATTATTTGTTTACAAATTTTACCGCATTGAAACAAAAAACATTTCCAATCAGTAAGTCGCAAAATTGAATAAGTTTTATTGGAAATTGTGAAAATTTGCATTGGAGTCTTCGAAATAACGTTGAAAAAAAGGAAATACAAATGTGAATATTTTAATAGTGCACAGAATCCTAATCGTAATGTGCTTTGTTTATTGGAATGTCACCAGATTCTTCGGACAACGAAGGCAACCAAATCAAATATTGGAAGCAAAAGTTCCGGTCGGAGTGGCTGCAAATAACTAAATTTAAAGCATGGTTAACGGAAGTAAAAGATGGCCAATTTAATAAACATATATATTTTTAAATAACTAATGGTTTTCTTCTATTTTCATGACAAAAATGCGTAGGGATTTTTGTAGGGGAAATTTTTCCAACGTGTGGGGAAAAATCCGATTTTTTTTAGCATGTGTAGTTATTTTTTCGAGAAATCTACTGGCAACACTGATTTATACACATATATGTATACGATATAAGCGATGAACACCGTTGCATTTTTTAGTACGGTTGGCCACAAACTTAAAACAGAAAATAAGTTATTTTTTATGAAAATTTATCTTAGAACATGAACTAAAAAATGTAAATGTGTATGTTAATATTATTAAAAAGATAAAATATATTCTTTAAAGCCTTTTCCTTTAAAAATTTTGTGTATTTATGTAGAAATAATTTTTGGCAAAATTACGAATTAACACATAAATGTGACACTGTTGCAAATAAGTTACTAAATTTATGTAAGTACATTGTAGCCACCTAAATTTCTTTAATATAGTACCCAGGGCTGCCGTTTTTGGTTATTTCTAACCAAAAGTGGTTATTTTTTTCTTTAATGTGGAGATGTGAATATTTTTCTCATTTTGGTTATTTTTTCTCCAAAATAATAATACACATGTAAATATTTTTTATGTTACACTTTTTAAGCTTTTATATTCTTTAATTTTTCGAATTGCTACCAAGCCAACTGAAAATAAAACAGCTGTGACTAAAATCGCTAGTGCAGCCACCTGTTATGAATTCGCCTTTATTGCTACTCACTTGCTTATAATACTTTTCTTTTACAACACTGTCAACAGCTTTTAATTTTACTAAATGTTCGCAGCAATGGATAGGTAATAATTTTTTGAAGCAGGATTTGCTTTAAAAAACAAATTATTTATTAACTAACGTGTGGATATTTTTAAATCTAGATACTTGTTGAAAAAATCTACGGTCGGGTCACAAGAAATCGAAAATGTGCTTTCGGAAAGTGATGATGAAATAAGGTAAAAAGTAAACACATTTAATATATGTATTTGAAATTTACACTAAGAAATTATAATTTCAACATAGTGCAACTATAAACAGTCCTAGAAGAAAGTTTCGAGCTGCCTGGTTAGAAGAATTTTCTTGGCTACAAAACAGAGATGGATGCGGGTACTGTATTGTATGTGAAAAAAAGCTGTGCAACCACGTGAGTTATTTAAGGAAACATGCTTCAGTACGCAGCCATATACAAAAAATAGATGCAAAGAAATATCAGATAAAGATCAATTCATTTATGAGTGTCGAAAATGAAAATTTAGTTGAACAAGTGTATCACGCGGAACTTACACTTGTTATGTTTCTTATCTGCCACAATTTACCATTTTTATTGATGGATTTTTTACCTAAACTGCTCGTAGAATGCTGTCCTGACTCCAAAATAGCTAAAAACATAAAATGCTGTAGAACTAAGGCAACTCATTTAGCAGAAATATTGGGGAATAAAGCAAAAACTGAAATAATTTCGAAATTGCAAACAACAAAATTTTCCTTGATTGTAGATGAAACTACAGATATTTCGACAAAGAAGTCGCTTGTCTTAGTAGTTCGGTATATGGACCAGTTATCCCAAAAGGTTTGTGATCGTTTTTTAAGTCTTGTAGAGGTAGTAAGTTCTGATGCCAAATCTCTATACGACACAATAAAAGATTTCCTTAAAACCCACAACATTCCATTCGAAAACATTATTGGGTTAGCCACTGATGGCGCCAACGTTATGGCTGGAGAAATAAGCGGGGTGCAAGCGAGATTTAAAAATGAAATTGAAATATTCTACATTAAATGCACTTGTCATTCACTCCATTTATGTTCAGCTTATGCTTGTAAAAAACTCCCCATGAAAATTGAAATTCTGTGTCGAAACATTTATAACTTTTTTGCCCATAGTCCAAAGCGAATTAATGAATTTAAAGAATTCCAAGATTATTGCATTGTAAAAACTCATAAAATATTAGGAATTTCTTTAACCCGGTGGCTGTCATTAGAAAATGTAATAAATCGTATAATTGAACAGTGGGCCGCTTTGCAGTTATATTTTATATCAACATTCTTAGAGGTAAACGGCATAAAAGCTTGTGGATTGGGAGAACTAATGGGTGAACCAAGTTTGAAAACATACTTTTTATTTCTTTCGTATATTATAAATATAATTAATGATTTAAATAAGGAATTCCAGTCAGAACAAGTGCGCCTTCCATACGTTTATATTCAACTTGAATCAAATTTTAAATTAATTTTGAGCAATTTTACTAAAATTGAATTCGTTAAAAGTTTAAATTCATTAGAAAATTTAAATTTGTTAGACGAAAATAATTATCTAAGCGTGGAAAACATCTTTATCGGGCGAAAAGCTGAACTATGGATGGAACAAAATAAGTTCTCAAACCTGGAAAAATATGAAATTAAAAAAAATATACAATCTTTTTATTTAGAACTACTAAAAGAAATTTCAAAACGTTTTGATTTTTCACGAAAAGACTTAAAAAATCTTGATATTATAACACCACCTCAAGTCTTAAGTAATTATGAAATAAAAATTGAGCCGTTATTGTCGTCTTTCCCAAATTTAACGGATAATAATGAGGACAAAATATTACATCAATGGAGACTACTAAAGTTTTCAAACATTGCTGTAAAGAGCGATATGGATATTGTTGAATTTTGGAATAAAATATCAATTTACAGAAATGGAGTCAATGAAAAATGTTTCGCGGAGCTTGTCAATTTCGTGCAAAAATTACTAAGTTTGACGCATAGTTCAGCTGCAGCCGAAAGGATGTTTTCCCAACTGAGTTTGATAAAAACTAAATTTCGCAACAGTCTTGATTTTAAAACTATTAATAGCATAATGCAGTCAAAAGAACTATGTAAAAACGAAAATATATCACACTATGTATGGTCTGCTAAAAAGTCTTCATTTTAAAATGAAATTAATTTTAATTACGCACTTCTATGATCTCAAAATTTAATATATTTTTTTATACTTTACTACGAAGTACAAATTTTGTTTACTTTAAATTAAAAACATGCATAAGCGCTAACAAACACATATACGCATATGTTAACATATTTATTTCTTTTGCTTGTTTTTATTATTATTAAAAGTGAAATTTCACTTCAAAATGCAATGAACTTTTAATAAGTAAATCTATGATCTCAAACTATTATACTGTGAACTGCAAGTTTTTTTTTTTTTACTTTATATTAAACAAACTGTTATTTTTTTAAACATACGTGTACAATCGTTACTTATTACATACATACATATGTAGGTAAAAGAATTTTATTTTTGTTATTATTATTATTAACTGAATTCAAATCACATAAGTTACATTATAAATATGTATCCATTTTAAATGTTATTTAATAAAAATACTACATATTGAAATTTGGTTATTTTTTTTCTCATTTGGTAACTTTTAAAGCAAATTTTGGTTGTAAAAATTTTTTGGTTGTGGCAGCACTGATAGTACCTAATCATTTGACAAGCTTTTCGTTGGATTTTTGACATAAGCTAAAGCTACCTTACTGACATCCCTAAATTAGTGAGTAAGACGCAAAGCAATGTGATTAATAGCTTTTACGCTGGAATGTCATCCCTAACTAAGAGCGTCAACTTTGTGTCTTTAACAGTATTCTTAACTCATTTTATTTTATAAAACCCGCTGTATAAGAATAAAGAAGAGATAAAATCGCTAGATTGCCTTGAAGATATCTAAATTGTCATTACTTTTCAATCATAACAAAACAAAACAAACCAACAAACAGCCAACTGCACTTCCTAAAGCACTGTCAAAATTGGATTTTCCAATTGCTAAGCATTGACGCCGTGCTATTTAGGGATGCTTCATACATTTTGTATGTACATGAGAAATTTTGACAGATATCTTGTGCTTCACGCGCTAATTTAGGGATGGCAGTTATGCGCATTATAGTTGGGCCTTTAGCCTGGACAGTTCATATTTGGCAGTCGTGAAGTATACACGTGTTTTAATAGTTAAAAATTTTTATCAACATTAATCACCGTGAATGATTTTGAAGAAAATTAAAAAGGGTATTTATTTTTATTTATTTAATTTACTTATCCGATATTGTATTCCATATAAAATTGTAGACACTAAATATAAGGTATTCTCTTTTAACTTAAAGAACAAGTTCAAATACTTTTTCCTTTTTTGCGAAATAATATAATACGTAATTTGTAAGCGAGTAACAATAACTGGCAATCACAAAAGTAAGTCATTATATGGCAAGTACTTTTTAAGGTTATGTCTATTTTTTGCAGGGGTATTGTAAAATTTTAGGTAATAATAAAATTTGGTACAAAGCAATTTAAATATACGAGAGAACAGTGAAAAAGTACTCTGGTTTGTGTGTGGACTTGGTTTTGAGAAGAATGCTGATAAAGGATGTAGCGATCTAGCGATTTATATTGTTTCCATTGGAAAACGCCCGCATACATTTATAAAATAATTTTTTCTGTCTAAAAAAGGTTTTTAGAAATTAAAAAATGAACTTCGGCCAAAGTGAATTTCAATTTATTTAGTATTTTATAACAATCTTTAAGCCACATGACATTTAATACCCTAAATAAACTTTAATTAAAAGATGTTCAATAATTAACAATACATAATACATAATTGTTATGCAAAAATATTAATGGAAATTAAATTATTTGACTTTGTTTTGATTAACGATCATTTTCTTTTCCTCTGTAGTCTATCAAATTGCACAAACATTAGTTGTTTTTTTGGTAATTTGTTAAAATATAAGATATCATATTTACACACACAAATATTTATTAACACATGCAGTTATTTATAGATATTGAAGAGAAATAATTAGGCAAAGAAAGAATAAACAAAAATAACAATCTCTACAATTTGTCAACCATATTGACCGCATTAATTTAATTTTTGAATTATATACATCCTTTAGAGTTTACTCCCACAATAATACACAGATATTGAAACTGCAGTGCTACTTTGCTTATTTGCTGGTCAAAACAATAAAATGCTTCATCAATTGTTCTTGTATTTGTTTGTTCATTTATTTCTATACCAACAAATATGGATTAAATATATGTGTGTTCTTATATACATTTCTACACTGAGAAAATAAATTAACTAAATAAAATATATAGGTAAACAAATCTGGATACACTCTTTAATTTTATTTTTTGGGCAAAATTAAATTTAATTAGTTTTTAATTATCCCTTAACTTCATAAGGAGATGAAAAAATTTCCACCTTATTAAAAAGAAATAGCAAAAAAGAATTTCATTTCTCTTAAACCTTTAATTTTTTTTCAACTTTTTGATTTCATTTTTCAAATTCAGTCAGTTTAACAACCCTCCAGGAATCTGAATTTAACAAAGTCTTCGCTAATCGAATTCAAGGAAATTCCAAACATATATGGGACCTTATCGATATTAACAAAGTCTGATTTTAAAGAAATTGAAATATAGATATATCATACATATTGTTACGAAAATAAGATCTCGCAACTCCTGTTGTTGTTATCCGTATGAGCGTGGTGAAGTTAATTCAACTAATGTTGTGTATAAAAGAATACCACAATTAGCCATCGAAAGCTGAGCAACATCGATGGGTGCGTGCTGTAAAACAAAAGATCGTGAGTTCGATCCGGTCTTCAGACATGTGTACATCGGAAAATAATAATTGTTGTAATGCAATTAAAAATGGAGCGGCAGCAGTGCAAACCTCCCGAAACGCAAAAGAAAGTTATTTTGTAAAGCCATGGCAGATAATTTAGTGAAGACGTACAATTTAATATAAGAGTAAGAACGGTAGCGGTTTGCGCAGGGAAGTGTATGGCAGATGTGTGTTGTGGCTATTGGATTAAAGGGGATGAATGGCTTCGATAAAAGGAGTAGTGGATGGTCAAGGTTACTAAACAAGGCATCGAGTAGTTCATGTCTCGCCGGAGTAACACAGTAGTGTAGCGTGGATGGCTGCGTTTGTTGTGATAACGCATGTTTGGTAAATACGAGACCAAAGGTTCACAAGACCGGTAGGACCGAGAAGTATAGCCAGAGAAAGCCATAAAGTAAGAATACAGAATTTATTATGAGCCACATTGGTATTTTGAATTAAAAGAAACCGTACATTTGGTCTAAAAGGGAAAAACGTAACAATATATTAGATTCTAAAAAATCTGATCGATTTTTTACGTGGCTAAAAAGGTTCAAAAATTAAACCCAGGCAGGTAGTTATTTATATAAAAAAGAACATGACAAACATGTATAAGTTTGTTCGTGAGTTTATAAAAATAAAATTAAAATTTTTCTGCTTTCATTCATTCAGTTTCACAGCAATTCTTTTAATTAGTAACTAAATTTTTTTTTATGTAAATAAATTATATTTCTTTGTAGACAAACTAACCGAACTAATAGTTCTTTTATTATTAGTGATCATCTTTAATAATTTATTACAAAGTGCAAATATTGTAACTTGGATTAGGCATTTACATATCATTCTTTTGCTTTTGCATCGCTTCAAAAATAAAAATACAGTTTTACAAAAAAAGCTCCTTTCTAATATCTGCAATTCTGTATCTTTTTTAAATGCATATTAAACATTATTCACACTTCGGAAGTTTAAGCGGTGTTCGTATGAGGATCAGCTGCTGTTCTCATTGTTTTAGTGCAATCTGAATTTCCAACGTGTTCGCCGGTGCTTAGGTGTGATAGATACAAAGTTAAAAAAACACATTTGCATTAATTTTGCTGTGTGTAGTTTCTTTTTTTTTTTAAACCCATACATTGAAGATTATTTTATAAATTTATTTTCTACACAAACATACAGTACAAAGTACTAGTTATAGGATGTGAACAAAAATCTAAGGAAAATACTTAATTTCAATTTTTTGCAAACCGATTCAACAAAATGGCTGTAAGATCACAATGTTTGGTAAGATCACAATGATATATATAATTTTTCAAAATCAACTAACAGTTTTAAAGAATATTGATTCCAAAATTTCCAAGCTTTTACTACACAAAGTTTTTCATCCATAATTTTTTAGCCTTTACTGGCTTGCACTTACATACACATTATATTTTATCTCTACGAGTATCTGTATTTGTAGCTGTAAATATATTTGAGTTTCGAACACTTTTCTGGGCCAGTATAAATTTTTCACTTAAAGTAAAATCAGATTGTAAATCTCAATTGCATGTATTTGTGCTGCATTGGTATAGTCGTAAAGTTGTTAAAGTTTTTTTTTTTGTGAAGGTGCTTGTCAGTGGAAAATGTATGCAGTCGGATTTCGTAATAAGTTTTCTTCTAAAGGAATTAAGGAAAACTACTAGAGTTTTTGGTATTGCAGTATTATTTTGATTTCCTCTGTTATTTTATAAGTTGTGAATGTTTGAGCATTTATGTGGGTAAGTGTGCTATTTAATTTTTCTTTCTTGTTTCATAACGAAAGTATGTAAAGACTCCTTTGTTTTGTACTGTAAAAGGATGAATAAAATACTAAACTAAACTTAAACTACCAGCATCGGGCTCAACTACCAACGTTTTGGCTACTCTTAAAATCATGGAGATTTTTGTTGTAAATCTCAAATGCATCGTTATTCTTGCTATGATATATTTTATTTCTATCTTTCCTTTTCTCTTTTTCCAGCACAAATGGTTCAGGAGTCATTTGCAGTATATATAGTTTTAACAATAATTTTTTATTAAAAATGCTACTACTGTTCACAACATACAAGCATTTGCATTAAATGGCTTTAAAAATTTGAATTGTTTATTTTAAAAGTGATCAGCAGAAATAATCTATTAAATATTTGTTTCAGTTGAAGTGGCGTTAAAGCATAAAACAATTTACAATTCTGAATTTAGTTTCATCACATGTAATGCACCCTCCTTTAACGTGTATAAGACAAATTTTTAATTAGAATTTACATGCTGTTCGAAAATTTAGAGTTCATAAATATGCATCAACAATCAAGAGATATTTCCAAGGGCGATGAACATCAATGTTATAAGTTTTTCTATGAAACAATATTTCTAGGGAAAAAAATGCACCAAAAATTTCTAAAAAGCAACTAAGAGTCCTATATACCCTTCACCATATACGCATGAAAATCTAGCTAAGAGAAGTAACTCCAATAAAAAAATCAAACATTGGGGTGACAGAGAATTAAAAATAATAAACAAAAATTAAGTAATAAATATAATTTTACAAAAAAATGTCATCTACTCTAAATGGCTTAAGCACTTTTCAAAAATTTTAGTATTTCCTGAAAGATCTTTTCAAAAGCTATTAAATGATTCATATGAATATTGATATCTTAAAGAAGATGCACTGATAGAAAAATCATCATAACGCTAAAGTAATTAAACATCAATTCAATGACAAATGTCTTCGTTTTTGACCCCGTGACACTTGTCATTGTTGTGATGTCAACCATGTCATTATTTGCTTATTTTGTCATCTCTTGTGTCAACAATATGATGCTAAAAGTTCATCAATCTGATGACATATTAACATCACTCCCTATGAATATGAGAAAATTCTCTGTGTTTAGCACTTTCCTCTCATTACTTGTTACGTTGGCGTTATATATTTGTTTGGTCATAATAATGATGATGAACTTACATCAATGTGATTTTATTTTTTAAATTCATAAAAACGCTTTTAAAAATAAACATTATGAAAAAAAATAATCAAGTTGCAATTAAAATGCTGGAATTATAAAAACTCTATTTACTTTTTTCTTAAATATATATTTTACGAAATAATCGTATACGAAATATTGCATCAAGTTGATGACATTGTAGTCATAACTTAGATGACATCTAAAATATGACAAAATTCTATGATGATGTCTGTCATTGCATTGATGCCATTTTATACCTTGTTGATGACATCTTTCGTAACATTGATGTTTAAATTTTGATGTTATAGCGTCATCAAACCAACGATGATTTTTTTCTATCAGTGTGGTGCGCAATCGTGCTTTTCTATGATATGTTCAGAAGTCTGAGTTATAGGCGATCACCAATTTTTTCGCTTGATTTTTTTCTTATTTTTTATTCTCTATCGCTCCATATATTCATTTTGAGATTGGAGTTACTTCATTGTTTCAAATAATATGGAAAGTTAGAGACAGGCGTGATGTTTTGTTGGTTTTCAACAGCAATATTTTCGAAACTATGTGTGATCGATTGACGAATTTAAATTTTTTCTAGCTCATTTAGTGCCCAAACTCGGACGGACAGTTGAATAGACGGACATCACTCAATTGACTTCGTTATAATAATATATTCTTTAAGGGATCGGAAATGGACATTGTAAAAATTACAAACGGAACGACAAACTTAAATGGACCCTTTTTCCACTTTTTGTGGTGAAGTGTAAAAAATTTGCTATTGAAAGCTTCTGACAAAATTTTGCGAATTAAAAGGATTGTAGAATGTTTTTCAAAACTATCAAAAATTTATAATTCTCTAAGAGGTAATAAACAGGTGCATATTTTTACCCTTTTAGAATACTAATCAGCTTTTTGGCATCATTTTTCATATTTTCTTTAGGTACTTATATGTTTTTGAAGCGATTTTGCCGATTGCATTCCTTTTAACAAACCGAATATTGCTATTTCCAAACCAGTTGTCCTTTTCGCAGGCGTAATAAATAATTTTCAGATAAATATCTAGCATTAGAGGAGCGAAATGAAGTTTAAATAACGACAGGAAATAAGTCTTTAAACACTTTTTATGCTATTACTTATATGGATTACCTTAAGCTACGTAGGCAGTTGGTGGCAATATTAGTAAATTTTGTATATATAGATATTTACTTTATTCCTTCTCTCGAAGGTGCTGAATAAATTGAGACCTATAATTTAACATTTTTTTTCACAAACTTTTCGTCATTGATAAAAAAAACTTAAAAAAAAAGTTTGCCTTTTCTTTTTTCTTTAATTTAAATTTTAGTTAATAGAAGCTATTTTGAAACAAGCAACATCAATTTTATTGTATTGCTTCCTTTACTCTCAAAATTCGCAATTGAAATTGTAAAAACTTTTTTGTTTACATGCTTTATAAGAAAAAGCAATTTATAT
Organism: Gymnosoma rotundatum; assembly: GCA_916610165.2. Classification (NCBI taxonomy): domain Eukaryota; kingdom Metazoa; phylum Arthropoda; class Insecta; order Diptera; family Tachinidae; genus Gymnosoma; species Gymnosoma rotundatum. The sequence goes on from OU744336.1 coordinate 29,783,707, forward strand.
ATTCCAGTTCAAAGTTGCTTTCGCACACATTCCTTTATAAAAAAAAACTTCCTTGAATCTCGGCAACAAATTTATGTTCTAATGTGTTTTAAATGGCTTCTTGATTTTTTTTATACACTGTAAATAGTCTTCTGATATTTTAGGACAAGCGACTGAGTATTTTTTAGGATCAAAAATTACAAAACAATTTACAAGTTTGCGCACCCAAGAGGAATTAATTTAGACACCGATTTAAACTACATGCTAGCATATAACCTCGAATAGTTTAGTTTTTTAATTGATCGTTAATTATTTCTTATCGACTCCAATGTTTATCATTGAAGAAGATGAAGATGCTCCTGATCTGAAACCGCTTGGGTAATAAAAGCGGTTTCTTGTCGATTTATATTAGAAAGGCAGATGAGATGCTTTTGTATTACAAATGTATGCAAATCGCGATCAAAACCGTAAGGGAGTCTAGGCTAGAGGCAATAACGTAACAACAGAGTATGGATGAGCTTGTGAAAAGAGATTGTGAGTTCAAATATTGCAGGAGCCACAGTTAAGTGTGGTCTAGGTTGCTAGACTTAGATTTGAAAAAAAAAAAATAGTTACGTGTTTGATGAAATCTAAACCAAAAAAAAGGCGCTACTGATTGTTGATATTTTTGACCGACTTCAAAGAAAGAAAAAGGTTATCAATTGGACTGAATGTCTTTTTTTTTTAAAAAAAGAAGAACTAATATTTTAAATAATAAATTAAAGGGTGTTACAACTTGATGGATATGGCCAAACTGTTAAGCCGTTATAGACAGACGGTTGAAATTTACAAAGAACCTGATTGCTAATTCTACTGCCACAGCAAATATAAAGTTTGAACTTGGAAATAAATGGGTGCTGTTGCTGAAGGTTATAATTAACAAGGTCCTGCAGTGCCAAGCCTGCTTTAACAAGTATAAAGTTTGAAGACGGAATATAAGAGGGTCCCAATAGTAAATGCAGATGAAATCCGCTTCGTGGGGTTTTTTTTTTGCATGAATCATGTTTAAGACTGTGTTTATTAATTTTTTTGTAATGAAAGGCTCGACGCAAAGACCATTAAAACGTTTCAGTTATTAGCACTCTGAGAAGTGAACTTATATTAGACATGTAGTAGTTTGAGGCTCGGTGAACTCAATAAATATACTGGTTTATTAAAGCACATATTTATATTCATACATATTATATCATATTCTTATTACAAAAGATTTGGTCTCAAACGTACAGTGTACAATTACGTCTAACATAACCCTCATAGAACTGCTTGATGCACAACCATTTTTAAGGTTTTTTTTTTTTGCACCAAATGATAAAGTGGTAAGTTTATATATAATTATTATTAAGGATTTCTATAATTTTTATCAAATAGTCAAATCTTTCTAAAAAAAAATATTGCCTTCAAACGCCGTTGATGACTTTAATGCGTCATAGTTTTCTGACAAAACTTTTTTCTGAGAGAAGAAAAATTCGCAGAGAGTGGCAATCGCACAGATCTCCTCAACTTAAAAGCAGACTTAAAGAATGCACGAAACGGCTAAGAGAGTTACTAGAATCTCGAAGAGTAGCATCCCTGAAAAACTATTTACAAAATCTTGACCAAACTTCTCAATCAGATTATTCATTATGGCGAGCGTGTAGAAACCTTAAAAGACCAGTTGTACAAAAGCCTCCCTTGCGAACTTTGTCTGGAGGCTGGGCAAGAAATGATACAGAAAAGGGCAAATTATTTGGTGAACATTTGAAAAAGGTATTTACTCCAAATGTATTGACTGATGCAGTTGAGCTGCCAACTGTCGAAGCTAGTGATGCAGTACATTTAAGATTTCATTTTAGCGATGTAGAAAGGGCAATAACTGATTTAAACACCAAGAAAGCCCCTGGCTTTGATAAAACCAGTAACAAGATGTTATTCGAGTTACCCCATATAGCTCGCAAGATTATTCTTTTTATTTTTAACGCCATTCTACGTCTTGAGTACTTTCCTCCAGACTGGAAGGTTTCCCTAATAACTATGATTCCTAAACCAGGAAAAGACCACACAAAAGTTGAATCATACAGGCCTATAAGTCTTTTATCAAATATGTCAAAGCTGTTTGAGAGGATGTTAATAAATAAGCTGAACCCCATTCTAAGCGACAAAGGATGTATTCCGAACCATCAATTTGGCTTCAGAAAAAAACATAGTACAATTGAACAAACTCACAGGTTAGTTAACGTAATTAAGAAGACCTTTGAAGAAAAAAAATACTGCTCTGCGCTTTTTATCGACGTTTCTCAAGCGTTCGATAAGGTATGGCACGATGGCCTAAAATATAAGTTAAAACTGAATTTGCCCGCAAACTTATATAAGCTGTTAGACAGTTATTTAACTGATCGGAAATTCATTGTTAAAGAAGGCAATTTTCTAAGCTCACCTGAGCCAATTGAAGCCGGAGTCCCCCAGGGTAGTATATTGGGGCCCATTTTATACTTGTTGTATACTTCAGATATGCCAACTAGTGTCCGAATCCACACATCGACATTTGCTGACGACACAGCTTTTTTAAGCATTCACGAAAGTCCCGAAGTAGCATCACGATATTTACAAGACCATATATTAATTCTAGAAAAGTGGTTAAAGAAATGGAGAATTAAGGTGAATGAACAAAAATGTAGTCACATAACTTTCACACTGCGTAGGGAATCGTGCCCCCCTATTCGCATAAATAACCAAACAATACCGCAGCTTTCAGACGTAAAATATCTCGGCATACATCTTGACCGGCGCCTTACTTGGAAACGCCACATAGAATCAAAGTTAACACAAATGAAGTTAAAAGCAGTCCAACTCAACTGGCTTATCGGCAGAAATTCCACTCTCGCTTTAGATTGCAAACTTTTATTATACAAGACAATTTTAAAACCAATTTGGTGTTATGGCATTCAATTATGGGGGACTACCTCTGCAAGCAATATAGAAAAAATCCAAAGGCGCCAAAATAAGATTCTACGGATGATTACAGTTGCTCCCTGGTACATAAGAAATTCGAACATCCACAAAGATCTAAACGTGCAATCAGTAAAAGCAGAAATAGCGAAATTTGCAGTAACGTATTTGCAGAAACTTGAAACACATCCAAATCCGCTAGCTCGCAACATGCTAAATAAACGTGGTTACAGTCGCTTAAGAAGGAGGGATATTTATTCTCTCACCCGAACATCAGAGGGATAACCCACAATGATAGAAGCAACCGTGAAACATACATCTTTTTTGTCTAGCATTGGCTGGACATAATAAGTATATTTATTTTTTTTTTTTTTTTTAGGCTTAAGATATGAGTAATTATTGTTAGTTCAAAAATATATTTGAAGATTCAATAAATAATTAATTAATGAAAAAAAAAAAAAAAAAAAAAAATTTTTTCATTAAAAAACAGTATTACGAACTTTAGTAAGATGGTTTTGCACATGAGTTTTATAGAAGCAATAGATGACACACATACGTACGCATCTTGCAATGAAAAATTTTTCAAATCAGATGAAAAAGGTATGTCGTTTGTAGGTGACTAAGAAAACAAGCGATTGTGGAAACAAAATAGCCAGATCACAGAAAATACTAAAGATATGAAGTAATAAAAGAAACATTAATAACGACGTTATTTTAAATTTTTAATCCGTTTTTTTTAACAAAGTTATAAAAAAATGCTTTGTTATCATTAAGCCCCGTTAAAAATTTCATTTTGCTAAAAAAGATTTAAGGGATTTGATAAAGTGTTCGAAATATGTAGAAATGCTCACATATTAAATTTTGAACTACTAAAGCGTGTGATTCTGTGTGATGGAGTTAGAATTTTAAATGAACAAGATGCGCTTTGTAACATAAACAATCCATTAGTACATATATAAAGATTATGGCAATCCATGTTTAGTTTCCAGAAATTAATTTTAAATATTTTTTGAAAACCTTGTGTAACAACTTCAGCACTGTTGCATACATTTTATAAAATATTGTCTCTGAACACGAAACAAAGACTCATATCGTCATAATAACTTAATTTAGAGGAAAGCTATTGATGTCAATTTATTGAAATAAATTTTATATGTCTTAAATTCCATAAAAAATGAACATTGCTTATCCCATACAACGACTCCAAAGGCTGTCAACAGAAAATATTAAGTGTGTTTTTTTTTTATTTGTTACTTAACGTTGAAATAAGATAAAACCAAAACGGACAATGATTCATTACAGCTAATATTGTAGAGTATTTGAACCTTGATCCATCATGACAAATTGCAAAAAGTATTTACATACACATGTGTAATTTTACATTTTTTTAACCGACTTCATTATTATAAAATGTTGTTTATATATATTTTTATACGAAATAGTCAGTGGCCAATTTTTTTAAACAAAATTTGTTTGTCATAATTCCTTTCTACGTTGAATTAGTTTAAATATTATTATCATAGTACAGAACTATATTTTTATATATCTAAGGTAATTTTCAAAGTCTTACAGAGATTCTAAAAAAATGTCGGCTCTTGTATGTTAATTTTCTACAAAACAATAAATAAAACTACAGATAATAATTATTAAAAAGGAATATTTAATATTGCTATTTTCGGCTATGACTAATCTTATATACCCTTAAATATACATGTAATTCTAGATTAGTTAAGAAACTTAAATGAAAAAAATTATTGGGGTGACAAAGAATTAAAAAATAAGAAAACCAAAGTAAGTACAATATATAATTTTACATAAAAATATAATTGGCTCCTAATAGGTTAAGCATTTTTAAAAAAATATAGGTTTCCTTAAAAATCCCTTTAGAAGCATTAAAATAATACCTATTTTGATATATTAAAAAATATGGTTCAAAATCGTACCTTTTATTAAGAGTTCAGAGGTAACTTCGAAAATTTTTTTACAATTTTTTCACTTGATGCTATTTTCTTATTTTAAAATTCTCTATTGCCCCATACATACTGTCAGCGTCAAAAAAAAGTAAACAGTCATTTTAATTCTATATAAACAATAAACAAAAACAAAACAACAACAAAAATATCTTACTTTTTCTTAAAATACCGTTGATTTTTCGCGTCAAAAAAAAGTAAACAGTGAAAGCATGCTTAGATTCTGCTTTCATTATTGCAATAAAAAACAGAAAATTTTTTTTTAAAACCGTTAGGTATTGGTCAAACAGATGTAGTATAAGTACATTTTAGCAGTCTTCTATTCTCTTCGCTAACAGAAAGATCAAACTAAGCCAATTAAAAATAAAATGGGTAAGCAGACCACCGGTGAAACCCGAAAAATCATTTTAGATTTACATAAAAAAAAGAAATCGTTGCGCGAAATTGGAGAAATGGTCGGAAGGAATCACTGCACGATAAAAAAAATTATTGATAAATATGTGAAGCATCATACGGTTGATGATTTGCCCCGATCAGGACGACCAAAACGTCTTTCTGATACGGAAGTACGAGCAGTTGTTAGGGAAGTGAGAGGGAATCCAGTGTCAAGTGCTGCTCAAATATCAAGAAATATAACGGCGACATCAGGTAAGCCCGTGAGTGCCAGTACAGTTAGAAGAGCACTTCACAAAAATGGTTTACATGGCAGAGTGCCACGAAAGAAGCCATACATATCTAAAGTCAATTAAGAGAAACGCAAAGAATTCGCAAAAAAGTACCAAAACGAGCCTCTAGACTTCTGGAAAAATATTTTATATACAGACGAGAGCAAGTTTAAAATATTTGGAGTGAGAAAACCTCCAAAAATATGGAGAGCAAAGAACGAAGCCTTTCTCGAAAAGTGCGTGACAAAAACCGTAAAACACGGCGGTGGCTCGGTTATGGTTTGGGGCTGCATGGCGGCATCTGGAGTCGGGAACCTAGTCTTCATTGAGTCCACAATGAATAAAATAGACTATTTAAATATTCTGAAAAATAATGTCGCTCCTAGTGTTGAAAAATTGCAACTGCCAACAAACTGGATCTTTCGATAGGACAACGATCCCAAACATACGTCGAAAATTGTTAAGGAATGGTTGTTATATCGAACGCCTAAGACTCTGGATCATCCACCGCAGTCCCCAGACCTTAATCCTATCGAACACCTGTGGGAGCATCTTGATAGAAAAATAAGACAGAGGACTATTTCCAATAAAGAAGATTTAAAAATAGCTCTAATGGAAGAATGGGGTAAAATCTCTGGAGAAACTACAAAAAACCTTCTGGAATCAATGCCTAGAAGACTGAATGAGGTGCTAAAGTCTAATGGAAAACAAACAAAGTATTAAAACTTAACACTAATTTAGTTTATTTACTTAATTGTTTAATGTAATGAATTCTGTTTACTTTTTTTTGACGCGAAAAATCAACGGTATTTTAAGAAAATGTAAGTTATTTTTGTTGTTGTTTTGTTTTTGTTTATTGTTTATATAGAATTAAACTCTTATTATATTAGCCTTCTTAACTGTAAATAAATATTTTAGTTTTTATTACTAGCTTTAATATAATTTAATGTTAAATACAACTGAAATGACTGTTTACTTTTTTTTGACGCTGACAGTATATATTTTTTGTTATTGGAGTAACTTCACCAAACTAAATTTGCTTCAAATGAAATGGAAAAATTAGAGGCAGGCGTGGGGTTGTGCCCCATGCCTTGAAGGACATGGACCGATCATGCTGATTTTCAATAGCAACATTTTCGAAACTATGCTGCTTGACTAGCGTATTCAAATTTTCTCTAGCTCATATAGTGCGTTGACATAAATGATTTTAACCATATCACGGACGGACAGATGGACATCACTTAATGGACTTTGCTATAAAAATGAACTCAGAATATATACTTTTTATGGGGTTGGAAATAGATATTGTAGAAATTACAAATGGAATGACAAACTTAAAATTATATCTTTTTTCCACTTTTTGTGGTGAAAGGTATAAAAATAATCCTTGTTGTCTATCAGCGGGGCATGTGTTATTTATAACTCTTGCATTGAAAAGTAAAAGTCCGGAGTTTGATTGCAAAAGAAAAGAAAAAATTGGTGGTGCTATTAAAAGGTGGTGGTGCTATATGGAATTCAAATATTAGTTCGTATATATTTTTTTGTACTTTTCTGAAGCACTTTATTTATTTTTGATTGTTATACGTTTGCAATCGTCCGCAGCCATCTTCATACCATTCTGAGACGTTGCCATGAATCGATATACTTCAGGCCCTGTTATAGCAAAAATGCACCAAGATCTCCTGTTAAGCAATCAGGCCCTTTTCAAACAACTTACACTTCCTCTCTTATTTTACTTTCTATTTTAATATATGAACACGTTTAAAAACTCATTTAATGTTGTTGTACTACAAATGTTTTCCTTTTTACTTGAGACAATTAAAAGTTTGTTCTACTGTTTTCCATTTATTTAAATTTTTGCGCAACTGCTCTACAATTCTTGGCTACTTTTTTATATTTAAGCCACTGCTGGACTTTAATTCATACTCATGACCATCTGTTTAACAAACAATTAAACACCACTTTCAACACAACTCGTGGTTGCCACTTATGTTGACTAAATTTTTTTTTACTCTATTCACACAAACTACATTTTTTAGTGGTGGAAGTAAAAACTTTTGTAGCTCAACAACAACAAAAATAAGAACTGCCTTGATTTTGCGAAAATATTTCAAATTTTTTGACTTAGATTTTTGTTTCTCCATAAATATCTCCTAGACTTTCGTTAGATCACCTGTTATTCAAACACTTTTCGTAATCTCCTTTTTGCAATTATATAAGAAAGATCTAATACAGTTCGTGCATTTGATTGTAATAATCATAGTGTCTTCTTATAGAAACAAAGAGACTAAGATTGCTTAAATTTGGGGTATGTTTCATACCGGTTGAGTTATTCTAGATCTTTAAATGTGTTAGTATATGTACTTTTTTTTACTTGTTTTTGTTGGAACTGTCTGCAGTCGTGTTATCAAAAATGATTGTTAAACATTGATTTTCTCATTTTAAACTCCATGGAAAAATAATTTTATTTGAAATTACTATATGCATGTATATCGACCCTCACGCGTGACATAACAGGCCCTAGTTGACAACTTGCCATTGTTATTTTCATTAACTACCTAAAATTTAGATACATGTGTAAAAATTGCACAAAATAGCATGGATTTTAATTATTTGGCCAAGTTCTGTACTCTACTAAATAGACTTTAGTTTATGATACTCGTACTTACTTTAGTTACTGACAGTTTGTGATTGACACGAAATTACAAAAATCAAAAAAATATATTTTGGACACATAGATTTAAGCGTTTATTTATCACAAGAAATTTAGAATTTCAACTGTTGTCATGTTTTTGTGTAAAAAATATTTGCTTATATTATTTATTGGAATTTGTAAATATTGATTTTCTATAGAACTGTTAAATAAAACACAGTAAACTGATTTGTAAAAAAAAATAAAGAATTGTTCGTAACAAACACTTTGAATTAAATTATAACCAGAATCGTGAAAAAAAATAAATAAATACTCGTCAAAATTTTGAATAAAATTTCATGAAAAACGGGCATCTTTAGAGTGAGTGTTTTTTTTAGGTTCGAAGGTACCAAGGTTTATGTATCGATAATTGGCATAACCGGACGAAATTCCATACAGCTCTCCTGGACCGTATGCACACTTCTGTAGACATTATTAATAATCATTTTTGCCGCTGAATGTTCAATCAAATTATCGCCTGCAATTACCCATAAAAATAGCTAAAATGCTTTTAACTCAAACAATTAAGGAAGCCATTCTTAGAGCTATAGGGCCAGAGACCACAACCAGAATATCCTTTATGCAGTTTCAGAGTTCTTAAGAGATTGTAAATGGCTTGTAGCTACAATGTCTTTTTAAAATCTCACCAACTTAATGCAATTTATACCCAAAAATCTTTATTTTGATGTCGCGATAAAGAGGTCGCATATCAAAATCTTCATTAAATAGTGAAAAAATGATATAAATTCAACAATGAGGCATTGGATATATAAACAAAAAACGTAGAATGTGCCACATTGCTTTGGATTGTTTTACATATTAACTGTCAGTCAGGGTGGCAGAATATTTTGGTTTCAAGCACGAAATTTATAGATTTTATGCCCAAAACTCTCCAGAATCATGTGTATTTTACTTTAACAACACTTAACTATGTCTACTTTTACAGTAGTATCTTTTATATTTCGATATATTTTTAATAAACTTTTAAATTATGATTACCAAAGTCAAAATGTTCGCATTGTAAATCAAGAAAATTTTAAATGTTGCCTAAATCTATTCTTTGGAACGTATATGTTTGTAGAGTTCAAACATATTTTCATTTTTGGGAAAAAACTTTCATTGCAATCAAGATTCTGTCTAATTTATCTATGACAGTTCAGAAGATAGTCCCATATAGTTCAATATACGTCATCTATGGGTAGACCATTTAATTTATCCATTTATATTTGTATTACTTTTTGCCATTAAGAGCTATTGTGATACGCAGTTTTTTTTTAATTTAAAGGCGGTGTCCTTTACGGTTAATAATACTTGTAAAAAACATGTATGTTGTATTGGGACACCCTTTAGCTTTTACGTTTATGAACTGTTTTTTTTTTTACAATGGGACCAATCTGTTAGCATCACCTTGAAGAAAAAATTTTAAAGTCGGTCATGAAATTGCTTACCTATGGAGGTACAAATATAAAAAGGGAAACCTGCAGTCGAATTGATAACCTCCTTCTTTTTTGATGTCGGGTAAACCCGCTCTCACCTACAGTTGCCGAAATCGTATTAGACAATTTACCGGACGTAGCATTAACCGAATTGAAGAGCAAAAATATTCAAATAAAGTACGTAGCAAAATACGTAGATGATATTTTAGCTATAATCGACATTGACCACAAAGAAGAAATACTTGACACATTAAATAAATACCACCCCAAAATTCAGTTTACTATGGAAGTAGAGAACGACAATAGGATAACATACCTTGATATAATGCTGATTAAAAATAAAAACAAAATAACATTTGACTAGTATCAAAAAGAAATTTCATCAGGCAGGATAATCAATTTTAATGCAACGCAACCAAAATCCCAAATAATAAACACGGCCAAAAACCTTATACAACGAGTACTGGACATCAGCGACAATATATACCATCCACAAAATATTCAAAAAATTACCGACATATTGATCAATAACAGCTTCCCCATAAAATTAATAAAGTCTCTATTAACAGCATACAAACCAATACAAAACAGCAACAATGGTAACACCAACATAGAAAAACAATTTTACAGTGTAAAATACATACCTGGCCTAACCGACAACAACAGTATAAAAACAACAATAAATAAAATTGACATAAGCTTTGCATACAAGCCAAACAAAACACTAAATACAATTTTTACAAAAACAAAAACACCAATAACAAAACTACAGCAAAACAATGAAGTTTACGAAATTCAATGTAAAGGGGTTGAAAATAATAACTGCAATCTTATTTACATTGGAACAACTAAGAGAAGTTTAGAGACAAGAGTAAATGAGCACAAAGCTGATGTCAACAAAAACAGAGAAAACACAGCACTGTCTCAGCATATAACACAAACAAAACATAAGCCTGATTTTGACAATATAAAAATACTAGACAAAGTAAACAACGAGAAAAAGAGATACACCATAGAAAGCTTAAGAATACAACAAAAAATAAACAAAACAATGAACATTAAAGAGGACACAGACAATTTAAGAGCCAGTTATAAACTCGCATTAGTTTAAGAAACAGTTTAAATTAAATTTTGTGTTTGTTAATTCATGTTTAATATTGTTTTTTATTGTTAATTTTATCAAAAATCCTTAATTTATTAATGTAAACTCTACTGTCATAGTGTAAGTAAACATATTTTGTACATTTTCGCGGTAATTGCTTTTAATTGTAACTGTGTTGAATTTTCTTCTTTTTAATCAAATAGACGACCCCTTGAGAAAGTGAACAAAAAATTCACGAAACGTTGGGGAAAAATGTAATAAAAATTGTTTTTTATTTACATGGATAAATTCAGGCCTCATTAGCTTAAAACATAAGATTATACATAAATAGAAATTTGGTGGCCAAAAATAACAACAATAATAAAATCTTTAAGGTTGCTTTATCACTTTAAATTAAAATTGATTTTGGCTTTTGTTTATTTTTACTCGTATTATCTATTTTTATCAGGCTGTGTACATTGTAAACATCATCTATTTAACCAACTAATTTTGTAAGAAAAATATCCAAAATCAATTTTTTTTTTTTGGTTTGACGAAGTCCACAAGAACCTTAAGCATTTGTTCGATGTTCTCGTGTACATTTCTTCTTGCTTTGTGCCACCCATTGCAATAGCCAAGAATGCAACTCTTATCTTTAATCTTATATACTTGTAGTTAAACGTTTGCTAATAATTATATATAATGACAAATTTACCGTGTACTTACTATACATTAAAAGGATTGAACTTTAATAATTAATGTAAAAATCTATATTTATATTAATACAAGCTGTTTCACTAACGAAGACGATTTCTACCATTAACTTACTTTAAAAACATTTTGTTTCAACATACATAATGTCTGATGTCGATTTCAGTATTTATTTAATATTTTTCTTTCAATTACAAATTCGCCTGAGACCATTTACAATGATTTACACAAACATATGCAAAGCATACATACTCACATTGTTGTAAACGTGACAGTACCCATCATGTTGGTAATACAAGCAATTGAAACAGTTAAGTCCAACGAAATCCGATAGCCTTAAGTGAAAAAAGCTGCCAAAAAAACTGTGCTCTGTATCAGAAGAAAAGAAAACTGAAAAATACAGCAGAAAATAAAAAAATCAAATAATAAAATCACTGAAGAAATATTTAATGAAAAACAACAGCAAAATGAATCCGAATTATGTGCAAGCAAATCTAAAATGAAAGTAGCAAAAGAGCATTGCTAAAGAACACCAAAAACAAAATAAGAAAAAAATGCTACATGTGCTTGTTGCGATTATAAAAGCAAAAAATCAGTAAAATTCGAATTAAATATTATCTACGAAATGATAAAAATATCTTACAACTTAATTAAACTAAAATAAATAATCGAATCAAGAAAGGCTGAGATTAGAATAAACTTAATCTGAAATGAAATCAAAGCTTTACTACTTCGTTCCTAAAATAAAAACAATCGAAAAATCTATTTAAATTCAATTATGTGACAGTTATATTACATTATTACACTGCCTTTAGAATTTATTGCTTTAAGTTTTAGTAGTTTTTATACCCTTCACCGCAAAAAGTGGGAAAAGGGTTTATTTCAATATCGTCATTCGGTATATAATTTCTACAATATCCATTTCCGACCCAATAAAGTTTATATATTCTGACTGCTTATGAATAGCGCAGTCGACTGAGCGATGTCTGTCTGTCCATCTACTCGTCTGTCCTTCCGTGTTAGTGTTGAAATCAAGTTTGCTAAGGCACTAGATCAGCTAGAGAAAATTTAAATATGCCAATCGATCAGCAATAGTGTCGAAAGAGGTGATGGCAGTGGGTATCATTAGGAACAGTGAAGTAAATCCAATCAAAAAAATAATATATTGGGCGATAGGGATTTTTAAAATAAGAAAATAACGTCAAATGTACAAATCTGAACTCGCTCATAATTTCCGAAAAATATCAAGTGGGCATTATTTAAAAGCCTTTGAAGAGATCTTTGCGGAAATACTAAAATTGTTTAAAAATGCTTAACTTAATTCTTACTTCTCTGTCACCCCAATACGAGTATTTATAAGATCCAGCGTAGCCGAATATCTCAAAGAAAAAATAGTCAACCGATAAACAGAATAAAAACAGACAGCCAGAATTAATTCGACATGAATAAAAGTGTTAGTAATGTAAGCTGGTCCCAATATATTTAGCTGACATAAAGCTTAATAATAGAAACCAAGGCTTAGGAGGAGCCCTTAGTTCCAACTCGATAGCAAAATTAGGTAAAAATTTAACAACTGAGATTAAGAAGATGATAGTTGATGACGCATTGGCGGCACAAAAAACTTAAGAAGATAAAACTTAAGAAAAAGAAAAAAAAAAAATAGAGGTTCCGCCTAATTCTATCTAGAATTGTACGAACCCAATATGTCTTCTTAGATAATAATGCGTTTAACACATTCAAATCATAACTCACTTATAGGCGAGTGTCACTTTTCACAATCACTCTTTTTCTGTTCTGTTCTAAGTTTAAAAAAAATTCGTATCTGATCAACAGTTAAATCAGTTCATTACAAACGAAATATTTCACTGATTGCTTTTATTACTCGTATGTTGACAAAATTTAATTTATAACTTTAAAAAAAGAAGATATTTGAAGTAAAATTGGTACGACTTGTATACAGAAACGAATATATGTTAAAAAAAAGAAGAAGAATTAAAACATGGTTTTGGGGAAAAATTAAGCAAATTTGGAAATCAGTAAATCCGATTTGCATGGATTTCTGAGGTTTACTAAAACAGCAGCACCAAAGGCAATCGTCATTCATAGTAAAAATGCAATGACTGCTATTATATGTTTTCATCTCTAAAAGCTAAATTGTTCACATTTACATGTTCATGTGTTTAAAGCACTTATACATGTGCAGTACATTCATTTATAGTGTGTGTGTGTGTGTGTGTGTGTGTGTGTGTGTGTGTGTGTGAGTTTTTGCATACGAAAACTGGTAAGAAGATAAAAAACAGTACTCTAATGTCAGCGCAAGCATAAGGACTTGCTGCAATAGCCAGGACTTATGTGAAAGTAGAATAAATAAAAAAAAAACAATTGCAAATCTTGTAAACATTTCAGTATATTTTTTCATGCCAATTGTTTTTTTTTTATTTCGGTTTGTTTTGTTATTATTTGCTTAACATTGTTAAATAAGATTTTTATTTTACTTTATTTTTATATTTTGTATTCTTGTATATAGCACCACTACTACAACAGTTTACAATGAATTTTACATGTAAGTATACTTGTAAGCCTCATGTCCACAATTGACGTGCTACTTCAGTAACCTGCTTATAAGTTGAGAGCTTGTATGCATTTTTATATTTTGCTTCAAGTTATTATCATTCCACATATGAATGTTCTAGAATTTTTTTTTAATAGAAAATTGTTTCGTCTTTTTTATTTGTTTATTATCTTTTTATATTAAATTTAAAATGTACTACACCATTCACAAATCTCTGGTTTTCATTTGCTATATCAGTATTGTAAGAGCTTAAAATGTTTCTGTACTTCTGTTGTGCTGTCAAGAAACTTATGTTCTTCAAATTGATATTTTTGACATTTTAAAAAATAAAACCATTTTTGGAATTAAGATTATTTTTATTAATCATTGATATTAAATGCAAATTATTGCTACATGTTAACTTTTATAAGTACCTATTTAAATTATTTACCGTTGCACTATGGACGAAATCGAGATTTTAGCGGCAGAAAATACTTACCGATTTGTTTTGTAGATTTTTTATGAAAAATTAAAAAAAGAAATGGGCGGGTCACGCCTCCTTTTTTCAAAGTAGTGGCAAAATATACTTCCTGGCAAGCTAGCTTCGTAAAAATGGTTATACGGACTTCTAACGACAAAAAAGCAACTTGAAAAAAAGAAGAAACTCAAATTGTCGGCAAAGATACTTACCAAAAAGCTGGCTTCATGAAATTAATACGGCTTTCTACTGACAAGCAAAAATGCTCTTTGAGAAAAAAATGGGCAAACCACGCCTACTTTTAAAAAAAGTATTGAATGCTACCAACAAATTCATTTATCTTTAATTCATAAATTTATAATTTTAAAGAAGTTGTAAATTCTTATGGATTTATCTGAAACTAACAGAATAATGGATACTTATTCTCAAAAGACATAAGGCTTAATTAATAGTATGTTTCTTTGTTCTCATCTGCGTCTAATTCCAGTAAATAATTATTTAACGACTTCAAGCTAACATTAGAATCAGAACTATAATTGACGTTGGAGGCTTCTTAAGATGTTGAAGGTAATAACTGATTGGAAACTAATTCTTTTTTGGTCGCCCGATAGCTCGATTAATCTTTTCGGTATAACAAAAATTGTCTCTAGACTTAACCATTTCTTATTATATTTTCTAAACACTTTCTTATTTCTAGATTGTTTATCCTATTTTAGTTTAATAAAATTAGGTACGTTACGAGCTTTATTACACGTTCATTTACTTAATTCACTGTACACTGAAATACAAATATTTAACAAACTATATTTGTGTGTAGTAAAAATACTCACCTCGAGTATTACAACTCATATTTACAAAGTTTTTTACAAAGATATATTATTATAAAAAAAACAGTTTTTAATTTTATAAAAAGTTGGCTGCTTCACTTGTATTAACACGTGCTTAAATATATATGTAAACATTAACTGCTGTTTGTATTATATAATTTTAAGTAGAAAATTTGACTTTTTGCTGCAATTTCGCTCATAGTGCGTTGGTTACTTTCAGCACACAAAGCTATTACTTAATTCAAGGTAAAGCTGTAACTAAATATCAGCTGATTGATTTCATTTAACAATTTAATTAAAAAGTAAAACATTTCTGAAGTTGTAATATGGTGACCAATTTGTACTAGTTTTAATCCAGCTATTTTAATCCATTTTTAACGAATCCAAAAAACATCCACACAAAAAAAAGATGTGTGTTTGGTAAAAAAATTCGATTCAAATACAGTTCAGCAGATTAACTTGAATAAACATGTATGGGGTAATAACGAATTAAAAAAAATGAGAAAAAAAACTAGTAAATAATCAGCACTCGCCCATATTTTCCAAGTTATGGGCACCGAAACTTTTTATAGAAGAGTACAACTATGCACTATATATTGGAAGACATCAGGTCAAGATGGGTATTATTGAAGGGCTTTTGGAAAGATCTTTTAGCACATACTAAAATTGTTAAAAAATGATTTACTCGTTAAGAGCCGAAGGATTTTTTTAATTTATTTCTCTTTTTTTATAATACACGATTAAGAAAAGTAGTTTGTGAAAGTGTATATGAGTTAGTTGGAATAAAAATGCAGATGTTGACGTGGGCACGCTACTTAAAAGCTATAATATAAAGGATATTTCTATAGCAAAGTATGTACAAATATGACCGCTTAAAATATGTGTGAGCGTTTAATTTAAATGAATGGTGTATGGTCTCATCTTTTAATCGATAATAGGAAGATATTCGAAACTTGCAGGCAGTGTTTTCCCCCAATAAAAAATATGAATATATTAGACGACCTGATTTTGATGTACATTGTTTTATCTTGTGCACCGTAACCAGAGAGTTAAAGTTAAAAATAGAACAAGTAAGAGTGCTACATTCGGCTATCCCGAAGCCTTTATACCTTTCAAAATCTATGTAAATGTAGTAAAGACAGAGAATTAAAAAATAAAGAAAATTTTGATACTGCATGTATATAATTTTACATAACAATGACATCGGCTCTTGATGGATTAAGCATTTTTTAAAAATTTTAGTATTTCCTTAAAGATCTCTTCAAAAGCTTTAAAACAATTTCCATACTGATATTTTAAAAAATCTGAAAATTTCAGAGCCCCGTAACGCAGAAAATATGGGCGAGCGCAAATTTTTTCACTCAATGTTTTTTTTTCTTATTTTTTAATTCTCTATATTTTTTTTTTGTGATTGGAGTTACTTTATTGTTGCAAATGAGATAAAAAAAATTAGAGGTGGGCGTGGTGTTTTGCTTGCAGCCTCGAAGGCCATGCACCGATCATTCTGATTTCCAATAAAACTTTTCGACACTATATCTGATTTCTTGACATATTTATTTATTTTTTTTTTTTGCGAAATCAACACTAACATGGACTGACAGACGGACATCGCTCAATCTACTTTTATATGCATAAGAAGTCAGGATATATGTCCATATATACTTAATGGGGTCGGAAATGGATATTGTAGAAATTACATACGAAATGACAAATTGAAATATACCATTTTACACTTTTTGTTGTGGAGGGTATAAAAACGCACTTGCCGTCGAATTCGTAAAATTGAAATGTTTAGGAAAAATAATTATTATTGATTAATAAAAATTAATTAATATTTTCTATCATGTTGGTTTAAGAGCTGCTGAATTTAATAAAAAATACTTGAATGTATTTGTATATATATGTATATCATAATTTTTATTATTTATTCCTTTGTATGTTTCAATGAATATTATAGGTTATTTTTTTATTATGATTTAAAATTATATAGGAAAGGGTGTAATAAATATTGTCCTATACCAATAAAAATATAATAATTTATTTTTCTGAGTTACTTTTACAATTTTTTTTGCAATTGTTGTGTTAAGCACGATGTTGCATCTAAAAAAAAACATGTCAAAATCATTCATTGTATACAAAAATTTGAACAAGAAAAAAACTTGAAAAATTGTTGATTGTTTGTTCACTTAGAGAGAATGTACAGAGTACAAACTCAAATGTTGTCTAATGATTGTTCTGCTTTTGTCGAGCTAAAATTCAACTTATTTTCAACTTGTCAATTGTAAAGATTTCTTTGTCAAACTTTATTTTATTATTGATACTTGAAGTAAGTAACGAGTTGTATGTGTTTTTTTAATGACATTTTATTTAGTTTATTTTTTTTTTTTTTGCTTTAATAATAAGAAAAAGTTGTATGTATAGTTTTGATTAACTTATATATGTTAACAAGAAGCATTAAAAGTATAGAGCTTCCTTTTATTGTTCACTGAAGATCCCATTATTTATTTAATGATATTGTTACGTTTTCCTCTTTTAGAACAAACGTACGGATCCTTTTGATTGCAAATACCACTGTGGATCGTTATAAATTCTGTATTCTTACTTTATAGCTTTCTCTGGCTATACTTCTTGAAACTACCGGTCTTGGGAATCCCATGGTCTCGTATTTACCAAACATGCGTTATTATTATTACAAACACAGCCATCCACGCTACACTACTGTGTTACTCCGGCGAGACATGAACTACTCGATGCCTTGTTCAGTAACCTTAACCATTTACCGACATCTCCATTACTACTTTTATCCAAGCCAGTAATCTCCTTTAATCCAATAGCCGCAACGAACGTCTGCCATACACTGTTGTTATACTGTTACGCTTCCCTGCATTGACCGCTACCGTTCTTACTTTACTATTACTCTCATATTAAATTGGACGTCTCCACTAACTTATCTGCCATGGCTTCACACAATAATAGTGTTTTGTGTCGGGAGGTTTGTACTGCTACTTTCCTAATTTTTAATTGGATTATAACAATTATTATTTTCCGTTGTACGCATGTCCGAAAGCGGGATCGAATTCACGATCTTCGGTTTTACAGCACGCATCTCTACCAACGCCACCATTGAGGTTGCTCAACTTTTGTTAGCGAATTGTGGTATTATTCTATACACAATTAGTGGAAGTAACTTATTCACCACGGAGACGTATAATTTAATATAAGAGTAACAGATAAATGTCAAGACACCCTTTTTAATAAAAAGTATAAACGGTAGCAGTTACCGCAGGAAAGTTTTACAGCCACACAACAGTGTAAGGCAGACGTGTGTTGTGGCTTGGATAAAAGGCGTAGTGGAGTAATCTGTGGATGGTTAAGGTTACTAAGCAAGGCATCGAGTAGTTCATGTTTCGCCGGAGTAACACAGTAGCGTCGCCTAGATGGCTGCGTTTGTAAAAATATCGCATGTTTAGTAAATACGATTCACAAGCCCAAGACCATAGGATCAAGAACTATAGCCAGATAAAGCCACAAAGTAATAAAACAGAATTTATAATGAGCCACAGTGGTACCTGCGATCAAAGGAATCCGTACGTTTGTTAGAAAAATGGAAAAACGTAACAATATTTTCTTTTTTGGATTTTGAATAATTTTTTTACTGAGGGCCTAAAGCTAATTTTATTACAATATATAATTTTTTTGTGTTGTTATTATATACCTACAACTACATTTATCTTTCTCGGCTAGATCGCACTTGCTTTATTATTATAATCAACCAAGCCGGAGGTTTAAAATGCTTTCATTACAGTATGCCCTTTTTGATTATTTTCTCTCTGTTGGGATTTGAACTCTGATATTGCGCTTATAACATACCGGCGGATATTAATACTTGCTAAATATGAAATATTTATGTGTATGCGTTAATGTTACAAAAATTTTTTTATATTAATATTTGTTTTAGTATTTTCAAAAACTAAATGCCTTCAATTTTATACTGAGTTAATCGTTATTCTACGAAAAATTTAAAAGTTAAAATTTTTAATTTAAACATGTTGTGTACTTTACCAGGGCTGCTATATATATTTCTGGCCTGGCAACACTGAGTGCTGCCAAGTGATATCTAACATTTCCATTGGAAAGTATGTCATTTTTAAGCATAATCGAACTCAAAACGTTTTGACGTACGACCATTATTTGTGTTGTTTACAGTGACTTGAAAAAATTAATATAGAAAAAAATGGAATTAACTCGTGAACATTTTCGTGCCATCATTGTTTACAACTTTTGACGTGGATTATCACGACAAGAGTGCATTGATGAACTTAAATCTTTGTATAGCGATGAAGCACCATCCTATAGCACTGTGAAAAATTGGTATAATGAATTTAATCGTGGCCGAAGCTCACTCAAAGACGAATTCCGTGAAGGTCATCCAAAAACGGCTGTTGTGCCAGAGAACATTGATGCCGTGCGTGAACTCATAATGCAAGATCGACATGCGACATACCGAGAGATAGAGACATCCTTGGACATTTCTTCCACCAGCATACATTCGATACTGCATGAACACCTGGCCGTAAAAAAGGTTTGTTCTCGTTGGATCCCGCACAATTTGAAAGTCGCTCAAAAAAAGGCTCGTGTCGATTGGTGCAAAGAAATGTTGCAAAAATACGATTGCGGTGCTTCAAAAGACGTTTATAAGATCGTCACAGGTGATGAATCATGGATCTATGTGTATGAGCCCGAAACAAAACAACAATCGACCGTGTGGGTCTGTAAAGACGGGCAAAATCCAACGAAAGTTGTTCGTGAAAGAAGCACTTCGAAGCAAATGGTCTCCTGTTTCTTCGGCAAAACTGGTCATGTGGCGACTGTTCCGCTTGAGCAACGTAGTACGGTCACTTCTGAGTGGTACACTGCAATTTGTTTGCCTGAAGTCATTGGAGAAATTCGAAAAACCAACAAGAGAAGACGAATCATTGTTCACCATGGCAATGCGAGATCTCACACATCGGCTCAAACCAGAGCGTTTTTGACCGGCCAAAACGTCGAATTAATGGGTCATCCGCCGTACAGCCTTGACTTGGCACCTAATGACTTCTTCTTGTTTCCGCCATCAAGAAAAAAATGCGTGGTCAACGATTTTCGTCGCCAGAAGAAGCTGTTGAAGTTTTCAAAAACCATGTTTTAGAGGTGTCTCAATCGGAGTGGGAAAAGTGCTTTGACAACTGGTTTTAGCGCATGCAAAAGTGTACAAATCATGCAGGAGAATACTTTGAAAAACAATAAAACCATTTTTGATTATAAATATTCGCATTTTCACTATTAGGCCAGAAATATATAGAGCAGCCCTCGTACACCTCAACATCATGCATTATTATATGTAAGGATATGAAACATTTTGTTGAGCAAAACTTTTAGATGATTGAAACAACAAAGTAAATTTTCTCTAGAGAATAATAGAAAATATTAATAGTTCCGCACACCTTCACCACGAAGTTAAACCACCAATATTGTAAAATATACTTGAAGTAAATACAGTTGTATAGTGGTTTTTATTTATTTATTTTTATGCATTGAAAGTTTTTATTTATATTTAGAACAAATCAATTGTCTACGAAATAACTTAACTTACATTTATTATAAATACTATTGTGACAACTTGTTCGCGTGTACTTCTTAAGTTTACTTAATAGTTGAGTATTAACTATTATTTAAATTGTTTAACAGCTTTAAGTTTTTTTTAATTTATGTATGCATAAAGAAGC
Source organism: Gymnosoma rotundatum (assembly GCA_916610165.2). Lineage (NCBI taxonomy): Eukaryota > Metazoa > Arthropoda > Insecta > Diptera > Tachinidae > Gymnosoma > Gymnosoma rotundatum. Next base: position 29,804,826 of record OU744336.1, read on the forward strand.
AAAATATTTTGTTTATTAAATTGCCTTTTTTATCATAAAATAAGTAAATGTAATTTCGTAGCAGTATATTTATGAAAAAAAAGTTTAAATTGTTAACATATCTTGCAAAAAAAAAACCCACTTCAAAAAAGATTTAAGCTGTCTGCCTATAACGGTTCACGAGTAAGGCCACATATATCAAAATACATTAATTGTTGGGGTACCCTTATACACCATCTCTAAACTTTATACTTATTCAACTGTTCGACAATACACATCGATTACAGAAACTGTAGGGGCACCCTTTGATTACCAAATTTAATTTATATACTTGCTGTTGCAGTAAACTTAGCAATGAGGTTCTTGATACATAAGATTACATCAACTATTTTAAAAACCTGTCACGTGGTTTTGTCGCCGGGTGTACTGGATAGATGCGCAGGTTCGGATCATAACAGTTTCGGGTATATTGAATCGATACGCAGGTTCGGTTTATAACAGGTTCGGGTGTACTGGATCGATGGGCAGGTTCGGATAAAATACGTACAATATTACTTAAAAACTATGTTCAACCATAATACATTAGTTTCTTGAACAGTCAGCCGAAGCCGCTGTGAGAATAGTCAGTCCAAACCGCTGTGTAATTTCTGACATAGTCAGAAAACTATCAACTGGCTCTATTAGAGTAACCCCAGTCGGCTATTAGATTACATAAATATAATCTCCAAGATTTACTGGAAACTTGCGAGTGTAAGTCCCATAGGGATCGCAATGTCTCCCTTTAATGTTTGCCAATATTGCTTACTTATACTTATTTTTAAATAAAGCAAATGAGAATCATACTGAATACTTGATGCTACTATTTTATTAATGATGGCTGTTACAACAACCACGCAGACCATTAATATTGTTGTTTAATAATATTTAAGATAACGTTAATTTACATATTAAGCATTGTATAGATGAATAATACTAACCTAGCAATAAAGTAGCATCACATTCAGGTAACTAACATATTCTTTAAAAGTAAATGAAAAATAATAAATATGTAAAATAAATTACTTATGTAGAAATACGAAGGATTTCTTTATTACTCGTACAAACCCTTAATTTATAATTTAATATTTTTATGCTTAACCATAATTTTGGAAACACCCTTTAATTTCTATATTTTAATTACAAGCTTCTTATAGCTGACTAAGCAATACAGGTCCTTTGTAAGTTTCAGCTGTCTGTCTATAACGATTCAAAAGTTCATCCATATATGTACACCAAATTACATAAACTATTGCGAGACCCGTTTATTTCCAAATGCGAATTTTATACTTGTTATTATAGCGGACTTAGCCTTGCGGGTTCTTTGTAAATTTCAAGCGTCTGTGTACAACTGTTCGAAAGTATAGCCATATATATGAAATTAAGGGAAGTATTGGGGCATTCTTTCGTTTACTTTTTTTTAATATAAATACTTGTTACTATTACAGTAATAGCAATCGACATTCCGTCCAATTTGTAAGCGTCTGTCCATATGGGTAAATTTACGTTACCTATGGGGAAACCCTTTAATTTTTAGATTTATTTTTTTCATTTTAAATTTTAAAGAAGTGCCCTTTACAGTTCATGAAATAAGTAAAAATATGTATTTTGTATAAGGAAACCCTTCAGTTCTTAAGATTATAAACTGTTTTTAAAACGGGACCAATCTGAAAGCATAAAAAAATTCAAAATCAGTTAAAAAATGACCGACTTCTGCAGGCACAAACATTTTAAAAAGCAACATTCAGACGAATTGATAACCTCCTTCTTTTTTTTGAAGCCGGTTAAAAATATTAAATTAATATATATGTATGATAACCTCCAATTACTAAAGCAGAGTTAAAAAAAGATTAAAAAAATTAAAAATTTAACAGATATAACCTTTACTGCCATTTGTATGTTATAGGCAAATTATCAAGAAAATTTTTTTCAGCAAAACTTCTCTGCAAATGCTCAAAGTTTAAAAATTGTAAAGAGTATTTTGTGCATTAAAATTTGTGTTGCAAACGGCTCTTATTTACAATTTTTAGATATTATTTACTCAACTGAATGATTGAGAAAACATTAACACTAGTTCCTAATTTTATAACAAAAATAGGACATTTTATTTTCGAAATTAAGATTTGTTCAAAAAAGCATGGAAATAAGTATGCACTTTGTTCAAAATTTATTTGTGTTTACGATATTCAACAATTTTTGTTTTTGCAGTTAAGCGACCACAGATAGAGGACTACTCACATTTTTTGTTTATTCTGCAGTATTTTAAACTTTAATTGCGTAATATATCCTACGGCACACAGTCAAATAAAACCTTGTTATCTTTGTGTTTTTCAAAAACAGAACAACTCGTTGATGATTGATATTGATATTTCATATCAATCTCATAAAATATTCATTTATCAGTTTGGCTTTTGATGTAAGACTCTTAGGTTTTTTATAAAAAATTCGTGTAAAATCCACTAATGAGTTCTATGAGCAGTAAAGAAATGGCCATATGGATATGCTTTCTCCACAGTAATACATTTCATTTTGTATTTTTTAATTATAAATATTTCATGAGAATATCATGATTCTCATTACATGATTAAAGTTATTTTTGCAACATAAAATAGCTGCACCTACAAACATTTTTACTTTTTTATTACTTTTACATCTGTATACTCCCGACATGTAGAGTAAGTTCGGGTAATGTGGTATATCCATTTGTTTTTTGGTTATAAATTGTAGAGTTTTAAATAAAATATGGTAGATTTTAGCTGGTAAATTACTTGAAGTTGTATGTTAATATCAAAGTGGTTGTGAAAAGCTTTGATCATCAAGTTACATTAATATTTTAAATAAGCTTTAAAAGTTCATGTATATATCATTTCAAAATGTTCGGGTAATGTGGTATACCACTACTATGTCAAACCCCAGTACCTCGACTTCATTTCCAGCAATTATTTTACTAGCTCATCTTCCATGTTAAGTATAAAAGGTGGTGGGTTTAGGTAATTTTGTCCGTTTAAATGGTGTTACACAGGTAGATTGCCTGATATCCGTAATGTTTATTGGGGAAGATCGCTTAATATTTGCGCCTTTTATTATTGGATATGTAAGTGCGACCATCTGTGGGTGTTTTTTGTTTGTAAGAGAGTTTTAATAATTTTAGTGGTATAAAAATCGTTTCAGAGGTTGTTTTCACCTGCTCGTTAATAATATCTCCATTAAACGTTCGTATTTTGTAGATTTACATTTTTTTAAGAATGTCTTTTTTTCGCCCTTTTTTACTTGAGTGTAATACTGGCTTAAAAATGTCTTTAAGCTGTTTTATTTTTTCATCAAGTAACTTTAATTCAATTAAAAATCTTCCTAACAATCTTAGCTCCGCATTTATTAAGTCTTCTTGGTGACTGAGAGTATACTTCTCAGTTAATTTATTTGCAAATTTTATTACTAGTTCATCATATCGAATAGCTTTAATAACGTCGTCATTTCTCAGCACAGGAAATATTTTCGTTCTTACTGTAAAATTAGCAGCTTTGTGGATGTATTGGCTTAACTTTCTCCCACATTTAAAATTGTCTCTTGTGTCCTTCTTTTTTTATTCTTAACACATCTGTTCATGTGTATCCCTAACGTATGCTTTTAAAAAAAACGCCTTGCATTTCTTGCAGCAAACATAATCGTCTGCTGTGTTTCGTTGGTTTGCCTGCTGTTGTCTCGTAACTATAAGAATGCCGGTGTTATGATCTGCAGTATCTCCCTGTTTTCTTAGCTCCTCTATTATTTTTAATCGCTCTTTTGACCTAGTTGGAAAGTTTACTGCTTCCTTAACCTGCTTTTCAGATTTATGTATCAAATAGAAATGTCTGGCTATTTTGGTTTGCAATGTTTTACAGAAAATACAGAAGTGCCTCTTTGAGAGATGATTTTTATGGAGTGCTTGCAATGTGGACAAATTCACGGTTTGAACGATAGAGGGAGAATCAAATTTGGGCGATGAAAAATAATCACTACGAATGTTTAGCACATTAGTTACTGGCTTTTTGGTTTGAAACGAAGCTGTAAAGGATTTGTTGATTAAAGATGTTACTTCGGACTCTTTTGATGAAAAATTTTCAATGATGGAGCGAGAATCAAATTCGGTTCGTCGTAGGTCAAGGTGTATTGCGAATTGTAGTATGATCATGATCGTGTATGAACATTAATCTAGGACCACGTACACTCAGAGCACAACCAAAAATTCATAAGGAAAGTTATAAAAAAGGTATATTATTTACTGGCGGAATAAATCCAATTAACCTTATACCGGACATTACAGCTTGAATAGCTTTCTTTATATCTTTCCCTATCCATTTTCTAATTTCAACTTTATTGGGCATGATTGTTCTGATGAGTGTTCTGTATTACAGCCGCCCACAGGATTATTACAGCTTAACTGTAAGCTTTATTCTCAAAAAAGTAATCACCTTTGACTTTCTAAAAAAAATAGACTGCATACAAAAATCTCAACTATAACAACATGCTTCATTTTTGCAAGTATTTATTGTAAAGAAATTAAAAACATAAATACAGTCACGCACTCTTAGTTTGCTGAGAGCATATAAGTTTTAAGCTTGGTGCCGTTATTGCTATGCTCTTACTTACCCGCCTATACCACAGCAGCTGAACTTACTCTAGATTTTGTGTTTTATATTTTTCTTGAAAATTAGATTTAATATACTGTTACTGATATTCTTATATTTTTTGTTGTTGATATTTATGTATTTAAAAAGATATTGGCTATTAAAAACAGCAATTTATGTATTTGATTTTCAGCGGTTATATTTTTAAAAGTCCTAATTATCGGCAAGAAACAATAAGAATTTACATCTACAAACTTTCCTGCCAGCTTGAATGCGAATTTACAAAATCGCTCAAAAAAGTTCATAGTCTCTATATACTCGTAGATTAAAAAAATATCCCTTTTTTGTATATTTAATTAATATTATTTATACAAATTTAGATAATATTTAGTAAGCTGTTTCTCAGCTTTTTTTAATGACTTTATTGCTCTTTAAAAAACCTTAAAGAATTAAAAACGAAAGAATATAAAAGAAAATAAATTTATAAAAATGTAAAAAGTAGAAAATAATTCTCAGGATATTTTTGCTAAATCTCCTGTTAACAATGGCAACTTAAGAGGAAAAAAAAAAAAATTCCTAATAGATTGCATTAGAGTACTTGTGTGTTTTCTACTTATGTTCACATGTTTTCGCATCTTTACACAACGATTTTACGAGGCAGCATTAGTTTCATTCATTCATTTGTACGATTTGTTAAATCAGATCAAAATTGAAAAATTGGAATTATTTTAAATTTGTATACTTGATAATATGAAATCTATGACCATGTCCAAGCTTTTATTTAAACCATGTGCAGCTTAAATAAGTTCTAGTTATAATGAGCAATTAATTTTCATTAGTCGATACAGGCACGATAGGATTTATAAATTTTAAAGTTAATTAGTACAATGCAGTTCTATAATGTTCAATATTATTTAGTTGCCTGTTGAAGCTTTGGGAAACATTTTTTCTATTTTAATAATCTGTGAGTACTCAAATTAATTTTCGGCTTAATTTTATTTTTGATTTTAATTTTTTTCTAAAATTTGTATACGGACTTAAACCGAAAATCAATTTTAATTCTACAGTTGTGTAGTTCGTGAGAGACCTAGTTTAATTGAGCGCAGCAGTTAATTGAACTATATGGAGCGCTCTGTTTATTGAGCTCTTTTGCTCAGTTACTGAGCGCCTTTTATAGCTCATCATTATTTATATGAAAACAAATATAAAATTACAACTTGAGTGAAACCTTAAAACTTATTTTGGTATAAATTAAGGGAAAACATCCCTTTGTAATCAGAAAGTATATTATTATAAACCAATATTTTTTATAGTTTTAAAGGTATTAAAAAATAAAGTCAGATAAAAGTGCATACTTACATACATATAGTTAATCTTTTAGTTGCACGATTTTTCATTAGTATGTGTGAATATATTTTTAATTTGTGTGAGCTAAACAAATCAACTGAATTCTCTCAATTATTTTCTGCTCACTGATTGATCCATTGAACTAAAAACAATTCAGCTTAACATGTCAATTTAAATCGATCATTTGTTTGAGCTCACTAAGCCAGCTTTAAACTAAGTGAACGAACTAGTTCGTTCTAATGAGCTGTGCTGAAAAGAGCGCTCCCTTTAAGGAGCTGATAAACACAACTCTATTTAATTCATTTATAATATACACAGTTCAAGTTCTGATTTCATAAAAAAACTGAATTCTACGAGAAGTTCAAAGCAGGCGGTCATGGAATCTCAAACATAAATTTCATGCCACAAATATTCAAGCAAAAAATAAACACAAATTGCGCTCCTAATTCAAAAGTGACACAACTCAAAATTTTAACTTTTCAGAAATCTACAAAAAAACAGTTTTTGTCCTGAATAAAAATGGTTAAAACAAACACTTTGAATTATTTAAGAGAAAATCCATACCGATTATGATATAAAAAGTTCTTTTTATTTGTTTAATATTTATACACTAGATAATGAACTATTTAATTAAATTTTGAGTTATGTCACTTTTGAACTAGGTGTGCGAAATGTTAATGCGGTCGCAGTAGTATAGACTTTGTTTAAATTTCAAAGGCAGGACTATAAGGATTTGAAGTAAAAGCCTAATAAATTAAGTGGGGCATCATTTATGTTAATGTTTTTTATTCAATATTTCATTTAATATGTGGTGCAAAAGATAAGCAGGTGTTCTATAGAACACTCTTTTTTTGGTTTATGTACTATTAGACTATTGTACCCAGCGTTGCATGGGTTTATTTTTAAAGAGCTTTTGCCCTCTCCCCCTCTTGCAACAATTGTTTATATATACGAGTAAAGGTGATATAGCAGCAGCAGCAGCAGCATAGAGGAATATTTTCTATAGTAATTTCCATTTTCTGTCTATTGCGGTTGAAAAAAAAAAATCCTTACATACACTTAAATAACATTCTTATATAGAAGCACCCTTCAATTTTTAGTTTTATATTTGTAGTTTCTATTGCTAAAGCTGCCTCAGGAATATGCACATTGTGGAACTGTCTTCTTTCTTCTGTGGTTTAAACTCAGGGTTTAAATTACTTGCTTAAAAATAGCAACAGCACTAGAATCTTTGCTTTGCTTATATGTTTTTCAGCAAATAAAAAAAACTAAATGTCTCAGCATTTACAAAACACATCATTAAAAACGATGCAACAGCAAAAAGCAAATGCAAGAAAAGAGAAAGAAACTCATATGCTGAAGCTGACTATGTGTGACTATATGAAAACAATTAATTGCTTAAGCAACAGCAAATGTTTTTACAGTAATTGATCTGCTGGTTGCTTTGCTGCAGAAACACATAACACTAATCGTTTTCCCTTCTATCTTCGGTCGTTTAATGTTTTACACAGTTTGAGCTTACAAAACTAACTGTCGCAATCTTTCTAATTGTTCTTATTTTACTCAAAAACAAAACGAAATCAAAAGTTTCGGTTTGTTTATTTTCGTACCCTGGTCCATTTTCGTACTCTGCCCATAACCAGTTTCAATATTTTCAAAATTATCAAATAATGCAAATGTATGCTCAAAAACGTTGTTTGCCAGCTTGAACAGCAAAAATTTATTCATCAAGGTCTATAATATCGCCACATTTTGTTAACTCCATTCAATTATAATTGGGATTAAATGTTGTAGGGATATTTTTTTATCACCAGCATCTAATTTGTTCTACTTTCTTGTATTTTCATTTTTTTATGCATTCCTCATAAATGTTTTCTATGTTTACTTTCATTGTTTCTGTTTTCTTTATGCTTTTGTTGTGTCATCTTGACACATTTCCCTAGAGGTTGATTGCCATTAAAAAAGCAAAATCAAAATAGAGGAAAATTAAACAAAGGCAAAATCATAGAGCAAAAACCGAATTAATTAACAAAAAAATCTTTAAAAGTGAATCATCATATTCAAGGTTTACAAAAAAGTTGTTAACAAATAAAAAAAATGTACTTCATACAAATAAATTATATTATCATCTAAATCTTTATTCGAATTGTAGAAGAATATATTTGGTTGTCGTCAAATGATGACACCATGATTTAACGAGTACTGACAAAAAATTTCATTTTCGTTTTTGAGTAATTATCAGTAAATTTCTTAGCACCGCGGACATTTTGGATATTTTAGTTGAAGAAAATATCTTGACAGATGAAGAATCAGATGAGGAAATCGAAGGAAATATTAATTCTTTGTATTGTAACCAACTTCTGGCATCTAAAATGCGAACAACCAGTGAAGAGCTTTCCACAAACACAGAAAAACAAGACATTAAAAGAAAAAAAATGTAAGATATAAAGTAACAATAAATCATTTGAAAACTAGTAGGAAAAACATCTCAAATTACAGAAATTTTTTTAGGAATTTTGATCGTTTCTGGATACAGTCCATTGTCTAGTAAGGCAATGAATTGGAGTTCTGGTAATGATTTTCGTAATAATGATGTTTATAATTCAATGCGAAGAAACAGATTTGACACCATGATGAAGACACATTTTCAGTGTAATATCGACTTAGATAAAAGTGATAAGCTGATAATATAATTTTGCAAATAACGCCCTTTTCTATCTCATCTTCATCTTTATGAAGTACTTTCAAACTACGGAATAAGTGTCTTGTGATGAAGCGATGACAGAGTATTTTAGAAAATACTCTGACTGTACTACATTCTTTTAGGAAAGGGATAGATAAGAGATAGACAGGTGGTGAAAAAAGATAGATTTATCGATTTTATTAATTATTTTACTTCGCGAGTATGCTATGAAAAAAAAAGTAACAACGAAGGAGGCTGCATGTTTTATTGTTAATTTTGAATATATAAATTAAACTAATGTGAAATCAATCCCACTATTTTATATTTATTAAAGTTATTTATTATTTAATTTATTGTTCGACTATGTGAGCTGGTGAGCTGTACTACAACTAACTTTTTTACAATTAAATTTTTCTTAAAAACCAAAACGCTTAAGGAAGGAAACCCAAACCCTTTACTTAATCAGCAAAATCGACACACAAAATTTTTGGCAAATTAGCCAATCAAATTAAAATAATTGTAACATGATCCAAAGTGTCGTACTGACAAAAATGTGTTAAAATCCAGAATTGTAAATTATTTAAATCTTTAAGTTGTTTGAAAATAGAACTTTAAATGCATTAAATATTTAACCTAAGTGAGGGACGTAAACTTATATTTATACCATTAAATAGAAAAAGCATTTTTATTTTTTGACTGCCGCAAGGGTCGAACCCAGGGCAACCAGACTACAGCAGTCTCACTGCTGCATCCAATTTGTTGCAATTAATGGACCAATACCCCATATCAAATCATAAAAAACTGAAGTAGATATAAGAATTCTAAAACTAAAATCCATGTGTAAATTTTTGTAGCTTTATTTTAATAGCGTCGTCATATGACGACATCCGTTTTATCGAAAACTGGACCCGATATGTTAGCTCTCTTTTCAAATATATACTAAAGGCATCCTAGACATAGAGTAAATCAAATATTATAACAAACGGATGATTATTTCACAAACCGTGAGAATTCGGTTTAAGAAAATACTAAAATTGTTTTAAAAATGTTAAAACTATTAATGTAAAATTATATATATATACATATATACTCGTATTGCTTATGCAACAGCAAACGTTTTCAAATTAATTGCTTTGCTGCAGAAAGAAACATATAGGCAGCTGAAGCAAATGCGTTTCTTTTTTTTTTTTTTTGTATTTGCTTTTTGCTTTTGCTGCACATTTATCAACAGCACCAATTTAGTGACTACATATGCATTAAAAATAGTCAAACATATTATATCACTGGTTTTAAGACAATATCATGGGTTTTTCCCCAAAACAGTTTTTTACTAGTAAAGATCATTTATTTATGCTCAAAATATAAATTATAGATTTTGAGTTCATGCAGCAATGGTTCTATTTATTTCTTAGCTATAAAAAATGGTTGCTTTAAGATATTTTAGCAAAAAAAATTTCCCTTGATTATCTTGGAGCTTTCAGTAGAAAATGAAGCAAAAAAAAATGCACGCAGGAAATTCCTTTTGGCGTTAACAATTCTGACAATTTAATAATGCAAGCATTTTCTTTATCAAACTTATATATGCATTAAATATACATATTATTATTATATATATTACAGATACATACATGCAAATACTTTTTTTTAGGATTTTTAAAAACAAGAACGTGATATTTAATACTTGTTGTCATCATTAAGTGTTACAAAACAACAATAGTCACAACTGTAAAAATGTTATACAACTCCAATAGTTGTTATTTAAGTTAAACCAAACATTAACTACCACTGTCATTTATAACAACAGAACACTTACGTTTGTACATACAGATAAACATACATTTATACATATTCATAAGAGCCACAAGGAATTCTTATATTGTGTTGCTTTTATATTGTTGTTGCTGTTAGTGATGCCATAACTGATGATGGTGAGTGTTGTTAATGATGTTGACGTTATTGTTTTGCTGCAATTGCCTTAAATGCATTTTGTATTAGGCCATTTTATAATGGCGTAAATAACACTTCCCTATAATGTTGATTGTTATCGTATCATGCTGACATTATCGCTCTCATTCTGACCTCTAATATCGGTGTATCTGTGTGATTGTATGTTTTAAGTTTTAACTTATTTCCATTTCTTTTTTCTTTCAAGAGACTTTGTTGCTACTTGATGCTGTAACTGCAACTGCCTACTCATGATTAAGTGAAACCCTATTCTTAAATGTGAAGGGTTAATGTGCTTGTTATTGTTTGTTCACCTCTCTGTGCGATATTATAAGGGAGGGATACATTGCTGTTGTTGGCGGTTTGTTTTTACGTTGACATAATATATACACATGTATGTGTGTGGAGTGTTTATATGTCTTAATGGGTTTTCTGTATATATTGTTTGGTCGATGTCATAATATATCATTTTAAGTGCATATGCTGTCATTTTAAGCATCATATTTATCTCGTCGTTTTGACGCCACTGTCATGACAATAGTCAACCATTATATATCATAAGATTTCTTAAACACAAACGCACACACACACACACATACACACAATTCAACCTACACTTACCATGTATTCATATTTGTAATGACTTTTAAACCGATATAACAATACCCACATAATCACTATTCTCATCTTAATGGTGTCATTCTGTAAGTCTTTAACGCCTGGTTTTCTTCTTCTTTAACCGATAAAATATACAAATATTGCATACAATTATGTACAATATATGCACATTTCAGCATGTACCAGAATCATTATTTTTTATTGTTGTTATTATTATTATTGTTTTTGTTATTGTTTTTCTTATTATCTTCTCTGTGTATCAAATGAAGATATAACGATATGACTACTTAGCGGTAGATTTGCATGGTTTATTAGATAAATTGGTTTGCTCTTATGCTTGGCGAAATTATGTGAATAAATATTTAAAGTAAGCAAAAATAATTTAAAAGTAAACGTTCTAAAACAAAAAATCATTTTTTGGAATATAACACTTGGATAAATATTTCTAGAATATTAAGAGCGAAACCGAGCAAAGAAAATTGTTCTTTAGCCTTAAAATAAAAAATAAAAATATTAAAAAAAAAAATAATAAAAAATAAAAATTTTTTTTCGTGCTATTTTTCCGATTAATTATTTAAATCGCCGATATTGATTATTGATGGTCAAAGCACGTCTCGATGCTTTAATATTTGCAAAGTGCCGGTGCATATAAATAAATTCTCGTAGTGTTTTGTGATATTTTATTTTTCGTGTATAAAAGAGCCGAAAAAAAGTCAGCCGTATACAGTGGAGAAAGAAAAATAGAATTACTATTGGTTATTGTTGTTTTTGCTTAAGCTTTGATTTTTGTCTTTGCTTTATTGTTTGGACAAAAACCTTTAGTTTATTTAAAATGTTTGTCAGAAGTTTCCTGAAGAGTTAAGTAAGCGGTACCGATATGGCCATCGAGACGTGCTTTGATCCTCAATAATCAATATCGGTGATTTTAATAATTAATCGGAAAAATAGCATGAAAAAAAAGATTTGTTTGAAAATTAATTAATATAATAGAAAAAAATTCCTGTTGCTTAATAAAAAAAAAAAATTATTGTATCGTTTGATATCTTTACCTCTGTAGTTACGGGTAAAGCTCGAACGCAAGTTGAGTTTTTTGTTGACCAGTAGTAGAACTTTATTTCTTTATATAAAATGTGGGATGACTTTAACACTTGATATTACCTCCTTTGCCTAATTTATTTTTATTTATTTTTTTGTTATTCGGTTTTGCAAATTTGGTCGGCTAGACCGGAAACGGTCTTTTAATTTAATTTTTGTTTAATTTAAACTGTGAATATTATAAATGAACCGAAGCTGATTTTAACTTTACTTCTTTTATTTTAATTTCTAAAAACCTTTTTTTTTGTAAAGAAAAATTATTTTACAAACAAGAAAAATTAGACTTCCGTTCGTCCCCATGCATTTGTAAAATAATTTTTTTTTTCTAAAAAAGCCAAAATTAATCTCCAAAAGCTATCAGTAACAATTTTCTATATTATATTGCGACACGCTTTTTATTTTTCCTTTTCGAGCCCCTAATGCAAGAGTGTCAATAAAACTTAAAAGTGTAATTGATTTGTTTGAAATTTTGTTTTTGAGGCTTTTTTAATTTAATTTCATTATATGTTCTTACGTCGATTAGCCACTGGTATCTGCATTATTGATACATTTTTTAAGAATAAGCAAAATTGATTGGAGTCTGAAAAAGGTAAAACAAAATGAATCGGAATGGTTAAAATGTAATAAATCCATTCAGATCGGAATGTGTAACACGCTTGTAAAATTTGTAAGTTTATTTTAAAAGAATAATTAAATACAAATTTACTTTTTAAGAAAACAGAAAAAATTGGATTCGGCTTAATTTAACTTATTTTTTAATATCAAAGCTTATTAGTTTGAAACATTTTTTTAATCGGAGCAATACTTTTACTTTAAGAAATGAATACTATACAAGACAGCATTAAGTTCAACTGCTATAAGCTTTTCTAATGGATTCGTTATTTTTCACACCTAATTCTTCGTTTAAAGCGAATTCCTGTGAGGTGTTAATTGTTTAAAAGAAGCAAGCGCTTTAGTACACACTTCACTTGCTGCATCGATGTTTTATTTTCCTTCTCAACATCAGCAAAACACTTGGCCTTTCAAGAATCTGGGAGCTGTCTAAACCTTTTAGCGGCTTCTTTATTCTCACTAGTAAAGCCAGATATTAAAATTAATAATATACATTTTCCAGTCAGTGACATTTTTAATTAGTACCAGGAGTGCTCTATATATTTCTGGCCTAATAGTGAAAATGCGAATATTAATAATCAAAAATGGTTTTATTGTTTTTCAAAGTATTCTCCAGCATGATTTGTACACTTTTGCATGCGCTCAAACCAGTTGTCGAAGCACTTTTTCCACTCCGATTGAGACGCCTCTAAAACATGGTTTTTGAACACTTCAACAGCTTCTTCTGGCGACGAAAATCGTTGACCACGCATTTTTTTCTTGATGTGCAGAAACAAGAAGCATTCATTAGGTGCCAAGTCAGGGCTGTACGGCGGATGACCTATTAATTCGACGTTTTGGCCGGTCATAAACGCTCGGGTTTGAGCCGATGTATGAGAGCTCACATTGTCATGGTGAACAATGATTCGTCTTCTCTTGTTGGTTTTTCGAATTTCTCAGATTACTTTAGGAAAACAAATTATAGTGTACCACTCAGAAGTGACCGTCCTACGTTGCTCAAGCGGAACAGTCGCCACATGACCAGTTTTGCCGAAGAAACAGGCGACCATTTGCTTCGAAGTGCTTCTTCCACGAACAACTTTCGTTTGATTTTGCTCGTCTCCGAAGACCCACACGGTCGATTGTTGTTTCGTTTCGGGCTCATACGCATAGATCCATGATTCGTCACCTGTGACGATCTTATAAACGTCTTTTGAAGCACCGCAATCGTATTTTTGCAACATTTCTTTGCACCAATCGACACGAGCCTTTTTTTGAGCGACTTTCAAATTGTGCGGGATCCAACGAGAACAAACCTTTTTTACGGCCAGGTGTTCATGCAGTATCGAATGTATGCTGGTGGAAGAAATGTCCAAGGATGTCTCTATCTCTCGGTGTGTCGCATGTCGATCTTGCATTATGAGTTCACGCACGGCATCAATGTTCGCTGGCACAACAGCCGTTTTTGGACGACCTTTACGGAATTCGTCTTTGAGCGAGCTTCGGCCACGATTAAATTCATTATATCAAGTTTTCACAGTGCTATAGGATGGTGCTTCATCGCCATACAAAGATTTAAGTTCATCAATGCACTCTTGTCGTAATAACCCACGTCGAAATTTGTGAAAAATGAGGGCACGAAAATGTTCACGAGTTAATTCCATTTTTTCTATATTAATTTTTTCAAGTCACTGTAAACAACACAAATAATGGTCGTACGTCAAAACGTTCTGAGTACGATTATGCTTAAAAATGACAAACTTTCCAATGGAAACATCAGATTGCACTTGGCAACACTCAGTGTTGCCAGGCCAGAAATATATATAGCAGCCCTCGTACGGCGCTTTTAAGTTCCCTTTTAAGAGAGCTAGTAAAATTTGCAACCAAGTGATCCAGAAGCTTTTACAAAACTACAGGCAATGAACCGATTACTTTACATACTCTTGAGTAGTATATCGGTTTGCACTTTACTTACTGATTCATCCCTAAAAATTTTAATTTATATTTATAACAAGAAAAATACATTTTTTTCATAATGATCTTATTTATTTTAATTATTTTTATAACAAAAATAAAGTTAGAAATCAGTGTGAAAAAAGATCAAATTCCTGTTAATAATTAATAGTTCAAGTTTTCGACGAAAATTATTATAATGATAGCAGGTGAATGTTAACGAATTTATTTTAATTTCTTAACACCTTTTTTAGAAAGAAAAATTATTTTATACGAATGCAAAAAAACAAAAAACAAATGTACAAGACGAAATACAGAGAAAACAGTGAGGAAATACTTTGGTTTGTGTGTACACTTCCTTTAACCAAATTAATATTGATTTGAATACTAATTGTATTCTTATTTAAAAAGTTAGTTGGTTTAATAGATGATGTTTACAATGTACACATCGAAGGGTGGATAGTTGCGAAGAATGCTGGTGAAGGATATAGCGGTCCAGAAAGTGCAGCATTAGATTCTTTTAGCGTCTAATTTTGCTTGTTTTCTTTGGAAAACGTCCGCTTACATTTGTAAAATAATTTTTCTTTCTAAAAAGAAGTTTTTAGAAATTAAAATAAATTGACTTGAGCCGAAATTAATTTCGATTAATTTATAATATTCACAGTTCAAATCCAAATTTAATAAAAAAGAAAAAAAAAATAAATTACGAACATTAAAATATTTATATCTTTATAAAAAACATTAAAACATTAAATATTTATATCTTTAAAAAGAATAACCAGTAAATATATATAAAGTACGGTTCTGTAAATGTACTCCATTCTATAGCTTAGATAAGTCTCTTATGTTAAGATTAAGTCACTTAAGCTTAGATAAAACAGTTTCAGCGTATACAAATTAAAATAAGCATAATGTATAAAAAAGAAAAGCTATACATAGCCGCACTTGCAGCAAATATGCTAAAAACAAACTTAGGAAGTTTCTTTAAAATCCCTTCAAACACAAACACATTTGTGAACTCGTTAAATTTGTTAAAAATTAATAAAGAACGGACATGAAGTTTTATATACAAATTTATGTTTTGACTAAATTTGCTTTCAGTTTTATTTTATTATCAGGGGATGACCCCTACTTATGCAATGCATTGTGCCAGAAGTATGCTGCGGGAAGGGGGATAGAGGGAGTAGAGCTTGTGGACATTTGATTTGAATCTTTGCTCATTGAAAGTGGCAGGAAAGACCTCTGAAAGGAGTTTATTCCACATACGAACTGTTCGGCTAAAAAACGAATTCTCTCTCGACCACAAAGGAATACGCTCTTGATGAAGAACGCGTTGTGCGTACGAAATTACGGTTTTCAGGAAGAAGTTCCCTGATTTCATAAGAGCACATTCCTTTGTAGTAACGATAAAACAGAGAAACACACCCCACATTGTGTCGATGCTCCAGTGAGTCAATAGAGCTGGATAACCTACTGTCACCGATGAGTTTCTCCGCTCTCTCCTGCACGTGGTCGAGTAACTACAAAATAAACTTTGAAGCACCGGCTCATACATGAGAGTTGTATTTCATTTTTGGTCTGATAAAGGTGACATAGATAGTAAGGAGATCAGATGGAGTGAAAAAAAACGTTTCAAAAAACGTAGGCACTTGAATGATTCTTTTGCGACATGAAAAATATGCTGGGTCCAACGAACATCACATTAAATTTTCATGGCAATATTCGAGAGCTTCTGATTCTTTAATATATATATCACCCATAATTACAGATGAGGAAGCATATTCAGCCAAACGCATGTGCGAAAGAACACCAAGGACCCATTCGGAGATTACCAAAAGGTCGCGATTAAGGGTATCGTCCATGTGATTTCGCTTAGCCCCAATTTCCCGAAGGCATGGTCTATTGCGAAAAGAAAACAACTGTCATATGCTACTGTCACTGCGAAAGAATAGATAGGGTTGGAAGTCTGACGTAGAAGGTCATTGAAAAAAAAATAAGAAATAGGGTAGGGGAAAGAACGGAACCTTGTGGTATCCCTGAAATTACCTTGAACTCGTTTGATGCGATCCCATCTATAACAACTTGTATAGTGCGATCCCTGAGAAAGCTCGATATAAGTCGAGAGAAAATATTACCGATACCAAAAGCAATAAGTTTTAATATGAGTATTTGATTTTAGAACAAATAAAATAAAACCCAGAACACCAACAAAATGCATTAGTTTTAAAATTGAATTCGGTGTACAGAACAAGACTATTAAAATCATGTGCTAAATCTTGCCAGGCCAGACAACTCGCCAATTAAAAAGTCATAACTAGAGTTTTTGTTTTTATTAATACATTTATTTATATATTATATATTTTCTTTAATTGTAATATTATTTATCTGTTTCCTTTAATATCTTATACTGTTTGTTATCTTAAGTCAGTTTTAAAAAATTTTACAAAATAAATAGATGTACGTACATTTAGTAAATAATATTTTTTGTTTAAAGAAAAAAAAACGGAAAACTAATTTCATTATGAACAATAATTGTAAAGCAAATCAAGTTATGTTTAAACTTAAACAAATAAAAAAAATATATTATATTTTATAACTTTAAATTTCATAACACATCGATAAAATATAAATGAAATATTTAAATATGAAAGTTCGTTTAATAATTTTTTACTTATTTTACATTTAAAGATTTATTTAGATGCTACATTGATTTATTTATTTATTAAGTGTAATTATAGATTTATTTTGTTTTTTTTTTGTTTAATAATAAAATAGGTAAAAGACTTGTTGGTATAGAGGGTGTAGGTGAGGTTTGCATTTTTTGAAAATTTCTTTTTTGGTTTTATTTTATGTATGTGTATTTTTTTTCAATTTTTTTTTTGTTTACGCTTGGTAACATAGTTATAATAAAAAAATCTATATTATTTGCATGATCTGAAGTTTCTTTTATTTAATATTCCTTGATGATAATTCACACTTTTAGCTAATTTCCATTTATAAATTTTTATGCTTGTTTTACAACTTAATTTTGAATTTGCATATGTTTTATATTTTATGTTCCTTTTTTCAAATAAATCATAAATGCCATACACCAATGAACATTATTTTTTGCTTTTACAATTACTTGTTTAGACAATTTTGTTTTATAATAATTTTTAATGGCTTAAAGACTTATTTTTAAATATTTTTTTTTTTATATATAAGTATTTGTGTTTTTTTTTTGTAATATTGGCAATTTTTTTCCTATATATTCACAGTGCCTTTTGGCGTAGAAAAATAAATCTTAAATAAAAAAGAAATTAAATAGTATTTTATTAGCTTTATGTTTTTCTATTTCGATAACTATAAAAAGTGCTTAAAATTGTTTATATGTAAATATTTGTTACAATAGAATTTTTTATTTTAAATTATTTATATAAAATGTGTTTTTTGTTATTGGTGGTCTTGAAGTTTGAAAAAATCTTTTTATTTTTTATTTATTTGTTTATTAAGGTATTTACATTTATCGTTTTAATTCTGCTTCAATTATTTGAAATATTTCCTTTGACGATTTTTAATAATAATCTGTTTTTTATTATTTTTTATTAAACACATGTGTGTGAATGGAGTTAAGCAAATTATAAAAAATTTATTAGAATTTTTTTTAAAGAGTTAAAATAAAAATAATAAATAAAAATAAAACTTACTTAAAGTAAGTTTTATATGAAAAATTTATTTTTGTGTATAAGCATTAATATTTATTGGCAATTATTAAATAATTATTATTTAATATTCCACTGGAAATTTGCTTAGAAATTTGTGGTTCGCATATTGGTTTTTTATAAAACAAAAAAAAAAAACTTTGAAATTAAACAACTTCTACCTTTAAAAAAGGATTTTAGTTTCTTTCAATTTTTTTTTGGCGTATTTTAAATTTACTTTTTTTTGCATTCTTATTTAGATTAGCCTAGTTTTTTTTACAATACTGCCATTTAAAATTAAACGTTAAGTCTACACTCATTTTCATAAAAAAATCATTTAGAATCTGAAAAAAATAAGAAAAAAGGTCGAACGCATTTGTTAATTTGGATATAAAACCAGTGCTTGCTTAAAAATAGCAACAGCACTAAAATCTTTGCTGCAGAAAGAAACACATAGTCAGCTGAAGCAAAGTTTTTTTATTTTTCTTTTTGCATTTGCTTTTTGCTTTTGCTTCACATTTTTCGACAACAACCGTTAAGCAACTACATATGCATTGAAAATAGTCAAGCATTTTTAATCACTGTATAAAAACATTGCGATTGTAATGTGTAGCATTTCTGATAATTTAAATATCAATTAAAGTTATTACTGCTAATACCCACATAAAGACTCTTAAAATCCAAATAAGTATGCTACTTATTGTTTATAAAAAACATATCGAGGGCTTATATGCAATACCCGCCATACGCCAAATTTCAAATTTTTCAGGAGAGAGAAAAAACTGTTTCATTCCAAAATTCCTAAGGTATGAATTAATCTTTCTTCTAGAATATTCTTTAAATGTGACTACTGAGTCATCGTTCTAAAAAAAAATAGAACTTTTTACTCTATTCGTATGGCGTATAGCGGTTATTGCACAGTAATAAAAATAATATTTTTTTGTTGTAATATGTAATTTTATTAAATTAGGCATTTATTTAACGTTTTTCTAACATAAAAGAATTCAATACCAAAGCAATAACAAAAAAAAAAAACATAATTAAAAGAGGGTACTTCAAATTGGACATTGTCACATTGCTTTTTATTAATATGACTCCATCTGAATTATCATAAAAGTAATAAGATTCTAGTGGTATTACCGGTTGCAAATCTTGAAGATGTTTCGACTTACTAGGCTGGATTGGAAGCTAAGCAGTATGCAAAGGCTTTAGTTAAGTATAGCCTGTGTACTTTTTAATTCTCTTGGACAAGTTATTGTATTTTTCCTTAAAGTTAACTTTAAATTGAGCTTCTCCACTTGGCAAATACTGTAGTGATCTTAATTGAGAAACTGTTAAATCAATTTTGTCTCCTTTTAGATCTACAGCGAACGATCTTATTGTTTGTTTATTGCTCGTCTTCGGAATCTGGCCAAAACAATTTTTATCCTGCATTAATTATTGTTCAAACATTTTTAAATAAAACAAATGAACAATGTATCTCCATCAATGAGTTGTAAGGAGTTATAAGACATTTTAACCTGTAAGAACTTTTTTATTGCATTAAGTTATAAATTGTTTGGTACACACAAAGAAAAAATAATTGATTTGATTAATAAACGATATTCATCAATCTAACTAATTCCATTTTTTCATAAATTATTTTATGAATTTATAGACATAAATAAATGAGTTATGAAAACAGCTGATAAAAAATTTAAGAGAAAAGGAACAAGTGGAAATTTATTTGTTCCGTATTCTCAATGTATGGCGTATGGCGGCTATAGCATTAAAAAAAATCATGCGGTTGATAGCGAATATTTACAAAAAATGGACTTTTTTTCGGACAATTTTAATAAAGATTAAACTGGCATCAGTGAACAATTTGCGATCAAAAAGTCATTTTCCAAAAATTGATGTATAGCGGGTATTGAATATAAGCCCTCGATATAGCATCCAATAATAAATACCGCTTGTAACTAAATGGAACAGTAGATCCAGAAAAAGTGTCGAAAATTTTGGTTTTCCGTTACTCAACATTTTGAAAAAAAAAATTATATACATATATAAAGAGAAAAATACTAAATTGCTTGAAGAACTTTGATGTAAAACTAAATTTAAGTCAAATTTAAAAGGTTGCAATTAATAGTTGAAACTAGGCATGGGACCAGTATTTTCAGAATTTTTTTCATCCCGTTTGCCGAAAACTATTTCAAAAATCGCCAAACTTAAACTTGTTGAATTATTTTAAATTATAATATCATATTTTTAAAGCAAACAAAAATAAGTTTAAACGAAATGACTAAAACTCATCAAAAGTAGAAATATCTTTAAGTTATGTACATACATACATACTGTATGTATGCAATTTTATCGTTCGGTCAGGTATAGTTTAAGAGAATTTTTTAAGTTTTGTACAGAGAATTGGTAAGTAGTGTCTTAAATTTGTTTACTAATAAACTTTATAAAATTGATTACAAATTTTTGCTATATATTGTTTCCTTACAGACTTAGTCTAGCAAAACACAATGAACTCGCCTTGCACATACTGTTCGCCTGAATCTAATAATTTTTACTTGGGGATTTTTTTCTACAAAATATTAATTTTAGTAAACAAATTATATGAAATATTGAAAGCAATAATTTGTCTATAATTATTACATTTTTCTATTTATATATAAATGACTATACGATTTTTTTCTTAATTTTAACTATTCAAAGCGCTAAGCTTTTAAAATTAATAGCTAGAAGGCGTAAAATAAAATATTTTTTTTTTGTTTTTATTAAATTTATTCATAACACGATTTTTATAAATTTCACAAAATTAGTCTAAATATATATTTACACTTATTTGTTAAATTACGTCAGTTTTTTTAGATTTTTAATTTATGTGTATGTAAGTATATCTCTGGGATTTTTTTTTATAATTTATTTTTAATTTAAGAGAAATAATTTTTATATACTTTTTTATGTATGTATGTTTAATAATAATAATAATAATAAAACTTTGGTTTACAGTTATTTTGGTTGTTTGTTATTTTTTGTTTAATGATTGTAAAAAGTTTTCATTGATGAATTCAAATAAATTCTTAATTAGAAATGCAATTTTTTTTGTCAAAACTCATACATGTTTTATATTTGTGATTCAACGTTTTGATATATTTTTACTTTTGCTTTATTTTTAGTAATTAAAATTTATAAAACCTAAACTGGCTGCATATAATATCAGTAGCATAAGGCTTAAGGTTGTAAAATGTGAGGCTTTACTTCCATAAAATGTAACACTTAAGTCGCGCATTTCATTATCTGAAAAGAAAAAAAATCAAAGTAAAGATTTAAATTTTATATATTTATTTTCAAAATAAATATGTTTTTACATAATCTTGTTTTTAGAGATACTACAACATAGTAAATTGTAAATATTATAAATTGAAGTTACATAAAATAATTAATAAAGTTATTAAAATAATAGCTGAGATTTATATACCAACATAGTAAATTGTAAGTATTATAAATTGAAGTTACATAAAATAATTAATAAAGTTTTTAAAATAATAGCTGAGATTTATATACTAAATACTTGTTGCAAATTTCTTAGAAAATTTGCCAAATTTTCACTGAGTGTTCTGTACTATTTTTTTTAACGTTATGGGTACAATAACAGAAACTCAATAATAAAACCCTGTTCAGACATACGCTCTAATTGCGCAATTAAGAAATTTACGCAATTAAGGTCTTAATTGAGTTCAATTGACCATATAAGATCAATTACTAAATTGAGCAATTAGTACTTAATTTTATCACTAATTGAATAAAATACGAAATGCAACCCTTCTCTATTGTGTTCAAATATCTTTATTGAACTGAAAAAACGACAACTTCAGTAAAAAATATGAAAACTATGACTAAGTATTAAAGCAAAACCTATTTTGATCAAAAACAAATATAATATTGTAAAGTTATTAATTATTGAAAACATGTTTACTGGGAAGTATGTTCAGTGAGAAGAAAAAACGCATAAAATTGACAAGCCGCCTGTAAAAATATAATACCCTGTTCGAACATGTTTTCTTAATTGCGTTAATTTAATTTTAATTGCGCAATTAAATTTGGCGTTCACACCTGCTTAATTAAGCTTATTCAATTAGCACAAAGCATATTTATTTTACTAGGTAGTGTCGTCCGCCCAGCTTATTTCTCTTTTTATTACAAAAACCACTTGACTTTTTGTTGTTGCTTCGAAATTAGAAGTGTCAAAAGCCATTTTCGTCTGACCCGCCATTTTCTTTTTATTTGTTTGTTTATAATTTTGCTTGCGGCTTGTAAATTTATTAATTTTTTTCTCACTTAACATAGTTCCCAGAGTAAACATACTTAATGGCAAGGGTTGCATTCCGCCTCTTATTCAATTGGTGATGCTATTTAGTACTAATTGCTCAATTTATTAATTGACTTCTTATATGGTAAATTGAGCTCAATTAAGGCCTTAATTGGGTAAATTCCTTAATTGCGCAATTAAAGCGTATATCTGAACAGGGTATAAACAAAAAAAAAAAAATGACAACAAATTGAAAATATTTTCTATTTTATCATAACTAAACATTTATATTCTTTTTTTAATAGCGAAAAAAGTGAATAGGAAGAAGTTGGACGGTGATACGAAAATTGCAAGTTGCAAATGTCTTCTCAAAATACAGATTATTATAGATATACTTCGATTTGTGTTCTGGTTTAATATTTCAAGGAGCTGTACCCGTTGTCTTTAATTTTGCAGAGTTATCAAATTAACACAACACTAACTGCAGTAGTTTAATATTTCTATTGTAAACTACCAAAATTTGTAAACAGTCATTACTATCCATTTTTTAACTTTACGAACAAAAAACTTTCGCGATTACAATAAAAATTTTATTTTTTTAACTGTCAAATGCTAATTGAATAAGCTTAATTGAGCATGTGTGAACACCACATTAAATTGCACAATTAAAGTTAAATTAACGCAACTAAGAAAACATGACAACATGGTTCAAGCCTGTATGCAAACATACAAAACACAATAATTTGAGCAGGATGTTATTTATTTAGATGATGTTAGTTGTTTATTTAAGCGCTCAGACTTACCCACCATTGCTTTGAACATGAAAACAGAAAAAGTAATTTTAAACTTAATTTTATTCTTTTATTTTATCTACAAAGAAGTTCGTTCAGTTAACTTATTTTCAAAAATAACGTTTATTACTTTAATTGTCACTGCTTTCTATGGTGCATAAATCAATGTTTAATTAGGAATAAAAAGTAATAAAATCCACAAAGATTTTTTTTTAAATGTCATTAGAGTCTTTATCGTCAGCCAAAACGCAAATCGCCCTAGCTAACAGAAAATCCTAAATCAGTTTTTTGGTTGATCCTGATGCATTGCATCAAAATACACAACCTTCAAAAAATTTAGAGTTGTCTGACCAAAATTAGCGATTTTGTTAACGAAAAACAAATAAAGCTATCTGCAAAATGATTTATTTGATAAAGACTAAGTGGTCGTTTGTATAAGCAACATGGAATAATTACAAATAAAAACTAATAGTTTTCACCGTTGAAGACAATTATGCCCAGCTTCCGCAAGGAACTGCAAACCAAATCAATACTGTTTTATTTTCAGGGCCGGGGCACATGGAATCTGTCATACGTTAAACTTTGAGGTATTTGACTTAAGTCAGGTTGGATCAGGTTGGCTCAATAAGTACTCTCCTGATGGATATTAAATCAGCTGGTTATGTTTTCATCAGTGTTGCTAGGAAAAGGCAGGAATAAGGTACGCTTTTCCTTCAAAAAAGTTAAATTTTTTCATTAAAAGTTACATCTTGAAATTTTATTTAACTAAATAGTAATTTGTTTAAAATCTGGTAAAAAGTTGTACTTCATATTTCAGGAAAAAGAACAAGGCAACAAATTAATTTACTGAACAAAAACAAGACGAAATTAAAACAAACAAGAGTGCTATATTCGTCTATGCCGAACCTTATATACCCCTCACCATCTATGTAAATCTAGTATAGTTAAGTAACTCCCATCAAAACCGCATATATTGGGGTGACAGAGAATTAAAAAATAAAAAAGTAATTTTGGTTCTGCATATAATAATTTTACATAAAAATGACATCGGCTCTTAGTGGGTTCATTTTTAACAAATTTTAGTATTTCCTTAGAGATCTCTTCAAAAGCTTTGAAATGATACCCATACTGATATTTTAATATATTTGAAAATTTCAGAGTTCCGTAACTCGGAAAATATGGGCGAGCTCCATTTTTTTTACTTGATGTTTTTTTCGTATTTTTTAATTCTCTATCGCCTCATATATTTATTTTTTTGATTGGAGTTACTTTATTGTTCCAAATGGCATGAAAAAATTAGAGGTAGGCGTGGTGTCATGCTGACTTCCAATAGCACCTCTTTCGACACTATATCTGATCGACTGAGAAATTTATTTTTTTGTGGAGTTAAGTTTGTATCGGCAAATTTGATTTCAACACTAACACGGACGGACAGACGGAAAAACTTAGATATACCCTTTTTGTGGTGAAAGGTATAAAAAGAAAACCGTATGAAAAATTAGGACTGAATAGTAATAGTTCGGAATGGAGAAGTGCATGCTCTCGCCATTCAAAAAAAAAATAGTTAAAGTAGAAAACAAGAACTCTTTCAGCGATTTTACTCTATTTCATGTCTGTACCAAAAGTTAAGAAATTTTGGTCAAATGTAACAAACGGCAACACCGATTTGCATATATTTGCAAAAAAAAAAAAGGAAGTACAATTGAAACATAAAAAGGGTTAAAAGAAAATAAAGAAGAATAATCTAATCATAGCTGTCAAAGTATTCAACGCACGTCAAAAGTTAAAAGTTGACCAACTTTCATACTCTGCGTTGACGAACACTACTGATTGTGACATCGCTCATAAGAAAATATGTATTTTATCTGCCAGTCAGTTGAATACGTCAAAGCTTAACGCATGAAGAATTCTATGTGCCCCAGCCTTTATTGAATTCCTTATTACTTAAGTAACTCTGCAATTGTACGTTTTGTATTTTTTTAGAACTAAAAACTAAGATTCGACTAAGTAGTCAACATGGCTAAACTCAATGACTGTTTTATCTTTAAAGCCTTAATTTTTTATAGAAAGTTATTAAATTAGGTATTTTATACAAAGTGTTCAGTATAATTAAAATTTTACGAAAATTAATACAAAATTTCATAATTATATGATTTATATAATCGTCATTTAATACAATACAATAAATATCGCTTAAAAATCTTATATAAGAAATAGTACGCATAAAAAGTAAATATACATGCATTTAATTTTTAAAATTATTAAACGTGCATTTTCAAAAGTAAAAGAAAAGTCATGTAACAGATAAATAGGATTTAATAGTAGAGAAAAAAAGAAAACAAGAAATACTACATATCAATATAGAATTTTTGTTAATTAAGACTGAAGGAAAGTACAAAGAGAAAAGAATAAAATAAAAAAATTATATAAAGTATGGAGTTAAAAATTTACAAACTTGTGCACATAATTTTTCTTGTTAAACTTGTCACGTGTACGAAACTTAAAACTAACCTGACAAGTGACCGTGATTTAAAAAGGTTGATAGATCAGTAAGTCCATCTGTAATAATTTAAGTGTTCAATACTTTGGCAAGTGTATAAGAAAAAGTCAATTTAAAAAGCATAAAAGAAGACGTAAATGAACAAAAACATGTGAGGTAAATAAGAGGATAGAAAGTAAGGAGATTAAGATGAATGTAAGTGTAACAAGGTTAATAGAAATCTTTTCTTTAGGGTTTTTTTTTTTAAATTAGTGAAACTTGTGGGGTTAAGATATATTTTTTAAAGTTGTGTAATTTAAACGGCATTATAAAACATAAGTGATTATAAATTACTTTTAATAATTATTATTTCTTAAATGAAGATCTGAGCATAATTTTCTGTTCTTGTCATTTTCAAGTAAAAATAACGTTATCATATGAAAAAAAATAAAAATCATTATTTTTTATACAGTAAACGTTATTCACTCCTTTCATCTCACTTCTCTGCATTAATATGTATGATATATATATAACTATATCAATAGTTAACAAAAAGATGACTTGTTTTCTATGTTTGTCTACACTGAACAAAATTCCATAAAATCTTAGTAATAAAAATCCATTTAATCAGGTTAACAAATTTTATTCAAATTAGCAGACATTTTTTTGCAAAAAAAATTTTTCATAAATTTTTGGTATGAAAACCACACTTGACATTAACTCAACTCATATCGTAAAAGGAAGTCAAGGTGAATAACCAATTTATTTTAGTAAAATCGACGTTTTTTTTTCTACATTAAATAAAATATATCGGTTTTTTTTAAAGTAATAATGTTTTTAAGATATCGAGGAAATAATTAATATATTTATTTCATTCAAATTTTTCCAACACTTCATCGATTATGTATCGACTTTTTCTAGAACGGCACCGCATTAAATAACATTGAACGGCATCAGAAAAGATCTAAGTAATTTTACAATATGTTTTAACAAAAAACACATTTTTGTTTAAAATTCAGATTCGCTAATAGCGTAATTGATGTACTTTGGGAGCCATCTTTTAAAATTGAACAAAAAAAAAATTATAAAATCAAAAACGACATTGTTTGGCTCCGCTATTAGAAAAGGGCAGCATAAAAGTTATAAAAAATTTTAAAACTTAAATTCGGTTGTTGTCAAGCTATCAACAGGTATTAAATTTTATTAAATCAGATCATATTTATAATGTCATCTGCAATTCGATCGAAACAGAGTTATCTAATTGTAAGCAATAATTCAAAAGCAAACGATTTATTTTGGTCATGAACTACTGAAGATATCTTAATGAAATTTTAAAGAGGCAAAGCAGGTTTTCTTAATTTAATTAGACCTTAAAAATATCTATAAAGAATGTGATTACATATGTAGATTACCTCTTTTAGTTTGGGAAAAAATTGGCTTACATTTTATTTTTTTGTTTTAATTTTGGCCGACCTCAAGCTTTTTTTGTCAAAGTGTACTTAAAATGTTAATAAAATTTTTAATAAAATAGTAAATAGTTTTGTTTGAAACCGATGGCCAGCTATGTCTAAATAAATCGTTTTTAAACCACTGTGCGCGGTCTTGTTAAATTATATATTAAAAAAATTATGCACCAATATATACATAGATTGTTTTTTAAGCCCGATAGAACAGCCAATTTACTTGTAACCGGTTAACAATGTTATAGAATTTCGGTCAAATTTGGGCCACTTTTTCAAGAATTGCTGTGAGGAGTAACACAAACGTAGATGTCCCTGGAACCACTGCAGAGATTTTCTTACAACCTACTGCATTTTGTTCGTCTAATATCCCACTTTCAGAATGTGTAAGTGTTATTTAGAAATATTTTTAAGTTTCCAAGTAAAAGCCAGTCGCATGCCACTTTCATGCTATTTTTACCGAAATTAATTTCGTGATAACTTTTCGTGATTTTGTGGCCAGATGGCAGATAAATTTTTTAATTAAATTTATTATAAAATTTTTATTACAGTGGTTGTAGTCGACGGATATCACGTCACATCATTCTATTGAAACACATCCCGTCCGTATCAAATTCGTCCATATTTTCACCCAAAAAAAAAAAAATCATTGATCATCATGGCGTGGTAGCGTTCATCATTGATTATAAATCCAGGTACGTCCACATTTTTGAAGAAATAGGACCCAGTTTGTTAACAAAATCATTAAGATACAAAGTATTCTCATTGCTTAACACAATTTTGTGATAAAAAAAAATCGGATAAATTTCCAACTGTTTTAGATTTCAATCGGTGAAAGATTGAAATAAATGTGTCTCTGACTGACATTCCTGTTACATCTGGGTCTTATGTAGAGGTAGGCGAAGATCTTTGGAAAAATATTTAATGTAGTTGACGTACACAGCACCAATTCAAACTGACGATGAATCGATAAACTGAAAACTTCTCTTCCGTGTCTACATTCCTTAGACATGTTGGAGCTATTGCATTATATAATGATATATGGTATCAAATTCTACCCACAGTTCAGTGAATGGCTTGCGCAGCTGAACGATTTTACGAGTCATTAAAATCAAGAAGGTATCTATAAATTCCTGACTTATTTTTGTTGTATTCGTATTGGTTTGACACAGTATGCCGATCATATAAGTAAATAATTCTTGAAAAAACCAACTTTAAAACAGATTTTAGCTTTCTGCCTATAGCGGGCCACATACATCAAATTATATCAACTATTTTTACACACTAATTTCCAACTACAAAATTTTTGCTTGTTCTTCTAGCGGACTTACAGGTGCTTTGAAAATTCAAAGCATATGTCTAATACTGTTTAACATTTTGGCGATATACATCAAATTACATCAACTATTTATTTTAAATGTTTAATATATTTGTTTAAATATTTATAATTGCTATAATAACTGGAATAATAATTGGCATTCTATCCAATTTTAAAGCTCTTGTCAATAAAGGTTCAAAAATAGGCATGTAAAGGGCAAATTATGCCACCAATGAGGACACCCATTAATTGTTTGATTTATTTTTGTATTAGTTTTTGCTGTTAGGAGCTGTAGTGATACGCAGTTTTTGTAAATTTTAAAGTAGTGCTTTTTACGGTTCATAATACACGTCAAAAACATGTACGTTATATAGCGACACTGTTTTTTCATCGGGACCAATCTGTGTAACCTTTCAAATAAAGAAAAAAAATTTCAAAATCGTTTCAGAAATGATTCAGTTATGCGGTTACAAAAAAGCAACAGTCAGTCAAATTGATAACCTCCGTATTCTCTGCGCTTAAAAAGTCAACGCTATATGACAGTTCTCTTAATAGCTAATCTATCATGTAGGGTTAAAATTGGATTAGTTTTTATTATTTAATGAAGAATGCATTATGAGCCTTCTCACATATTAATAATGCTATAATCCAGCAAAAAATTAGACATTACCTTAAAAAAGTACTTGCCATATAATGACTTACTTTTCTGATTGCCATATTTGGTTACTCGCTTACAAAACACATTACATTAGTTCCCAAAAATGGAAGTAGTAATGGAACTAGTAATGGAATGGTTTTCATTATTTCCTACAAAAATTAATGTAGTCGATTCTCAGTAATTGATTATAAAAAAATCATTAAGTTAGCAATCTAGTTGGGAAGTACTTCCGCCATAAATGCTTAATTCCTCACTAATTACCTTTTCAAAAATCTTTTGCTGGGAATAAAAAACGACTTGTAAACTATGTAATAAAAACTAATTAGAAAACATTTAAAAAACCTGAATCGAGAAATCCGCAAAAAAATAAATAAAAGTGCTTTTACTAGAATATATTTTTATACCGAAATCTTGAATTGTTTTTTTATTTTTTGCCAAAGCATAATTTGTAAGTTTTAGTAAATTTAAAATTTTCGTTCGTTAAAGACTTTAATACACTTAAGTTTTATTTTCAAAAACTCTAACATTTATTTAACCACAAACACATACACACACATGCTAACCATCATTGTTCTGCATTTTTTTTAACAAAAGCTCGCAAACCAAAGAATACAGCTGGCATTGAATGTTTGCAGTTGTGTGTTGCTTATTTCAAATTGTATTTTGTGGCAAATCAATTTACAATTTTAGTGTGATATATTGGTCAGATGTATTTAAGCAAAAATAACAACATCATTGAAATCAAAAAACTAAAAATATTTATTTATGCAGTTAATACATTTTTGTGCAGGCAATCAATTGTACCACTTGAAAACTCCCATTACAACAATGAAATCAAAGACCATTTTGAAAATTTATTCATACAGAACATACATATTTTTATACAATACAGAAATGTTTTAGGTATTTGTAAAAGTATTAAACCCTCTAAACATTTGCCAGATTGATGGAACGAAATGACGTGTATTTATATCTTCTAAATGATAGTTGGAGGCATATTATCAGTATATCGTTAGCTAAAATGAAAAACCATGTAAGTAACAAAAAAAAAAATTACAATTTTTTTCTATATTGTAGGAAGAATACTTATTTTAATTTGAAGCACAAAATTCCACATAAAAATAGACTCTGATTTTTTTGCTAAATAGTTTACTGTAATCTGTGAACCGATTTTATCAGACATGTCACAGAACTCAATTTCGATCGAAAATGATTTTAATTCCGTAAATTGGTTCTTTAGAAAACGAAAAATTTCTTCAGAATGAAACCATTTTTAAGTTTCAAAGTGGAATTTATGGCGTTTTCTTTTCTGAAAATAAATGTTACCCAACAATCAAATAAAATGTTTTGCATGTTGCCTTTACCCCGAAAATTTGCTACACATTTTATAGCACGATAGAACAAAAACTGTTATTGAATTTTTCTAACTTCCTTTACATGTCAGTAATGTTTAATTAGATTTTAAAACATAAAGTAATATAACACTGGGTTTAGCAACAAAAGCAAACATCAC
Organism: Gymnosoma rotundatum; assembly: GCA_916610165.2. NCBI lineage: Eukaryota > Metazoa > Arthropoda > Insecta > Diptera > Tachinidae > Gymnosoma > Gymnosoma rotundatum. The sequence goes on from OU744336.1 coordinate 29,835,875, forward strand.
TTATCAAGAGTAAAAACTACTAAAAAAAAGTGTAGCATACTACCCTTACATAAAATTGAGGGTAAAATATGTAACATATCTTACACTTTTTCGTGCAACATATTTTAAAAAGAACATACTTTTAATTTACCCTATCGAACATTTTTTAGAAAAGAACACAAAGGTGTAAAAAGTGTTAAACATATGCAACATTTTTGTCAGAAAAGAAAACGCCATTAGTTTCTTTGAAATTTTGTTATTTGCGGTTTTGCAATTAACTTGTAATATGTGCCCTTATTTAGATTAGCCTTGTTGTTTACCTTGGTGTGCAGATTTAAATAAAAACGGAGAGATTAAGATATCTTAAAAAAAGCAAAATCGATCGGAATCTGAAGAAGGGAAAACATAATCGATCGGAATTGTTTATACGGAATTAAAACTATTCCGATCGGAATTTGTGACATGCCTGTATATCTGGAATTTTTTTATGACAGATGGCCTTTATGTGTTTTACTTTATGAGTCATTTTAGTGAACATAACTTTGTGTGTTTGTTTTGTTTTTTTGTTTGTCGAAGATTTATAGCTGCCTTCATCACTGGATACATATTTCTCTGATATTTCTAGTCGACGTGGTACTTCCTATAAAAAGTAATGGCCGCATGCATAACAAAAACTCGCCATAAAGTTAACATAAGTGAGAAAACTAACCAGGGTCCCTGCGGGACTCTCTACACAATTTGGCCATTCTGTGAAGCAAAACACTCTGAGACCCTGTTTAATTCCTTCACTAATGCAGAAGTTATCCTAAGTTTTTGTAATGAATACCATCCCTTACTTTTTATAGAAAGTAATGTGCATAGTCCAGCGAAAAATTCGTTGGATTGAGACAGTGGGCGTGGCACCCACCATACAAAAATTATCCCTTAGTTAGGAAACTGTAATAGGTGATCTTGAAAATTTGTAACAGTAAAATGATATTTTACAGCATTTCGCATGAAGAACTTAACAAAATAGCAGGCTTTAAGTTTAGTACTCTGTTAAAAATTGTTTAGAAAATTTACTTTTTCCACGTGATAAATTTTATAATTAACTAGTGGTTCCAATACGGCAAAGGCGGCTGCGTGCTGTAATGTAAATTCTGAATATATATTTATACCAGTAAACAGAAAAAACATTTATACATTTTGATTACTCCAGGGGATGAACCCTGGCCAACTACATTTTAAGTCAACCACCATGACTACAGCAGCATGAAAATTTCAAATTCTGGAGTTAATCTACAGAGTTTTTAGCCATTTAATGCTTTGTATTGTGTATAAATTCACGCTTTAAGAGAACAAGTCATTCTATCATCTCATGCTTGGAAACTTTGTTAGTCAAAAAGAACGAATTATTTGAGTTTTGGGGTGAAATTCGTAACTTTAAGACCATATCGCTTTCTAAAACTCACATTTCGTTTTGTGACTGTATTTATGAAAATGCAATCTTTTTAGAATAAATTGGATTTTAGTATATAATGTAGTTTTTTCCTTTTCAAAAATAACGACACATTTTAGTTTATGACACAGTAGCGAATTTATCGTTCTCAGCAATAACGTCATTATACAAATATTCCACATAATTAGTCCAAGACATCCAAGACATTATTGACGAAAGTTTTTTTATTTATGATTCATAACCCAAAAACTTTAACTGCGATTATCTCGAAATTAATTTTTTTGAGTTATGACGTTCTATCAGTATATGAGTAATACTATTTTACAGAAGGAAAAAATTATTGACCGAAACATGTTGCTAATAAAGAAACATGAAACAGAAACATTTTGTGACTCTTCACAAAATAGGAAGGTCCGACTTAATCAACATTATTTTTCATTTATTTTGGACCATTTTTTATGTGCTTTAAGCAAAAGTTAAATAATGCGGAAAATGTAACTGTAAATATTTCGCAATTGCACTATAATTTGCATTAAAAAATATATTTTCTATTATTTATCTATTACTTAACAAATATAAAGGTTTTAAAAGAAATTAAATAAACAATATTTAAAACAAAAACTTTTAGGATTTTAAAGCGGTTGAATCTTATTTTAATTTTTTGGAGGTTATTAACTATGCTGCCGATATCATATGTATCCTGGGGTACAGTAGCAATGAGGCTTTTGCAAAACGTTCACGGAAAAACAATACTTTTTACTTTATACATTTTATACATTAATACATTTTAGAACATACAAAAAAAGTACGATTTTGCTTCACTGAAAATGTTTACATGGTATGTTAGTTTGGTGATATGTGTGTGTATGTTGAAAGTTAGACATGTTACTTCTGCACGTGATGATGACGGCACTAGTGATGTTCATCAATGAAAATCAGTGGTTTTGTAAAACATTTAGGCAAAAAAGACAAAGGAAGAAATACCGCAGAGATAAAGCCAAAGCAAAATGCATACCCGTCAGACGCAATATCATGTTTTATACCCAGTGTGCCCAGAGGCTGACATAGACATCAAATTTAGTATAAATTGTTTCAATGCGCTACAATAAAATACTACAAAAAAGATATTCGATATGAACTGAATCTCGAATATTTGCTTCTGTTTTTTTTATTTTTTATTTTTTCTGTTGAAATCCTAACTTATTGTTTTTTAGGTTTTTCGAGTTAAAAATATATAGCAAATAAATATGTTATTTTTTTTTTTGCAGCAATAACCCTAAATATACTAAAGCCTATTTCATTTTACATTTGCTTTTTGTATGTGGCAATTAATTTTTTTTACACTAGAGAGACATTTATTCACATTTTATTCGAAATGGCATCGATTATGCAAACACTTTTGCCTTTGGGAAACAGTCTCAATACAAAATATTTTGGAATGCAAAATCTGAGCAGCCAAATACCAAAAACATAAAAAAATTAGAAAAATATCATAGATTTACAATTCCATACATTAACTTTATTAGCTGAGATTGCAGAATTTGGAAAGAAGATAGATAGAAATAAAGGGCAATTTCAATGTTTTATCCGCAACGAGTGGGAGAACAATTATGCGTATGCGTCAGCATATGTAAACACATAAAGAAAATAGAGTGCTGCATGACTTTAAAATGTGACGCTTGTGTGTCCAAAGAGTTTTAATTTTTTTTTTTGTATACGAGTATTTGTACTTGTATGTTTGTTGAAATTTTGTAAAAAAGGTTTTCCTTGAAAATACATTTTATCATAAAGGTACACAAAAAGATAAGACTAAGAATAAGAGTTAAAATAAAAACCTAATCTTGGCTTAATAGATTTTTGTGACCTTTTTGCTAAATGCCTTAACTCCGTATACATTATTATAAAATGTCAATTTTTAACAAAAATGTCTGTTCATCGCCAAATATGTTGCACATTTGAAATATTAGCCCAATTCACAATCTTGTGCAAATGGTCTTGCATCATAGCATTTGCAAAATTGTGGAGCATATTTTACTCATTACTATATGCTGTGTTGGTGTAGACTAAAAATATGCTACACAATTTTGCAAATGCTGTGATGCAAGACCATTTGCAAGAGATTGTGAATTGGGCTATTATGCTTTTCATAATTTAGCTTCTTGTACTTTTTTTTGGAAAATGCTTGAGAAGAGATATTGTTATAATATAAAAGTGGAATTAAAATTTTATATATTATTTTTATTATTATTATTAATATAGACTTTGTAGGTATTTCGAACTGTGCATTTTCCCATATTCAAAATAATATTTTAAATACTGAAATTATATACAGGGTGTTCGCCGGGAAAATATAATACTTTACTTTTCTGCCATTTAGGTAAATTTTAGACTTGACAGTTCATATTTGGTATTCGTGCAGTAGAAAATGGCAAATTTATTATGGAAAAATATTCGATTAACCAACGTTTTTTAATCAGTAAAAAATTTTATTAAAAAAAAAAATATATAAAATCATCAATCATCGATTACTGTGATTATAAGAAAGTTAGATGAAATTTTTGAGGGAAACAACGTGCCGACAAGAGGAACTATTTATCGTGTAGAGAATGATTTCGTAGAGATAGAGTCTTTAGGTGATAGGCCTAAGCATGGACCACAACGTTTTGAAAGATCGGCTGAGAAAATTACTGCTGCTCAAGAGAGTGTTTAAAACAGTCCATCAACTTCAATTCGACGCCTTGCTCAGGAGCTTGGTTTTCAAAGAACAGCATTGGTCACAATTTTACACAAGGATTTGCATTTGTTTTCATTTAAGATTTAGTTGACACAAGATCTTTTTCTATAAGACCATTTACGCCGCCGTACATATGATAATAGAATGTTACAACTCGTCAATTTTTATTTGGATGGATATGTGCATAAATAAAATAGTCGATAAAGTATTCATCAGTCACTTTTGCATCTCTTAAAAGTGTCAGTCTGTTAAAATTAATTAAATAGCGCGTAAAATGTGGGAGAAAGTAGTAAAAAATATACTTAAAACGGTTCGCATTTGTGAGGCTAATAGAGGCACACATTTATCTGATATTGTCTTCCATATATAGTTACCGATATAAGATAAAACTTTTATTAATATAATATCCATTCTCTTTCAATTAATCACATATTATAGAGGTCAAACCAGTATACCTTCCCGCCGGACACCCTGTACAATTTGAATTGACTGTTTTTTTTAATGTTTCATCTGATTGCCATTGACTAATGTTATCCAGATCCACAGCTATCCCAGTTAAAAAATAGTAACGATCCAGATAAATATACAGAAATCGCAGAAAATTAGCGAGTTTTTTTTAACACAAGTTCTTAAAAAAACATTTTGATAAAAACAATTTAATTATAAAAAGGATTCTAAAAATAGTTTTATTTTGTTTTTAAAATATGTTTTGGCGATTGGCATGTTTGCCGTTCTATTTTATAAAAATATGTGTGCCTACATATGGCTCTAAAAAAATTTTATTAATCTACAGCAACACCTCCATTTTTGTGTGCGACGCTCGCTATGATAATCTAGCAAGTTTTTTGTTTGATAAATGATAACTTGTACACGTTCTTAAGGTTTAACTTATAAGAATTGCCGAGGTAAACGATAGCAATTTTTCATTTTGAATGGGAGGTACAATGCCCACTGTTCCGGTCCAACTAGTTGTATTCCAAACTTTGGCTATTGATTAGTTGCTTGTAAAAAACTAAAGGTTCCAACTACTATAATTTTCAAGTTAAATGATGTAAAATACTAACTTCGTATGTGATCGGCTCTTTGAATTGGCTGCATGCATCTAGATTTTCGACAAAGTAAAAAAAAAAAACAATCAAATATAAGACCTTTTATACACAAAAACCTGACGCCATTTTTAATAAAAAAATTAACAGAAACAAAATGCATTTTTTATACCCGGAGCGGTCTGTCCATACGTGTTCCGGTTGAAATCAACTTCGCATTGGTAGTAGATAAGCTAGAAAAAATTTAAATTCGCCAATCGATCAGACTTAGCATTGAAAATTCTAGTATTGAAAATCAGCAAAATCGGTCCTTTGAGGCAGCAGGCAAAACATCATGCCAGCCTCTTATTTTTCCTTATAACTTGGAACAAATCTAGTTCAGTGAAGTAATTCCAACTAAAAAAAAACAAATACATGGGGTGATAGAAAATTAAAATATTGGAAAAAAAGATCAGGTCAAATATTTTCCGAGAAATGGGCCTCTGAACTTTTCATAGAAAAGTACGATTGTGCTGATGTCAGAGTGCGCGCTATAAGCGAAGCGATGATAGAAGCTATAATATTCATCCTATACTTATACTACAGGATGTCAGAGTGGATACTATATTAAACAAAGCGACTTGTTGTGTTTTTAAAATACTTTTTTTATTCCGTCAATCTTTTTTGTTAAAAATGGATTCAGATTAAGAATTTTTTATTTCAAATTATACATATAATTTGTTTTCTAGTAAGAAGAGAGAGATCGACGATATAAATAAAAGTCGCAAGGAAAAAGGCGAATTTCCTAATTTGTACCAAGAAAGTGTGAACACTTCTGTTATAAATTTTTCAATATGAATATCCATTACTTTATAAATATCCTTTAAAATCACTGGAAAATTTATAGCGATTATTATAGACATCTATTAGGAAGTACGTTTTTTTTTTAAATACTTAACCCATTAAGAGCCGTTGACCTTTTTTTTTATAAAATTATATACTTCATGTTTTTTCTTATTTTTCAACTCTCTCTCACGCTAATATGTGCTTTTTTGTTTGAGGTACTTCACTAAACTTGATTTATATATACGGTGAAGGGTATATAAGATTCGGCATAGCCGAATATAGCACTCTTACTTATTTTGTATTTAAATTAGCTATGTTTAACCTTATAAAATCAAACTCTTGCAAATGATACAAACAAATATTTCAATAGTTTTGTTACGTTTTTCCCTTTTTAGACAAACGTATGATTTCTTTTGATTGCAAATACCAGTGTGCCTCATTATAAATTCTGTATTCTTACTTTGTGGCTTTATTTGGCTATTCTTTTTTATCCTACGGTGTTGTGAATTCTGTGGTCGCATATTTAATAAACATGCGTTATTATCACAAATGCAGTTATACAGGCTAAACTTCTGTGTTACTCCGGCGAAACCTGAACTACTTAATGCCTTGTTTAGTAACCATAACCATCCACTGACTACTCCACTACGCCTTTTATCGAAACAAGTTAGCCAGTCATCCGATTTATCTAATAGCCACAACACACGTTTGCCATACATTGTTGGTATGCTGTTACACTTCCCTGCGATAACCGCTTCCGCTCTTTTTAATATAAAGGGCGTCTTGACAATTATCTGTTACTTTTATACTAAATCAGACGTCTCCACTAAATTATCTGCCATGGCTTCACACAATAATTACCTTTTCCCTTGCGGGAGGTTTGTACTGCCGCTTCTTAATTTCTAATTACATTATTGTTGAAATATTAACTTTGCTTTATATTTCACTGTGCATTTGCTATTGAATATAAATTTTTGTAGTAAACTTAATTTTTAATTTCTATTATTATAATTTTTCTGTAAAATATTTTTTCAGTTTGTATAAAAAATAAAAATCGTATTGAACACACGAAGTATATGTGTTAGTATACGTTGATGATTTGGTTGTTGCTGCATCAAATGAGGGCTCTATAAAACAGATAAAGGATTTATTAAATAAAAAGTTTGAAGTTAAGGACCTGGGCCCTATTCATCAATACTTGGGAATGGAGGTTATGCGGTCAGACGAAAGTGTGTTTATGTTGCGACAAAAACAGTTCATTGAAAATGTTGCGATGAAATTTGGACTTGAAAATTCTAAACCATCATCTTATCCACTCAATCCGTCATATGGAAAAGGAGACTCAGTGCCCTTACTTAACAATGAAAAATATCAAAGCTTACTTGGCTCCTTGTTATATATCGCAGTAAACACTAGACCAGATATAGCCGCAAGCGTTGCAATTTTAGCTTGTAAAACCGCAAATCCTACAGAAGAAGATTGGAACGAGTTAAAAAGAGTATTGAAATATTTGCTTGGAACACGTGAACTATGCCTACAGTTGAGCAATCCTTTGGAAACAAAATACACTTTAGTCGGATTTGCAGATGCTAACTGGGCAGAAAACAAAATTGACAGAAAGTCAAACTCTGGCTACATATTTATGTTGAATGGAGGTGCAGTTAGTTGGGCATGCAGAAAACAGTCTTGTGTTTCATTGCCTACCACAGAAGCTGAATTTATCGCATTGTCTGAGGCAGCGAAAGAAGCTAAATGGATTCGCATGATTCTTCATGATTTGAATTGCTATCAGACAAGTCCCACCTTGATAAAGGAAGATAATCAAAGCTGTCTAAATCTAATCAAAGAGGAGCGTCTCAGCAACAGATCGAAGCATATCGACACGAAATTTCATTTCGTCAAAGATTATGTAGATAAGAAGATCATCAAATGCATATACTGCCCTTCAGAAGAAATGGTAGCTGATATGTTAACGAAACCTCTACCACCAGCAAAGCTTAACACATTACGTACCATGTCTGGAGTAAAGCGCAAATGAGGGGAAGTGTTGAAATATTAACTTTGCTTTATATTTCACTGTGCATTTGCCATTGAATATAAATTTTTGTAGTAAACTTAATTTTTAATTTCTATTATTATAATTTTTCTGTAAAATATTTTTTCAGTTTGTATAAAAAATAAAAATCGTATTGAACACACGAATGTGCTCCTGCTTCCTTTTATCGGAATTTTTCAATAATTATAACAATTATTATTTTACCTCGTACACATGCCCAAAGGTGGGCTAGAACTCACGATCTCCTGTCTTACAACAAGGCAGCCATTGAGGTTGCTCAGCTTTTGTTAGCTAATTGTGGTATTATTCTATACACATTATTAGTGGAAGTACCTTGTTCACCACGCTTATACGGACAACAACAACAACAGGGATTACCACAACTTATTTTCGTAACAGTATAATGGCTATACTCATATTACAAAAAATGGACAGTGCAATTTAAATTAAGGTTACGAATATATATAAAGTCCAACAAACGTAAAGTGTGGCGAAACTGCAAAAAGAAATCGTAAATGCAAGGTTTGCAGTCGAGACCTTAGGATTGATATTAAAAAAACAAAAATATATTTTCTTTTAAAAGTAGCGCATTGTTTAACACAGCAAATACTCCTAATTTTCTCCTTCCACTATTTCTTAGTGCTATTCAATATTTTATTCAAATATCTTCTTTTTTAGTGGATCTTTTTTAAAAAGACATTTACTACCATTTTCTTTGCTGCATAAAATTCTACGAAAGTATAGTGTGAATGCAGATTATGTGAGAGAGTTAAAAAATAAAAATCCATGCTTAAGCAAATATCGTATTGCGTATGTATTTCACTTCGTGTTTATTTACTTTTTCTTTTTTGTTGCAACATTTTTCTTTTTTTTTATATCGTTTTCTGTTCATTTGCTTTTGTAAAAGGAACCTCTTTACGAATGTATGATTTTGTTGTGGTGAGTGTGAGATTGCATGCATGTATTTTTTTAGCTTTAGTTTATACAAATTGCCTGACTGAAGCTTTGTGTATCTACATAAGTACTAAGTAAACTACATTTGACTGTCTGTTTGCATTTTGTAGAATGTTGCGTGTGTCAAACATTTCTGTAGATTTGCATTCATTTAAACAAAGCAATCCAAAATAAAGAAAGCGTTTTTCATTTTTCTCTACCTTTTTTTTGCGTGTTCTCTTTATTACTTGGACTAGTTTGCTAAAAAAATACACAAATTTATTTGTATAGAGTAAAAATGCTATTTGCATAGCAAATCGTTTATATACTTTTTTCTTTATTTTTTTTGTGAAATTATGTTTGTTTTGTGTTGGTTTGCCCTTTATTGCACACAAAAAAAAGAATGTTTTTATTACAAAAAAAAAAAAGTTAAAAAAAAATCAGCAGCAGTAATTTGATATTCTAAAATAAGCAACAAAAATGAAATATTTTGCATTTAAATTGTTTTCATTTTGCAGCACTTTAAATCTATAATCTGAGTTTCCGTTTTTAACAAATACACAAGGATAAAAAAAAATATATTTCTTTTTTTTAACAAAGAAAGAAACTTAACTAAAGCAATAAAAGTATAAAGTAGAGGTTTCCGATTGTGCAAACGATACATATGGTTCAAAACTGAAACACATGAAATAGGAAAGCAACATTTTTATTAGTGAAGAAAGAACTGAAATAACTCAACGGATTTCCACAATCTGACTATTTACATAAGTGTGTAAATAGAAATCTTCAAAAATCTATAATAATTCTTTTGAGCTTCTAGTCTCGGCTGAGAAGGGTACTAAGGTGAAGAGATCGACTGCAATAAAGATGAGTTGCCATGTTGCAGCCGTAGTTCTCTCTTGAATTTAAATCTTTGAGATCTTAACCAGACCATTGCTGGTTGAAACTCTTTGAAAGCAACTGGTATTGGATATAAATAAATAAAAGGCTCCTAAAATTGCTCCATGTAATACCTTACGTAATAGGTATAATAGAGCATCGAAAGGGATCTTAGAGCATGGCAAATTTCCCTAGTTTCCATGACATATAATCCCATAAAAAAAACCAAAAGAACTGTTAGTTTGTACATGTAAATACATCCCTGATTTAGAAGAATATAAATCACTATCAAACAAAAACCGTATAAATTATTTATTGTAGAATAAAATTAATTTGCGAAAAGAAAGAAATAGGAGGAGAAAATTTCTTTATTCTTTTTTTTATAGACGTTTCTAAGAAGTTTTACATAGTATGGCATCACTGTTTCTATTTTCAACTGAGTGATAACTTGCCCCTTCTTTAATAGCTCTAAAGCACATTCTGATAATTTCGAGGACACATATCTTATTTAAAAATATGCTCGAAGGTGTAAGGAATAGAGATCTTCAAACAATTATGTATAAGTATTACATTCGCTTTAATCATGCAATTACACCGCCTCTAAAAGAGTTGTGTTTTTATTTTTTTAAAACATAGTTTCTTGCCGGAATATGTATATTCTATATATAAAAATTGATGCAAGTGTGTTGTGACTTTATAACTCAAGAACGCCTAGACCTAATTCGATTAAATTTTTAGGGTGTGTTCATATGGTCATGTAGTTTGTACGAAATCGGTCGACGCGTTCGTGAGTTGTTATGAAATAACAACATCTGATTTTGTCCCTATAAAAAACAACAACAAACCCTGAATTTGTGTACCACAAACTTCATTATTAAAATTTATTGTTAAGAAAAATACTGTATCGATTGGCAAAGTGGGCTTGGTACCTCGCATACAAAGTGAAAAGTTTTTGGCGTTTATCTAGGGAATTGAGGTAAAGGGTTTTAAAATTTCTAACAACTAATTTTCATATGAGCGTGCATAATCAAATAAAAATTGACTGGATTGTGACAGCGAAGCACATCTGGAATAGCTAGTATTTTGTGTAATGAAGACTCTTGTAGTGAACTTGAGTTATTTATTTGTCAATTTGGGATCTGCTCTACGCCCACTGGAGATACAAAAACCCAACTCTTGTGGTTTCTTTAATGCATATAAAAACAGCAAACAAAAAATGGTTTAACCCAATGGAGACCATTGGTGCTTTGGTTTATTGCCTCCCTTTTACCACATCATCTTTTTCATTCATTCATTCATTCTTTTTGTGCATTTTCGGTTTTTAACCCTTTCGCTGCTCCACACGTATATATTCGCAAAAAAAAACTTGTGTATCATACACTCCGGACGAATATTTTCGCGCTTAGTTTTAAATTAGTTAGCTGCTCAATACGACTATTTTTACTATGTATTATTCATGTTTTCTGCTCTATACGATTATTTTTGCTGTTTAATACGTATTTAAGGCTACCAATGTTACTGCATTAACTGCTCTACACGGATATTCTCGCTCTAATTTTATTTTCGTACGCTGCTCCAGACGAGTATTCTCGCTATAAAAATTGTAATAACAATTACGAACTTGTCTAAACCTGCACAATATATTTATCAATTTCTAGCGCATACAGGCAGTTCTTACCAGCATTCTGAAGAATACATACTAAAATTCAATACATTTATAGTTATTTTAATTATATAATTATCTACTGTAAGTATTTTATAATAAAATTATATTATTTATAATATTATAAATAAATATAATTAATGTATTACGCAATTTTTATTAGATGGCAAAAAAATATCTTACCGGTGCAGAGTTGGAAGAAATACTATTACAGTCAGATAGTGGAGAAGAATTTCTCGATGATATAGACAACAATGATAATGAGACAACTGATGACAGTGATGATTACACTGAAGAGCCACAACATAAGAAACGGGCGGTCAATTGCGAATATCAATGGAAGGATGCAACATCCTTTACACCAAAAATTTACAATTTTGATAATGGTTGTTCAGGTCCTTCGAAAGGTAACACTGACTACACGGAATTAGAGTGTTTCAAAATATTTTTCACAGAGGAAATAGTAACAAAAATAGCTGAGCAAACCAACTTATATTTCCAATTTCTCACAGCAAAAGATCCAAGTGAAAATTCACGTCTAAAACGGTGGAAGAATACCGACTTCAAAGAAATATATTGTTTCTTCGCTGTAAATCTTTTAATGTCGCAAGTAAAAAAACCCTGTCTAAATGATTATTGGTCTCAAGAATGGCTTCGATCAACACCAGCTTTTGCACAAATAATGTCAAGAGATAGATATTTGCTGCTTTTGCGGATGTTGCATTTTAGCGATAATACTTCACCGCCTATTGAGGGTGATTCTTTACGCAAAATTAAAATTATTGTTGAACATTTGAAAAAAACATTTAGAGAAACTTTTATTCCATATCAAAATATTTGTATTGATGAAAGTCTAATGTTGTTCAAAGGACGATTGTTTTTCAAACAATATATACCATCAAAGCGCCATCGTTTTGGGATCAAATTTTTTGTTATGTGTGATTGCAAAACAGGTTACATTCTAGACTTTATTATTTATACAGGAGGAACTACAGAAATTGCTAATTTTGATATAGAAAATATTGGTAAATCTGGAAGTATAGTGTTAACTCTAATGAAAGACTATTTGAATAAAGGCCATACAGTATACGTCGACAATTGGTATACAAGTCCAGCCTTATTTTCCTATTTATTTGCAAATAAAACCAACGCATGTGGTACAGTAAAAGCAATTCGCAAGGGTATGCCCGTTATGAACAAGAAATTGAAAATGGGTGATATTGAATGCAAAGCAAGTCAAAATATATTAGCAATAAAATGGCATGATAAAAGAGATGTTAAGCTATTGTCTACAATACACACCAACGAATTAGCCCTTTCTAATAAAATTAATCAAAATACCGGCGAAAATGTTCTCAAACCAGTTGCCATTCTAGATTACAATAAAAACATGGGTTCCGTAGATAGAAGTGATATGATGCTAAGTACGACAGAAACAGTGAGAAAATCGGTCAAGTGGTATAAAAAAACATTTTTCCATCTATTTGATTTAGCAGTTTTGAATGCTTCTATACTCTATAGAGAGCTGACTAAAAAGGATTATCCTGTAAAAGAATTTCAAATAAATTTGATAAAACAATTACTCCGTACATATCACACACCTGAACAACGCAATCGAGCAGGTAGACGTCCAGAAGATGCCGATTCTCTATTACGCTTATCAGCTAGACATTTTCCAACATTTCTTTCTGCAACAGAATCAAAACCAAACCCAACTAAACGTTGCATTGTATGTGTAAAAAATAAAAAACGAAAGGAAACTCGATATGTATGTGAGCCTTGCAATGTTTCTTTATGTGTGGTACCATGTTTTGAAATATATCATACTAAAAAAAATTATTCTTTGTGAAATGGTAAATTTTTGCAATAAATTTTTTAAATTTTAGTTATTATTTTCAATTAACCGCTTTACGTATATTCTAATTTAATAAAAATCACCATATAGGATTTAATAATTACAAAAAAAAATAAACTGCTCTACACGAATAAACTCGCAATACTTAATTTCTTTAAACAGCTCAACACGAATTAATTCGCAGCGTTTAAATGGTCAAACTGCTCAACACGAATAAAGATGAAACTACTAAAATAAATGCGCACAGCAGGCACAAAATCTCAAAACGAATTGCGCAGCGAAAAGGTTAATGAAATTGCCAAGTTCTTATTGCAAAAACAAAATTTTAGCAAATTTTAATTTTTCTTTGTGAAATGTTAGTAAAATATTTTGATGAAAATAAGTTATGGTTTTTTCTGAAATTTCGGTTTTCAGATAACAAAGCAAAAAAAAGCAGAATTTTTTTTTAATATATCTCCACCATTTATGGACCGATGTTGCTAAATTTCAATGGCACCACTTTCAAAACTATATTTGAGAGAATCTCGGTCATAAATTTTCAGTAGCTCATTTAGGGACGTGACAATGGAGAGACAGATCGACAGATGGTTAGACTGAGATAGGTAAATTGACTGGCCTGTATACGTATAAGAATAAAAAACCCTACTTTTACTTTATGGGTTAGGATTTAAATGTTGTAAAACTTAATAACAAACCATTTGCACCTGTGTAGAAGGATAAAAAATTATATTATTCGTTCTAAATATTATCAGATTCAGACTTGATTTGATTTTTTAATGTGCAGAAAATGTCTATCGAGACGTGCTTTGACCTTCAATAATCAATTCTACATTCGTATAAACAAAAATTTCTTGCCTGTTTTGAGGACCTTCGGAATTTGTAATATTCGTAAGATTAAAAAAATAGATTTATATTATAAAAATTTTAATAGTAAATAGCAAATTCATGAAATTTATTCTTGTTTATACTAAAATATTTAAATCTTAAAAAAACGCCGCAATATACAGCTGCAACTGCATCAATATACGATTGCCATCGTTCATTCTATTTTATGTAATATTTACATTGCACATTTATCTTTTTGTACATCCTGTAAGTCCACTTTTTAGTATGCATAATAAATTCGATTTGATCCGCTAAAGTTGCTATTTTCCCTACAGTTTTCACTTTAATACTTTAATTCTCTATAATTGCTTTTTTCGTTTAACTTTTTAAACATTTATATTTTTACTTTTTTATTTTAATTTTTTTTTATTTTAAAAGTCTTGTATATCAGTACACTATGGAAACAACATTTATTCTTAATCCTTGGTTCATTGTTCTTTTTATTTTTATTTTTATTTATATTTTTGTTTATCTTTATTTTGCATACAACAAGCAAAAAATACACTCCTATTTTTATTAATTTATTTTTTGTTGTTGGTCAGTTGAATTGCTTGTTTGATATCGATAATTTTAATTGTGGTTTTTCGTTTTCCTAGTTAAATAAGTAAAATTGCAAGCACACTGTAATGCTGGCAACCGTGTTCGACTGCAGAGACCTTAAAACATACTTCAAATATTTTTTATTTTATTTTTGAATTCCTATTTAATAATTAAGACAATGACTGGTATAAAAGAAAAATGTGGTAAAAACTTAAATAAGAAAAATAAAAAACAATAAAGGAAATAATAATAAAAATTACAAAAGCGTTAAAAAAAATAATTTGCAACAACTTACCATTCGATGACGTTGAGAATACAAAACTTTGCGAATAATCACTCCAACCATAACGATTTCTGCAAGAGATTTAATAAAAGAAACTGTTAATTGTAATTCAATATATTAAAATAATAAATTTATTATTAACTGATGTATTATAGTATTTAACAGAAATGTTATTGTTTGGATTTTAAATACTTATTTTAAATTAAAAATGAATTAATTCATGCAAAAAATAAATAGTCAGGCGAGCAGAAATGTATATGAAATTTTATTTGTCTGCCTACAATTAAATATAATGGCCCAAATTCATAGTTATAGAAAAAAGTCGACTCTTGCTAAAGTATACTCTAAAATAAAAAGCTCTTATTATCTTTTTTGCTTTCATAGTCAAGAATAAAGTATACTTTAAGTTTAGACGCCTTCCACTGGGTGCCAACTGTAATTTGATAAATGTTTTCATACAATTTCTAAACAAACATTAGAAAAAAGTAACCTTGTGTTTATTTTGTTCACTTTGGTATAAAAATCAGATAAAGAGTATTGTGTTCTTAAACCAAATAAAATAATTTTGTAAAAATGAGTTAAAAACAGCTTTAGGTAGTTTTAAAATTTAGAGTTGACTTTCTCTTCAAAAGTATATTTTAAATTGTCTATGAATGAGTTAGAGTCGATTCTAAAGTAAAACCGACTTTAGTTCCCTTAAAGTATACTTTATTTTAACTATGAATATGGGCCAATGAATATAAGGCCTATACATTAAATAACAGTATCAATGGGAACAACCTTAAACTTTAAGGATTATTTTTGTATTACTTTCTGGTATAGAAAGCTATAGCGGTACCACCTTTCTTCAAATTTTATATGGATATCCGTTGCGGTTTAATAAAGATATAAAATAATGTATTTTTTATGGGGACTTTATTGAATTTTAAAAATAATGTACTTTATTTTCAACGGAAACAATTTATTTAAGTATTGCCTCTTAATAAAGAGAAAAGAACTACAACATCGGTTCTGAAATGACTGAGTTCTGTGGGCACAAATACAACAATGTAAACTAAATTTCTCTTTAAATTTGTTCGTAAAACAATTACTGTTTGCTTCTACTTGTTTTTACTTTCTTGTTTTAAATGTTTTAAAGCTTAAACAAGGCAAATAAAAGAGAACATTAAAAACAGAAAAGGGATAAGTTAACAAAATACTACATTGTATTTTCTAATTGTTCAAGCACTTGGTCAGTTTTTTTTTTTATAAAAATATATTAACCAGAAAATTTATTATTTAAAATCGTTTTTATATTACTTTACTTTAATTGTGCTTGATTCCTTCAAAAATTAATATTTTATGATATCCTTATAAAAGATTTATTATTTAAAGTAAAAAATTATATGTATTACTGCGGGTAAAGCATATCCATATGACCATTTAGCTTCTGCTCAATGCTTACTGTGTTTTTGTATTAAAATTTTTTGAGTTTTTTATTCCCTTTATGGCTTATTGATTCAATCGAGTTCTCATTTAATCAGTTGGGGTTTTGGTATAAGACTTTGAGGTTTTCTTTAAAAAATTCGGGTAGAATTTACCGATGACTAGTAGCGCAATGGCCATATGGATATGCTTCTCCGCAGCAATACCTTATATTTTTTTTTTTAGTTTTAAAATAATAAATATTTCATGAGAATATCATGTAATATTTATATTTGAAGGAATCAAGTACAATTAAATTAAGTTAATAAAAATATATTGTTCATTCTTTAATTTTTCAATATTTTGCCACACCGTAGGGTGGCATCTTCAGGAAACAGGAAATAAAATAATTAATAATTAAAAAACAGACCTAGTGCTTGAACAATTAGAAAATAAAATTAATTATAAAGGTCAAATAAACTACAATATTTTAAAATACATTCTAATTGTTTTTAAGATCCCGACCTTTTCGGAATATACTTTAAAATCTGTTTAATTCGTAGCGTACTTTATTTGAAAACGCCAGTAGGAAGCACTAAAAAAATTCTTTAAAAAATTTTCCAACAATAATTAGTTGTAATAAAACTGAGATAACTATTTCATTAAGGCTGATATGTATCTAATCATTTGATGGGTCTTGTGCATTTTAATCAGAAAGGCTAATAAAAATAAATTATACAACTGAGAGTGGTTCTTAAGGGCGAGGGGTTTCGTAATATGTGACAGCCTCTACTTTTCTTACTTATGTTTTGATTATATTTTGCTAAAAATTTAATATGTCGCCTATTAACGTTCAAAGGAAGAACAGTTTGCATCAAAATTAGTTTTTCTACAGAAATAAGCTTTAAGTTATAATTAAAATTTTTGAAACATACTCTGTGTAAATTTCAAAAGTCTGCCTAAAACGGTTTCAATAGGTGCGTCTTTGAATTTTTAGCTTCATTTTATGTTTGATGTAGAACAGTAGCCAGTTTTATACAACATCTGTGAAAATTTCAAGTATCTTGGTATTATCATTTTAGGGTTTAAGTTTTAACATTTGGTCCCAAAATAATCCTAAAGATAATTCAAAGAATTTATTAAAATACAATTGAATTATTGAATAAAAAATTTTGTGTCTATGTACGAAAATCCACATATAACCAACAGAAACACCGGAATGGTCTGGGTTATTTAAAAAAAAAAATTAAAATTAAAAATTATAAAACCAGGCACATTTTTTGATGGAACATTTTTTTTTAATTTCATTACATAAATTATGTAGTTGCTAATTTCTTTAATTTTTTGGGGGTCAGAAACTGTCAATGAAAAAAATAAGAATATGAATCGTTTTTGTTCAATACATCTTAAAAAAAGTACTAGCCTTAAGGTTAAAAAGAAAATCTGGACATCACATAGATACTTCGTTTATATGTATGTCTTAACTGCAATTAAAATGTTGCAATTTAAAAATTTTTCCGTATAAACCGGCTATTGCAATTAACTTAATCACTCTACTAATTGCTTAGACATTTTTAGTCTTGTCGCCATTAAGGCTTCCCTATTTATTTATTTTATTTTGTTTATAGTTTTTTTAAGTTTATGCGATCAAAAATTTGTGTTTCATAGAAACAATTATCTTTGATTAAATTGTAATTAGTAATGAAACGATTACATTAAAATTTCATTTCCATTATTAAAAACAATTATAATTTAAATATAGGCATTATCATTAAATGGTAGTTAATTTTTTTTCATTCTCCATATTCCAAACAATGCCAATGAAAATTCAGTCGTATTGAAAAAATCCTAACTATTCTTAAAACATTTCTCATAAATTGCTTATATTTTCTATTAAAAACTAATAACTTTACAACTTTAATAAATGAAATGCAACGAACTTAACCTGTAGACTTCTATTAACTTGCCACCTTAAAATCTAATTAAACTTTTACTACTCTACTAATATTTCGCCCCTCAATATAACGACAGAAACTTTGCTAACGATTTGCTAATGGAAATTTCATTTAATGACTAAATATAAAATACAAAATAATCCAACTACATTTCAATCAAACCCTTGATTTAAGAAATTTTATTGACACAAAATAGCAGGGGAAAAATAGCAAAATGAAACAGTAGAAGAACTAAAATTTATATTAAATATGTAAAAAATTACTTTGAACTACAAAACAATAAAGATGAAGTTGTTGCAACATTAGTTGACAAAGAAACACAACAATGGTACTTACCTAGCTTGAACTGTGGCTTCATAATGTTGATCTGGATCTAAACCCCGTATCATGTAACTCATACCCTGTGTATAATGATGTGAAGTGGGTATGGCGGGTAGGACAACGTCACGCCAATCATTTCGACCCCAATGTATAACATTACCTGCACCGTAACTACCATAACCGCCACTGCCAACCATACTGTTCATGCTGCTTATGCCACCTAAACGATAATTGTGCACATTAGAACCCACCATACTGCCAGCACCCAAATTGCCAACATTGTTGCTGCCATACATTTGCAGCATAGACGATGAGGATGAATGCGTATCAATAGAGTTATCGACCTCTTGTCCTTGTTGCAACCTTCGGAAGGATAATTTGTATTCTTCAATGGGTGTATGAGATTCTACAGTCCAAGAGATATTGTATCTTAAAAGAAAAAAGCAAACAAAGAAAAATACAACAAAAGCACATGGTATTAAAAGTATTAGAGACATTAAATGTTGCACAAATATTTTAAAGTAACATTCTTGAATGTTAATTCAAGGGTGTGTGTGTGCATGTATATGTGTAATGCATTTGTATACATATTAACCAGTTCTTTTTCTTTTGTTTTTGCTCATAAAAACCGAATAAAGTAAGTCACATTGCAACAAAATATTAAATTAAAAAAAAAAATTGCCATTACTTTTCTTGTACAACCAATGACTTTGTTTAAGAACAATAACTACGAAAAAGAAAAAGTTTGCATTTTTACTTGCTTTTCTTTACTTTTATCTGTTTAGAAATGTCTTAGTTTTACTTAGCAGTCTTTAGTTAGCAACAAAAATAGTTTTAAAGCTGCAGGACAAACTGATAATAATAATAAAAAAAAAAACGAAATAATGAAGCCACCATCGTCTTGTGCTTTTGTTTTGCCGTTTTCTTAGAGTCATCAAGTGGAAACAATCTATTGAAGTTAAGAGGGTTGATATTAATGGCTTAGCAAACATTGTTCCTTTTTTTCAAGTTTTGTTTGTGTTTTGTTTTATAAGAGTTGATGGTAGGGTGAAATTCAAGTTAAATATTTTTTAAAATTTTTTATACTAAATTAACGCACTGGTAACAGATAATATTAACGTACTCATAGAATAAACCGCATTAACCCTCCGATGAGTGAGAAGGTCCCTAGGGACCTTTTTGCTTTTCAAACTGAAATTATTCCTATTTCGGCCACAATTGGCCACACCAAATATCGAAGAAGGTGCCCTGAACAACCATATAACCTCATATCCAAGGATACGCAATGCGATGGAAGCCTTCGATGTCAGGGTAAGAAAAACATCTTCAAATTCAAGAATAGAATATATAGTTATTTGTTTTTAATTTTTATTTTCATTTCAGGTATTACCAAGACCGATGGAAGGCAACGCACCGTCGTTTGTGGCTAGGTCAAGTAGATCGTCATGTCGCCTTTGCCGTTCTGAGTACGGGCGGCAGCGGAAAACGCGGGCATACTGCTTCGGCTGCGGTAACGCTGTTGGCGGAGAACATAGCACACTTTTACATCGCTGCAACACTTGCAGGGCGGGGGACAAGAAGTACACGCTCAACAACAATAATTAATAAACTTTTTTATAATAGTCTTAAGAAAATTCAAGCAAAAAAAAAAAAATTAAAAAAATTATTTTTGTATGTAGAATTTAGTTATAAACAATAAAAAAAAAAAACAAAAAAAATTTTTTTTATATGAAAAAAAAACATGATTTACAATAAAGGTCCGTAGGTCCTTTTCACACTCTGTGTGTCACTCATCGGAGGGTTAATTAAACTTAGTAACTGAGTCCAAACTGATGATATGTAGACTTTCTGGTAGCTCGTGTCAATTATAAAAACATTACTTAAGAGAACTAATTTAAATATTACGATATAATTTCCGGACATATTTAAAGTCGTTGTTGTTTTTACGAAAAAAAAGCAAACAAAATGAAAATGCAGTGGCAAACTAAATTTTCAGACTTTGGGACTACAAAATATGGCGATTTCTGGCTGCAATAGAGAAAAATTGATGGTTTTATTTAACTTTTTTTGGTTATCCAAATATTATTTAAAGCGTTAATAAACCATTCCATGACTACGTACGAGGGCTGCTCTGTATATTTCTGGCCTAATAGTGAAAATGCGAATATTTATAATCAAAAATGGTTTTATTGTTTTTCAAAGTATTCTCCAGCATGATTTATACACTTTTGCATGCGCTCAAACCAGTTGTCGAAGCACTTTTTCCACTCCGATTGAGACACCTCTAAAACATGGTTTTTGAACACTTCAACAGCTTCTTCGGGCGACAAAAATCGTTGACCACGCATTTTTTTCTTGATGTGCGGAAACAAGAAGAAGTCATTAGGTGCCAAGTCAGGGCTGTACGGCGGATGACCCATTAATTCGACGTTTTGGCCGGTCAAAAACGCTCTGGTTTGAACCGATGTGTGAGAGCTCGCATTGTCATGGTGAACAATGATTCGTCTTCTCTTGTTGGTTTTTCGAATTTCTCCGAAGGCTTCAGGCAAACAAATTGTAGTGTACCACTCAGAAGTGACCGTCCTACGTTGCTCAAGCGGAACAGTCGCCACATGACCAGTTTTGCCGAAGAAACAGGCGACCATTTGCTTCGAAGTGCTTCTTCCACAAACAACTTTCGTTGGATTTTGCTCGTCTTTGAAGACCCACACGGTCGATTGTTGTTTCGTTTCGGGCTCATACGCATAGATCCATGATTCGTCAACTGTGACGATCTTATAAACGTCTTTTGAAGCACCGCAATCGTATTTTTGCAACATTTCTTTGCACCAATCGACACGAGCCTTTTTTTGAGCGACTTAAAGTATTGTTTCAATGGTTAATTATTTAGATGAAAATTAAAAGAAAAATTCTTAATAAAGTAAATAAAGATACAATGAACTTAATACTAATTAAAAAAAAAAAACATTTCAGTATTAATATAAATAAGAAGTGATTTTCGTTCCTTTTTTTTTGGATTGTGCATCATCTCTTATTTTTTAAGTTTTTTAGTCACAGCACTTGTTAATATTCGGCAGAATATTATTTTTTTTATTGAATTTTAAATAATTTCAGTCATTTATTTAAGAGTATTTTTCTTTAATTAAGCCGCAATAGTAACTAAAAAAGTTAAAAATTAAAATTAAATTTAAAAGTATTTTATCTATCTTTAGTATAGCTTAAAGCAAATAAATAAATAAATTTATTTTACTTGCAAAATCAAATTAAAAATTAATCAGAAATATATTACAGATTCACACACAGCATCTAGTTGCTTATTTAATGACTCAAAGTTGTTTATAGTAATTTTCATCTTATATAATTCTACGCTTAAAATCAATAAAAACTCAACTTTATCTATTAACTTATTTTTATCTTAATTTTATGTATTTTATGTAAATAGTTTAAGTTTTTCTTTTTCTTTTCTTTAATACTCAGTAATCAACATCTTAATTAAATTCACAAAAATTATAATAAAACTTGCTTTTGATGGTTTGTGTTATTATAAACATGTCCATAAAATTCTTTGGATGATTATTTAAAAAAGTTTTATTAAGACATAAAAATTATTATTATCAATTGATGATAAGCTCATCATAAAAAGTAAATAGTAAATAAAAATAAAAAAATATACATCTGTACATACATATCTACATATTTACAATAATAATGACATATCAAACAGAATTAAGTCTGTTTCTCTAGTAATGATAAAGGAAATTCGGCGCCATAGATGTGTGTAGCTGACATTTAACAATAAAACATAACGTCAAAAGGAAATGTGAGCATGTATAAGTGTGTCTAAGTATCTATTTAAAGACTGTTAACTTCCGTTCAACAATGAAAAGAATTACTTTTTGTAAATTATTTTCAAAATTGTTTAAAGAGTTTTTTATCAATTATTCGAACTCATTAAATGGAAATTTACAACCATCCTTGTTTTCTTGTTTTGTTGTAAGGGCTTCTTATACGAGTTACTATATAAAACACTGCTTACTATATTGTGAAATTATAATCATATTGTCAACAGTTGTAATCTTTTGATTAGACATATATATATATATTTTTACAGTTAATAGATGTATAACATAAAATTATTTTAGATTTTTATCTTTTGCTTTTATTTTGTTATTTTAAAACGAAAACTTCAAAATAACTTCTTAGACTAGAGTAGACTCCAAAAATGTTTTATTTCCTCTGTAAATAAATTTGTATACTTTAGACTTATATACTTTAGATTTATAGGCACGTACGTATGATCATTAAAACTCTTTAATGGTTGTTTTACTTCTGGAACTGTCTTAGTCATTTGGCACAATTTCGACTCTTTTATTGAATCTGATATATACTCATACCTTCCGAGGATTCATTCGACTAAATGCAGTTCATTGTCAATTATTCTATGGACGTAGAAATAAGTGAGTAATAATAAATAATTTTATATACCCTTCACCATCTCTATGTAAATCTAGTTTAGTGAAGTAATTCTAATCAAAAAACAAAATATTGGGATGACAGAGAATTAAAAACAAAAATGTTTTGGTATTTCATATACATAATTTAACATAATTTGATAAGCATTTTTTAAAAAAATTAGTATTTCCTTGAAGATCTCTTCAATAGCTTTAAAAAGATACCCATATTGACATTTTAAAAGAATTGAAAATTTCAGTGCCCCGTAACTAGGAAAATATGGGCGAGCATTAATTTTTTTACGGGATGTTTTTTTTTCTTATTTTTACATTCTCTTTCACCCCATTTATTTTTCATTTATTTTTTTTTTATTGGGGTTTCTTTATTGTTTTAAATGACATGAAAAAATTAGAGGTATGCGTGGTGTTTTGCCTGACATCGTCATTTTTTTGTTTTCCTCGGCAAACTTGATTTCAACATTAACATGGACGGACTAACGAACATCGCTCAATCGACTTCGCTATGCAAAAGAAATCAGAATATATATACTTTATGGGGTCGGAAAGCGATATTTTAGAAATTACAAACTTAAAACTTTTTTAGCTTTTTGTAGTGAAGGGTATAAAAATTTAGGTTATTTAATTTGTGTTGTCTTCTCTTTTCTTCTCTTCTCTAATTATCTTAATAATCAGAAGTATCGCCTACGTTTAATAATACAATTTTGCTTAGGGTCGATACCTTAACATAATAAATGGAAAGGTTGATGTATCAGGTGAAAGCTCACCAATTTTTTATCATAAATAACAACTAACTGCAGCAATACAAACGTAAGTTGAAAAGATGATATGGAAAAAATAGGGACAGGCGTGATGTTTTCGCCGCTGCCACAAGGGTCATAGACCGATCTTGCTGATTTTGAATAACAAAGGGTATAAAAAGTTTTTTAACTTACAATAAATTTATTGACAGCAATACAACATCGGCTATATCAATTAATGTTGACGGTCAATAGAAATTATGAGCTTTGATTTGTATTGTAAGTTTATAAAATCTTCCCAAGAAAAACGAAATCTTGCAATTTTGGATGGAAGATAATTATGACGAAATTGAGAGCTTAAGGTAGGTTTTTAGAGGACACATAATTTTCTCAAGAAAAACGTAATTTTGCAATTTTAGATGTAAAATAATAGTGAAGATGTGGGTAATAGAAAACGATAGACTTCTACCAGATAATGACGGCCAAGATGAAATCAAAAATAAGACTCTTTTATACCAGCAACCTAGAAAAAATCTTCAACTCTGGCATTAGAAACTGTGGTGGCAACGTACATTCTTAATGGTTCTTGAAAATTTGGTAGGAAATTTTGTATCACAAACAATAACCAATAAATAATGGGGTGAAAAGAAACCAAACTTCATATACAAGGAATAATGCAGCCAATCAAATAGAAAATTTTTTAAGGAAGACATTAATGATCAAAGTATCGAAAATTTAGGCAGTAAAAAATAACTTTTACTTATCGAGAAATCTCTTCTTTCTAACAAAATCGGACGCAAAACTACAGGATTTTTTTGTTTTGTTATTTCTATTTAGAAAAACTATAGGGATTCTTTTGATAACAGAAACCACTGTGGCACATTATAAATTTTCTATTTCTTACTCTGCGGCTCCATTTGGCTATACTTCTTGATCCCACAAAGCAGCCTTTCACTACTGTGTTACTCCGGCGAGCCTTGACATACTCGATGTCTTTTTTGCTAATTTAGGCCGTCCACAGATTATTTCACTACAACTTATATCCAATTGAATTCAAGTCACAACATACATCTGCCCTACACTATTGTTATGCTGGTATATTACTTCCTTGCGCTAATAGCTAGAGTTCTTTCTCTTTATTATAAAGGTCGTCGTAACAATTTCACTGCCACTCTAACAACATTAAATGGAAGTCTTTACTAAATTATCTCCTCTCCTTTGGCTTCACCCAATACTTGTCTTTTCCCTTCCGGGGGGTTTTTACAGCTACTTATTAATTTTTAATTGCCTTAATACAATCAAAATTTTTCCTTTGTACGCATATCCGAAAATGGGCTTGAACTCATGATCTTCTGTTAAACAGCATGCACCTCTACCAACGGAACCATTGAGGTTGGTGAACATTTGTTATATAATTGTCGTATTATTCTGTACACACACTTATTCACCACTGTTTTTACCACACACTTACGGACAATAACAACAGTGGTTTCCAGATCTTACTTTCGTAACAATTTTATACTGTGTTGCGTTCTAAATTAGTTTTTTATTACTTTTATGAAAAGCTCATATTATTTCGAAGTACAACTTAAAGCAGCATCATGCTGAAAGATGTTGTACATGAGCAGTCCGTACTGAACAAAAACACAACCGCATTATAATAAAATTTTTTTTCGCCTTTCAGTTAAAATGTAATATGATGACTTACTTTGTTTCAATTCAAATGTTTATTTTCGTGTGCAATATATTGAAAGTTTTTGTCCCTCACTTTAATTATTACAAGTTTCATACGAATCCATCAGTTGTCTAGAATTTGCATAGTGATAAGAATTTATTTGTCCATCGACTCCACTGTGCACTGCCGTAGTTAAAAAAAATATTTTTTCCTAAGAAGCACAAGTTAAGAATGTAAAGCCCACTATTATCATCTGCTTGTAAGAAATAATATTATCTAAAGAAATCACACATTGCTTCTGAACTGATGGAAAATTCATTTACCTTTTAACAACCTTTTTCAACTAGAACTTATCATGAGTCTCTTTAAAAACTAAACCTTAAACTTAAGTTTCATTCAATCTTTTGTTAGAAGTGCTTTATAAAGTGTCACCATCAATTGTTGTTTTTCAATGTTCATGTAATCACATGTCTGTAAGTTTTTTTTTCCATTTATTTATTTTTTTTTTGTTTTCTCTGACGTTTTTGTGTTGAAGAAATAATCCAATTTAAAATTTTATTTTTGAAGTATCAGTGTGTATGTCTCCTGAGAGTAGATGCTCGTAGTATTTTATGCGTACGCTTGCGGCATTCTGATTCACTACATGGAATTAATAATAATAGTTGAAAAGAAGTTAAAAAAAAATATTTCACAGAATTAAGAGAAATTTTCTTTTTCAAGTTTTTATAGCTTTTTTAAGTGTTTGAAAAATATTTGTGCAATTCGGAAGTTTATTTAGCAATAAAGTTTTGTTTACTTACTTTTCATGTAAAAATAAGAATGTCACCGAAAAAAAAGATTTAAAGTAAAAAAAAAAAATGATTCAAATTTCAAGATTTCCTTTTGACCTTTGCGGCAGATTCAAATAACTTCTTAAGAAATCTGCGGTTTTGCTTAATTTTTTTTTTCACAGATCATGTCGTAGTAGTAGTAGTATACTATCAGATAAGTTTTCTATGTTTTGAAATATATAATGAATCCCACCTACTGGGCATCACCGAGTTTAGACGCCCGCTATTTCCTATATTACCAGCAAATTTTCGTCTTAGTATACGTTATTTAATAATACGTGACCGTGGTATATCCGGCCTGCAGTGTGCGTGATCTTTTGGTTGCGTATGCCAATGCTAACGTTCTTTCCTTGAAAAATAAAACTATTATTGTTTTTTTGGCTTAAGCCCGACTAGAATTTTTATTCTTTTTTATGCAAAGTATAAAGTTTGTTAGGCGTCGTGTTACACGTGTTCAGCAAGAAAAATTAAAAGACAATGGCTGACGTGTCTTTTTTATATCGCTCGGCTTTTTCAATGATGTTGTTACGCGGTTGCATATTTTAGTAGGTAAAATCAACTCAATGTATTAGGGTGCCGCCACAATGTATTTGCTGTAGCGGTGAATGTTGGTAAAACGATGACCAATCGATTAGACGTTATGCCATGCGCACCACAATAATTCATTATTTATTTAGATATTTAGGCCTAGAATTCTGATTTAAGACTATAAATGTATTAAATCTTATTCATTTAAATAATTTTAAATATTTAAAAAATTGTCTGGCACCCTTTTTTATGCTGTGTTTACGCCGCTGCTGTATAATCTGAAACCTTGTTCCGGCCAGTTGAGTCGTTTATTTCGCCTAATTGTGCGCAGCATAATTTTGCTTGATTCAACTGCATGATTTGTTTAACATTTAAACTTTGCATTTTAACTTTTTTACAGAAATTAACACATTTTACTGCAAGAATCTATTGAGATGTATTAAAGTGCAGAGCTAAAATATATTTCAAACTTTATATGATTTTTTTTTAGAATTTAATACATTCTAATAAAAATTCCTTATAACATTCTAAAATTTTTCTTTGCAGAATATTTTGCATTGATATTCTTACTCTTCTTTTATTAAACGCACAAGCGTTAATGTGTATCATAATTTACACAAACCATATTTTATTTTACGCAATTTTACTAAAATTTTTACGAGTATCTTTCCGAGAAATACAATTCAGTTATTTTGTACTCGTCCTTAATTTTTTTTAACGTTAATCAATAAAAACGAATGAGCACTGACAATTTTTACTCCTTCCTCGTTTTTGCTATATAATGTTATAGTAGAGTTATAATGGAATTTTTTGTTATATTTGAATTATTGT
The DNA here is from genome assembly GCA_916610165.2 of Gymnosoma rotundatum. Taxonomy (NCBI): domain Eukaryota; kingdom Metazoa; phylum Arthropoda; class Insecta; order Diptera; family Tachinidae; genus Gymnosoma; species Gymnosoma rotundatum. Next base: position 29,863,744 of record OU744336.1, read on the forward strand.
TATTTCTGTTGTTGTTGGGTGAAACCAAATTATGAAAACAAAGTCATGATAATAAGCATAACCAGTAGAATTGATAAAATTAATAGCTGATGTTTAAGACAAGTTATTTAAACATTCGTATGGACAGATGAATCTTGTATTCGTAATTTTCAGTTTTCCTTAGTTTTGTTAGAATTGGAAGTGACGATAGTTTGTAGCTTTCGCTTGTTTTACTGCTGGTGAGAAAATGGCAAAATTATTTCTAAATTACACAACGTCAATTTTTTATTATATTAATTTTCAGAATAAATTTTTTTTCGTGCTATTTTCTACTATCCCGATTAATTATTTAAATTACCGATATTGATTATTAAGGGTCAAAGCACGTCTCGGTGGCCGAAAAAAAGATTTTATTATGAAAATTATTTTTATTTGTCATTGGAATAAATAGGATGTTGGTTATTTTGCTCCCTAAAGTTTACGTTAAAAATTCTGTTAATAAAGAAGCAGCATATATAAAGCGAGTGCTCACTTGAAGTCATTATTAACTAATTTAAAAGAAAGCTGTGAAATACACTACACTACACTACATATATATTCCTTTTGTTTCAGATAATTTACGAATTTCCAGCTAAGCTACTACTTCCTCTTCTTCTTAGTCAAGGAATGGATTCGTTGTTCATTTTAGGTCGTTAAGCTTACGTCTCCGTAATATGCTATTGGTAATGAGCAAGAATGTTTTCACGTATGTTAGAAATTTTCTACGTGATAAGAAACATATGGCCATTCCCATTTTAGAAGAAGGTCTGGCATTTCATTTTTTGAGACACAAGTTCTGCACAACTGTTTAAGTTTTTAAAGGGCACTCTTGATGCCTATTTTCTTTACACTCTTGATGGGTTTTTTGCTATTCTTTATGATCAACATTAGGACTAAAAATTCCGAAGGGCGGGTTAAATTTTTACTGAGGTTGACTTACCTCTCTCCCGACAGGCCTGCGAATGCCAATAAATTGCAAGAGAATTTAAAAAGAATTTTTGTTTACTTATTTCAATTATGTTAATTAAAGTAAAAGTATTTTGATGGCTATTGCTTGCCTTGAACGTGTTCAAATGCTCCAGCACATATAATTCTATTAAATAATGAATTCAGTACAACTTTCGCTTTATAATTGAGATCCTGGAAGGCTAAAAAACTCGACAGCTAAAATTCTTTTTGTTTATACACAATGATCTCTTCGGATTTGAACATGACCTTCTGTTAAATTAACATGCAGTAAGCCGTACTAGGGCAAAAGGTGTTGGAAAACTTTTCTCTCTATTCTCGCACATTCGTTGTTGTAAAACACTCAAAAGGTTTTGCAAATATTCAACGCAAATTCCTTTTAAACATTTCTTAATCGTTATGTACAACTAAGCAAAACTAACACAAATACTCTTTGAGGGCAAACTCTTTGATATACCAACGCAATCGTACAATTGCGTTCACTAAGAAATAAGTTAATACGTTCTCTCCTATAACGGTCAACTTAATCAAACGTTTCCGAAAAAATTTTTTCGCAAAACGCTTAAATTTTGTACCCATTGCTTTATGTTTAACTAAATGCACATTTTGTGCTCACGAGATAAAACATAAAAAAATATCTCTCTGTTATTACATTTTCACTGTAACAAACAAAAGCAAACGTTTCGTTTTGTTTACTTTCGTACCCTGCTTACCTTTAGTACTTAGAAAAAAGTAAAATTAATCTTTATCTTTTCTAATTTAATAAGCACAAAGTCAGTTTGTAATATTTTTTTATTTCGCCACACTGTTTAGTAGCATCTTTAGAAAACTGGTAACAGCTTTCCCAAACATAATAAATAAGATGAACAAATTTTGTAAAACAAACTCGGAAATTTGAAAAAAAAAAACCAAAAGACTTTTGTTTAAACATTTTAACATATAACGGATGTCCGCTGGGAAGGTATTCTATTATGCTTTACAGCCATTTTGGTAAACAATATTCCTGACAGTTATATTTGGCAGTCGTCATGAAGTAGAAATGAGGCAAGTTTATTCTGGAAAAATATTCGATCAACCAAGGTTAATTAATCGTTAAAACATTTTATCAAAATCAATCATCGATTACTGTAACAATGAGAAATTCATGTGACAACGTGCCAACAAATCGCACTATTTATCGTGTAGTGAATGATTTCAAAGAAATAGGGTCTGTAGGTATTAAGACCAAGCATGGATCACAACATGCTGCAAGATCGACTAAAAACGTAACTGCTGCACAAGAACGTGTTTACATTAATTTATCAACCTCAATTTGACGCTCAAGAGATCGGAGACAACTTTGACCACAATTTTACACAAGAATTTGTATTTGTTTCCATTTAAGTTTAAGTTGACACAAGCGCTTCTTTCAAAAGACCATTTACACTGCCGTACATACCAATAGGATGTTATAGCTCACCCATGACAACTCCACCACAACTGAATGTTTTGGTCTTGATTAACACAAGACGGTGCCATATCGCATACAGTCAGAATCACAATGAAATTGCTGCGAGGCCTCTTTTCGCAACAAGATATTTCAAGAAATGGCGATGTTTATTGCCATCCACCGTTGCCTGATTTGGCTGCTCTGAATTTCTTGTTTTGGGTATATCGAAAAAGCAAGGTTTATGCAAACAAAGCAGAAACGCTTGAGCAACTCAAACAGAATATTCGTGATGATATTAATGAAACTCCTGTATTTATAAAAAAAGTATTTCGATAATTTTTAAGAGATACTACAAGGATTATTTATATTTATATATATATTTATATTTTGACAAAACATTTTTTCAATGTTATTTTTGACATCTTAGAGCAAGTAATTGCCCAGTTTATTTTTCAGGAATATACATATGTAACCAACAATTATTTTGTTGTGCTTTTCAATTAAAGATATTCTAATAGAATGTAAAAACTCTGAAATTTATTTGTATCTACTATTTTTGCTTCAAACCTTAAACCTTCTTCTAGCGCAACTTTATTGTTCTCAACAATTCAACTACATTTACTCTCTAAAAGCATTTTTTTATCAATCGTTACTTTATGGTTTTAAAATGTGTCGCAAATCACATTGAATTTTCGAACTATCAACAAATAAGTATCTCTGCTAGTTGAGGAAAGTAACCATTAAATTAATAAAGTTTTTTTTTTGCTCAATTAGCTTCTGGTAGAAAGGAAATAGTGTTTGTTGAAATATTTTATTTGGCTAATGTGTTTTGCTTTTGCAAAAGAAATTTTTTAATCTAAAGAAATGACTTCTATTTAAAATGCACTGTAAAATGCTGGCAGGTCAGTAACAAATAAAAGAAGTTTATGAGTTTATGACAAAAAAAGAAACAAACAAAATATGTATATACAGCTAAAGTAAAATCTTGACCCCATACTTCTTGCAATACCTCTCATGTAGCTTTGTGAGTTTTGTATATGAATTTGCAAGTGTTCGTGTTAAAACAAATAGTATGTGATATACAAATTTACGATTTCACATAACCACACCAATACAATTTCGTGAGTATTTGAATGGATATATTGGTTTAATAAATAACATACATACATACTAGTAACATAATACGTGTACATTTAATGTTGTATAGGAATAGTACGATTCTTATTGTTAATCTCATGGTTTGTTAATTCGCTACAAATATTACAACCATAAGTTGACCTACTTACCTGTCCTTATACTGACTGATTGGTGGTGAATTGAAAACAGCTACATTGGGTTTACCGCTCAACTGCAAAGTTTTACGTGACTTGCCAAGTTGATTTTCAGCTACACACGAATAATTACCAAAATCTTGTGGATGCACTTTTCGTATAATCAACGTATGACGTGAGCCACGATTTTCCATAATATGACGTTCGGTTGTATCCAATTGCATGGTATCCTTAAACCATATAACCTAGATTTCATCATTGTCGTCATCACCAGCAGCACACAAGCGCAAATATAAAATAGAATAAAACAAAAAACCCCAAATTATATATTGTAGTTATGCATAGAAGTATGAATGTAATTAAAGAGTTAAGTTAACTTGAAGCAGAAAATTATACACGAGATGTTAAAAATGTTATTTGTTACGTTTTTCCATTTGGATTACTACGAAATTTAGCTAAAATTTTATTGTGATGACAGAGTATCGTGATGATACACGAATGTATTTAAATGTATAGTTTGTAAATTTAAGAATTATTTTTTCTGTTGAGTTTATTTATGATTACACAAAATTAGAAATTTTTTTTATATATATTTCTTTTTTTGTTTGTTTTGTTGTATTTTCTTAAAGAAAATATTAATAAAATATAAATTTAAAATAAAATTAGGTATTTCTCCTTACTAATTTATTATCTGGTTGAAGCGTCTACCCCTTACAGAGATATAAAAATATCTCAATTACACAGAAAAATTTTTTACATTTACACCTTAAATAAGTATAATTGTAGTGATATTTAAGTTCTGTCAAAAAAGCAAACACAATTATAAAAAAGAAGAACTAATGAGAACTTGTGATAAAAGATATTTTGTGAAAATTATAAATAATTATAAAATATCGTGAGACTAGTATTGCTACGTGTGTAGCTTGCCGAAGAATGATATTACTTTCAAAATATCACTTCATTTTACCGGTGTTCCCTAACATAATGTATTTAGAAAGAATTGAAGATGTAAAAATTGATTATTTTAAATAACAGATTTTTAAATAAGCTATTGTAATTTATTAAATATATATACAACAACAATACCGCTAGGAAAAGATTGCTAAAAAAAATGTAGATGTTTCAACTCGCCTATAAATAGGAATTAGCAGTTTGGTGTAACAAGTGGTACAAAACGAGACGTCGAACTTGTAATTTCCGGCGATTTATATGTTATAATTAAAAAAAAAAACTTAAGAGGTAAATGAAACTGTTACAGTATATTATGCACATTATCCAAGATTTTTTACATTAAAAAATTAAACAGTAAACGGTAAAAAAAAAGAATGTTATCAATTCGACTAAATATTGTTTTTTATATTTGTGCCTCCATATCTCAGTCATTTCTGAACCCATTTTGAATTTTTTACTTTATTTGAAAAGTATTGATTTTATATTGGTTCCGTTTAAAAATCACTTTATTATTTCAAAAATTAAAGGGTGTCCCCACACCCGTAAATGGCACTGCTTTAAATATAAATCTCCATGACAAAAAGTAATACAAAAATAATTCTAAAATTAAAGGGTGTCACCATAGGTGACGTATATTTACCTATATGAGACTATCTTTTGAACCATTATAGACACACGCTTGAATAAATCAATTGTTATGAGTGTAACAGTAACACGTATTGATTTTCAAAATTATAAATTAAAGAGTGCTTCAATTTTTGATTTAATTTGATTTATATCGAATACTTTTGAACAGTTGTAGACAGACGCTTGAAATTTACAACGAACCTGTGTTGATAACTTCGCTATAATAATTGGATTTGGAAATTTAAGGGTGTCCAAATAGTTAATGTAGTTTGATATATATAGCCAAAATTTTGAACCCTTATAGACAGACATCTAAAACTTAAAAGAAACCTGTATTTCTAACTCTGCTTTAAAAGCAAATTTATTGTTTAAGTTTAGAAATTAAAGAGTGTTCCCAAAATAACGTAAATCGATCGTTAAATATAAACGCTTGAAAACTAGACCACAACTTTGTTTTGTAAAAGAAGAAGTATAAATATTTGAAATTATAAATTAAAGGGTGTTACATTAGTTTATGTAATTTGAGGTTTGCTTCTTTTCGCAAGAGCTATTTATTCTTTTATCGTAGTGTGTCATAAGCTACAATCGGTTGACTTGTTTAGCGTTTCAGAAGCCTTAGCTAGATAGCGTACATTGGTGGCCGTATACGGTAAAAAAATGTCATGCGACTAAAATATTATTTAGGAGAAATTTTTTGGTAGACTACATTTAAGAATTTAGGTGGCGATGCCATGATTTTTAGCCTAAATAAAACACATACTAATTGTTATAAGAGAATAACAATCATCAGTCTTAATCCAAGAGTAAAAATGTATGACTACACGAAAAACATGGTATTGATATGGTTACAAGTAACATATTCATCCTTATTGTGTTTGGCGTTTTCGTAGCAAAAACTCGGCGTTTTTTTAAGTTTTGTAAAAGATTAAAGATAGCTCGCAACAATTGTCATTAATCTATTACAAAATTGTCGCAGTCGAAATACGCCAACGCCAAACACAATAAGCGCCATTATATTTCCTCTTCTTGTTATTATTATAATAGCTGCTGATGTCGCAAGTGCTTTCCTGAATAATAACTGCGGTTGGTAAGGCTGTTGTTAAGTGACAAGCTTTGGTTGAGTGAGACTCGTATCTTTCGAGAGCAAAGATTACATTATCATTTGAATAGATTTTCTTTATTAAAATATATGGTTGTAGGAAACAATTGTAGTTACAAAAAACAAGTTTTTTAACATATTATTGCGCAATAAATTTATTTAAACTAAATATTTTGCATAAAATCCCAAACCACAACAAAATCTTGTAGCTCTCTCTCAAATAATATACATATTATTTAATCGATAATATAATTGCCGTATTCACAAGCTCTGCTAAGGTGTAGGTAGTATTGCATACCACCTTTTGTTTACTTCTTTGTGAACAACCATTGTATCAGTGTGCCATTGTACATTGTACTTCATACGTCAAAAAGTAAATAAGAAGAAGAAAAGTGCTATTAATCATTTGTTACTTATAATCCAAATGGGGGAGAAAACAGAAAAAAGTAAATTAATAAATTTTTTGTGTGAGGATGAAATTTAAGACATTTTTAGGATGAACCTAATGTACTTGCTCTCCAGTCGCAGAATTATACATTTAGGGCTACCAAAATCATCATTATGGCATAATCGGGTTTTAAGATATTTTAATGAAAACAGATTTCTTCATATGATACGACTACGGCCAGAGGAATTTGCCTATATATTCATCCTTATAAAAAATGACGATGTTTTTCACACAATTGGCGAAAGGCTCCAACTACGCATTGACTTGCAGCTTAAAATTGTACTTTACTGCTTGGGATCTTCAGGAAATGGTGCTTGTGTTCGTAAGGTAGCATCTCTTTTTGCTATAGGTGATGGCGGTACCATACAAAATATTAGAAATCGAGTCATTAAAGCAATATTAAATATTAAAGAACTGTTTTTATATTGGCAACTTTCAACTTCAACTTTCTAATAAATCAGTCAAATTAAAAAATGAAATAAATAAAACTAATAAAAATATATTTTAATTCAATTTAATTTAATATAATTCACACATGAACACAAAAATAATAATTCATTTAAACATAAAACATTTAAACAAATACAACGTTTGAAAAACATATGAAAAAAAGTACTAAGTGTTGTATCGCATGTTTGCATGAAAATTACCAACAACACAGCTAGCACCTTTGTATTTTGTTAGCATTTAGCACGTACTAGGGGGCTTGTGAATAGGGTAAATTTTTTAAATAAAATATATAATTTTTGTATTTATGCAAACAAAAGTATGACTAAATATTAACATTGAAGGTTTCGTTTTAAAAACAGTTTGATTTAGCTCTCTGCTGAGTTAAATCTGTTTATATTATTTAATTTAAAAAAAAAGAAATCTTTTTTTCGTGCTATTTTCTTTTATCTCGATTATTATTTAATAATTCATAGAAATAAGCACGAAAAATAATTTTTTTTTTAAAGTTAATTAATATAATAAAAAAAATCCCGTTGTTTAATTTAAATAATTCATATTGATTAAACTACAAACATATAATCTGTTGAAAATAGATTGCTCCCCATCCATTTCAAGGTGTAAGTAGATGTAGAGATAGTATAGTAGTTACAGTATCTTCTTTCATCAAATACAAATCAGACAACTAGATGAACAAATTATTTTTGGTATCAGCTTGTGCAAGCCTTAAGAAGTAGAAGTAAGAAGTCAGAAGAAGAAAAAAAAATTGAAATGTTCAAAAACAAAATACATACAAAAGAATGAGACCAATATTATGATGAATACCATTTAAAGGATACAAACAACAAAATTAAGATAAATAATGTATTTGACACATGTTACAAAATTGTTACTAAATATAAATAAAATAATATATGAAATTCTTTTCAATATTTTAATGCAAAAATGGGCAAAACTCAAGGATACTTTGGTAATTGTTTTCGTGTTATAAAACGGAGCAGGTAGAAGAAAAAAAAATAAAAATAACAATAACAGGTAGCAGGTGTACATTTTAAAACAAAAACATAACTAAATACATGCATGGATGGAAGATAAATAATCAAATTCAAATAAATTGTGTCAAACGGATTTGCAAATAAAAGAACACAACAAAAAAGTAAAAAATTACAACAAAAAAAAAAACATAAAGTTGCAATGCAAATAAAACAAAATAAATATACCATAGACAATTAAGGCCACAAATTTTATTTTTTTTTTTCAAAGAAATACATGCCGTATTGTGTTTGTGTGCATCGACATCAAAAATGTTGCGGCAAAAGTTAGCGGCAATAGCAGGTTTCCGGGCAAATGGAAAACGTTATACAAAAATAAAAAAAACCATAATTTCTTGCTATTCTTTTTTTTTTTTTTGTTGATTGCCGTTTCCATAAAGAATATTTATGCAATTTTAGTTTTTCAAAGTAAAACAAAGTGATGTTGTGTGCATCATCATGATTGGCATTGTTATTATTATCATTGTGTTTGTTTTTTTATTCGTGATGTTTTTTTTATATTTAATAAACTTTTTTTTGTTATGTTTTTGTTTGTCATGTGTATAAATATCAACCATTTTTAGCAACATGAATGGACATGTCTGCATGAAACAGGAAACAAAGCTAGAAAAACGAGAGACCACCAAGCGCACAACACGGAAAACACATGCCTGCATATTAACTTGTAGCTACGCATGCAAACTTACCCAGAATATTATTTTCCGTTGTTTGTTTATATTTTTACGTGACATTTTTCCATTCAAAATGTGTAGAAAAATATGAATTTTTTTTTTGTAAACGTTTGCAATTATGGTTGTTATTTTGATTTTTTTAATTACTTAAAACACAGGGATAGAAAAATTCATCAACACAAGCAGGTAGTAACACCCATTTGGCAAAACTGTCATTTACGACATTCTAAAGAAATATTTGCATTTCTTTCAGTATAACACTGTTTAAAGTTGTTTTCAATTAAATTATTTTAATAATAAAATATTCGGTGATGCAGTAAGACATAAACCACATACACAATTTGGAAATAAGTAACACATTTTTAAGCGATCGACCTAATTGAACAACATTTCACATGCTAGTAGCAGAGGATTATTTGAGCTTTAGTTTTGAGCTTGAGTTCTACAGATCTTTCATTTGCTGGTCTTTAAATTGGAATTGTATTTTTTAATTTTCGTTCAATTTTTTCAAGTCCTAAATATCGTCTATTGCTAACAAGCTGTTTGGGTTTAAAAATGCTTAATTTTTTAAAACCTTAAGTCAGTTGTTCACTTCTTCAGAAGACATGGATGCGGTTTTGTGAGTCTTCTCTACAGCTGATTTTCTCCTTTATTTATTCCATTTGGAAACAAAGGGCTTCCACAAATTATTTATAATTAATTGTATTATAGAATACAGATTTAATTTCATCAAATGTTATGCTGTGTTTGTATAGTTTATTGGGTCTTTACTGGGCGTCCGCGTCATTGGCTTCCATAAAGATTCCATACTAGAGCTGTCCTTGTTAATATATTTCTTAGCCTGTGCTGTGTATAATCCAACCATCTTAATTTTCTTCTGGCTATTGGGATGGTTATTGGCTTGTTATTAGATATTCCCTGCAACCCTCAGTTTGATATTGTATTAGTGCGAAAATCAATGCGATGCGAAAATACATAAATTCGAACAATTGCTATTCTGTATTGCGATATTTGTAAAGTTCTTTTTTACTCGCATTTGAAATGCAAAAAAGTCGGTATTCGGCGAAAACAAATGTCAAATTCGCAAAATTTATTCGACAACGAAATAGCATTCGCAACGTACAAACATATGTATAAGTGACAGATAATTTTTATTTATTAATTAATCATATTCATATTTTTTATTTAATTCAGGAAAGCAAGCAATAAGACCACCAAACCACATCAATTTGAAATAAAGATAGAATTTATGAATAAGCACAGCCTATTGGCAAGAGGCCATTCAAAAACATCAAATGCACGTCAGTCGGCAAATACTTTGTGGCAAACGTTAACTGAAGAACTAAATAGCAATGGACCATATATTGGAGAAGCTGCAGGATGGAAAAACAGTATGAAATAAAATAAACCAGTTCAAAAATATTTGACTTAATTTTTAATTTTAATTGGTTTGTGTCGATTTTAAAGTACACTACAAACAGAAGCTTAGATGAAATTAAATCGACATTGGCGGCACTGGCGGTGGCATTCAAAATATAATCCAATATCTCCCTTAGAGGAGAAAGTGGTGAAATTGTTAAATTCGACGGATTCCATAAAAGGACTACCGTGCGTATATCCTTCAGAGCAAGAATTGCTTCTAAGCAATATTCTCCGTATCATTTTATTTTGCTCATGCCCTTCTTCGTCGTCGAACTACAGTGCCACATAATACATTTTTATTTTATTTTTTTCAAACAGAACTTCCTGAATAAATTTTATAAACAATTTTCACAGCCAAACAAATACAGTTTATTTATTTTTAATTTAACGTTTGTTGACACTGACTTTCATTTAAGGAGCGTTGCCAGGATTTGAAATAAATTGCGAATGCTATTGCGAAATTCTAACAGAATACCAATTTTATTTTGCATCGCATTTCCTTAACGCATCGCATTCATTTTCGCATCGCAATTCAGAATAAGCCTTCAGAAGATCATACATATTATTTGGAGGAATTTATTAGTGATTACCTTCAATATCTGAGCTAAGTAGAATGACATCAGGCAGGATTCGCTTTCATAAAGGGATGTACACTTCTTAACAGTGTAAAGATTTTTCCATATTATTAATTCTGTAAAGAGCACTATGTTTCGTTCAAACTTTCGTGCCTGTTCCACACATCTTTCTCGACAGCACAATCAGTAGACATCATAACCCAAGATAACAAAAATGCATCAGTTATGTGTCTTCAACAAAGTTTAGAAATTCCATAGAATACACATTTCTTTACGATAAATTAATTACAATTTTACTAGAACGACGGGGAAGTGTAGTGACGTTTTGAAATTAAACTTTTTATATGATAACAATTTTGTGGAAATTATTTAACAAATAATTTTACGAAAGTCAAGAAAATCGAAAAACATAGATTCAACACCTTCAGTGACTTTTTTTAGTAAATAAAAAAAAAAAATTTTTTACGAATGTAAAAGGGAAGGCTATATATACAAAAAATATTGCAAGCGTTTTGTGAGTCACAACTTGTGACTTTATAACTCACGATCAGTCAAATCGAATCCGATTAAATTTTTAGTGTTTGGTCGTGAAGATAGCTTATTTCAACGAAATCTTTCACTAAATCGGACGCATTAGTGAGTTATGACTTTTAAGGGGGTTGATTCTCTTATCCGCTTATGAGCGAAATTATATTCGAACGTGCGAGGTTTCTTACTTTTGAGATTCTCTCATTCGATATTGAGTTTCGAGTATCAAAATTTCTAATGATGGCATTCGATGCGAGTATAAACTCGTTAGCAAAGTATCATTCGAGTTAACGTTTTAAAGTACAAAATTGAACGGAAAAGAAAATGTAAGTAAAAAATTTATGAATTTTGTTTTTTTTTCTTTTTAAACGAAGTTTTCTCTTAATGAATCTTCGAAGAAAAAAAAACCGGTGGTGGCCCGTATGAAAAAAAAACTCTCACTCAAGTAAAGGAATAAATCTTGGCTGCTGCTGGCATAGAAGTCGCTGTTGGAAGTCTGAAAGCTGTGCAAAGCTTTGGATCAGTTTTAAAAACACAAACAGAGCCAAAGTGCACCTAAAACCTTTAGGTGATGAGTTTAGTGTAACAGCGCCTGAAGATCACAATAATGACTTGCCATGCACTTTCTTGTCTTAAGTCTTAAACTGTTACCACTCCTCATGTACAGAAGATGATGATTTAAAAGAATCAGTGCCAGAAAAAAGAAAAATAATATATGAAGACACAAAAAAAACTACCGTAAAGAAAAGGGAAACAAAAACCACTTTGCTAAAAAAAATATGATGAATACCGAGAATTCTCAGAAGGAGATGTTAAAAAGATTTTATTCCTTTATAGGAATAAAAAAAAAAACAAGAACTCGAATTAAAACAAAAGAATGTCGAACTAAATATTCTGTTAATTGAAATGAAAAAGAAAAGCCTAAAGATTAGGAGTTAGAAACACTTAATATGGGTATCGAAATGCGATAAAAACAAAAAATAGCAATTTTGAACTAAATCCCTATATACATACATAAAACTTTTAATGGCTTTGATTTTTTTGGTTTTAATAAATATGCATTTTTTAATAGTTTTTTTTTAATATATGTATAAGTAGGTATTAAGATATGGTTCAAAATATTATTTAATTACTAAATAAAACTATTTTAATATTATTAATAATGAAAGCCTCCGGACGTCAAAAGCGATAGAATTGAATTTTTGGTGGAACCGCTGTAGAAAATTGCCCCTCAAACTCGAATTCTCCAAGTACGTATTTAAATGCCTCTTTTATGAGCCTGAAACGTTTTTTGAACCTAAAACAAAAAACTTAAGCGATCAGTTACATTTCATATTCCTTTTCTAATGCCGTTAATGTTTTCAATCTCGTCGGAATTAGAAGATGACGAAAAAATACATGCAAATCAATTCTTAATTTAACTGCTTTTTTACTTTTTTAAAATCTTTTTTAGACATATATTGCAAAGCATATTTATTTAAGTGGTTTACAACACTGAACTAAAAATTCGATCCGTTTCGTATCGAGTAACATAATTAGAAAATTGTACGCTATTGAAATTAATTTCGATGCAAGTTTTATTTCGAACACGAATGCGAGAATTAGCCCCCTGATTTTGCCCTTATAAAAAAAAAAAAAAATACGTAGGCGCTGTGTGTTGATGCCATGCATTATGAAACGTAGTTGCATGGCATCATATAAAAAAGTTTTTGCGCTTATTACAAAAATATTTTTTTTAATTATATTTTAATTTAATTTATAATTGATTTAATTTTATTTAATTGAAAGATTTATATAATAAAGACAACAAAAAATTTAACTAAACAGTATCAACCGAAAACAATTAAAACCTTAGAGTAGCACGAACTTAACGATACTTTTTGAATAATAAAGTTAAAAAAATCCTCTGATTATATTTAATTTGCCAACTGGGAAAATTTACAAGTATCAATTTTAAATTTGTAAATACAATCAATTTTTTTTTCGTTTTCGCATTTTTTCATGTGTAAGTAAAAATGTTCTTTATGTTTCACGTTTTGTTGTTAACAACACAAAAGGCGTGACGTTATAGTTGTAAAAAAAATATTTTGTTCTTAATTTTTGTTTTTTTCTTTAGTACGTTAGCAGAGTGTATTGAAGCGTATGTGTTGACACGGTACAAAAGCGTTAATATTATTAATATCCATTATTGTTTTAAAATTTTTTTATTTTATTTTAGCTTTATTTTTTTATTACTCTTTTTTATTATATTTATTGTTGTCATTGTTTGAATTTTTATGTTGATTGTTTGTTGATTGCACCAGAAGGACATATGAAAAATTGCAGTTAATGATAGTATTTGTTAGTAAAATACAGTATTATAATAAATTTTGATTTAATCACAAGTGCATTTTTTTTATAAAAAATAGAAAAAAAATATTTAAATTAATTAAATTTTATACCGTAGATATATTTAAAGAATTTTAATTGTTTTTATTACTCCCAAATTGCTACTTGTAATTTATTTATTAGTATATAAAAATTTAAATTGGCAGCAATTAAAAAAATTAAGTTTTGTCAGTAAAGTTTATATAAAATGAGTAGTTTAAAATTTTTTATGATGAATGCCATTTTATTTTATTTACTATTCTGCTATTGGTACAGGATAAATATTTAGATATATTGGATTAGAAAATTCATTTTTGACTTCTCTCACTTGTTAGTTTTATAGCTTCCATACATTGAATTTTGAATTATTTTCTATTTGTTTTGTAATTATACATATTTACATTTAAATTCACAATAACTCCTGCTAAAATGTATAAGAATTGTAAATAAATTAGAAAAATTTGTACGAAAAAATAAAAATCAGAATGTAAAATTAAAAATAAAAATAAAACAAAATAATAACATTGATTTGTATGACAAATGTTATAATTGTTACCGCCCCTGAAAAAAACCCGACATTACGCCGTAAATAGAAACAATAGTCAATATTCAAGAAACAGTGCACAGTCCTTTCCCTTATATGGACAAGAGGTCAAAAATTAATATCTCCATAACTAAAAAAGCTAGGGTCTTCAAAATTGCAGATTGTAACATACACGAAAAATATCGCGCATAGCTACAAATACATATCTTTTAAATCGAATCTTTTTAAGTTCAGATCCATTTATTTCTGGAGCCCGAAACTTACCAACAGAGAAAAGAATTAGTTTCAATCAAGGAGTCTTGAATTCGCTTAATATTTGATATATATTACTACTATTTTACTTTATCACCTTATATTACTTAATAATACCCTTAATTGCATTATTTAACTTTGTTTAACTTTTTAATTTAGTTTTTTTCAGTGTTTATTTTGAATGAATTTAAATAAAATAAAAATTTACAAAACTTGTTTAAAACAGCTACGAGGGCTGCTCTATATATTTCTGGCCTAATAGTGAAAATGCGAATATTTATAAGCAAAAATGGTTTTATTGTTTTTCAAAGTATTCTCCAGCATGATTTATACACTTTTGCATGCGCTCAAACCAGTTGTCGAAGCACTTTTTCGACTCCGATTGAGACACCTCTAAAACATGGTTTTTGAACACTTCAACAGTTTCTTCTGGCGACGAAAATCTTTGACCACGCATTTTTTTCTTGATGTGCGGAAAAAAGAAGAAGTCATTAGGGGCCAAGTCAGGGCTGTACGGCGGATGACCCATTAGTTCGACGTTTTGGCCGGTCAAAAACGCTCTGGTTTGAGCCGATGTTTGAGAGCTCGCATTGTCATGGTGAACAATGATTCGTCTTCTCTTGTTGGTTTTTCGAATTTCTTCGATGAATTCAGGCAAACAAATTGTAGTGTATTACTCAGAAGTGACCGTCCTACGTTGCTTAAGCGGAACAGTCGCCACATGACCAGTTTTGCCGAAGAAACAGGCGACCATTTGCTTCGAAGTGCTTCTTCCACGAACAACTTTCGTTGGATTTTGCTCGTCTTTGAAGACACACACGGTCGATTGTTGTTTCGTTTCGGGCTCATACGCATAGATCCATGATTCGTCACCTGTGACGATCTTATAAACGTCTTTTGAAGCACAGCAATCGTATTTTTGCAACATTTCTTTGCACCAATCGACACGAGCCTTTTTTTGAGCGACTTTCAAATTGTGCGGGATCCAACGAGAACAAACCTTTTTTACGGCCAGGTGTTCATGCAGTATCGAATGTTTGCTGGTGGAAGAAGTGTCCAAGGATGTCTCTATCTCTGGGTATGTCGCATGTCGATCTTGCATTATCAGTTCACGCACGGCATCAATGTTCTCTGGCACAACAGCCGTTTTTGGACGACCTTCACGGAATTCGTTTTTGAGCGAGCTTCGGCCACGATTAAATTCATTATACCAATTTTTCACAGTGCTATAGGGTGGTGCTTCATCGCCATACAAAGATTTAAGTTCATCAATGCACTGTTGTCGTGATAATCCACGTCGAAAGTTGTGAAAAATAATGGCACAAAAATGTTCACGAGTTAATTCCATTTTTTTCTATATTAATTTTTTCAAGTCACTGTAAACAACACAAATAATGGTCGTACGTCAAAACGTTTTGAGTACGATTATGCTTAAAAATGACAAACTTTCCAATGGAAATGTCAGATTGCACTTGGCAGCACTCAGTGTTGCCAGGCCAGAAATATATATAGCAGCCCTCGTAAATTTTCATACTAAAATACTTTATATTAAACATTTTTAAAACAGATCTATATGCCAATTAACCCTTAAACTACAAATGGTTACTGTGGCTACAGGCTAAATGAATGAAGTACTCAAAAAATCGTAATTTTTTCTCGAGGCATTTTTCAATGTCATTCATTTCTGTAAGTAAGATGCCACATATGTGACATTTTGCAGAAGAAGTTTCCGTAAGAGCGTTGCAAACTTTTATGACATGCTTTAAATGTAATTTTTGTTTTGTTTTATTTATTTCGGTGGGAGAAAGTGCAAAAATTTAAACCTCAACGGCCTGCAATAACGAGTAGATGACGGGCGCGGGTTTTTCCAAATTATGGTTTTATTTTCCGTAACAAGTTGAAGAGGAACATAGGATGTCACAAAGAGGGAACTGTCATACATAAGTCTATTCGACTTCTGCTTAAATTGGGTATGACCAGAACGGCCACCGAATCCCATTTTCCTATCAGTGTTAAGTATTTTTTTCCTGGGCATAATGCTTCATCAAGTACTTGATCTTGCAATTGCACAATTCGATTAGCCGTATGATCAAGGAGAACTTGTAGATCGACCTCTGCACTCGGCTCTAACACAGTAATGTTTCTGTGCTTGGATAACTAGTTTTCTTAGCTGCCAAGATACTTTTGTAGCCAGGAAAAAATTTTTTAGATATTTTTTTATTCACAAAATCTTTAATAGTTAAGTACTGTCTCTTAGTTTGTCTTGTTTTAACGAAAAGAGCCAAAACCTCGTAGTCCTCCACATTGTGTGTCGGGGGAAAGTTGCGATTTTGTAAAACTTCGGTTAAAGAATAATTAACTTGACTAATTTAAGACATTTAACGCCTCCTTGTTCTATCTGAACACTTTAAAAATTCCTTAGCAGTACGACCACGCTTTGGCTAGGTGCAGGTTGTTCTTTATTTTTTGCTTCTAGCTGAATAGTTTCAAAACTTTCAAACCATTTTTTATGTTCCTTCAAGATAATTAATTTGCTTCGATGATTTTTCGTCCAAAGCTTACCAATACGCTTACAAATGCGTTTTAAAACTTTTCTTAAATTGCTAAGGTCGAATTTAGTTTTTTCTGCATTAAATTTTTTCTTCATAATTAATTTACTTTATTCGTGCTTGATTCCTTCAAATATAAATATTTCATGATATTCTCATGAAATATTTATTATTTTAAACTAAATTACAAAATGAAATGTATTACTGCGGGGAAAGCATATCCATATGGCCATTTCACTACTGCTCAAATAGCTCATCAGTGGATTTTACCCAAATTTTGTACAGAAAAACAGAAAGTCTTATATCAAAAGCCAAATTGATTAAATGAGAACTCCATTGAATCAACAAGACAAAAGACAATAACAACTCAAAAAAGTTCTACACAAAAACACAGCAAACATTCGGTAACTATTTTTATTTTTTCTTTCATTTTTCTACATAAGGGATCCCATTGGGAACCATTCATATGTATTTGAAAGATTCAATGAAAAAATAAAAGCACGAATAAAGTAAATTAATTAAATTTTAAAAGATTCCGAATAATAAATTTTCACTTTTTTCTTCATAATTTGAAATATTTTGTTTGCTTTCGAATGATAATTACCAGCTGTAGAACTCCAAATATCAAGTACATACATTCTATAACATTGGCACTGACAGAATAAACCTTCTATTTTAATTTCCATATTGATATTTTTGAAACTTTTATTACTATTGCGAAAACTAGAATTAAAATTTGACCTTTGTTTAAAAACTTTTTAAATGCAATTAGCAAGCTTCACTTAAACTCAAAGTCAAATTCCTTAAAATTGCAATATAAAGTTTTAAACAACAATTTCTTAAAAATAATATTTCTCTCTATTTATAACTGTAAATCAAAAACCATAAAATTGCGACAACAAAAAAAAATTAATTTCTCTTTACTCATATTCTTAAACAAAACAAAATGCGATTCAATATTTTTCGTGGGATGACTATGTTAATCACACCCATATGCGATAATATGCAAAAACGCGCGTCCACAATATTTTTTAATTTAAAGAGTGATAAAAAACCTACAATTTGATGCATAAGGTGGTGTAAGCAGATGAGGGCCATATCACTAAAAGTCTACGTGAAGAAGAAGTTTTTGAAAAACGTGTGTTTTAAAAACGTCAAAAAAGTATTATTCAGCGATTTTTTATGGGCTCATATTTTTGCATTTAATGTTTGTAGGGTTTTTGGAAACTTCTGCCACAATATCGCGAATAAATTTTTAGATAAACTTAAGTTTTCTTTTATGACAATGCAACCACAATATATGCAATATAAACATACATCCACTTTCAACGGACACAAACAATAAATCTCGCCAAAAAAAGAACAAAATTTGTTAGATTCATAAAATTTAGAGTGTTATCAATAAATTTTGTACAATACGACCACAGTGCAGTGCAGCCAACAAAAAAAAAAAAAAAAAAAAATAGCTTGTACCTTTTGGCTTTGTTACGTTAAGAAAATAATAATTAAAATTCATTTCCTTATTAATCTTTAGCATTTTTTTTATTGTGATAATATCTATCTCACTGTTTCTATTCATACCACTTTGAGGTTTGTATTTTATTATTTCTTATATAAAAAAATTATTTTATAAATCATCTATGAATTAAGAGAACTAGGTAGAAAAAATAATTGTAATTACGGAGTATGAAATTTTGCATTTTTTTAAGCGCTTTTTTAATTCCATTCAATTTTGCTTGCAATCATTTCATTAATGGTCAATTGAATATTCCTCTATGCTTATTTTGTTTTATAATAGAATTAGGAAATTAAACATTTTTTTTTTGTTATCTGGTTAATCTCTTAATTGTATTTATAAATAAACACTATTTTTTGTTTAAAAAATGTTTCATCTACAAAGACCTTTTTATAAATAAAGGTAAACTGATTCATGTGCAATTTTATACATCAATCAATTTGATTTCATATTAATGTGAAAGAGCTTTGTATACAAC
The DNA here is from genome assembly GCA_916610165.2 of Gymnosoma rotundatum. NCBI lineage: Eukaryota > Metazoa > Arthropoda > Insecta > Diptera > Tachinidae > Gymnosoma > Gymnosoma rotundatum. The sequence goes on from OU744336.1 coordinate 29,882,954, forward strand.
ACGTGTTTTTGCATAAATTTATAATTTTTACAATTTTGTAAAAGCTTATCAATGCAAGGCGTAGAAGTTACATATAACAGCGTTACAGTTTAATTAAAAATAGCTTATTTTTGGCCAAAAAAAAAAAGAAGAAAATAAACTTTTGATCCAGGCAACGTTATTATGTCATACGACTTATTTTAAATTCTGTTAAATTCTTTTATATTTTTTAAATATTGTTAATAACAACCTGTAACCTGTTTCCGCCATAACAAGAAGCTTATAATTTGAGTTTAGAAAATAAAGGCTGTTCTCAAAATTAATGTAATTTGTTTCAAATGGCTATATTTTTTTAACCATTAGATACAAACACCTGTATTTTAGACAGAGTGTCCACTAATTTGTTTGGTATAATAAGAAGTATAAAAATTTTAAATTATAAATTATAGGTTTTTACAATAGTTGATCTAATCTGATGTATATGGCCAAACTGTTGAACCGTTATAGACAGACGTTTGATTTTTACACAGAACTTAATTGCTAAATCTACTACAACAACAAGTATATAATTTGGAAATTAAAGGGTGACCCTTTAGTTGCTGTAATTTTATGTATATTGTCAAACTAATGGTGTCCCAATAGTTAATGTAATCCAATTTATTTGGCCAGACTCTTGAACCTTTATAGGCAGACAAATGAAGTCTGTTTTGAAGTCGGTTTTTTTGCAAGAATTATTTTAGGAAATTTAATTTCGGAAGTAATGCTAGAAAACGATTTTTAAACAATATAAAATCATTACAAACTAATTCATATTTAAACGTGACGAGATCAAGCACGCCTTTAACTAATTAATAATAATAATAATAATAATAATAATAATAATAATAATAATAATAATAATAATAATAATAATAATAATAAAAAATAAAAATAATAATAATAATAATAATAATAAGTGAAAAGTTTACGTAATTATTTGTACTTCTACTAGCCCATTTTTGTTTCTTAAATTTTGTACTGCCTTCTGTTTAACATAATTTCTTTGGTCTGTCCACACCTTAATATGTAAAAATATAAATGAATTTATTTTATTGACTTTTCGTTTCAGCTGCAAAAATTTTTAGTAGCACCAATAGAATTAGACTCCCTCTTAGCGTTACAGCAATGTCGTGAATGAACTTGAAAAATCAGTAAGCAGTTTCTGAGTGGCCTTTCATTAATGCATTCGTATCAGAAATGTTGTTGCTGCTGTATATTTTTGCTTCTTGACATAGAATAATGTATGTTAGAGCCGAGCTTGAAAAGTAAATCGTATTTTTCCTGCAGTTAATAAAATAAGAGAAATAATTCTTACAGATTACAGCTTTGTGTCTATAATGGTTTAAAAGTTTGGCCGCATACATCAAATTACATTAATTATTGGGACACTCTTTAATTTCCTAAACCAAATTTTATATTTCCTGTTTTAGCTGACTTAGCATTACAGGTTATTTGTAAATTTCAAACTTCCGTCTGTAACGTTTTACCTTTTCATTTATAATTTTAAATATTTATACTTTCTATTATACCAGACAACGCAATGGCTAAGTTTTAACTGTTTGTTTATAACGGTTCAAATATAGCAACGTATAGGCCAAATTATATGAAATAACTACTGTTCTGCTCGACAGTTTGGCTATATATACCAAGTTAAATCAACTATTGGCGTACCTTTCAGTATATATTTTTCAATGTTTAATTTGTTAATATAACAGTGGGAAAAATCGATATTTTATTCAATTTGCAAGGGTTTGTCTATAACGGGTCAAAAGATTGGCCCATATTTACGTTTATTTTTTTTTATTACATTTTGCTATTGGCAGAAAAAGTGATATGATTTTTTTTAATAGTAAAGTGGTTTCATTTGCGGTTCATAGCACACGAAAAAAACATATATCGCTAGCTACAATGAAAAAGGCGTAAATAACAAAAATATAATTATTAGCAACTTTGTAAAACGAAAACTTTAACATGTGTAACGAAGTTTTTTTATTGTAATTTCGCTGTAAACACACCGGAAAATTTATTTTTAAACCAAAAAAAAAATTTTTTTCCTTATATTTTTAGAGCCACACATACTTGTAGTTATGCTCTTTATTTTTTGTTAATAAAATCGTAATTTTTGAATGCAGAAGTGTACAATTTTGTCAAAACATTTAGTTTAACAGTATGTTGTATGGCGACACCATTTAACGTGTAAAATTATGAACTGTTTTTAAAATGAGACCAATCTGTAATCAAAGACTTTTAAATATAGACATTTTGAAAATCGGTTCAAAAGTAACTGAGTTCTGTGGGCACAAACATAAAACGCAACATTCAAACGAATTGATAGCCTCCTACTTTTTTTGAAGTCATTTAATTAAAATTATTATAGAAGAAACAGCAAAGTGAAAAAAATCTCATAGAATATTAGTTATGACTGGACTGAAAAAAATTGCCATCTTTCCTTTTAACCGTAGGAAGAAGCCTTTTGAAGTTTAAGCTTACAAACTTTTCCCAATAAATTTTTTATCTAAAAACTGATGAGCGTCTGTGCGCTTTAAAGTGTTTGTCTGTTGCAAGCATGATTGTATTGGTGTTTTCTAGTTTTCGTAAAATTTTAATAATATAATAATCTCATATAACAAATTTACTCTTCTAAAATATTTTTTTATATATTTATTTACAAATGTGTAAACCCCTATTAAAGCTTTATGAGCAGAAACAGTAAAGTATGAGATTATTTTGCGAGCCACTTCAATGTATTTTTTCTTCTTTTCTTCAATGTATCATCACCTTTTCAAGGGGTGATAATTTTATTTTGAATTGAATAAAAATTGTAAAAAAAAACCTCTTCAATAGAAATTATTTAATGAGTTTTATGTAATTAATTGAAATTTCATTTTATATCTTATGTCAAATCTACATACAATCATTTTACAAAAATCAATCTATAGACACTCATACATATTTATGTGGGTGTATACACTTCAGTATTGCATTTTATTATTATCTATTTCTAACTTCTCATTAAAAAAAAGTATATATAATTTGAAATAAATTTCGACAAGCTTAGATATATCGCAACGTTGATTTTTGATTTATTTGAAAATATAAATTTCTATATGAGTTGATATGAAAATGTCAATTAATTAATTTGTTATTAAATATAAATATTTATTATGCATTAGTATTTTTACTCCACATGAGCATGTACCTGGGCTAAAATTTACACATTTAATAATGTTAAGTTGAAGTTGATGTAAAATAATTTAAAAAGCAGTATGTTATAGTTATAGAACTTTAAGCTGCCAACACTTAAGAAAGGTTTTCAACTTTTGCAAATTTATTTGCAAAATAATTTTTCTTGATCATAGTTTTACCAATGCAGCTAACTTTTGATTGAATTGATATTTCAGTTAAAGTGATGATAGTCTTCAATAGTATGTTGAGAGACCCTTAGATTCAGAAAAACTGAATTTGGTATTCTTTATGGGCTACTGAAATCATTGGTCCGTACTTCATTAAAAACGACGGTTAGAAAGTTACATTCAATGGTGACCGATATAGAGCTTTGATTCCTGACTTTTTTGTTCATCAGGTATACAAGCATGACGTGCTGGAGCTGTGGTTTTAATAAGCCGGCACAACTTATTACACAGCTCGAGCCACAATTGATTTGTTGAAGGGAAAGTTTGGCTTCACGTTTCAGATCCATGAAGTAGTCTCCAAGAGGGTATGATTTAACGCTGCTATACTATTTTATGTGGACGTATGTGCAGTCTCTAGTCTATAAGCCCAAACGATTTTCCACCCACAAATGTAGGAAAAAGTCACCGAAAATTGTATCTCCGTTATGGGGTCATATATGAGAAATCATATCTAAATTATAATGCCAGATAATCTTACCTTAGCTTTATAATTTTAAAGTTCTATACGTCTATTAAAAATACCCTTTATAACGTTTAGGATGTGACAAGAAAATTGTTCCCCAACTTTTTATGTTTGCATATTTTAATGTTTTTGCTGAAATTCCTAATTCCTTTCATATTCCTATTTATCTAAATATGTAGAGTTTATTACTTCATTCATATTGTAATTAATATATTCAAGAATGACAAAATATTATTTGCATATTCATTATATTTAGTCATTCAATCATTCACCTATTCATAAAGTTTGTATACAATAACATAATGGTAACACATACACAAATCTGTATATTATTATCAAAAATAATGCAGAAATACTTATTGATGCATATTTAGATAATGATATTTGGTTTTTGATGCTTCTTCTATACATTGTATATGAGAATTTTCCGAATCTAACAAACAAATATAAGCTTTGTATTAAATGACAACATTAATTAATTAAGTCGTTTTTATAATGCATAAAAAATTAATCTTTTCTTCACTATCATTATCGACTATAAAAATTACTAATCGTAATTAATTCGGCTTAAGTTCAATTTTACTTCAATTGTTAGATTTTTAAACATAAGTTTATATAATTATTATTTTAAATGTCAAAAATTAAATGACCGCTTTACTAGTAAAAATTAGCAAGTACATCCTAAAAACAGTTCGATCTGAGCATCTAATAGTACAATTTTCAAAGTAAATTTTCTAGAGTGAAAAGATATATAAAACAACAGACCACTATAAGCAAGAAAATTATTATCAGGCCACAAGGTAAAATTTAAATTACGAGGGCTGCTATATATATTTCTGGCCTGGCAACACTGAGTGCTGCCAAGTGCAATCTGACATTTCCATTGGAAAGTTTGTCATTTTTAAGCTTAATCGTACTCAAAACGTTTTGACGTACGACCATTATTTGTGTTGTTAACAATGACTTGAAAAAAGTAATATAGAAAAAAATGGAATTAACTCGTGAACATTTTCGTGCCATCATTTTTCACAACTTTCGACGTGGATTATCACGACAAGAGTGCATTGATGAACTTAAATCTTTGTATGGCGATGAAGCACCATCCTATAGCACTGTGAAAAATTGGTATAATGAATTTAATCGTGGCCGAAGCTCGCTCAAAGACGAATTCCGTGAAGGTCGTCCAAAAACGGCTGTTATGCCAGAGAACATTGATGCCGTGCGTGAACTCATAATGCAAGATCGACATGCGACATACCGAAAGATAGAGACATCCTTGGACATTTCTTCCACCAGCATACATTCGATACTGCATGAACACCTGGCCGTAAAAAAGGTTTGTTCTCGTTGGATCCCGCACAATTTGAAAGTCGCTCAAAAAAAGGCTCGTGTCGACTGGTGCAAAGAAATGTTGCAAAAATACGATTGCAGTGCTTCAAAAGACGTTTATAAGATCGTCACAGGTGACGAATCATGGATCTATGCGTATGAGCCCGAAACGAAACAACAATCGACCGTGTGGGTCTTCAAAGACGAGCAAAATCAAACGAAAGTTGTTCGTGGAAGAAGCATTTCGAAGCAAATGGTCGCCTGTTTCTTCGGCAAAACTGGTCATGTGGCGACTGTTCCGCTTGAGCAACGTAGGACGGTCACTTCTGAGTGGTACACTACAATTTGTTTGCCTGAAGTCATCGAAGAAATTCGAAAAACCAACAAGAGAAGACGAATCATTGTTCACCATGACAATGCGAGCTCTCACACATCGGCTCAAACCGGCCAAAACGTCGAATTAATGGGTCATCCGCCGTACAGCCCTGACTTGGCACCTAATGACTTCTTCTTGTTTCCGCACATCAACTAAAAAATACGTGGTCAACGATTTTCGTCGCCAGAAGAAGCTGTTGAAGTGTTCAAAAACCATGTTTTAGAGGTGTCTCAATCGGAGTGGAAAAAGTGCTTCGACAACTGGTTTGAGCGCATGCAAAAGTTTATAAATCATGCTGGAGAATACTTTGAAAAACAATAAAACCATTTTTGATTATAAATATTCGCATTTTCACTATTAGGCCAGAAATATATAGAGCAGCCCTCGTAATACTATGAGTATTGTTATAAATAATAGCTAATGGGTTTTTAAGATCTGTACTTATTGGTACATGTAATGACTGCTATTTTTGATAATCTAATGAGGACACCATAAATTACGAAAAAATAAATACGTATTAAAAATAAAAATTTTCTCTGCCCTTTTCTGACTTGAAACGGTCAGTTTAATATTTTATTTTAAGTTGAGAAATAAAATAAATTTTGAGAATTCGTCTTAAAATATTTAAGAAAAAATTTCCTTCTCGAAAACTCTTATGTTGTTTTATTAATCGCAATATATTTACATACTAATGTTCTTACTTTTAAATAAAAGATGATAAAAACAGGGGAGTGTGCTATATTCGGCCATGCCGAATCTTACATATGCCTTACCATGTAGGTAAATCTAGTTTAAAGTAACTCCAATCCAAAAAGCAAATATTGGGGTGACAGAGAATTAAAAAATACAACTAAAGGGCGTCAACTCGAAATTTTATATAAAAGGATGTATATTGATCAACTCTAACCACGGTAAATTTTTCCCATTTTTTTGGCTACTCCTTCTTGAAAAAAACCGTTATGTCGCTCACCATGTCTTCCGAGTAATTACTTTTGTACCAATAAAACAGATATATTTTTAGCTGTACTTACATGTTTTAACAAAACAATAAGAAGTCGAGTGTTATATTAAAGTTAACAAATTATTTTTACGAGGCCATAAACAGTTTTTTCTCTACTGAAAAACTGAAAAGTTTGAGTTGAAGACCCTTAGTTGAACAGGTGCGATATATATAATTTTATATAAAAATGACATCAGCTCCAAACGGGTTAAGCATTTCTTAAAAAATTTATTATTTCCTTAAAGATCTCTTCGATAGCTTAAAAATGATTCCCGTTTTGATATTTTAAACAAATTTAGAAATTTCAGAGCCCCGTAACTAGGAAAATATGGACGGGCGCCAAGTTTTTTAATTGATGTTTTTTTTCTTCTTATTTTTCAATTCTCTGTTGCTTCATATATTTATTTTTTTGATTGGAGTTACTTTATTGTTCCAAATGATGTGAAAAAATTAAAGGTAGGCGTGGTGTTTTGCCTGCTGCCTCGAAGCTCATGGAGCGATTATGCTGATTTCCAATAGCACCTCTTTCGACACTATATATAATCGATTGATATATGATTTAAACACTAACACGGACGGACAAGGGACGGTCAATCGACTTCGCTATGCATACGAAGTCAGAATATATATACTTTATGGGGTCGGAATGGTGAACCAATTACACACGGAATGACAAATTTAGCTATACCCTTCTTGCACTTTTTGTGGCGAAGGGTATAAAAAGAATGAACAAATCAATTTTCTCCTTGATGGATATTTTCTTGAATTTTAAACGATGTGCGTGCTTTTTGTATTCTGTTATGGGAATTAATTAATGAATGTAGGAGGTTTACGGCAAAAATGAATTGCCGCATGCAATTTTGTAAATTGGTATTTCGTTGTTCTTTGTATATTTTATCTTATTGTGCAATATTTATTTTACAATTCAATGCCTTTTATTGTTTTAAGCATTGTCATGTACACATACATATATCATACTTGGGATTTTTTATTACCATTGAAATTTTATTGGCATTGTTTAAAATAATGACAATACAAAATAACTATTACCATTTAATACTAATGATTTTATTTTTAATATATATTTTACTAATGGTAATTTTAGGAAGTCGTATAATTACTAATTACAATTGAATTAAAAATAATTGATTTTATGAAACGAATTTAAATTTGTAGCTGTTATTAATTTCTATGAAAGAATTGATTTTCATATACAAACAGATGTCTCCTCGGTATCCGCTTACATTAAAAATGCTAACAAAAAATTCGCACTACAGCCTTTCATGGTTAGTGGTTTTAAATATAAATTATCGCTGTGAATGGAAATTACATATTAAAACTTTTTAAAATACTACGGTGTAAAATAGGAATTTTGCCTAAAAAACGCTGAAATGGCATGAAATTATTAAAGTCTATTGTGCAAACTATTAAACAACGGTAGTTTGGTATCTAAATCAATTAATAAAATATTGACGCGTATATGAATAGATTGTTTTTATACATTTTTTATATGACATTGCTGGGAGTTATTTAAAAGATATATTTAAAAATCTGCTTTTACGATATTTCCAGGGGAAGAAAACTTTGATGTCTCTAGAAGAAAAAAATCATATTTATATAATATAGCTTATACGACAAATAAAATATGGCAGTATTGTTTAAACTAATAAGACAATCACTATTTTGTAACCGCCGTCTTTATTATCTGCAGTGAAAAAATACAATTGAGCAAAGTAACAACGGTCATTCTAAACTTTATTATACATTATAAACTTGCGTCTATACAATACCAATATTATTTAGATGGGTGACGGTAAATTATGTGAATTAATAAATAATGTCATGTTGGTATGCAAAGTTGCAGAGTAAAATTCCCCTCAAAAGAAGTTAAAATGAAAGAACTAAGCAGTACAAATACCCAGCTGAAAAACGGTTGATAAATAAAATAATAATTTCATTCCAAACATCCTAAATGGCCTGAATTAGTGACTGCTTGTCATCAAATTGGTAACGTCCTTCATAGACCTTACGAGATAACCAAACCCACACATTTTCGATAATGCTTATATCTGGCGGATAGGGTGGCCAGTCAAGTATATTAACATTTTGGCTTGCAACGTACTTCTTTACTACTCTGGTTTCTATAGGTTGAACTAGTCGTTTTTGCACTTTGAAATTCAAGATCGATGGTGCCATAGTACGTAATAGCACCCCACAACATAACGCCGCCCTCTCGTCTGTGATGTCGGTTCAAAACTCGATTTTCTTTACGCAGGTCATGGAAATATTAGTTGTAGCCATCAGGCCCATCTACATCTGCCTTTAATCGACAATAATAAAAATATGCATTGCTATGTAAGTGCATGTCTTTTATTCTTATTGCCTTCTTAACGCTCTCGTTTTATGATGCTGTTACACAGTGAAACAACATACTGTCACATGCAAGAACATGGAAACAATCTCAGCATTCGTTCAGTAGTACTTGCCATTTCGGTTTATTACTATAATAACGAGTTTTGATTAAGGTTTTATGTTTTATTAAAAAGAAATTTTAGAAAAAATAAATAGCGGCGTTTTCGGACAAAAAAAAAATCACAATTTAAAATTTGGTAAATTTATGCTATAATACAAAATAATCATTAATTATTATAATAAAAAAAAAACTACGGGAACAACAAAAATTTAATTTTCTGTTTGGCAACGTCAACATAGAACAACGTGGCTTTTCTTCGTTTCTTGTAAATCGGTATTCCCGTTGTCAATATTGTCATTAATCGATGACTGTCGCCATATGTTTGGTATTTTCTAAGAACAATTGATGTTGATGTTGCCGTTTAGTTTGTCGTCGCCATTTTTGATGTTGAGTTGTGTGTGTGCGAAGGAAAATTTTAAAAACATGATAATATATAGTTTGTTAGGGTATACCAAATTTGTGTTGATGTTGTCTCAAAATTGACGATAATGTTGACAACGCCAAACAGAATAAGGGTGAATATTTTTTCCAAACAAACAACAAGAGTACGTTCTTCAATTTTTTCCATACAATTTATAACATATACACACATTTATTCTATTATGCATAAAACAATCTCTGAATTGTTAGGTATTCGCTGCTTTTGGAATTGTTAGTTAAAATTTGAAAAAGAAATGCAATGCATGCATCATTATTCGCTGCATTTCGTTTTCTGAATAATGTCATGTATTGCTTTACAGAAGTGATTGGTATTATCAACATGAGGCTGTATTTTTGTGATTGTATTCAAAACCATAAAAACTCCAATCAAACCGTTCTCTGGTACAGAACACTCACTTGTCAGACTGATTTGTTTTTTAAAGAGAACTAGTACTTGCAGCAACAATTCCTATTTAGTTATTTTTGTAACCGTGCTACATTCTCTAGGAAAGGGATAAATAAGTGATAAGAAAGGTGGTGAGAGAAGAAAGATATCAGAAAAAATGCTTCGTTTTTAGTTCAACACAGCCCGTCTTATATTGTCGATTAGGCGGTTGATTATGAAGCAAATCTCCATTTTATTAGTTATTATACTTCGCCGGGGATTATACTATGTGCATGCTGTGATGCTAATTCTGTGTATGTATTTATACCATCAAACAAAAACAACAATTTTATTTTTCGATTGCTGCAGGGGTTGAACTCTAACCAAGCAGATTACTACCATGACTACTGCAACTGAATTCTAGAAATTACTTTGTCAAACAAAACAAATTTTCAATAATTAATAAATTTTGTGTTTGGAGTTGTTCTAAACAAATACAGATTGAATGATTATGAATTAATTCATTTAATAGGTGATCTTCACAACGTAAATCCTACAATGCGAGTAATGCAGAAAATGTATATAGCGATCAAGGAAACATTGCATTACATTCGTTTAGTGTCTAATTTTACTACATTTCTTTAAAAATGAACACACAGATTTTTAAATAAACTAAGAAATTAAACCATAAGTAAACTTAAGCCATATTAAAATTAGTAATTTGTCATAATACTAAAATGGTTCAATTAATAATTTAAAAAGATTTAAAATTTAATGTTACAAAAATTTTGAAAATTTTTTGTAAGCGTTCAATTGTCTGATGCGATAGACAGCATTTGTATAAAAAACAAAGACAAATTTGTTAAAAGTTTGTAAAATTATTATCTTGTAGATTCTTACATATAAAATTTATGAAAAATTATAAACTTTTTAATTTTTTTTCCCAATCGGGATTTGAACCATGGATATTATAAATGAATTACAAATTGACTTTTTTCGACTTAGGTTCATTTTTTAATTTAATTTCTAAAAAATTTTAGAAAGAAAAATTATTTACGAATATATGTAGACATTTTCCAAAAAAAAAAAAAAACAAGAAAAATTAAATCTAGCAAAATGTAATGTTGCATTTTCTGGATGGCTACATTCTTCATCAGCATTCTTCTCATCTATCTACCTTAAAAAGAAAAAAGTCAATTACAATTCATTTATAAAAATTATATACTTAAAGATTTTTACTTTAAAATTTAAAATGTTTGTTATAATACGCTTAAGCTACTCGTATTTATTATAAAATTTTCCTTTATAAATGAGAAAACTTAATTTTAGTTTCCCCTTCTATGTATTTCAATATACATACATATGTACATACGTATGTGTGGACGTGTACATAAAGTATTTGTAATTAAACATTTAACTCTATCTCACATTCACAGCCTGAACCTTTAGAAATGTTGTATTTTTCTGTTTCTTTAGAAAACTACTTCAAATAACCCACATTAACATAAAAATAAACGAAACACTTTTTGAGTTTGCAAAAATAAATTAAAAATATTTTGCAATAATAAGAAGCTTAAGTTCTTTTGATTTGAATTCTTTTTGCTTTTCTTTATCCCATTTCTATGTTATTGCCATGCTGCGCGTATTGCCATGTTTAATCCCCTTTTAATTAGTGTTGAAAATGTTTTGCACAAAAGCGAAAGAAAATATTTCAAAAGTAACAAGTGACATAATATTTTTTTTGCTTTTGTTTTTATGCACGTGTATATAACAACTTCTGTTTGTGTTAACAACTCCGTTGCAACACCAGCTGTATAAGAAAAACAGGATAGAGATATGATAGCGTGTAGAGTGTAGAGGCTGGAAAAAAATTCATGTTTATTTTATGTGTTGATGTTTACATTGCTGTTTTTAATTTCTAAGTTTTGTTTTTTTTTGCGGCAACAAGCTTGACTGGTTTGAAATAAAGGGTGACATTTCAACAGTTTTAAGTTTAAATCAACACAATCAAACAGTTTTTGCAGGGTAAAAAATTTTAATGCTGGTTGTCTAAGAAGAAAACTTGCAATTTTTATTTTTTTAGTTTTCAAATTAGTTTCGTTGTATTGTGTTTGACAAATATACGCTGCATAACTCAATTCAAAATATTAGATAATTAAGTTATCATATTATGAATTGGGAAAGTTATAACCAAATACAATTTTTCAAGCGCTTCACACTTAAACATTGTATTTACTTAATTGGAAAAAGTTTAGTTAAAGCATTAAATTTTAAGTACTTAAAAACATAGTTTTGACAGAATTTTTTAACAAAAATCTTTATAACGTTAGCAAGAAATAGTTTATAAATGTAAACTAGCTTTAGGTCAAATTTGAAATTTTAATCCTGCTAAAAGAAGAATTATTCTGACGCAGGTATAGCCAAACATTAAGAAAAGATCATTTTATTATCACGAATTTAAAAATTAAAAGTCCATATAGAACCAAAATCATGTCTGTCTGTAACTCGTCTTGTAAAAAATTCTTTAGAAATTATCATTCATTGATTAAATAATAATTAATTATACACCTTACGCCTTAATAAACTGCCACACACTGAATTTATTACATGGTGGCCAAAATCTTTAACTGCCTAATGGCTTTACCAGTACTTCGGCGCACTCCTTTTTCCGACTGGATTTTCTATCAAGCATTCTCCAGCTTTGTAAATTTCTCTTGAGACAATTTAATTTTTCTACTATTCTAAAGCTTTTTTAATACGGTTTTGTTTCAAAAACTGTATTCCCCGCAAGTATTATATTTATATATGCCACCTACACAATAATTACATTTCTCAGAATGTGCGCAAAAGTGCAATGTGAAAATGTCTTAATAGTTTTAACACAGAAAAAATAAGATCATTACTCTCCCAGAAAACATCGCTTTTCTACAGTGATCCTTTATTCTGTTTTAATTGAAAATATGTAAAAATTTTTGCAAAAAAAAAAAAAAAAATACAGACCTTTAAAACAGACAATTTATTGCTGACACAGTAAAACAAAATTTGCTTGAATTCTAAGCGTTTGTCAAAAACTTTTTAAAAGATTGGCCATAAAAATCAAATTACACTAACTATTAGGACATCAATACTTGTTGCTCTAACGGACTTTTAGCAATACAAGCTCTCTGAAAGTTTCAGCTGTCTGTCTTATAACCGTTCAAAAGTTTGATCACATACATTAATTTACATCCTCTAACTTCCAAAACCAAATTTTATTATAGTTGTTTTAACCATAGCTGTTTGTATTATATTGATTATATAATTTTTGTAAATTTTAGCCGTCAGTCTACAACTGTTCAAAAGTATGGTCATATTGAAAGAACTATTTTAATTTATGATTTTTAATATTAATACTTGTTATTATAACGGTTATAGCAATCGACTTTTTGTTAAAATTTCAAGCGTTTGTCTAAAACGGTTCAATAGATAGGCCCATATAAATTATTTTATGTTACCTATAGGGCCACCCTTTAATTTAAGATTTATTTTTGTAGTGTTTTTGCTATTCGAAGCTAAAGTGATACGCCATTTTGTTAACTTTTAAAGTGGTGCCCTTTACGGCTCATTATTGACAAAATACATGTATGTTGTATGCGAATATTCTTTCTAAAATTTTAAAGTTATGAATTTTTAGATCGTGCGTTATCTTGTAAATAAAGAAAAAAATTTCAAATCGCTTCAGAAATAAAAATCAGACAAATTTTTAACCCTTTTCATTTTTTGAAGTCGGTGATAAAAGAGATAAAATCATTAGATTGACCTAATTGACCTATTTTTAACAATAACAATAACTGATATAAACAAACTGATATAAACAAAAACTGATATAAACAAACTATAAACTGATATAAACAACTTAACTTGCTAACGTGCTATAAAAGTCCAATTATATAGCGCCGGGCATGTTGTTTTTGCATCAGGCATTCCGGTATGTGATGGAATCGAACGATTTGAAAAAGTAATTTTTTATGTGGTGTCATGAATTCTAATCGATTTAAACACAGAAAGCAAAAACAAAAATTTTAGAAATGTATAAAAATAGATTTTAAAAAATGGACACAATGTCCAGATTTACACTATGCATTTTTTTGGGGCAATTTTTTCTCAACTTTCTATTTAAGTTTCAGTTATCTAAAAGTAAACATTAGAAAAAGTAACATTCTCTTAAAACTCAAGCAATACTATATTGCTCATTCCTCCTGCTTCACAAACAAATAAAAATTTCATGCTAGTTTCATCAAAAATTGCAAAGTGTAAATGCCGTAAAAAATTCAAAAATGATTGTTTGTAAATCGATTGAGTTCCATCACATACTGGATTTTGTATGAGGCGACAATTTACACTCTGATTTAGATTTGACCGTTAAAAATCTTAATCTGTTTCATATTTAGTTTTTGTAATATATTCAGTCCTCGATTATCCGTGATCCGATTAAGCGGTAACCCCAATTAACCGTGATGACCAAAGATCAGTCTATTGTTTTTTGTTCGCAATGTTTTCAAATTCTTTGCCTGGTTTAAGCGTGATTACTTCTATTATCCGTGATCGCAGAATTTTTTTTATTAACTTCAAATTTATACATACATACAATATACATAATAAACATTTAAAAGGGGGAATTCTCTTATTTGCATACGATGACACATAAGCATGAATTCTTTTAATGTAAATCTGTACAAATGTTCACCAATGTTCACTTGTTAAATAATAAAAATTAAAAAAATAAAGTAAACTCAAAATTATTATTTGGTTAACCGTGACCATCACGGATAATCGAGGCCCGACTGTAATTTGTTTCTAAATTTATTAAAAAAAACCCACAAAATTATCTAGAGTGCGAAAACAAAAAGTTGTGTCGAAGAACCTCTAGTGAACGGTAATAATGTTTTTTTTGCCGTAGCTTTGACGTAAAATGAACTTATGGAATTTGATTTTCTTTGTACTCAAGGCTTAAAATCACTGAGGCTCTACAGCAATTTATATATTTCGTTTATTATTGGGGGATATCGGTATTTTGCTATTTAGCCTTGAACAGAATATTGTGGAGCGGCTGCGAAAACTAAAGAAATTACTTCCAAAAAATTTTATGTTAACTCTATACTTTGTCTTATTCATTTATATAGCAATTTTCACCATAGTATTTCTGCATAAAATTATCGCCTAATTCCTAGACTAAAGGAACTGCTTCACTTTGCCCTTCATGTATGTATGTTTTGTCACTATCGCATGTAAAAAATGGAACAGCTAGGACTTTTTATTGGCGGAGTATGCCAGTTTTTTGTTTTGATAGGCGATATTTTGCTAAAAGTCCTTCAGTAAGGTTGAAAGTTTATTTGATCAATTTTTTTGTGAATGTTTTTAACTGAATGTTCGATTTACTAAGAATCATAAAATTTATAGACTAAATGTGCACTCTCTATATTGTGGCATAAAGAAAAACTATATTAAACAATTTATTTTACACTTAGTTTATATTTGCATTATCAAAATAGGATTAAACCAAATGCATTTAAAATAACGAAATAGAAAATTTAATTAAATTTTTATTTCCATTATGTTATAAAATTACTAAACCGGCTGCTTTTCCTTTTAAAAAAGCGTGAACGTAATGACATTCCGATATTTATTTGGCAATATCTGTCATATAAATGTCATAATATTTTTATCATTAAAATATACAATGGTTTCACAAGTTATTAGGGATTCCCTTATTGACAGTAACCAAAATGACATGTGGAGGGAGATTATAATAAAAAAATAATGAAAATGTCTGCATATTTGTAACAACAAAAGCTGATGTTAGTATAGTGTAGTATGTATAAACAGAATAATATGAAAAGTTGCTAGAGGTGACCGCTTGTTGGTTTTGAACAGAAGCTCAAAAGTTTAAATCCTATCATCGTTTTGAATAGAAATAAGCTATTTTGTGCCTAGTAGCAGTGATCAATAGATGAGTTATTTAAAAGGCAAACAAATGCAAAAGGGCAGTTTAAACAGGCGTCTTGTGACGACGCTGTCAAGAAGATGATAAGTGCTACTATATTTCTGTAACTTAAGAAAAGAAAAATAATTGTTATTTAATATGCTAGGCTGCATCCGAACGGCTGAAGATAAGACTAAGACATCGTAAAATAATAAAATCGCAGTGCAAGCTTTTCACACATACTGCTTGTTAAATTTCACTGAAATAGACAGTTGTGACACAGGCTGCACGCAACTTAAAAGCATTTTTTTTTTTTGGCAATATGGCAAAGACTTATGGCGAGAAAAACAAAGAATAATTAAAAAACTGTAGTCAGCTGTTTTCTTGAACGTAAATTGAAACACTCAACTTGAAAGAAACATCGAAAGCAAGTTCGTTTTAATTTTAAAAAGTATGAGTGTATTGGTAAAAAAACTTTGAATGTATTAAAAATTAAAAGGCAAAACTTGATTGTGTAACCCTCAAGTAAAACAGAATATGACGTATTTTGCCATCACAGCACTTCAGGCAACAATACCTATTAGTTATTTTGTAATCGTTCCACATTCTTTTAGGTAAGGGAGGGATAGATGAGTGAAAAGACAGGTGGTGAAAGGAGAAAGATAAAGGAGATGATGCTTCATTTATAATACAACATTGCCCGCCTTATATTTTCATTAGGCGGCTGATTAAGAAGCTAATGGCCATTTTATTAGTTATTTTTCTTCGCTGGCGAATATGCTATGAAGAAGTATCAACGAAAGAGGCTGCGTGCTGATATGTAAATTCTAAATATGTATTTATACCATTTAACAGAAACAAATATTTACATTTATTTTTTGATTGTGCAGGAGTTGAACCCTGGCCAACCAGATTTGTAGTCAAAGTGCTTACTACCATAACTACAGCAGCCACAAGGAATTATTTTTTGTCAAATATTTAACAAGAATGGCTATATATATATATATATATATATATATATATATATATATATATATATATATATATATATATATATATATATATATATATATATAAAACGATACAAGAAATAGAAGAGAAGGACTTAGTTACAAATTTCTACGTACTGTCGATACGAGAGCGCTACCTTATTTGTTAGCTTTTTTTTCCTGTAAGAGTGATAGTCTGAATTTATTAAGAACGAAAAGTAATTTACAAATATGTTTTAATTAAAAAAAAACAGGAAAAAGTAGACATAATGTGATGCAATTGAATAATTTGATTTATAAGAATACGGAAAATGTTCATATTCAATTGTGGTGTACCCTTATATAATGTATATTAAATTTATGCATTAAAGTATTTTAAACATATACTCATCATTAGTTTAAAATACTTGTCATAATAAGTTAATCGAATATGCAAATTCTTACACTGATAAATTTATTTACATCTAACAGATGTAGATTCATGTATTATTAAAATAGACAAACGCATGTCAAATACATAAAATTTAACAATATTTATGCAAATGACAGTTAAATTATAAAATTATGCAGAGGAGAACGAAGGCAAATATAAAATTTGACCGTTTTTCTTAATACCCTTAAATATTTACAATTTATATTATTATTTTTTTATATTGGCTCCTATCAAAGGAGAAGAATAAGAGAACATATTTAACCTATTTTTAAAAAGTCAATATTATAATAAAAAAAACTTTTCTTAGAAACGATGATAGTTTTTTTTAATTTTTTAATTTATAATAATTTTTATTTTTTTATTTATGCAAAAATTTTTTAATGCTTGTCATTTTGATTAGTCATTTACTTTATATTCATATGTATGTAAGAAAGTTTTAAAAATATGATTATTGCAAAATTTAAGCATGATTTAAATATAAACATGCAAAATTGTTTCAATCAGTAAATTTATTTAATTTATTTCCTTTAAAATCTCCATTATCTAACAAATATAAAAGTAAAATGTAATTCCAACGGTTTTAAATATTTTTTTTTTGGATTTTATAGTCTTTTATTTTGTTGGCTGATAAGCCGCATTATCTGTTTTGGTAAAAACTGCTGGTTAGGCTATGTAAGCGATAAAGAAATTTTCCATAATTATCTATTGTGTCTTTAATTTTCAAACGACGTATATTTTGTGATGTACTACGACATTGGTTTCTATTTTAAGTCATTTTTTGAAAGAATAATGAACTATTAACACTTTTAATCAATTAGTGTTTTTCTTAAAACTAATACTTTTTTGAGTTCTACAAAAGATTCCAAAAACAGTTCGTCAGCGATAAATACAAAAATAAAAAAATTATACTACTATTCCCGAAATTGTTTGTATTTTGCATTGTTGTAATTAAAATAAAAATTAAATTTTATTTTAATTTAGGATAAGTAGGGAATCATTAATAAAGAAACCGCCAGGTAGGTAGGTGCGCACACATGCGTTTGCCGCGTTAAAAAGTACAAGTAGTTTTAATTGCATATTCCTTTAAAAAATAATTACTTGAAAAAAAAAATAATAAAGTATCCTGCTAAAACAAAATCTCTGATTTCAAAGAAGTAGGTAATAATAATTCTTGCAAAAAAACAAAATCAAAACAGATTTCATCTGTCTGCCTAAATCGGTTCAAGAGTATGGCCACACAAATTAGATTACATTAACTATATAATTATACTTGTTCAACTGTTCAATAGTTTAACAATAAACATCAAATTACAGCAACTATAGGGTCACCTTTTATTATGAAAATTCACATTATATACTTGCTGTTGTAGCAGATTTAGCAATCAGGTTTTGTGTAAATTTTAACCGTCTGTCTATAACGGTTCAATAGTTTGCACATATACATTATATCAACTTTTGTACAACTATTTAATTTATAATATAACATTTTTATACTTTTTATTATATCAAATAAAGTAGTGGACTTTCTGTATAAAATTTAGGTGTTTGTATACAACGGTTCAAAAAATACGGCCATATAGAACAAATTACATTAATTTCTAAATTGAAATTCTAAGCTTTTTGTTATAGCGAACTTAGCAAGACAGGTCCCTAGTAAATTTCAGATGTCTGTCTATAACGGTTCAAAGGTTCGGCCACATACACTAAATTACATCAACTATGCGGAGGCCCGTATAAGTAAATCCACATCAATTATTGGATACCTTTCAATTTCTAAATTCAAGTCCCTATTCTAAATTCAGGTCCATTTTAAGTTTCGGCGTTCTGTCTATAAAGGCTCAAAAATTCGGCCACATACTTGTAAATACATCAACTATTAAGACACCCTTTCACTTCCAAATCCAAATTTTTTAATGTTGTTATAGCGGACTTAGCGATTTAGGTTCGTTGTAAATTTCAAGCCTAGACATACTGTTAGAAAGTATAGCCATATGCGTCAAATTAATTGAACTATAGGCGCACTCTTTAATTTATAATTTGTATTATTAATACTTGTTACTATAACGTCCATAGCAATCGACATTCTGTCCAATTTGCAAGAGTTTTTCTATAACGGTTCAAGAGATAGGCCATAGTAATACGAAGTCATATTAAATTTTACGGAATCGCTTTTTACAGTTCATAATACACGTAAAAATTATGTATGTTGTATGGGGACACCCTTTTATTTTAAACATTATTAACTATTTTTTAAACGGGACCAATCTGTAAGCATAATCTATCATATTACCAAAACTTTTCCAAATCGGTTCAGAAATGACTGAGTTCTGCAGACTCAAACATAAAAAAGCAGCATTCATCGAATTGTATAACCTCCTTCTTTTTTTGAAGTCGGTTAAAAAGTAAAAGCACTTATTAGTAGAGCGCAATAAGATTTTTTTTTTTTGCATAATTTACAGCTGTTTTAATGAAAAAGCAACATTTTATTCGTGTTTTTATTTATTTTTTTATTTGAAATTATCTAAAATATTAGGAGTTAGTATATTGTAAACTTTCATTGCTTTTTGGTCATCTCTCTCTGCTTCCAGGATAATTTTATTTAACCACTTCGTGCGAATAGTAGTTAATGCTGGATCTGAAGACAAAAGTAAATGGTGCATTAGGTCGCAATTTTGAGCTGTTCTAGAGCATTTTAATATTTTAACGAATAGATATTGATTGACATCCCTATTTCTAGCTTCCTTTGCTTCTTCCGTTGATTCTCCGTGGTGAAGAATGCTGTTTTCAACAATTTCTGAAATCAGTTAACTTGTGATAAAGTTATAAGCTCTGAAACAATTTTTTTTAAATTCAAGGTTACCTACTTTGACGCCCTGTAGTACTACCCTGCACTTAAACAGGGTGCATCTAAATGCAATAGGTGGAAAACGTTTGACCTTCTCTATAAATCGCAATTTGTTTCATGAAAATTGGGTAAATAGTTTCGATTTTCCAGACTTTAATTCCATTTTTTTCTATTTTACGCCACTGTACGGCATTTAATTCAAATCTTGCGTGAATTATGGTTCACTTCAGTTAAAAGTTTGAACTATATACTAACATCATAATATTCGCTAGCAATTCCCCAACAGTTGAGTTATGAATATTGATTTAAATAAAAATGAAATTTTTGACCCCTTTTTCTAATCTCAATTATGATAATTTTATTACTATTTGTAATAAAAAGCAAATAGCAAAGAAAAAAAAACATACGCACCTCAGGTTGTGTTTCACCATGAACTATGCACACAAGCATCGCCTCATGACCCTCTCCGGAAAATACAACAGGACGTTCCACAGTGATTTCAGGAGGATCTGTAATAAAAAAGAAAGGAAACAAAAAGTCATAAAAAATATATTAAAATACAACAGCAATAAAGAAAACTATAAAAACTAAACTAAACAAAAGACTAATAAAAACTTAAATCCAACAAAATATAATAATATTATTTGTCAGGGTTGCCAATTATCTATAATATTTTATTTTTATATACTGTTTTTTTTATATACATATGAACATTAAAACCTTTCTATTGAAAATTATGTAAAAAAAATGAAACAAAAGGAAAGCAAAAACAACAATTATCGTATACTTACATAAAACATGCAAAACGACTTGGCTGGAGGCGGGTTGGCCAACGCCATTATTAGCGGTACATATATAAACGCCACCCTTATGACGATCCACATTTTCAATTGACAATATATGCGAATGAAGTTTTTCTTCGCCTGAAAATTGAAAAAATAAAAGAAAAGAAAACTTAAACAAATTAACATAAAGAAAATATTTAGTTTAAAAGCATAAAAAATGACCCTTAAGTTTTACACATTGTCCTTCAATTATCATGCTTCTGCTGTAACATTGTATTGAAACATTTCTGTTTGTAGTTTGTAAATGTGAGAAGTAAAACAATAATATTTAACAATAAAGAAATATCTTACCATTGGGCAAAATATTATTTTTACGACTCCATGTAACATTTGGCGTTGGATTTCCAGAAGCTGAACACTCAATACGTACTGAAGAGCCTTTTTTGACTTGCAAATGACCGCTGGTACTTATATGATGTATCCTAGGTGGTACTATTTTAAACAAGAAAAAAAAAGAAAAATTAAAGAAAAGAGAAAAAAGGAAATATTAAAAATAAAAATATATTTTTGTTATAAGCTGAATGGGGGTTTATTTTTATTATTAAGGAAATATTTTTTAAATTGATAGCAATATATTTAGGCAGAGAAATTCAACTAAAGTAGAAGATTAAAAAAATGAAATATGCTTAAATTTTAGCTATTAAGAAGTTTAAAATATGTTATTCTACTAAATATTTGCTGCTTTTATAATTCTGTTTTAACAATTTAAAACTTGTTTTTTTTTGTTTTTTGTATGAAAATCTACTCGGTTTGTGAAATTTTTAAACTTATAGAATGCCTACTACAACAATGATTTTTTGTTGGAATGAGTAGCAACCAATATTGGGTAAGTAACATAAGTGTGCTGGTTAAAAGGTTAAGGTCAAAATAGAAAACTAAAAACTTCCAAGTTCACATGATATAAAAGTTGAACAAGTCTAGTTTAATGAAAAAATTTGGTACTGCATGTATATAATTTTCATAAAAATGACATCGGCTCTAAATGGGTTAAGCATTTAAAAAAAATTAGTATTTCCTTTAAGCTTTCTTCAAAAGCTTTAAGATGATACCCATATTGATATTTTAAAAATTATGGAAATTTCAGAGCCCCGTAAACCGGAAAACATGGGTAAGCGCTAATTTTTTCACTTGAGGTTGTTTTCTAATTTTTTAATTCTCTATCGCCTCATATACTTATGTTTTGATTCGAGTTACTTTATTGTTCCAAATGACAAAATTAGAGGTGGGCGTGGTATTTTGCCTGCTGCCTAGAAGGGCATAGACCGATCATGCTGATTTCCAATAGCACCTCTTTTGACGCTATTTTTGATCGATTGACTTATTTATTTTGTTCCAAATTAACACGGACGTACAGACGGACAAATGCACATCGCTTAATCGACTTCGTGATGCATAAGAAGTCAGAATATATATATATCTTATGGGGTCGGAAATGGTTATTGGAGAAATTACACACGGAACGTCAAACTTAGTTTTTATACCCTTCCCCACAAAAAGTGAAAAAGGGGTATAAAAAGGTAAATTTAAACGTTTCGCTTAACACACAAATTATGGTCAGGCTTAAGTTCATTGGTTCTTATTCTCTTTTCGTTGAAATGTAATAAGTTTATTTGTGTAGTATAGCAGTACCACAGTATACAAATAGATTTTAAATTCCCTTCATTTAAATTTTTTATGAAGTATAAGTGGGACTTCTTGAAACTTTTAAGTAATTCAGATATATTTTATATATTTTTCGACCAAGTCCCCCACTGTTCTTGACACGATTTCATATATATATAAGTAAGTATGCAATTTTTAGAAAATATGAACAAATATCTATTTACTTTTAAAACTCTGTAATGTTAAACATTTTCATTGCAAATTTAATGCAATATTTAATATTTGCCACTAGTTATTTTTTGCTTTAAATTTCAAGCAAATATATCATTTATTAACAAATTGATATAATTCTGTTTATATAATTACTATCGCTGTAGCTATTAATTAGAGCATGGAAAATTAAAATCATAAATACTATATAAACTTCATATAAAACGAAAACAAAAAAAATATTTTCCCCTAACAACTACAAGGCCACATAAGTAATCAATATTTACAGTCCCACGTGACTTTTACAATGTCGAACAAATGCGTGATTTGCTCTTGTTCATCAATTATTAATTTTCATTTTTAATTTCCCTTATACAAATACATATGTAGTATGTTTATCGAACGAACAGTCGTTAACAATTGGCTATAATTTGCCGTGAAATTAAAAAATCAAAACTTAATGATGAAAACAAAATCAAATATTGTTGTTTGTACATACATACATACATATGTCTTTTTTTTATGTATCGCTTATAATGAACAATAAACGTTTACATTACATATATTTTTTTTTTAATTTCTAAACGTACGAATATATAAAATTTTTAACTAGAATAATTGTAGAATTTTTTTAAAGCTTTTCCAAAGACTTTAAAAATTTTCGTTTAGGTTTTAAAGACTAAACTGCTTCCATGGGCTTATTATCTATAAACAGGTTGTTGTTGAAATAAATGTGTTTCAGTTTCGTTGATAAAAATATCCACCTTAAATACAACGATGGTTGCGCAAGTACTACAATAGACACACGATTTAAAATAAATACAATTTAATTAAACTTTTCTGTTGTTTTTTTTTTTTTTTAAACAGAGAGTGTAGAAAACAAGTTATTCTATTTTTTATTTTCATTTTAACCTAATTAAGCCTATGAATTTACAATTATTAATTTAAAATTTATGTTATTTAACCACTTTAATGTTCTTTGTTATATAACATTATAATAAAGTAAAAATTCAAAATGAGAAGCAAGTTTATTATAATCACCTACAGCATTTTATAAGTGGTTCGAAATTGTTATAATTAATTAGGGAGGTTATTCTATTTATTGATACCTGTGCCACCGTCTTCTTGAATATATATGCCATTTGGCCCATCACATTGACCAACAGAATATGGTTCAATATATCTTCAGTCCACAAAATCTACACTAAACAGTAACACAATTAACAATTAAGCCTAAATGCGCTGAACAAAAAATTAGTCTCCATTTATTGATATTTAATTGCCCTGCCGTGGTATTTTTTAAGTCCTTAATAGTAACTTTTAAAATAAATTTTTTTGAACTGCCATTACTTGACTTTAAAATAGCAAAAAATTTCAAGGTTTTGCAAGAATTGTGGGACATCGTCTACAAAACGTGTCTCAAAGAAATAACTTCACATAAGATCAGAAAAAATTCGACTTCAAAACAGATTAAATTTCAAATGTATGTCTATAATGTTTTAAAAGTTTGGCCACACATATTGAATTGCATTACCCATTGGAACACCCTTTAATTTCTAAATATAAATTTTATACTTGTTCCTATAGGAGGCTTGCAAATACAGATTCTTCTCAAATTACAACCGTCTGCCTAAAACTGTTTCGTCATATACATTCATTATTGGGACACCCTTTAACTTTCAAATCGAAAATTTATTCTTGTTGTTATACCGAATGTAGCAGTACAGGTTCATTGTAAATATCAATTGCCTGTCTATAATGGTTTAACAGTTTGACTATGTACATTACATTACATCAACTATTGTAACACAATTTATTTTTTAATTTTAAATATTTCTACTTCGTATTTTACCAGACAAAAAATGGACATTTTGTCTAATTTTCAAGTGTTTGTTTTTGACAATACAAAAGAGAGGGCCATATAGGTCAATTTACGTCGCCTAGGGGACACGCTTTAATATATGATAAAGTAACACAAAGTTTTTTTTTTATTTTAAAAACATGTATGTTATATGGAGACTTCTATTTATTTTTGAAACAAGGAACTGTAAAAGTAAAACCTTTCAAATAAAGAAAACGTTTTCAAACCCGGTTCAGAAGTGAATTCTGCAGGCACAAACATAGAAAAAAGCAACATTCAGGCGAATAAACAATCTAATGCTTACAGAATGGACCCATTTTAAGAACTATTCATAAACTTAAGAATTAAAGGGTGTCCCCATACAACGTACATATTTTTTAGGTGTATTATGAACTGTAAAGGGAACTTCTTTCAAATTTAAAATGATTGCATATAACTATAGCTATCAATAACAAAAAGTAATACAAAAAAAATCTTAAAATTAAAAGGTGTCCCCATAGGTGACGTAAATTGACCTATATGGAACTATCTTTTGAACCGTTATAGACAAACGCTTGTAAATGCCGATTAATAAAACCCTTATATATTAACAAGTATACATTTTCAAAATTATAAATTAAAGGGTGCCCCAAGAGTTCATTTAATTTTATGTATACGGCCATACTTTTGAAAAGTTGTAGACTGACGGGTGGAATATTAAAAAAACCTGTAATGCTGTATACACGTATACAGTTTAGATTTGGAAATTAAAGGGTGTACCAATAGTTAATATAATTTAATGCTTGTTGCCAAACTTTTTAACCGTTACAAATAGACAGCTAAAATCTGTTTTGAAGTAGATTTTCTACAAGAATTATGGTTTTATAATTTTCTGTCATTGATTTAATGACTTTCTAGAGTTTGAAGATAAAACGAAAAATGTTGGTTTAGTATAGAGCCAAGATATGACTAAGAAGTTTTATCACATAATTAAGGCACTGGCGAAGAATACATTCAAACTTATATGTATGTTTATTGCGAAAAAGTTCACTTTTCTGCACGTTGGTCTAAGATCCGCTTATTTCAGACTAGTTTTTAATATTTAATTTTTTAACGAGGTTTCTTGGGTCAATAGCTAGATAGGACTTGCATTATATAAGACAGCGCAGAAAAATCTGGTCAAGTCTATAAGCCATAATATACAGTATTGACTTTGTATGAATAAAACCTATTGCTCAAGATCCTGTAATATGACAGAGTTCATTTATTTAAAGTTATAACTTCATATTAAAATAATTTTTGTAGACGAAAATACAGCTTATGACCATAAGCTTAAAATTTGTAAGCAAATAGCAAATGATCAACAAACTAAGCCACCTTAGAGAAATCAATTTCAGCTTCCGTTGCCTGCAATTATGACAGATTTTTTATTTCTTCATTATTACGGTTTTACTGCACTGTCCACAAATGCATTTAGAAATGTAAAAATCAAATATTAACAATAACAAGGCTGCCAATTCTTAGTTTTATTTACACAAAAATTTGTTTTTAATAACACAATAAATATTTTTCAGCTACATTTGATTCTGCCACAACAGGTTAACCACCAATATCAACCGCAACGCATTAAGTCACGCGTCCATATGGTGAATTTGTGGTCAACGACTACTTTTTCCAATTGAATTACATTTTTTTAACCGTTTGTTTTACGAGTATGCAACAATTAAATATAATTGTATGTGTTAATATGGTTACGAATAAAATGTTTTATTGACCATAAATAAAATATTAAAAATTTATTTTATAGTTACAAGCAAAAGTGCATAGTGCAGTCAATAACTGATTTTAATTAATAAGAAATAAAAGAAGGGTAAACTTTTAATTAGTTTCATCGAGAGGGAGGGAGACCCTATTAACTTTATAAACATGCGTTATTTCCAAATATAGAATTCTATGAAATTTTATTGAAAAAGGCAACTCCTGTGTTTAAATGGATGGGCTTAGGTTTGAATTAATAATTTTTAGTCCGTAGGAACCTCTGGTAAATTAAAATTTAGATCGATCGTTAGATCGATCGCATTTCTTATTTTTGCCTATATTATGCACCTTAACAGATATTCGGCTTTTATTCTACAACGCTTAATCCCGGCTTCTTTTAGTGTCAGAAAGACACTAAAGAAAAATCTTGCTGTTTTTTCTAATTTTGTTTATTTATGTACAGCTATTTTTAATGGCCTTCAATTAAAAGAGTTATCTCACATATTCTTGCAAATCATCTACATGATTGTATTCAGAGAAGTAGTTTCTTGAATTTTCATTTGTCAATTGTTCAAGGCGTTTTTTAAAGATGGTCAATATACAAATGCCATTAAATTTATGTTTTTGTGTGTGGTGTTTGCTTGAAATATAGCTTGCTTACTAAACATGTATCTCAACAATGTTTAGTGAGTTCAGAGGGACCGTCAACAGCACACTGTGACTCTCATTAGACTTGAGTTCACAATGTCTGACTTACTAAGTCGGCCTCAACTGTTTTTTTTTCAGCTCTAACTAAGGCTCTGAAGAGTTTAATTCGCGCTTACACTACGCTTACCTCTAATTATTTCATGTCATTTGGAACAATTAAGTAACACCAATAAAAAAAAATTATATATTTGGGGCGATAGAGAATTAAAAAATAAGACAAAAAACATTAAGTGAAAAAATGGGCCTTCGCTTACATTTTCCGAGTTACGGGCCTCCGAAATTTTTAAATTTTTTTTAAATAGCAAAATTGGTATCATTTTAAAGCTTCTGAAGAGACTTTTAACGAAATTCTAAAATTTTTTAAAAATGTTTGAACCATTAAGAGCCGATGAAATTTTTATGTAAAATTATATATACGAAGTACCAAATTTTTATAAAAAAAAACGTGAAAATTAAGTTTGTTATTTATTAAACATCTGGATTTTGAATGATAAGTTAGTATTTATTTTGGAAATTTAAAGAATTTAAATCTTTTAAGAAAATTGTTTGGAGAATTTTTTTTGTTATATGAGTTCAATGATTTTTAAGCATAAGTTTATTTTTACATTAATTCAAGAAGAGAAGAAGTTCCTATTGCGTTATGCTGATTGTTTTATTTAACTTATTATTGGATCTTTACCCTTATTTGTCATAACTTTAAAATGCCAACGTGTTTTAAAAATTATTTGGCGAAATGAGAAATGGGGATAAAAATTATAAATAAACAGAAACATTAAATTTTAAATAAAAACCAAATAATAAATAGATACATCAAGAGTTGGGGAAAAAGCTAAGTGTTTAATTAAAATAGCCACATTTGCCATTAAAATATTTTATTTTAGTATTTTTACAGCAACATAGTTTCGATTGTTATAAACCAAAATCAAATGTAAAATATATTTACTTTCAGAATATTTAAAGATATCTTAGTGCTCATGATATAAAATATTTTAGTTTATAATCGTTTTGTAATTTTACATAATAAGTTTAAATGTATAAAAGCAATAATACCAGTTTTAAATTTCGACAACCCTTTACTGAGGTCAATTAATCACAAAAAATAATTAAAATCATTTGTGGTTAACCACATTATTTCAAAGACTTTTTCACATTAAATGAAAATTAATTAAACCACAGTTCATATAACTATTTTTTAATTAACATAGAAAAGTTTTTGTCTACAAGACTAAATGTCAAACATTTCAATCAACATCAAAGTAGATTATTTAAAAAATTTTATAATTTTGGAAGTGCATTATACTTAATTCCTTTATGTGTATATGTAAACCACAGGAAAGACTACAAGTGATTAAATTTGACAAAAGATCTTACTCAGGTATCTCTATATAACCTGCAGTAACTTGTTGATAGTTTTACAAGTTTTTTAAAACAACCAAAATGCAAAAATGAAATAATTAACTTTGCATGGTCATTTGTATGGACGAAGTGTTTCGAAACTATTTATTAATTGTGATTAATTGTAAAAATAACATAAAAGTTGTAAATATCAGCAGAATGGAATGCACTTTCTGGTTCGCTACAACCTTAAGTATTCTTCCTCACTCTCGAACAGATACATATCAAATAAAAAAAAACATTTATATGAATGTTTATCGAAACTAAATCTAGAATACGATAAATAAACAAAAAAAAAAAAAAAAATAAAGTTTTAATTTCTAATCTAAGGTCCATTATCATATCTGATAAAAACAATATATATAACAGATATGACAGAAGAAAATAGTTCTTGAAAGTGTTTGTAAAAAAAAAAAACTAAGAAAACCAGCAGTTATCATAAATAATTATTTTTGTGGAGACATAAATGTTTCAAAAAAAAAAAAATAAAAATTTATCAAACCATATTTCTACTAAATAGTTGCATAAGTAGATAATCTTACAACTGATAACTCTTTATAGGCTGCTGACGACGGTGTTTTTAAACGACTTAAAAAAAGAAGAAGGTTAACGATTAGTCTGAAGGTTGCTTTTTTTAATGTTTGTGCCGGCAGCACTCAGTCACTTCTTAACTGATTTTATAAATTTTTTGTAATGTTTATTTTAAAAAATTAAAGGGTGTCGCCATACAACATACATATTTTTTAAGTATATTATGAACTGTAAAGGGTACTTTTTTAAAATTTAAAATGACTGTAAATTACTAAAGCTCCCAATAACAACAAGTAACAGAAAAATAAATTAAAAAATTTACTAGTGTCCATATAGGTGACGTAAATTGACGGATATGAGCCTATATTTTGAACCGTTATAGACAAAACGCTTGAAAATTATATAGATAGTCGATTACTTTAAACGATATAATAAGAAGTATAAGCATATAAAATTAAAAGTTAAAGAGTGTCACGATAGTTTATGTAACGATTGAACCGTTATAGGCAGACGGGTGAAATTTACGAGGAAGCTGTGCTGCAACCTCCTCTAAAATAGTGAGAATAAAATTTGAATTTCGAAATAAAAAGGTACCCAATAGTTGACGTAATTTGATGTATGTGGACGAAGTTTTGAACCGATATATACAAGCACTTGAAAATTAGACAGAATGTCCACTAATTTATTTGTTATAATAAGAAGTATTAATATATATATAAAATTATCAATTAAAGGATTTTACAATAATTGATGTAATCTGATGTATATTGCCAAATTGTGGAACCGTTATACACAGACGGTTGAAATTAACAAATGACCTGATTGCTAGGTCTGCTACAGCAGTAAGTATATAATTTGAATTTGAAAATTAAAGCGCCAAAATGTTGAACAGTTAAAGATTAGAAATTGAATATAAGCGTATCTCAATAGTTAATGTAATTTTATGTATGTGGCCATACTGTTGAACCGTTATAGACTGACAAGGAGAAATTTATGGAAAATAATTAAATATATATTATAATATACAATAGTATATAGTAGACTAAAGCGTAATATTAAATTTAGCTTCCAAAGGCTTAAGTACTCATACTCTAAACTGTCTTAAAATAGGACTTTTTCGGAAAATAACGACATTTAATAAACACAAATGAAAAAGTGCATTTCTACAGAAGTTAATTCTGTAAATTAATTTGCAAAAAAGGTAAAAATCATCAAAAACAAAAAAAAAATGTTCCCGTGATTTAGTTTTAGTTATTAATTTGCATGTGCCTGTGCATCAAACAAAAATTAATTATATTAGTTTTTTGTGATATTTAGTTTGTTATTTTATTACTTTATTATTTATTATTTATTTTGTTATTTTTCATAATCCATTAGATGTATAAAGAGCGAAAAAAAGTCAGCCATATGTAGTGGATAATGAAAAATAAAATCACTTAATGGTGCTTAATTCTTTCAATATCATGTAAAATTTATTATTTAAAACTAACAATTAAATGCATTACTGTGGGGAAAGCAGCTCATCAGAATATTTTACGCAAATTTTGTATAGATGATTATGAATTAATATGAATTTTAGTTATTATTACCAAATGAACAACTTATTATATTTATTGAGAAAAACAAATTCTTTACAACAGTGTGTTAATTTTTAAAGAAAACAAGAAAACTAAGACAGTGAAATGTAATGCAGCATATTCTCTAAGTTGTGTGCTTTTAAACATCATTTTCTAAACCAACTTATTTGATGAATAAAATTACGCGGAACAATTAATATTCAATCAAGATGAATTTTATAAGAAGTCTACAAAGAACCCAATTTTTTTGTTAATCTATTTTTTATAATTTTTATTTGTTCTTATTTTTTTCACATCAATGTAGATTTCTGTAAAGAAACATGAAAGCCAGGTGACGTACTTGTCATTTACTTTATTTATTTTTAGACTAACAATTTCCAAAACTTATAAATTTCATTTTTAAATTAAAAATTTATATTTTTATGCTTATATTCGAATGCCTTCTTAACAAATTTTTATAATACAAAATTAAAAATTTTAATAAAGTGAGTTTTAATAGTGGCCTCAATCTTTGAAAATTTCTATCAATTAAATTTTTGCTCATACCTAAATTTTCCTATTTTGGTTGCTGATGGGCGTCAAGCTTCATTATGGCAGAATGCCAAAATTGAAAACTTCGGATTATTTTACCTTTTCTAGAGTCATCAATACTTTCATTTCAAAAATCATTTATTTTAAGCCAAGTCCCCCAGTGTGCGGTGTATAATAAAAACATAATTTTTGTATTTTTTTCATTGATGTGTGTTTGATATGAACAATGGAAAAAAGATAAAATGACGATTTGAGTTACTTGCTGATGGCGATAATGTTAATTTTATACACGAAAAAGAAAATAAAAAACTTTTTACATAATTTTGTTGTAAAAAAATACACAAAAATTAAACAAAGTACCGCATCTATAAATTTAACAAAAGATGAAAAGCTAAATTGCCAAAAAAAAAAAAAAAATAAATAAATAAATAAAAACTGAAAAGAATGTCATGGTGGCAAAATAATTCCGCTAAGGCCTGTGAAAAGTTTAGATTGCTTGTGGTATAATTTTCTTGACCTAAGAAAATAAGCAAAAAACACTCTAAAACAACTCTATTAAAAAAAAAAAAACAGGATAAGAATGAGGGGAAGAAAATAAAATAGTGACAAAAAGTTATTGAAATATATAGATTTCCCTTAATGGCATAAATATGTCGTCAATAAGAACAACCGTGATATAAGATATTTAACGCCAAGCACCATCCCCTTCACGAAGTTTACTTAATAAAAAAAAAAAAAAAAATTTATGCTAATTTCAGAAGTTTTTATATTTCCCCTAAAATAGAATTTCTTTACAACTTTTAAATTTAAATATTTTAACTATTAACAAGTTTGTTAAAGTTATTCATTTCAAACCGTAAACTTATCGATATTATATTGTAACTTATTTTTGTTTGCAAGTTTAGGGATTTTATAAGACGTATTTACAATTTACGATTTCATTAATTTTTTTTTCTAGCTTACAACAAACTTATCTTTCCTTTATCTTTAAAAACGTGGACTATTTAAGAGCATTGGGAATTCTTAAGAATTTTTTGTATTTATATTGTTGTAAGTGTTTTTCTATTTTATGTTTTAGCCAATCTTTTGAGATACTGCTGCTTGATATAGAGAACTTTTATTTCTTTCGTTTTTTCGTTCTACAGTAAAACATAGCTGTGACATTCATGTAGTATTTACATATTTATGTTTAAAATTCTATGATAAGAAAGTTTGTTGCCTACTGGGTAAACTGTGGCACAGATAACTAACGGCTAAATAAATGTTTAAGCCGAGATATTTTTATCTGCTTGGCCTAAGACATTGTAACTGTACTTTTTAAGTCCTACAAACATATTT
This sequence comes from Gymnosoma rotundatum, assembly GCA_916610165.2. Classification (NCBI taxonomy): domain Eukaryota; kingdom Metazoa; phylum Arthropoda; class Insecta; order Diptera; family Tachinidae; genus Gymnosoma; species Gymnosoma rotundatum. The sequence continues at coordinate 29,915,395 of OU744336.1, forward strand.
CCAAATATAATTTTATTGAATATTAGCTAAGGAGTTTTTGCTAAAAGCGTATTACTTAGCTTGCACGCAGGAAAAAACATGATTGTGATATGGTCACAATAAATATATTATGTTCTTTGTTACAATGTATGGTTGCGGAGAACCAATTATAGTTGTTTTCACCATAACTTTAGTCACGACAAACATTTTTTGTTAACTTTTAACGATTATATGGTTACTGTGCACAAAAAATGCAACATAATTGGTTTTAACTTAAAAACATTTCAACCGCCACCAAAGTTTTATAACTTATTAAAAATAATATAAAATATTTAACCATAATATATTATTATTAATCAAATTATGGTTAAAAGCAACAGAATAATGTTTGCGCTAAAAAATATTTTGTTCTAGTACTTGACAGTTTTGTAATTTTTCTGGTAGCTAAAATTTGAAATTGTTTTTATTGTTAAAGAAAGTGAAAAAATAAATATTTATGTAAAAAATAAATAACCAAAAATAATATGCAAAATATGAAAACAAATAAAAAGGGAACCAAAACATTTAAAAAAAGTTCAAGTAAATATGTATTTATTGTAAGCATATAAGTCTTTATTTTTGTGTTTGAAGCATAATTGTGAAATCGTTTATTTGTGCTTATAAATTATTATTTTATGTAACTGATTCTTGTAGCCTATGATGTAAGCGTTGTTTTAAGCAAATAATTAATTTTTATGTGAATTTATGCTTTTAAATAATCGTTAATAAATAAAACAATAATAAGTTTTTTTATATCAGGAAATTTTTGCACTTACGAGACTATATTATAATTCAATTATACAACATGACATTTTTACCCATATTATTATATTTTAATTTAAACATTTAATGTTTATATTTGAACATAATTATGTTTATACTTTGGACAACAATATGGTTGCAAATGTAACAATACTATGATTTGTTAGCAACCATATAATGCAACCATAGTATGTTGCTCTTAGATTATGGTTAGCTCAACCATATTTTTTCTTTGCGTGTGATGGTACAAGCATTGTCTTCTAATTTAATAATAAGGTCATTAACATGAAGTTTATTGCTATAATTTTAGACATTCTAGTGGTGAGTGGTATCTTCTTTGTTAAAAATAACTGAAAAATATCCAGTTTTTATTGAATTATAAAGTGATTAATTTAATACAAAGAAATTTCTTAAACAGCTGGAATGTATCTTCTTAGAGGGGGGGGGGGGGGAATATGAACACGAACATTTTGGTTTAAAAAAAAAATCTTTAAAAAATTTTTTTTTAAACATGAATCATTTGGTTTCAGAATTCATAAATCGGTAAAAAAATAACATTGACGGAGAGTTTCGTAATTTTTTTTTTAGTATTTTTTGCATTTTAAAATTACTATTTTTTAGTGGCAAACCTGGAGCATAACTTCATCCATGCAGCTTTCGTTCGTCTTTTTGTTTTTTCTCGTATCGCAAATATAACAATTGTAATTTCTTTAAGGCACTTAGCAAATTGTAAACCCTTCTCTTTGCATTTAAATTTAACGGACAATTTTTTATTCATATATTTTTTTTAATATTAAATACTTACAACAAATTATAGCTTTTTTTGTCGTTACGATATTGCCCTGGATACCAAAGTTTGACACAATTTTCGAACATTCTTCAATTTTAAGTTTGAGTAAAAGTTATTGGAATATCTTCTTGGTAATATTTCATAGTTTTTAATATCTTTAGATTATCCACACATATTTATGACTTCTCCTAATTTTCGGTTCAATGGTACGATAAAAATATCCTTGCTATATAATAACCAATAACCTTTCAGCGATACTGATAATATTTATCTTGTTCTTTTTTTAATATCTTTATTAGAAAATAATTTTTTTTCTACTCTAAATTTCTAATAAACACTTAGTTTTATATCAATAAAAAAAAATTATAAAAATGAATAAAAAAAAACTCAAAGTGGTTCTAAGCATACGAAAAGCAAATAAGGTTTTCTTATTTTTTTATTATTATTATTTTTTTTTTTAATTAATCTTTTAAAATATTGTTGCATGAAACTTTAATTTTGCTTTTATTCTTGTACTATAGCTGTTGATAAATATGAGCTACTATGAGAGAAAATAAAAATTTAAGTGATTCTTATCATTAAACTAAGATCAAAAACTTGTTATGTTAATTTATTTTTTAAAAATAATAAGACTTTTTATTTTTTTAATGTTACTTTAACAGAAACTAATCTAAATCTCCTTAAGCGAATTTTTAATCCAACAAAAAACTGAAACGATAACTTAAAATAGATTATCATTTCTAAATTTAGTTAAGGACTTTTTTCTTCATGATACGGTTTTCATATTTATTTTTTTTAGCTGACCCTAAGCGAAGAGTTGTCGTTTTGATTTTTATAAATCAAACCACCCCCTTGAAGTTATTTAAGCTAAAAAGGGGGAAAAATACTTTATTTTACACCCTAGAAAAAAAATATAATTTTGACTTACATACATAAGTACAGCAGATTTGTCAATTATAGTTTATAGTGTGCAATAAATTACACATACAATTACTGAATTACTTGTAATTGTTATTGCTTTAGTGGACAATTCTAAATTAATAAATAGTTAGGCAACGATATCTTTTCAACTGATCTATTAAATTCGTTAAAATCATAATGGGCTGTAAAAACATTTTTTGTTTTCTTCAAACCTTATTTTTTTTTGCTTTATCCTCTTATGGTTTCTCATGTTATGTATTTAGTATGTATGTGTTAGCAAGTAAAAAATTTGATGTGAGTATGCATGTGTAAATCTTAATATTAACAAAGAATTTTCAAAAAAATTTCTACAATAATGGAAGTAATAATAAAACTTATACATTATATAACAAAAAAGTATGAAAATAAAAAGTAACAAAAAAACTGCCCTTGGGATTGCTATGCAAATTCTTTTAAGTTTTATTCAGAAATTTTTACATTTTTATGGATTTAAAAATATTGCGAGAATTTATTTTATTTTTATTAAAACCAAAGGGTCTTTGTTTTCCTATTACAATTTATTTATTTAAGGACTTAAGTTTTCTTTTTATTACTGTTAAACAATGCTCAATCTTTTTTAAACCTTTTTATTTTTTTAGAATATCATTAAATTTTTATATAAAACCATTATCTTTATTACTAACATTAATATATATCCATGTGTTATATTGATAATTGCCAAAATGAGTGTGGTAAATTAGTAATAAGAATAATTTACAAATATTTATCTATTTCCAAACAAGACTACTGGCCTCTCTTTATGAATTTTATTTTTATAAAGTTTTAAGCTTTCACTAACGCCATTCAACTATTTACAATCCAGCACTTACAAAACCATTTACACTCATAATCAAATGCAGATAATAAGAATATCAAAGTGCAAAATGGTTTATGTAAATACGTGCACTCACATTGTAACACATTTACACAGTTTAGTTTAAATAGCTATTTGTTATGTGTGTAATGATAAAGGATTGTGAAAGGGAATATGAAAATTTGTATTCTACTTACCTAAAATTTCTACAGTATGAGTGATTTCACGTGGTTCCATTGTTGCTATTTGGCAAATATAATCACCCGCATCTTGTGGCACAGCATCACGTATTTGTAGATTAAAACCGTTGACTAAACGTACACGAGGATCAGGGGTGACTTTAACAGAACCAGCTGTTAATATTGCAATGCCACGTTTCCAGGCAACAACATAAGGGTCTGTAAGATAAAATTAATTGAAAAGAAGAAAGAATAATTAGGAAAATTATTATACATATTAAAAAGAATATTAATGAAGTCATATGATGATTGATTAATATTAATCATACGCCGTATGGAACTTTCAGTAGATTCATGGAAAATAATATTAAATTTTATGTTATTTCAAGTGCCATAAAAAGTTAAAAAATAGTAAATAAAATAAAAAATCTTTTAGAATTTAAATTTTTTATTGGGTGTCGTACTCATAGTATACAAATGTAACCCTACTAACGCCGCCGCCACAATAACTCTCCGCGCGTCGCACACTTTTTTCTCATGAACTGTGATGACAAGACGCTTAATATATTTACAGGTATATAATTACGGCTTATGCACCTTATAACAGCAGTATAAAAATAAAAGATAAAATAATGTCAATGAGGAGAGGTTATTTTAACGTACAGGGCAGATACTTTACACAAAAGCTGCAGTTGTGAGTCAGCTTTGTCGATAATTATAGAAAACAAAATCAAAAATTATGGGGCCCAAAGAAACATATAGATATACACGCTTTTTTTCGGATTCGCAACAAGTACACCTTGGACATTCACACAAAGTATGTACCTGCTAAAAAAACATAAACATAAAATATAAAGCTAAAAGGTATTTTCGAACGTCCTCTTTTTTTTAAACTCTTAAACAGCAAAACGCGAACGCGCTTTTTTATGATTTAAAATAATAACATCTTAAACTATCGTTCTAAAAAGGACATTTAGGAAATAATCGGGAGTTGTCAAATCGCGCAACCTTAAAGGGCAATTGACACGTCCATATCTCGAAATCGATTTATCAGCAAATTAAGATTTCAATAGGTCGATAGTTGCGGTCGGCGTATGTTACTTAGCGTCATTCTATTGCAACTATATCTCGTCCCGATTATCATATATATTTTTAAACAATAATATTGTTACGAAAATAAGATCTGGCAACTTCTGTTGCTGTTTCCGTATGAGCGTGGTGAATAAATTACTTCCACTAATGGTGTGTAATACCACAATTAGCTAACAAAAGCTTAGCAACCTCAATGGTTGCTTTGGTAGAGGTGCTTGCTGTAAAACAGAAGATCGTAAGTTCTATCCCACCTTTGGACATGCGTACAAGGAAAAATAATGATTATTATAATGCCATTAAAAATTAAGAAGCACAAACCTCCCGCAGAGGAAAAGACAATTATTGTGTGAAGGAATAGCAGTTATTTTAGTGGAGATGTCTAATTTAATATCAGAGTATCAGATAGTTGTCACGAGCCTCTGTACAATGAAAGGTAAAAACGGTAATAGCACAGGAAAGTGTAACAGCATAACAACAGTGCATGGATTAAAGGGGGTGACTGGCTTGGATAAAAGGGATAGTAGGCATAACTCGCCGGAGTAACACAGTAGTGTAGCTCGTGTATTAATAACGCATGTTTAGAGAGACAATAGGATTCACAAGACCGTAGGATCAAGAAGTATAGCCAGATAAAGCCAAAAAGTAAGAATACAGAATTTATAATGAGCCAGAGTAGTATTTGAAATCAAAAAGAATTTGTACGTTTGTTCTAAAAAAACTCGTAACAATGTATTGATTATGATTTCATAACGATCTTCATCGAACGTAAGGAGAGCTCCGGCTTTATTTTTTAAGGAATATGCTATTTTTTATTTCTTAAAATATTTTAGTGTCTGTTATGGATCCTCATCACGAAACAGGATTTGACGTTTAAAAGTTGCGCGCATTAATGTCTGATTTTTAAAGCAAATCTGAATAATGTGGCAGTTTTGTTCAGTCTATTTATGATGATTTGAGGACAAATATATATTGATCATAAATGTAAAAGTTGATCCTTCTGTTGGATTTATTGGGCTTAAAAACATCCACTATTTATTTGATTTAAGTAGTTAATGCCAGACATAAGTACAACAACACAGTATGGAGAGTAATCTATAAAATGCAAAAGATTATATTTGTTATTTTGTAATAGAAATATTTGTTTAATTTACAATAAAATCGACAGTTCTCACCCATATTAACGCAAAATGCATTGTAATAGACAACACACGATACTCACACGATACTGCTTTATATTGTGAAATAAGGAGTTGTTTCTGAATATGATAAAAATAAACAGCTTAAAAATAAAAAAAAATTATTATTTCTACAATAGCTATCGCAAAAACTGTAAAGTTAAAAAATTTACTATTTAGTTCAGTAAACAGTGTTAAAACTTATATTTTTTATTTTATTTTTAAATTAACGATTTACATCACACTTATTCACGTAGGTATCTTAAATAAATTTTCTAACATCGTTAAAAGATGTTGTAATTTAAAAATTCGCTTAAGCGTAGTACAATAAAAAATTTTTAGCACAAAGCATATCTCAAAGGCAATCAAATCAATTTCTTTCATAACACAAAAATGTAAATTTACATGTTTCTTTGTGTAATGTCAATAGCAAAAAATTTAATTAAGATATTCCTTAAATCTATTAAATTAAACTACCAAATCATTTTTTTTTTTTTTTTTGCTATAAAGATGTGAAAAAGAAAATTGTTTAAGTATATCGACATACATATTAACGCAGACGTTTTATATATTATTAAGACAAGATAAGCAAATAAATGCAAAACCTGCTGTTTAATCAATTTACAGCCGTAGGGCGTCTGATTTACGATGGCTTATCAACATATTTGTATAATGTTAAAAATGAAGTAAAAACCACTTACAGGAAATGATATGAAATCAATAGGATTTTATCATTACAAACCTGATATGCAAATGAAGAAATGCAATCAAACATCCGTTTGTGTTTGTCGCATACTTAATCAAAATATCAGATATACAGCCCTTCAGACGTTACAACAACAATGACATTTGCATATAAATACACGTATTTTAGTAAAACTCAAACCATTTATTTCCTGTGGCTTCAAAGATTATTTTTATGACAAACATACACTCATAATACATGTAAGAGAATATATCATATGAATGCCAGTATTCATTTTTTAATACATTCAAATACTCTTTGAATATGTTAATGTGAATATTTTTTATAATCGTATGTTAATTAAACATAAAAAAATACATATTCGCAATATCGTTTGATGTATTGTATTCTTTTTATTTATTTTCAGTTTTCAATATATTTTTATTGGTACTTAAAAACATAAAAATAAATTTATTCACTTTATTTTTAAATTCATACAGTATTTTGGCTGGAATGTTTGTTAGTTATGTTTCCCTTCAAAAAGCAATATATTTTAAATTTTTTACAAAATTCTTTATTCTCGTTATTAATCGTAAATATCATAACGGCTGGGGCAGTTGGAAGCAAATTTCACATACGTGTTTCAAAGAAGGATTCTAAATTTTACAGAAAATACTGCGTATATTTTAATCTAATAAAGATATTGGAAGCTCGACGAAGAAAAATTAAGGAGAAGTGTTAAAAAAATATCCAATATTTTGAAAAAATCGACCAACTTCTAAAATAATAATTTAGAGTAACTGTTAAACAATAGAAGATATCTCTGTGAATTATTTATTCCGATAAAAAAAGAAGCCCCACCTTAATCTATAATTTTGACCCTAAGCCTTGCTCCTAAGAGGTTCGGAAAGCTCATATAAATATTCGATATACGATTACTCAGAAATAAGCACGTAAAAATATTTTTAAATCCTTTTACGAGGGCTGCTCTATATATTTCTGGCCTAATAGTGAAAATGCGAATATTTATAATCAAAAATGGTTTTATTGTTTTTCAAAGTATTCTCAAGCATGATTTATACACTTTTGCATGCGCTCAAACCAGTTGTCGAAGCACTTTTTCCACTCCGATTAAGACACCTCTAAAACATGATTTTTGAACACTTCAACAGCTTTTTCTGGCGACGAAAATCGTTGACCACGCATTTTTTCTTGATGTGCGGAAACAAGAAGAAGTCATTAGGTGCCAAGTCAGGGCTGCACGGCGGATGACCCATTAATTCGACGTTTTGGCCGGTCAAAAACGCTCTGGTTTGAACCGATGTGTGAGAGCTCGTCATAGTGAACAATGATTCGTCTTCTCTTGTTGGTTTTTCGAATTTCTCCGATGACTTCAGGCAAACAAATTGTAGTGTACCACTCAGAAGTGACCGTCCTACGTTGCTCAAGCGGAACAGTCGCCACATGACCAGTTTTGCCGAAGAAACAGGCGACCATTTGCTTCGAAGTGCTTCTTCCGCGAATAACTTTCGTTGGATTTTGCTCGTCTTTGAAGACCCACACGGTCGATTGTTGTTTTGTTTCGGGCTCATACGCATAGATCCATGATTCGTCACCTGTGACGATCTTATAAACGTCTTTTGAAGCACCGCAATCGTATTTTTGCAACATTTTTTCGAACCAATCGACACGAGCCTTTTTTTTTTGAGCGACTGTCAAATTGTGCGGGATCCAACGAGAACAAACCTTTTTTACGGCCAGGTGTTCATGCAGTATCGAATGTATGCTGGTTGAAGAAATGTCCAAGGATGTCTCTATCTCTCGGTATGTTGCATGTCGATCTTGCATTATGAGCGCGGAATCAATGTTGTCTGGCACAACAGCCGTTTTTGGACGACCTTTACGGAATTCGTCTTTGAGCGAGTTTCGGCCACTATTAAATTCATTATACCAATTTTTCACAGTGCTATAGGATGGTGCTTCATCGCCATACAAAGATTTAAGTTCGTCAATGCACTCTTGTCGTGATAATTCACGTCAAAAGTTGTGAAAAATGATGGCACGAAAATGTTCACGAGTTAATTTCATTTTTTTCTATATTAATTTTTTCAAGTCACTGTAAACAACACAAATAATGGTCGTACGTCAAAATGCTTATGCTTAAAAATGACAAACTTTCCAATGGAAATGTCAGATTGCACTTGGCAGCAGTCAGTGTTGCCAGGCCAGAAATATATATAGCAGCCCTCGTAGGTTTCTACAAATGGTTGATGTTTTTCAAAACATTTTGCTTTTGGCACAGTGTGCAGTGGCCCTAGAATCGTGATGTGTTTTTGTACTCTAAAGTACAGACAATCTCTTGAAATTTAAACGAGTTTAAAATACTAAAAGCTTACGTTTCGAGACATCTATATATTCTACGCTGCTAATAATGCAAATTAATTTTCAATCCTCGTCTCATAGTTCAGAGTTTCTAAAAACATTGACATGAAGGTTACTCATACTTCTAAATTTATAAAAAAATACAAATTTGGTCAGGCATATTTTCCGTTATATTTCTTTATATTTGTGTTTTTTTTTTTTTTTTTTTTTTTTTGTTGATTTCCATGTCTCAGAAAATTTATCTAATGTTGCTTTTTCTACAAATTTATAGGTTTTTTTTATTTTAATATGAATAATTTAAATTAGTCACGTTCACGTACATTTTTATTTCTAAATTTTTTGAGAAAAAAGTTTGAGAAAGGTTTAATTCCAATTTTTCCAATTTTTTTATGATATCTACAAATGTATGCAGACCTTTTTCCATAGAAAACAGGAAAATTAAGACACCAGCAAAATCTAATCTGCATTTTGTAGATCGCTACACTCTTCAACAGCATTCTTCTACCTTAGGTTGTATACATTGTAAACATCATCTATTTACCCAACTAACTTTGTAAATAAAATTACGAGGAGTATAAACAAAAGTATATCATCACTGTTCTTTCATTTTGAAGTCATTTTAATTTTTTTTAGAAAACTAGCGGACCCGGCGAACTTCACCTCGCCCCAATTTTAAGCCTTCAGACTTTGGAGTAATAATAAAACACAATTATCAATTATCATCAAATATTGTGATAAGAAAGAGGCGTGATAAATAAAATTTCATAAAAACATCAATTTTCGAATTTTCCGCATTTCGCATTTTCCGCAATTTTCCATGTTTTACACCAAGAGCTTTCTATTTTTTTATTTGGAAATGGAAAGCAATAATTTCACACAAAATTTGGTAGAAAAATTAAATTTCGATTTTTTACAATTTTCCGACTTTTCCGGAGGGATTTTTCAAAATTTTCTTCCGTAAAGACCTTCTCCTCGAAAGTACGAATAACTGACAAAAAAATTTACAGAGATGGGCCTAGCTGTTCTCATTGTATGAATTACTATACATTTTTTACACCATTTTTATATATATTAATTATTTATATAGATAGGAGATATTAGACTCTAGGAGAACGATAGGCAGCTAATCTGTATAAAGGAAACGGCGTTAACTTAGGGATAGTCAAAACCTTTGCCAATTTAACATATAGCCCAAAGAAGCACAAATAATACAGAAGTTGAAATCATATTTGATTTAATTGAGGAAGATATAGGGCATTAGCTGCATTGGTAAAAGTGTTTGCGTGGCTGTTAAACAGAAGATCATGAGTATTAACCTCATCCGTGTCTTGAAATTAAAAAAATGTGTTATTTTATGATTTGCTTAAAAAGGTGAATAAAATGGAGGCTATTGTTTTATGTAGCTACAGCACAAATGTTCCTAAACACATTATCAAAATCTTATTTGTTTTAGATAGAAATTAAAAATAACATTTTAATTGATTCAATTATTCATTTAATTAGAAAACTATTTTCTCCTTTTTTTATTTACATATGTAATTAATGCAATTAATATTTTAATTAAAAAGATGTGTATTTGCTGTTTAACTAAACTTCTAATTGAGAGCATTAAAAATTTATCAAAATTTTAATATGAATACAAACAAAAATTTCATAACTGCAAACAAATATTTCTGTGTGAGGACGCTTACATAGCGTACGATATTAGAGAGGAAGACAATTATTGTGCAGCCCCAGTAATTGCATTAATAAGGGCACTTGTATATTAGAACAGAAGTTATTCTAATAAATAGCATGATAAGAACTAATATTCATGACAGAATAAAAATATTAATATTAATAATTCAAACTATTTAAGGGGCCGATGGTAAAGTTCGGCATTTGTAATTTGCGATTATTTTAAATTCCTATCTTCTACTCGATAATTTTCAAATAATGAAATTTCTGTTAATCGTTGAGTTAGTACGAAATTAAAGATGCAAAGATATAATCTTTATTTAAAGAAATTTTGCTCCTTATTCGAAAGAAATATTTCAACAAGTTAATACGCGATTTCCTTAAAATAAAATAAATAAAACCACCGTTTTCCTTAGGCAATGTTCGTTAGTGATTCTATTGTTTTACTTGCGTCTTTATTTATCAGTAACATTTGCATAAATAAATTACATTTTCGCTGAATATTATTAGCGACTTTTATTACAGACAACTTTATTTTGTGATCATTGTATTCCCAATATAAGCATGTACAACATTTATATAATTGTCTTGTATACAATTGTAAGTGTGTATGAACGTGAGCCTGTCTATATACCATTTGTGAGTATGCAAAATGACAACATTATATTACAAATAAGAGCGTGTTGTTGACACTTATAATTGTGGTTGTTGCTGAAGTGTTGAAAATTATTATTAGAATGTTCTTGCACGCAATCAGTGAAGATGAATATTAAATTTGAAATGCTTGTTGCATAAGTGTGTGTGTGTGTATTGATGCTGAGTAGAAATGTAAGTGAAAATGTTAACACGTCTATGTAAATGCTAATGAAAAGCACTTCATTTAAGATTATGCATGATTTAGTAATATTCTCATTTAATTTCTGTTTAAGGAGAAATTGTACAACAAATCAAGTGCTTGTATTAATGAGTATATATATTCTCAAAGTTAGTAAATGCATATATGGATTCTTAAGTGTTATTTATTTGAGTCGTATCAGTTTGATTTAAAAAAAAATTTCTAAGTACTTAGAAGACTGTTTTTTTTGTATGAATTTTAAAAATAAATAAATATTGACATTTTAAAAATTTATGATATACAACTCTACAGAAATGTCAGTATTTATTCCAAGCCCGAAAGAGCTTTTAAATTGTAAAAGTATGCAAATAGATAAAAATTTTACAAATTTTTATAAAATTTTTTAAATTGTTTTTTGTTATTGTTGTTATAAATCCCTCGTACGAAAAAGTACGCATAAAAGAGTTGTTCTACTAATTTTACACATCTCTTACGTTACGTTTAAAATAGCTTCTGCGTCATTAATCTTCATTTTATTATCAGTATAAATTTGTATTCGAAAGCGAGTATGCTAAAAAAAATAGAGCCCGTTTTAAAAATAATAACTTTTACAAATTAAACTTCTTTTTTTAATTACAAGTGTATAAAAGGTAATCTTAGTGTTTTTTTAAGTACAATTCGAAAGAAATCTGACAACATTTTTATATAATAGTATTTAGAATGGGCAGAGGAAAACCTTGTACCTTTGTGAGCCGGGAGACAATAAACAAAAACTCCATAATAAAGGAAAAAGTGATAGATAAAATTGCCGAAATAATTGGTTGCTCTAAAAAATGGTGGAAAATGCCGTTAAATATAAAAGCAAGGCAGAAAATAGAGAAAGTCCGTCGAAAATTACACCTCTAGTGGAGCGAAAACTTTTGCGTCATGTAAAAAAGATCGTTTTGTCACCTCTTCCATTCTTAAAAAGGAGCATAATCGTGATGTTTTTACCTCAGTCATAAAAAGAATTCTTATTAGAATTAATTTGAAGGTTAAAAGTACTAGAAAGGTCCCATACCTAAGTAAAAAGCACTTACGAAAAGATCATAATTTGCCCACAATCTTGTAGATTTGCCTGTATGCATATGGAGAAATATTCCGTGGTCTGACAAACAAAAATTAATTTATTTAATTCTGACAGAAGCAACCTTCCTCTTTGAAGACCTGCCAACATCGACCACAATACATCGCAAAAACCATTAAACATGAATGCGAAAACATAATGATATGGGGATGTTTTTCGTATTATGGTATCAGGCCTTTATTTCGGATTGAGGGTAGAATGGATAACGCTTATTAAAGGAAATTTTTAACGACACTATGATGCCTTATGCCTTATTGGAAATGCCGCTTCAATGGATGTTGCAACAAGACAATGACCAGAAACACACATCGAAGCGGGCAAAAAACTGGTTTAAAGAACATAACGTCAAGTTTTTAAACTTGCTGGCGAAGTCCCCAGACTTAAATCCTATCGAGAACTTATGGAAAATATTAAAAATAAGTCATCGAGGAACAAATCTATCTTATAAAGACGAATTTTAAAGCGTAGAAAAATATTCCTGTAGAAACCTACCAAGAACTTGTGTACTCAATGCCAAAACTAGGCACAGACATTATAAAAAATAGGGGTTTTTCGATGAAGTATTGAGGTAAAGAAACAATAATTAATGAACAAAATTTAGTCAGTATACAAAAAAAATTTTGATTTAAGTTTTGAATTGCAATACTTGAATTTAATTTTTTTTACTTTATAAGTAAACCGAAATATAAAAAAGAAATAATTACTAGTTTGTTGTACATTATTTTTAGTTTGAAAAATGATAAATCAAGGTGACTATATTTTATATAACAACACTGTAAGTGTGGCCGTAAGGCTTTTTATTATCTTTAATATATAAATAAATAATTAAAAGAAATAAATAATCAAAAGATTAACATTCGAAAATTATTTCAGAAATATGTATATATATGGCAGTTTTGGTAGTGTAATTTTGGGCCACACAGAAATTGTGTAAAATTACACGATCATGGGGCTAATTGACATGTCCATTTTCGAATTGAAATTTATTATCCCAATTAGTCGCAGCCGGTCGCAGTATAGCACGTAGCTAAATAATGCCACCAGCGCGCTGCAGCGTGTAAACCGCACCAAACGGTGAGTGGGTTTCTTTAGTTACATTTTTGCAGAAAGCACTAAAAATATTATATAAAATCATTTTCGGTGTAACTTTGCGTTTAAAGCATAAGGCTGATCATTTCCAATTTTTTTTTAACGAACTTTGGTATATTCTGCTGCACTCGGCTCTTGTAAGTGGTAATGACGCGCGGAGGCTCATGGGTTAAATATCACGCTTTAAATTGTTCTACTTCTGCTTCTTAGTTATTTTATTTTAATTTTTATTATACAATAGCCTTCACCCTCCTGTCTACCACGGCAATAACATAATTTTGCTTTCCTATTCGAGTCGAGATTTGAACTAATATATTTTAAACATCAATAATTGTTCGTTTTGGTTAAGGCTTCGTTGGGCTTTCAACTTCTAGGCTTTCGTTTGAAAAATATTGAACACCTCCACTATCGTCGGTACCATGCCTGCACAACACTTATTATTTGCTTTTAGCCCTACACCGCACCTGCAATTGCTTGAAAATGAACAGCACATTTAGCTCTCTTTATTTAGAAAAAACCCCAACATAAACAATAAATAATAATATAAACTTATAGTGTTATAGATTAAATTAAAAATCTATTTTCCAAACGCTATTATTTGTAACCAATTATATAGTCTAGACTATAAGGACTTAAAAGCTTTGATAATGTAGATAATAAATAAGTAAATGAAGTTCCTACTTAAAAGTCAAATGGAGCATTTAACAGAGTTGAACCAAATAAATATAAACTCGAAGCAGCAGTCATTTTTAAAAACAATCTAAATGCTTTAGAACTTACAATTAATAATTCAGTTCCAAGAATGTCTGTTAAGAAATTTGAAGTAAATAACTTTGTCATACAAAAATGGTTCCTATTATTTTTAATTGAATTTTGTAGAGTTTTAGTTTTGTGTTGATTTTCCCATATTTGAACTTTAAATAACGTCATCAACAAAACAAACTCTTAAAGCCAACACAAACTCTTATTCTTCTTACCTTTAACCTTCAAAATAATGTGAGAGACCCTTTAAAACAGTCATGTTGATATGTATGTGAGTCTCAAATCCTGTGTAATAATCTGCGGGAAAGCTTCAACACACACTACGATACAAAATCAAGTAAAACACCCACGGTTTTTGTACCCTTGTTTGCACGAACATTTGTGCAATGAACCGCCATCATTCGCATAATAAACGATGTTTATTTAGAAAATTGAGAGCTCTTGAAATTAATTTAATTGCTATTAAAAATTGGGATTATATTTTCTTTTTATGCTCGTTTGCCAACGTCAATTAAATCTTAGTATACGTTTTTATTATTAATATCAGCATTATCGAGCTGTATTTTGCCACGACTCCTGAATTTATTTAAAATTTTTTGCTAATGTTAATGATGACACTCAAGCATAAGGAAATGTGTTATAAATTTTTATATTAATTTTGAGTTTTAATAAGTCTTTTAATATTAATTGGATTTTTTTATTCTCCATAATAAAAAGTTTTTATTTCTTTTTTATTTTTTAACTTTTTTTCTGATTGCTGTCGTTAATAATTAAAATTAATTAAATCAAATAAGAGTTCATATGGAAATAACTCAGCTATCTAACAAGAATTTTGAACAAAATCAAAAGCAAATCAAGTTAGAAAATATATTATTTCTTAAACATAATTTTTTTAGAAGTGAAAGCTAAACACATTAAGTATCAAATGTTTAATTAAAATTTGGCTTCCACAGACTCAGAAGATAGCGAAACAATTGCTTTGAAAACCTTTTGTGATGTAAGGTAGTTATCGTAAGCAAAAGAATAGCAAAACCATTCTATCGCTATTCTTGTTTCCATCACTATTCAATCTCTTTTATAGTCTTATTATGCTGAGGATGATGCAACGTTCGTGTGAGGTAAATCCTGTTGCTAACAAAGTTTAATTGCACTGAACCAAAAATTTACCTAAATACGGATTTTATATAAACAGTTAACTTTTCAAAAAAAAAAAAAAAAAATGCTTTTGATGTATTAAAAAAATTTATTTGTTTCAAATATTATAGTATTTGGCCTCTATAAATTATTTTCTTTTCTGGGTCGGTTTTTAAAACAAAAATATTAATATCAAGTTTTTTAAACACAATTTTAAAAGACCGAACAATCAAATATTCTTGTGCCAGATCAAATCATTATCCAAACTTTAAAGATGCATCAGTTTTAAACGTAGAAAATAATTTTAAACGTCGGTGTATGTTAGAAATGTTACAAATAATTTAAGTGCAAACAAAAACAGTAAACTTTAAGGCTGAGAATGTTGCACAATGTTATGGATATTTAGTACATAAAAATAGTATCTAATGTTAAATGAATAGAAATTATTTTGGCTTAAGTTCATTTATTTTTAATTTCTAAAAATCTTTTCTGGAAAGAAAATTTATTTTTACAAATGTATGCGGACGTTTTGAAGAAAACAAGAAAAGTTAGACGCTAGCAGAATGAAATGCTGCACTTTGTGGACCGCTGGATACTGGAACAGCATCTATAATGTTGTGAGTAAACAAGTAAGAATGACTAAAAACAAATTTGCATTCGTGTTCAATCGATGATTGAAACAAAGCAGAAACAAATGTACAAGACGAAATACAGAGAGAACAGTAAAGAAATACGTTGGTTTGTGTGTAAAATTTCATCTAACCAAATTAATAATAATATGAATATATCTCGTATTCTTATTTACAAACTTAGTTGCTTAAAGAGATGATGTTTATAAATTACACAACTGAGGTAGATAGATGCGAAGAATGCTGATGAAGATCGTAGCGGTCCAGAAAATGCAGCATTTCATTCTGTTAGCGTCTAATTTTTCTTGTTTTCTTTGGAAAAAGTCCGAATACATTTGTAAAAATAAATTTTCTTTCTAAAAAAGATTTTTAGAAAAAATAAATGAACTTAAGCCAAAATAATTTCTTTTCATTTATTATATTTATAGTTCAAATAATAATTAAATTAAAATTAAAGTATTTAACGTTTGCAAATTTTTATCAAGAAAATTTATGTAAATGTATTTGTATAATGTTCTTTGTATATTTTTTTTTTAATTTCCTAGTTACCCAGTTAGCATTTGGAAGATTGTCTTTACAAAAATCACCACAGTGAATCTTTTAAAACTACGCAAGATGATTTAAAACTGATTAATCGGTAGTGCGCTAAAAAGAGACTCAAATATAATTTCGAAAAGGCAAAGAAAGCGACTTGTTTCTAAAACAAAAACTACAGAAAACAAATGCTTGAAATGCGACTGTTTTTAGAATATATTTAGAGACATATTTAGCGCAGCCTAATGATGAAAAAATGATTCAAATATTTTTTTTTTTTTCATTTTTTTAAATATGTCATTTTGTAAAGAAAATAGAGATTCAAATGTTAAATGAATTTCTTGAAATATCATTTTTCTAAATTTGAATTTTAAGAAAATTATAAAAACCACACTAACGAGTGTAAAAAACATAAGCAAAATGTTATTTGTCATGTTTGATATTGCAAAAAAAAAGAAAAAAAAATAAAAATTAGAAATGTCTGTATAATATCGCTTATTTATTTCAAGAACGCCATAACTCCAAAAAATTCGATTGGAGATAATCGTAGTTTAAGTTTTTGACTTGTTCTCACCATCGAGAAAAATATCAGACTGCTTAAGTTTCCATTGCAATTACTAAAATGATTTATAAATAAAGAATCCATTTAAGAAAACTTTCATCAATCATATATTAAAGGAGTGGTATTAGACAAACTATGTGGAATGTTTGAACTATGAAATTATTGCTGTAAAAATATATCCGATACTGTGTCGTAAACAAAAATATGTCGTTATTTGTAAAAAGAAAAACGGAGTTTCACTTAATATTTTTCATCAGCACAGCCGTCATTGAAAATAATGCATTACATGCGAAAAGTCGATATATTTTAAAAATATCTTTTTTTCATATATACAATCACAAAACGAAATGTGACAATGTTTTAGAAACCGATATGATCTTTACGTTATGAAGCTTATTCCACAACTCTAAATGTGTCGTTCTTATTGACAAACAAAATTTCCAAACACGAAATGAAATAACGACTTATTCCATTAAAACGTGGAAAGTAGAAAAGAAATAAAAATGAAACTTGTACAGAATATTAAGTATGAAATTGCGAACAATTCTGTATGATTAACTCCAAAATTTAAAATTTTGAGTTATGACGTTCTTGAAGTAAATGAACGATATTATTCGAAGAAGACTCGTATACTGCTATAATTAAGAAAATTACTAAAAAAAAAAGGTTCGTATTTGATTATCATACTTATATGATTGAAAACAGTATCGAAAATAAGTCAAAAACGTGTGTCATAAGGGACTCTTTCTCCCGACAAGTAAATCATTTTTGACTCTAAAACGAGCACACAAAAGATTATTATAATCGTGTAGAAGAGTTAAAAAAGACTGGAAACTTAAAAAAATGCTAACTGATTGTTTTGTCGGGAAAAAATAGTACCCTAGCCGCGACTATACTGAACGAGTCCTTTATGAATTGCGTTTTTGCACCATTTTCGATACTGTTATCAGTCGACTTAAAATAAAATACGAAACTTTTTCGAACCATTTTTTAGTCATATTGCCAGCCCCTCTTTTTCGAATCATATCCCAGCAAAAATTTTTGGAAAATGTAATCGAGTGTGGAGTTAAGCATATTTGGCGGAAGTACTTCCCAACTAGATTGCCAACTTATTGATTATAACAAGGTATGAGACTTTTATAATCAATTACTGAGAATCGATTTCATTAATTATTGTAGGAATACATGAGAACCATTAATATGTATTTTAAGGTATCCTCTTTTAACATAAAGAACTAGTTCCATTACTACTTCCGTTTTTGGGAACTAATGTAATGTGCTTTGTAAGCGAGTAACCAAAACTGGCAATCACAAAAGTAAGTCATTATGTAGCAAGTACTTTTTAAGGTAATGTCTAATTTTTTGCTGGGATAATACGCACTTTTCTAATAATGTTATTTTATTTCTCTAATTTCATGTGTTGATTTTCTTACGATTTTCCTCCTAGCCCAATATCTTATAAGCTACCTTTTTATTTGCAGTACAAATCGATTGTACCCCACTGTGCATTTTTAACAAATAATCCACTCTTTAAATATTTTAACATAAGACCATTAATTCTATCTTGAATATAAACCCATTTATATCGTTGCATATTTTATACCATCCATTAAAATTGATTTCAACTAAAAACTTTTATAAATGTCCCAGAGAAAAAAAATTAAATTTAAATATTTGACATAAGATTCTTGTTAAAAGTTTATGTAAAACTTTTCATTTAAACTATTTTTACTTACAGCTTATACTTTTTTTTATCGGTTTTCTTTTTTTTAATTTCAAATCTTTAGATTTTCGCCTCAACATTTTTTCCGGCAAAAACAAAATTGAAACATGTTAAAAAATTTTTATATACTTGAACTATTTGTGGTTTAATACTGGTATCTATCTAGAAATACGAAGACACATGTTTAACAGTTTGTGTTTGCCATTATGTTGAAACATTTATTTGCTTTCTATCTTGAGTTGATGTGGTTTTAATGAGTAGCCTACACGAAATGCAATGTTTAAAGAGAGCAAGAAAACATTGCAAAAGTCCTGTAAACTTTAGCAAACATAAATGTGTCTGCCTTCCAACAACGGCAAGCGATATTGAATAAGTCTGTGTGTGTGTGTGTGTTTAAATAGTGTGAGTACGTGCCACAGTCTGAAGTATTAACATTTACGTGCCTTTATATTGTTTAAAAGCTTCAACCACAAAGTAATTTATCTCTAGAAAACTACCATATTTGTGGCTAATGTATGTTATTGGCCTTTAGGAAATGCAATAAATTTTGTACACATATAATATAAAAGAAAAATAAAAACCGAATTGAAAAATGTAGAGCAATAATAACTAGAAATTTCCTTATATGTATGTGTAAATGATGTTAATGCGTGACCAAATGTGCATAAACATAAAAGTCTAGACTTTTTTTTACTAAATCTGAAAAATAAAAATTATTTAAAATATTTACTACTCCCTACACATTCCTTTTTTGTTTATAGTGTCAGTGTTGTATTTTTAAGAAGCCATTTTTAAGAATTTGATTAACAAGTTAACGAAGCGTTTTTAATTGAAAGCACTGCAGTATTCATATTTCTTAACAAAAGCTCTTAAGCTAAAATATTGATTATATTTAATTTTCCCTTAGTAAAATGCTGTTGGCAATTTAAAGCCAAGTATTTTCAAAATATAATAATATAAAGTGGTGTTCCTTTACAATAAAGAAATCCACATTAAAAATAAAAAAAAATTACATAAATGCGGTAAAATAAGTGAAAAGTAGGTTATTATGCGAGTAATAAATATTTTGCTTAATTCTTTAGAGGATTTTTATAAAAACCTTAATTTTAGAAAATCTGTTAGATTAAAAAAATATCTTTGGTACCACTCTTTTCGCTTCTTTAGTGAATAGGCTGTAAATATGCTAAAAGTTTAGTTAAACTGATGAAAATACATAATTGAATAAATTAATAATTTCAGGTGGCTTTTATTTAAATTATCTTACATATTAAAATGAAACATATATTTATTAGATAAAAAGTTTCAACTAAATATGTATAAAATAAGTAGGAGTGCTATTTGGCTATTCTGAATCTTATATCCCCCTTCACAATCAGTGTCAGTCTAGTTCAGTGAAGTAACTCAAATCAAAAAAGCAAATATTGGAGTAACAGAGAATTATAAATAAAAAATATACATTCTTATATAGCATATATACACACATATATAATTTTACAGAAAAATTAGAAAATTTATATTAGCTCTTAATGCGTTTAGCATTTTTAAAAATTTTCGTATTTCCTTAAAGATCTCTTCAAGAGCACATCTGATCGATTGATGTATTTATTAATATTTTTTTTATCAAGTTTGCTGTCTGTCCGTCCGTCCATGTTAGTCTTAGCCTCGGCAAATTTGATTTTTCAATCAATCTATCAGATATAGTTTGGAAAGAGTTGCTATTGGAAATCAGCATGATCGGTCCTTCGAGGCAACATGCAAAACACAACGCCTACCTTTAATTTTTTCATGTCAATTTGAACAATAAAGTAACTTCAATCAAAAAATTAAATATATGGGATATAAAACTTTAAAATTTTTTAAAATGTTAATATAAATATCATTTTAAAGCTTCTGAGTAAATCTTTAAGGAAATACTAAAATTTTTTAAAAATGCTTAACCCATTAAGAGCCGATGTCATTTTCATGAAAAATTATGTATATTCAGTACCAACATTTTTTTTTTATTTTTTTATTCTCTTTCACCCCTATATTTGCTTTTTTGATTGGAGTTACTTCATTAAACTAAATTTACATAGATGGTGAAGGGCATAAAAGATTCGGTGTTGCTGAATTTAGCACTCTTACTTGTTTAATTTTAAAAATATTCAAGCAGTACAGTACTTTACAGTTCAGCACAACGATAAGGTTCCAATGATAAAATCTTTTTAGCAAAACGAGTGTTAGCTAAATTAAATGTTGCATATATTTCTTAGCGAGGTGTGTCTTTAAATAAATGGCTAGATTACCAAAAGACATTGTTTATGTATGGTATGGTAACAAGGAACACATTATGTTCTCTGTTAAAAATTAAGGTCATTACAAACAACTAAATAAATGAAATATGTAATAATTGCTTATAAGAATCCCACAATATAATGTTTACACACATAAAATACAATTTCTTTTCTTATTAATAAATATTAAATGTTGAGTTTTTCTCTATTGTAATCGAAATATGGCTAAAAATTATAAATAATAATTGGTTTTAGAAATGTTTTAATTTCTCAGTGTTTTGCTTGTAATGGAAACGCTTTTATGGAAACGCTGATCGTAAAAATTTTTAAGAGAAATTACTTGAAAAAAATATTTTTTATTTTTTTAATACCGACATATGTAACGAAATTGTTAATTGTCAAGCCATACTGCGGTCACCTTACAGTCACCTTTAGCAGCGTTACAAAATTTTACAAATTTAAATTCAGTTATCAATTATGCTGATATTATTTGGCTTTGTTGCTGTTTTAATAAAAAAAATTAACGGATAAATGTGTAGTGAAACGAATTGTCAGTAGAACCTACAGAATTTTTTATATTCAGAAAATCTTGATGTGGTTTACTCGCACTAGCTTATGATGATAAACCAGCAAAAAATACCACATTTAAAGTGGACAGTGTTTATGTTATTTATTACACATGGCAAATAACGCTCGAAAAGTGTCCCAAAAATAAATGCCCAGAACAATCGCGGGGTCCATATGTTCGGAATTCGAATACAAGAGTTTTTTTTATTAAATATTTTGTACAACTTTAATTTCTATCGGGCTTAAAAAAGCACTCTTCATAATTAAAAAAAATATGTAAAATTGTTATTGAGTCACTAAGGTGAACAACTTCCTTCAAGCGAAGCCTTAAATCAGCAGTTCCAAATTCTTCGTAGTCTAGAGTTGAGAATACACTAAAGACTTTAGTCCCAACAATAAAGTAAAGACAAAAATCAAATTTAGACAAAAACAACAATAATAACACTGATTTTACTTTTCTTAATTTATGAGAAGTTTCCGAAAGAGCTAAGTAAGCGGCAGCGAAATTGTCTTAGCGACGTGCTCAATAATCAATATCGGTGATTTTAATAATTTTTTCGGGATAATTAGAACGATATATTTAAGAATAACTAAATAAATTTAATACTTACGTTTCTAAATCTTAATTACAATCAGTTTAATTCTCTCAGCAATGAAAATAAAGTTCAAGTTTAAAAAATAATTTGATAAGTTTGATATTTTATATCCGATGCATCTTGCATTAAGTTGATTGATTGTTTATCCAATGGTTGAAAATAAATATTAGTTAGATATATATCCCAAAAGAGAAAAATTCTTTAAAATTTTTATGATATAATCTTTATACTATTATGTCTAATGATTTTTAATTTTACTATTTTTCCAACATCCTTTAAAATTTAAATTTTCCTAAAATTGTTGTTTCCATTTACGAACAATTTATAGGCGTACAATGTGAAGATCTGCATCTTTATTGTTTGGCCGGAAATTGAGGCGATTTAACTTTTGTGTCGGTTTTGTTTTTATCAATTTTACTGGTGTATCTTGGCCAGCATAAATACATGTAAACTAATGTAAACATTGCTTGCAAGAACAAAAGCCTTTTGTATTGTCTTGGTTCTACAAGTTTTTTTTAATTTTTTTTGCTACTTGAGGTTATTTATAGAAACTTTTAGTTTAAGAAACTTATATTAGATGTATAAAATATTACTTTCTTCTTAGTTTCCTTTTTCTGGCTATCATGTCCTTGTCTGCAATGCACACAACTTTAAAACTATATTAAACATTAGAATGTTACTCAAACCTTTGAAAGTGTGTGCAAAAACTTCCGGCAGCGGAAAAAATTTAACAAATCCAAACACATCTTAAAATATATATACATGCATACACACATAAATATTTTTTAATATAAATGCCATGTAAATATGTGGCTAAGTATGAAAATAAATAAAAACAAAAGAAATAACCATTTTAATATATATTCTTAAAAAAAATATATTGTTTCCGTATTCGTTATGGACTTTAAGCTTGGCACTTAAGTGCTCATAAGAACATTAACACAAACACACACATGAATTAGCAAGAACATTTGTTTGCATTGAAATAAGTACTATAAGTAAATATGTGAAAATATATAAAATTCAATTTGAAAAATATGTCCTTCAAACATTTAAACATAACAATCTGAAGATACGAGTATAAAAATTTGTCTCAAATTTGGGACCGGGACTTGTAAGTTGCGAACAAGCTAACAAAATTAATTTTTTTTTCAATTTACAATGAATAATAAGCTGATACTGACATTAAATCAAAATTATTACAGGATCTAAATTTAGTAAGATTATTATATAAATTAAATGTACAATTACACCATCCACCAAAAAAGTGGAAAAAGGGTACACCTAAGTTTGTCAGTTTGTTTGTAATTTCCACAATATCAATTTCCGACTTAATAAAGTATATATATTCTGACTACTTAATCATAGAAAAGTCGATTGAGCGATATCCGTCTGTCCTTCCGTGTTAGCGTTGAAAAAAATATGTCAGTCG
This sequence comes from Gymnosoma rotundatum, assembly GCA_916610165.2. Classification (NCBI taxonomy): domain Eukaryota; kingdom Metazoa; phylum Arthropoda; class Insecta; order Diptera; family Tachinidae; genus Gymnosoma; species Gymnosoma rotundatum. Next base: position 29,939,191 of record OU744336.1, read on the forward strand.
ATCAGATATAGTGTCGAAAGAGGTGCTATTGGGAATCAGCATGATCGGTCCGTGTCCTTCGAGGCAGCATACAAAACACCACGCCTACCTCTAGTAGTGAAATGGCCATATGGATATGCTCTCCCCGCACTAATACAGAGGGAACAGTAAAGAAATACGTTGGTTTGTGTGTAAATTTCGCCTAACCAAATTAATGTTGATATGAATATTCTCGTATTCTTCTTTACAAAGTTAGTTGGTTAAATAGATAAGGTTTATAAAATACACAACTGGGGAGATAGATGCGAAGAATGCTGATGAATGTCGTAGCGGTCCAGAAAGTGCATCATTTCATTCTGCTAGCGTCTAATTTTTCTTGTTTTCTTTGGAAAACGTCCGCATACATTTGTAAAAATAAATTTTCTTTCTAAAAAAGATTTTTAGAAATTAAAAATAAATGAACTTAAGCTAAAATAAAATCTATTCGTTTTTAAGTAATTTTATAAAATTTTTAACTTTTTCTTTAATATAAAGCCTAGGGTAATCCATCTGATGTCTCTTTACGTTCATATTGTTCGCATATGGGCAATTTTTTACAAAAATCTAAATGCTCTGCAAGCGGATTTTCATACTTTCTATAGCCAATAATTCTGGAATGATTGGTTTTCACTAATCGGCCAAATTTTGTAGACATCCTGCGCATAATTGGGCTCTGGGGAGGCGATTGAAGAAAATATTACAAGTTTTGGGAGAAAAATTTTTTATCTACACAAAAAATGATATTTTAATTTATTATTTGCTAAAATTTTTATTGATTTTAGTTACGAATGTATATGTTGGTCTTTGAAGCTATGAAAATCTGATTTAATATGTTTTATATGTTTGGAGATATTCAAGGCAAAATTTCACTCCTGATCTTTTTTGGTTTTTCGAGTTATTTTTTACAGCTTTTTTTATTTGAAAAAACCTCTGCACTGGTATACAATTTGTAGATCTTTTATATTAAAACAGCTGCAAATGATTCACACAATTATGGTACCTCGCGCAAAAAATCTCTTGTTTTATTGTGTTCTTTTAATAAGTGTTTGCTACTTGTTATTACTTTATTCTTTGACATCAGAGATTATGTTTTAACAGGTGACTTTTTTTTTTAAATCGGTTTACTTGCGATAAGGCTTTTAGCTCTGAAATATTTTACAAATTCGAGCTTACCTACTTTGACGCCCCGGATGCTACCCTGTACTAAAACATGGTGTAGCCAAGTGCAATAGTTTTAACCCTTAACTACATTCGCTTTTTTAACTTACGTTACTACATTGGTGGGGTAATTTTCTACCCCAATCGAAAATTCTTCCTAGTTTGCAGGGCCTCGCATAAAAAAAAGAAAATATTAATAAGAAATATTACAATTGTTTATTTTTTTTCAAATAACATTGTTATTATGTTAAAAAATTCATAAATTAGAAAATAGAAATTTTTTTCGAGCTTCAGTATAAAGTAAGTTATAAATTATGGAGTGCGGCGTGGGGTAAAAATTTACCCCACGAATTTAGTTAAGGGTTAAATAGTTTTAATTTCCAGACTTTTATTCCATTTTTTTTTGTATTTTACGCCACTGTGTAGCCTTAGAAGTTTAGTCGCCATACACCTAGTCGCAGACAGAATAATAATAGTAGGGGTCTAAAATATCTTTCGCATCCTATTATAAGTAAGAATAAATAATGGCAATCAAACATATAATATTGTCCTTAAACACTATTAAATAACCTTTTGAAAACGCATTTTGGATAACAAAATAAGACAGAACTATGCAGAAACTTTAGCTAAAGGGTGTGTGCTTTCATTAGGGGAATTAATTTTAATAATTTCATTTCAAAATAATAGAACCATCCTGTAGTAAAATAATAATAAAATTTATTGGATATTTAATTTTACATATTTATGTGCCAATGTCCTTTAAAGCATAAATATTTAAATTGTGATATTAAGTGATATTAGAATTTATGCCTGAATTATTTTGCACACAACGTTTTAAGTATTTTCATGTTCATATTTAATTATGAGGTATTTAACTGCAGGTAATAGATAAATTTTCACTGGAAAATTAATACATAAACGAGCAAAATGTTCAAAGTGTTACGGATTGTAAACTTCCTTAAGCAATTTGTAGCTTGTAATTAATTATGCAAGTGTTTATTTAAATTTTGTTACGCCCTAAATCGTTCTATTTAATACATACAAGGCGAGAATATTAAGAGAGATAAGTTGTAGCATAATCGTATATATTCTTTAAAAGATGACCACAGCAATGTTTTTAGTTTATGTTTATATTATGCAACTATTATTTAGCCAAAGACAGATAATCAATACAATGCTATAATGCTCATAATAAAAAAAATAAATAAATAAAATAAACTAAAGAAATACATATTATTGTTTTTTACCTAATATTTTCACTAGGTCAGTTTAAAAAAAAAAAAAATTCAGTTTATTATTTTTTTATATAATTTTTTTCTTTCAATATTTCGCCACACCGTTGGGTGGCATCTTCAGGAAATAGAAGACAAAAATATTAATAACTAGTTTGTTTTCAAACACATCATTTAATTGAATTTTTTTATCACACAAGCTCAGAAAAATCAAAAATCCAAAAGACAAAAAATTCAAATATTTTTTTAACTTTATTTATCTACAACCTATTTGTACAATATATTGTAAATGTGCTAATGGAAATCATTACAACATATTTCATTAAGCTTCAATTAATTTAAGAACCTTAGCTAAAAAAAAAAATTATTTACACTGATATCAAAAAGATAAAGTAGTATTTATAATATTTACATTTTATTTACATTACTTTTATATATAAATAAAAGGAAAAAAATAGATGGATTATTTTCTATACGGAAGGTCTAAAACATGCAATCTTTTGAGTCTTATAACCTCTTCACAATCATCTAATAAAGATATAGCTAAGCACTGCTGTAACAACTGAGCCTATCAATGTTGACTGAGCTGAATCGATTTTTTTTTCGCTAACAAAGGGAATTTTTAATCTTCATGGGTTCTTTTGTTAGTTACAAAGCAATGTGCATTAAAAATTGTTCTTAAAGTTTTTGATTGATAACGTTGTAAAATTTGTACATTCGAGTTACTCGAGGTACCTCCTAATTGTAAACCATATGTCAATATAGGTTTCAAAATAATTTTCTTCAATTTAACTTTGTTTTTAAGACCAAAATCTTACTTAGGTTCTTATAGCCAGTACGTTCTTTTTATACCCTTCACCCCAAAAAGTTGAAAAAGGCTATATCTAAGTTTGTCATTCCTTGTGTAATTTCTACAATATCCATTTCCGACCCCATAAAGTATATATATTCTGACTTCTTATGCTAGCGAAGTCGGTTAAGCGATGTCCGTCTGTCCTTCAGTGTTAGCATTGCCGAGGCAAACTTAATTTTACAAAAAAATAAGATAAATATGTCAATCGATCAGATATTGTGTCGAAAGAGGTGCTATTGGAAATCAGCATGATCGGTCTGTGTCCTTCGCGGCAGCAGCCAAAACACCATGTCATGTGTACCTCTAATTTTTTCATGTCATTTCGAACAATAACGAAACTTTAATCAAAAAAGTAAATACATGGGGCGATAGAGAATTACAGTCTTATTCACAAAAATTTCTGATTGTAAGCTTAATGTATACTTTAGTTATTAAACACTTTTTATTATATTAACCATTAATAACAACTTTTATTCACAAACGTTTAATAACGCAAAATTAACTATTAAACGATTTTAATAGTATTGTAGTTTTATGTTGGCAACATCATGTCATATTATATGTAAATTTACGTTTAGTGATGCATACAACAATGAACCAAATACCTGAATAACGTTTCTATAATTAAAAAAGAATAATTAAATCAGCAATAATATTATTTGTCATAACTTAAATTGACATTTAATTATTATTATTTATTGTTTTACATCAGAAAAAATGTTAAAGTAATAAAAAAATGGTGTTTAACCCTTTCTTATAAAATGATTCACTGAACGAGTACAAAAAAGTACCCAAATACCCAGCTTGGCATTACTGTTTGTACATCACTATATTATTTTGTTTATTTATGATACAAATTTGTGAATTTTTTATTTATTATTTTTATTTTTAAATCAATAAAATACAATGCTTTAATTATGAAAGAACAATTAATTAAATTATGATATTTTCTCTATTCTAAACACTTTTTCCACAAATATTAATAGTTTATTTGGTATTTATTACCTGGAAAGTGATAACTAAATTTTTTCCATTGGAAAAACCAATTGTAAGTCCATCTAATAAACTACGAAAACGCTTCTTCAAAACCACAAAATAATTTGCACGTCAAACACAATAGATTTCATTTGCATTTTGTGGTCTTAAATGGTGTAAATAAATACATGTAGTTGTAATTTATATTTAAGTATGTTTTAAACACTTACCTACTGTAGAAATTAAATTTATTATATTCGTTATATTTTTTATTAATAGTTTTTCACACTTTTACTGTAAAAAATTTTACCGGAAAATGCTTTTCAAAACTTATTAAAGGTTTAAAGAAGGGTAACTGCTACATTAAATATTTGAAATTTATTAATGATTAATAACAGCATAATAGTGCTATTAAGCGTTTGTGAATACTACTTTAGCGATTTTTTCTTATTAACCTCTTATTAAGCAGTTTAAAATTTTTGTGAATAAGACTGTTAGAAAAAAAGAAAAAAACGTCAAGTGAAAAAGTTGACGCTCACCCAAATTTTTCGTGCTACAGGGCTCTGAAATTTTAAAATATTTTTAAAATATCAATATGGGTATTATTTTAAATCTTTTAGAGAGATCTTTAAGGAAATACTAAAATTTAAAAAAAAAAAAAATTCTTATCCCATTAAGAGCCGATGTTATTTTTATTTAATTTTATATATATATATATACAGTACTATTTTTTTATAATTTTAATTCTCTGTCACCCCAATATTTGATTTTTTGATTGGAGTTACTTCACTAACTAAATTTACATAGATGGTGAAGGGTATATAAGATTCGGCTTAGCCGAATGTGCTTTTTCGACGTAAGACGTTTGTCCTGGTGCAGTCCTAGATATTTAACTGATGTGCTTTTGGTATTTCGGAGTCATTAATAAAAAGAGTAGGACATTCCTCGCTTCTAAGTGTAAATGTAACATGATTTGATTTATCCGTATTAATTACAGTTTTCCATCAATTAAGCGATTCTTCAAGTTGTTTAAGTTCAAGTGAAGTTGCAATAAGCAAACGCTTCAATTGGTGATTTATTCGACTATTCAAATATTTGAACATAATACAAATACATTCACATAGAGGTTCACGATAAAAATGCTAATGATAGTGAGAATTGTTATAGTAATAATAATTGTAGGTACAACAAAAAATAAAACAAAAACTAGAATAGCTGGACATAAGTCTGATCAAAGATACAGGGACGTTAATAATCCACAAAAAACTGCATTATCTTCCTAGTGTGCCAGATAATTTCATTTTCCTTACTTTGAAGATACATCAGTTTTAAATATAGAAAATAATTATAAACGTCGGTATATGTTATAGAGATATCAAGAAAAAGAATAAACCTTAAGGCTGATACTGATAGTGTCGCGCAGATATTTAGTGCATAAAAATAGTTAACATTTAAAGGTATTTAATTATTTGTAACATTTTTAACTTGAAAACTTATGTTATGCATTTGTATTATGTTTTTTGTTTATCGTGTGTTTTTAAAATAACTGGAATGTTTGCTGAGTTTTTTCAAGTTTATGAGAATGTATATGTTCAAATATTTAAATTTTTTTGCTTCAATTAAGACATTTTTTTTTTCAAAAATAACAAACAGATATTGTCAGTCGATTAATGGCAATATTGACAAGAAGAATACCGATATGCCACAAACGATAAAAATCGACGTGGTGTTGGCGACAACAAACAGAATAAGAGTAAATAAAATACTGTTTAAAACAAAACTTGTTTTTCGTATGGCGGACAGAAAAAAAACTATAAGACTATTGTATTTTTTTAAAATTATCAGTTATTAAAGATCGTGAACGTTCATCACTAAATATTTTTTCTAATGAAAGTGCGCGAGCCAACATGACAAAAAATATTTTTTGTGATAGTGCACGAGCTTGACTGACCAATTTTTTTTTCATAAGAATATGTAATATAAAAATTTCAAGGACATTAGGAAAAACGGCCATATAATGAAGAAACAACTATAAAAAATTGTTCCAGTTATTTGGCTCTAATAAATAAAAATCCCAAAAATGGTAAAATTTCCTTTCGCGCAGTAATAATTTAAATATTGAAATATGCTAATGGTGAAAGTAGAAATTATGAAATATGCGAAAATATAAACAAGTAAAAAAAAAAATTTTTTTACTTTCTGTTTTAGAGATTTTTTTAAACTTAAAATACAAGAAAGATTTATAATCCATTTTAATGAAAGTTAAAATTTTGCAAAATTGTTGCCAAAACTTTTAATATTTCTAAAGAGAAAAAGTACATAGAACATATTTATTGAACAAATATTTATTTAAAAGAATTTTAAATTCAAACACAAATAATAAATAAACAAACGAAAAAAATTTGTTTTTTTAATAAATTAAATGTTTCAATTAAATCATGATTAAATTAAATACTTATTAATAATGCAAACTTATAAAGAACTAAATCACTTTTAGCTACAATGGAAGCTATTACTACATAATTGGTATAAACTTATTTAAATTAATTCAAACTTTAATATTATATTTTAATTTTTTTTATAAGATAATTTGAGAGATTGTTAAACGAATCTTTATCAGCTTTGCATTTAAACTAAACTACAGTGTTTTGGTGTATTTTGCGAAACACCCGATATATTTGCTTTTATTTAATCTTGTGGCCTTAAAACAAGAAGAAAATAAAATCAGAAGATAAACTAAAATATCAGATTTTTTGTCTTTCTGTAGATTAAATATTCTTCATATTAAAAAAAAAATTCTTCAAAAGATTGGTTATTTACTTGTGGGATCGAAAAACTCGCTAGCACATCTACTTTCTTAAAAGTACTTAGCTTGCTTTAGCACACAATGGACAGTAGAACAAGATAGCAATAAAACGCATGTTGATGTGTGTTGTTATCCAATTTTATATTTGCTTAATTCACAAAACCCCTTGTATCCGTGTATACTGTGTATAGTTCAATTAAAATGCAATAGTGTGTGCTTGTTGTTCATATAAAATTTCAATACACCGAAACACTTTTATTTTGCATGTTCTTGAAAAGTTGTATGGGTAATCGTGTTATCACCTACATGTGAATTCCATATTACATTGAGAAGAAGAAAATAAACAAAAGACATTTGTATTGTTGATGTTAAGAATTTGTTAACAAAAAAAAAAAAAGAAAATTGGAAATTAATCGTTTTTTCAGTCCTATTGTCCATTTTACTTCCTGAAAACCTTCTTCTAAATACCTATTTTCTTCTTCTTATTTGCTTTTTGACGTTTAATATACAAAATAAATTGATACGATAATACACTGCGTGAAAGTGTATTCAATACAAAATACACCATAAAAGATTTTGTGAATGAAGCAATTATTTTTCCTTATGTTTTTTATTAAACCCTCGACATAGTTTTCAAATGGAAAAATTGTCAAAGTTGCTAAAACCTACTTCGGTGATATTGTATTAAATCTATATATATATATATATATGTATATACATATATATATAATTGTTGCTTGTGTGTTGCGCGTTTATAACTCGTAAACCATCAAACCGAATTCGATTAAATTTTAGGTTATGACTTTTAATGACAATGCGATTGTGTCCATATAAAAAAAAAGAAACAACAACAAATACTTAGGCGCCTAGGAACGTATGCGGTAGTATAATGTGTGCTGAGATCATTTAAATTCACGTTGTAGCGCATTCACGCATACACATTGAAGCGATCTTAACAAAGTCAGATTCTGAAGATATTTGAAATATAGATATCATCTGGTCTATAAGATTGAAGCTGATTTGATAGTTTTTTTACTCCTCACCAATCCCATAGTAAACAAGGCCATATTATATTATACAGTGTCAAGAAGTGTCTTCAAATAAGGCCCGTGCAATGCTGGGCACAATAAACTAGTTACATATAGTTACAAATTGTTTCAACAAATTTCTTTTTATAAAATCATAGCTCTTAATTTATAATGCCTTTAAGTTAAGCATATGGTTTGGAAATAATAAAGATTCATGAAACTCTCCCCAAAAAAAAAATAAAGAAACACAAAACATTTCATAGCTTTGCCATTTAAAGTTTACAAGTACTACTGCCATCAATAATAAAAATCTTCAAAAAAAACTTTTAGTGGAAGTAAATATTTACGCACTAAATTCTTACTGGCTGTTGTATGCTACTTTTATTCAAATAAAGTCAAGAGCAAATAAAAAAGTTATTAGATACGTGTGTTTCATAAAAATTTAGAAAAATGATACATCATAAAACAGAAAAGTTTAAAGCTCGTGATTGTTGTGTTAAGCAGCTCGTTTTAATTTAAATCATTTGCTTTTATAGGTATTAACGCAAAGTACATAAAACCAGTAACAACTTTAGCAAATATAAACATTTATGGGATTATTTTTTTGCATATATAAATTTTATGCAGACAACGTTCAAAAAAGTGAAATAAAAAATTTTGTAAAATGTGTTTCAAAATAAGTTAAGCGGTTTTTAAATTTCAACCGCACGTGAAAAAAAAATTATGTTAAACATCGTAATGCAATTTATATGGTTGTAGATAAATAATAAATTATATTATTATACATAATTATAACATTATTAAGTATAATCATAATTATGTTTAAAGTATAAACACATTATAATCTTTATTTATAAAACACATATTCCTTGCATTGCAACAACAAATGATACTGCCGTATACTGGTTTTAGCAAGATATAGATAGAGATTTTTTAAAAGAGATTATTATACCCTTTACCACAACAGTATAAAAAGGGTGTATCTGAGATTGTCATTCCATTTGTAATTTCTTTTCGACCCCATGAAGTACATATATATTGTGTTCTTTTGCATAGCGAAGTCGATTAAGCGATGTCCGTCTGTCCGACCGTGTTGCCAAGGCAATAGATCAGTTAGAGAAAATCTATATACGCCAATCGATTATACATAGTGTCGAAAGAGGTGGTATTGAGAATCAGCAAAATCGGTCCATGTTCTACGAGGCAGAATAAAAAACACCAAAACATCACGCCTGCTCCTAATTTGAAGCAATAAAGTAACTCTATTCAAAAAGAAAAATATTAGGGTGACAGTGAATTAAAAAATAAGAAAAAAGCGCTGGCCCACATTTTTCGAGTTGCGGGCCTCTGAACTATTCATAGAAAATTATGATTGTGCACCATATTTTTTAAGATAGCAATATAAGTATGAATTAAAAGGTTTTGAAGAGATCTTTAAGGAAATACAAAACTTTTTTATATATATTTTACCCATTAAGACCAGATGACGATTTTGATGTAAATTTATATAAAAAGTGCCTATTTTTTTCTAATTTTGTGATTCTCTGTCTGATTGCATTTACATATATGTTTGTAACAAAACCTTTCGTGACAGTAGAAAGAAAGAATAAATACTTCAAGAAAATAAAATTAAACATCTTCTCTTACAATTTGTGTTTTTTTAAACGCTTTTGCTATTCTTACGTATGTATCGTGAATCAAAAAAAAAAAAAAGATTTCGCATTGCGCAGGTCCTTAAGTTTGTTGCGTAGCGCATTCTGCTATTGTGGCGTTAATAAAGAATATTATTTTGTAATGTGGTTATTTCCAATTTTGCGCCAAAAATCTCTTACACTTTTTACAACAAATTCTAATTTTCATTCTATGATGACGTAGATGAGCAGTAGAAAATTTTTTTTACAGGTGAGTGCGCAATCTTGGAATGGGATGCTTGGTTCAGGTCAATACGATTAAGTTATAAAAAATAAAAATTAGAAAACTGATTTTTAAGGACAAATTTTAAATATTAAATTTTGAATTAATTAATATTAGTCATAAATAAAATATTGTTTTTTTGTGTGTGTTTATGTTTTTTTTTAAATATGAGTACTTAATTGTGTTTGTATATAAATGTTTTAATAAAGAAGAAAATCAAAGCTTAAAAATTTTAAAGATAATTATTATTAGGCCTACTGGCTTATAATGTTTTGAATTAAATAAATATATAAACCAAACAAATAATAAAGTTAATTAACCAATAGTAAAGTTTTATAAATAACATATTTCTATTATGTCAAACGTATTTGTGATTTAACAACAATATACTTAATAATTTTTATTTTATGTGTGGTAAAATTTTGCTTTATCGATTATGTAGCTGAGAATAAGCACTAAAAAGCCCAATGGTTAATCGAATCCTATCATTTTATTTAAGAGAATAGATTAGAACTTTAAGGTATCTTAATGCAAACCAATCATATTAATTTATATTCAACAACGGGAAATTTTTTAAATTATATTAATTAATTTTTAAAAAATCTTTTTTTCGTGCTATTTTCCCGATTAATTATTTAAATCACCGATATTGATTATTGAGGGTCATCATCGCTTACTTAACTCTTCAGGAAACTTCTAACAAATTTTTTAAATAAACTAAAGATTTTTGTCCAAACAATAAAGCAAAGACAAAAATCAAAGTTTAAGCACAAACAACAATAAGCAACAGTAATTCTGTTTTTCTTTCTCTGCTGCTTTGACCCTCAATAATCAATATCGGTGATTTAAATAACTAATCGGGAAAATAGCACGAAAAAAAAGATTTTTCAAAAATCATATTAATTGTTTATAATTTTAGCCATAAATATCAAACTATTTCTTACACTTTAGAAACCAGATAAGCAAACTGGATCTTTCTTTTATAAGTTGTGAATGTTTTGAGCACCAGAGTACAAATTTAATAGAACGCTTTAAATCACATATTATATATTGTATAAAGTGCTTCATTTTGAGTTCTCTTAATAGTTAAACATATTATTAACTTACCAGTGTTGGCAACTTCACAGGGTAAAATAATTGTATCACCAGCCACAAATTTAAATGTTTCGGAGCGGGATATAAACATGGGCTCATGTTTGCTCATCATACTTGTCGATGCAGAAACTAGAAAGTAGAACGTAAAGATATATTAAAGTATAAAATTTTTAAAATTTTATTGATATTAATTTAGTGAGATAGAAACATTAAGAGGAACATTAGAAAGTTTATTTGTTGCTATTTGAGATACCAAAACATACCAATTATAGCTATGTTTTAAAAATTTAAAATTGTGCAAATTTTCTTAAACGGGCTGTATTTTAAATTTAAATCGAATATACGAGTACTGAGTTATCAGATTGATAATTGATAGATAATTGATCACAACTTTTTAATATATTGAATTATTCTGTTTTACGTATTATATTATATGTATTATAGTTATTTCTTTTATTAAAAATGTGGCAGATTGTAAATACACTGAAAAAATGTTTAAACCCACTAATAGTTTTATTAGCTTTCATATTACGATCTAACTAAATTTTTAATTGAGTCCATTATATAATTAGTTAAAGCATTAAATACAATAATTATAATTAAAAATTAAAGAAATTTTGTAAATAAATAATTAATTGAATCAATAAAAATTTAATCAAATTTAAGTTTAATTTTACATAAAAATAACATCGGCTCTTAATGGGTTATGCATTTTTAAAAAAATTTAGTATATCTTTAAAGATCTTTTCAAAAGCTTTAAAATGATGACATCAAAATTTGAAAGTTTCAGAGCCCCGTAACTCGGAAATTATTGGCGAGCGTTAATTTTTTTACTCGCTATTTTTTTCTTATTTTTTAATTTACTATCGCCCCATATATGTATTTATTTATTTGATTGGAGTTACTTTTTTGTTCCAAATGACATGAAAAAATTAAAGGTAGGACCGATCATGCTGATTTTCAATAGCACCTTTTTCGACATTATATCTGATCGATTGACATTCTTATTTTTTTTTTTTTTTGAGAAATGAAGTTTGCCGAGGCACTAATACAGAAGGATAGACTGACCTCGCTCTACTTTATCAGTTTGGAAACGGTTATTGTAGAAATTACACATGGTATAAGAAACTTAGTTATACCCTTTTTCCACTTTCTGTGGTGAAGAGTATAAAAAAATATTGCGGTTTCTGCGTCGCTAAAAGTTCTGCTTGAAGATTCCATGCATGATTTCCAACAGAAACAGTAAAAGGAAAATTAAATGCTGATGTATAGCACTAGCGGATGAACTGCTTAGCAAAAAGGCAAATGAATTAATATCACCTTGTTTCTACAACAAATGAAAACCATCATTATGAAGCCATTGCAGATAATCTAGTTAAGTCGGCTGCATACAAGAATAGTAAATCGGTTGGATATGGCGCCTATAGAGTAAAACTAAGGAAATTATAGACTAAACCGTCGTTACCTAACAAAAAATTACATATTATCATACAAAGTACTTGCCATATAAAGACTTACTTTTATGATCGCCTTATTTTCTTACTTGCTTACAAAACATATTACATCAGTTCACAAAAAAGGAAGATGTAATTAAATTATATCTTTAAGTTAAAAGAGAAAACCTCAAAATATGTACTTATGATCATCATTATTTCCTGCAACATTCAATGTAATTAATTCTCGGTAATTGATTATAAAATTCTCATCACGTTGGTATCATGTAAGGAATCTCTTTCGCCAAAAATGATTAATTGCACACTAGATTACCTTTTCTAAAATTTTTTTCTGGGTAGTTAGACAGGTAAGTAACAACATAGCGATGCATGGCAAACATGGTTAAAGGACCTTGTTGATAAGCCAGTTATACTGAGTCTGAGTCTCTCCCTAACAATAGCGAATTCAAGGGCAAAGCAAGATTTCGAATAGTTTAAGTCTGGCCATACCAACCAGAGTGTGGTATGGATGGCTGTGTAAGTTGGTTAAAGATCACGTTTCAAAAAGAAGAGGTCGTTGAAACAAGGATAACCAGAGCCAAGTCCGGGCTCGAAATTGTTAAAAAAGACGTCGAATATTTCCAGTATTGTCGAGTCATAGAGTGTTGTAGCCAAGACAACAAATGGCCCAGTTATAAAAATAACACAAAAATATGAAATTGAACTATGATTTTATTTCAAATATGTTTTTCAAATACTTAAATTAAAGTTAAAAAACATTGCATTACTGCATTATTTACAACAAAATTTTTCCTTTAATTATAACATAAGATTATAAATTAATTATTACTATTATTATGTGCGCAAAATTTTTTCTGATTTTAATTAATTTTTTTTTAGTTTTTCTATAAAAAAGATTACAAATTTTTTTTTTGTTTCTATTAAGCTGTATTTACGTACGCGTATACATTAATTCATTTACTGGTATAATAAATTTTAAAATATTAAATTTAATAAAAATTTAACACTAAACCAAAAAACGAAGAAAATAATAGTTATTTTTTCTACTATTGTTTTAAAATGTTAACAACTCTAGTTACATTTCCGATAATTTTATTAAAATTTATTATTCACATATACATATATATGTATGTATATGTAAAATACATAAATATATGTATTTTTATGTGAATACACACTGTGCAATTATTTGAGTAATTTTGTTTATTATTCAACAATAATCGTATTGTTGCATTAAATCAAACAACAAAGGCAAATAAATAAAAAGGAAACTTTTAGCTTATAAAAAATTTTGACCGGAATAGTTTTTTGTTGTTTTTTATTTGAAGAAAAAATGATAATTTGCTTTGCTTTAAATGCACCCTATATCGAGCAGATAGTAATTTCTTTTATATTCATAGAAAAAGCAATGAAACAAGCTCATGTTGCATTTAATTAATTAATTAGCTTACTTTTATTTGCTAACAACGAAGTTGGAAAATTGTAATGTTTTATTCCAAAATTTTCGAGGGCTTCTTTAAACTCATAATATTTTTAAATGGCAGTAGAGTACATTTTATATTTCTTTTTTTTAAGATTTTTTTGCTTTTTTATATATTTTTCACTTATTGTTTTTTTTTAAGTTCTATAAAACAAATAGATCTTTATTCAAATAGTTTCTCTTTTTAACGTAAATTTTTTTCTGTATGAATTTTAAAAATTCGAAAAGGTCACAAACAAAAGAAAATATATTAACATCGATGAAATAATTTTTTTGTTGATAATTTAATGCGAACAGTTTGATTAAAAGCTTTAATACATATTCTAGTTTTTAATTTTTTGAATACAATAAAAATACATTAAACAGTGGCAAATAATTAACAAAACTAAAAACAGACAAGAGTACTAAAGTCGGCTATGCCGAATTTGAAAATTTCAAAGCCCCATAACTCGGAAAATATGGGCGAGCACCAGTTTTTTTTTCTTGATGTTTCTTCTTATCTTTTAATTCCCTTTCGCCCCATATATTTATTTTTTATTTTTATTGGACTCACTTTATTGTTCCAAATGACATGAAAAAACTATAGGTAGGCATGGTGTTTTGCCTGCTGCCTCGAAGGACATGCACCGATCGTGCTGATTTCCAATAGCACCCCTTTCTACATTATATCTGATCGATTGACATTTTTATTTATTTTTTCTTACGCGGACCGACAGACGAACATCGCTCATTCGACTTCGCTATGCATAAGACCTCAGAATATATATAATTTATGGAGTCGGATATGGATATTGTAGAAATTACAAACGATATGATAAACTTAGTTATACCCTTTTCCACTTTTGTTGTGAAGGGTATAACAAGTATGTTCTAGTTAAGTGAAGTACCTCCAATAACAAAAAAAGAGTTGTAAAAGAGTTGTTCCTTTTTACCTTTAGTACTAAGATTTATTTTTTTAGTTATAATAAACCGGCAAGTAGATCGTGACTTTACGCTAAAGCTATTTGAAGTTTGAGTTTTATCTTAATATAAGTAGAGGGTTATTTACTATGAGCAGAAAAGTCAAAAAATCGTGAGTTCAAGCCTGACCAGACCTACAGCGTATTGTAGTCTAGATGTTGCCCGATTTAAGGGCGCATGTTTGCTTTACAAGCTTAATAGTAGTTTAAGTATCGCTGGCATAAGAGTGTGTTGTGGTGTCGACGGCTATTTATGTTTGGTAGAACACATGTTTAGTAAATAAGAAATCTGTAAAAAAAGCATTACCGGAGTCACAGAAGGAGATTTAGTATTTTCACTAAAAAAAATCATTCGCTTAAAAAGGCAAAAAGGTAACAATATTTATATTTAAAATTACATCACATGCAGACAGCTTAAATTTAATCAGAAAGTATATTGTTAACTCGGCTATAACAAAAAGTATAGAATTTAAATTGAAAATTAATGGATGAACGCATATATAATGTTATTTGAAATATTTGGCCTTATCTTTAAAACCATTATATAAATCACCTGACATTTACACAGAATGGATATTTCCGTTATAAGAGTATAGTTCGAGTATACTTTAGACTTTTGTGCCATTTTATTTAGACACTTGAATATTTTTACAGTATGTGTACTGCTATTAACGCTACAGCTGTATAACTTAAATTTAAACAAGATTTTTATTTCAAACTCTGACTGTGTGTTTATTTTCAAGTCCCTTTTTTTGCTGAGAGCTGATTGGATTGTACAAATTTAAAAAATTGGATCCAGCTCTTCACAATCGTAGTTTGTGTAATTAACATTAAATATTTCAAATTTTAACCTTTGGGTTTTATTAGAAGTAATACATTTTTAAAACCCTTACGCTGTATTGCCCTTACTATGTCAGAATATTTCTGATATATTATGCTATGAAGAGCGTTCAACTAATAAAAAAAAACACAAATTTATGTAAAGGAAATATTAAAAATGGCAATCCTCTATGCAATTTTCAAACAATAACCTTATGATTAATCTTTTATTATTATATAGTATTAATATTAAGTCGATTGCGGCCCTTAAATCGATCAAAATATTTTATCGTGATAAAAAAGATTGATGGTTTTGTATCCAATTAATATTTAAATTTATTGCTTCTTCCACAACTTTTGTATCTTTTGTGGACTGTTTGGGTATAATCAATCAATTATCTGTCGTAATTTTTTTATTACACACAAAAAAAAAAAACAAAAGGTAATATTATTAAATAATTAAAGTAAAATTTATTTGAAAAGCAATTTCTAAATTAAACTCCAGGTAGCCATGGCTTCAAGTGTACGCTGTCATACAATAAAATTTTACATCCAGAATTTACGATGGGAAATGTTATGTTTACAAAGTTTTTTGACGATATTATTATTTTGTTATTAAAATTACTTAAACCTTATTAATATAAGATTAAGATTATTTAATAAGAATAAGATTAATCTTTTTATTGACACGATATGATATTTTACTAATTTAAATTTTCTTTATCTTAAGAACATTTAAGACATTTTTCAGTTAATTTTTATACTAATAAAATGAAAATAAATTACAATTTTTTTTCTTAAGCAAACTGAATATACAATCAATCAAGTAAATTAAAGAAAAGAAATATATAATAAATTTATTATAAAATCCTATTCAAAAAGTAATTACTTTTGACATTTATTGAAATAATAAGCCCTAAGGATATGCAAATGTATATGTATGCATTGTGTATATTATGTGAATAATAAACTAATTTAATACTTATTTCCTTAAGAGTTATAGGGAAATAAGAATAAATGTAATAATGGTCGTATGTACATTTTCATATTATTCACAATGTTTATAAGTTAAAGTGTAGTTTAATTACAATAACAGTGGTGCGGAATTTTCAGTTTTGAGTTTCTTATTAAAGGTAGATCTTTTTAAAGTTGTACTTTAAATGGAATAATAAGTTTTATAATTTTTCATGTGTACCTAACAGTTGGCTTTAGAAAATTTGATACTCATTGATTTAAATCTCTTGATAATTTTACCTTCTTTTTTGCTGCTTTCTTGAACATTGCTAAATTAACAATAATGATGATGATTTCTTTAGATTTTATGTCTTGTTGAATATTATTACCCATAAAGATCACAATTTTCTCCGAGAGAGACTCGAATTCATCATGTTCTGATTTTCAAGTTGGCCGTTATTATAATAATTACCCCCAACTATCAGTTACTATTTTTTCTTTTTTCTTCCTTTAGCCTGTATCTAAAGGTGCTGTAAGAGCTGGACCATGATTTGAGTGTTTTTTTTCCTATAATGGCTTCTTAACTATTTAATTAAGTAAATGGTTCAACAGCTATCTAGCTTGGAAAACACAAAAATAGTTTTCAGCCGTTCCTTAATTATACAGACACCCCTTTTCCTTGTTCTTTTTCTAATCGTGATATACAGTTGCTGCTTTTTCCTAAAAAATTATTTTCCTTTCCGAGCGTTTTCCGGATTTGAACTCATAACCATAATGTTGTGCTTAACAACCACGCAGATACCTGTAGTAGTGTAGCCAACGCGACTCTTCCACATGTTTCAGCTAACCTTTCTTTTTATGTTATTCACACACGCACAACTTTGTTAGTGGTGGAAGCATCCCAGCAAAAAATTTTTGAAAAAGTAATAGAGTGTGGAATTAAGCATTTTTGGCAAAAGTACTTCCCAACTACATTGCTAACTTAATGATTTTAACAAGGCATGAGACTTTTATAACCAATTACTGAGAATCGACTACATTAATTATTGTAGAAAATAATGAGTACCATTAGTACGGTACTCTCTTTTAACATAAAGAACTAGTTCCATTACTACTTCCTTTTTTGGAAACTAATGTAATGTGTTTTGTAAGCGAATAACAAAATATGACAATCACAAAGGTAAGTCATTATATGGCAAGTACTTTTTAAGGTAAAGTCTAATTTTTTGCTGGGATTTTGTTCACCTGTAACTAAAAACTCTTATTTCGGCAAGAAAACATAGCAAAATCTTTATCTCCGAATTTCATAAAACATAAAAAATGCAAACCAGTCTTGATTTTAAATATATATTTTTGACTTCTCTCAAAAACTTGTATGAAAATATTTTTCATTACCACTTTTGTACTGAAATGTATTTAAGAAATTCGTAAACTTTGCATTTACATATTCACAATAATATTAATTTCATGCTGTATTAAATTATAATTATTATTTAACAATAACACAATGCTATCGTGTATTTTCATTATTTTATGCTTAAACATATTTTATTATTTCTTCTTAGTTTGCTGTGTATTCTAATAATAAAATTCATACAAATAAATTAACTTTTGTCGTTAAAGGGGGAATATTTAATAACACTGGTATTATAAAATTTCTCTTGTTTTAAAGATTAACTTCATCTTGGAGAATATTTGGAAAATACGTTTATTATAATCCTTTGTTGTTTCTACATAATTTCATTATAGGTTGTTTATATATTTATTTTCAAGAAATAGCAATTAAATTTAATGATTTATATTTCTTATACATAAGTTTGTGGTATCAGATGGCTGTGCACAGTGGGACAATATGTAAATAAAAGTAGTGTAGGGATAGTAAATATCGTATTAAGTATAAGGTAAGTATTTACTTAAAAAAAATTTAATTATAAAATTTTTTAACCGGTTCGCATTTATTTATCCCGACTAAATTTTGTTGCCCTCTTTCCAATTTTTTAAATAAAATTTTACATATTGCTACAAACAAACGAGAATATGGTATCATCTCTATTCTCTAAATTCTTTCTCTGTTGCCGTAATTATTAGCAACTAAATTTAAACGATAAAATAAATTCAATAAAATATAATAAATTCAAAATGAAAAAAAGCACATCAAGGCAGTTCGCCACTTATGGCCTAATAATAATAAGTCCAGCAAAATGATATGGCAAATACATAAAATTTTAAATTAAGAAATTAAAAGTATTCAAACAAAAAAGCCTTAATTGCGCAAATTCAAAAAATAATTAAAAAAAAAAGAAGAAGAGAAAAAAATGACAGTTTAATGAGGTCCTGTTTAGAATTCCTTAACATTGAGACGGAATTTGTTTTAGTTCATAAAATGGAAAAAATTCCGCTTACGCAAAATATCGCAGAAGTTTTTTGTGAAACTTTCTGGTTTTATTGTTGCCGTTATTGCAGATTTTCGTGTGTTGCATTTCAGGTTAGGAAAAATCTGTTCCAACACGCATTGGATGGCATTTTTATGAAGTCTGAATGTGCTCACAAATCTAAAAAAATACATATATTTACAAATGGTTTTATAAATAAATCGTTTCTAATATAGAATCTGAAATTGCAAAGATGTTAATGATCTGTCTTAGCATTCTGCGATGTATATTGATATCCATACTTTCATCACCTTCACTTGAACTTGAAAAATAAAATTCAGTACTCGTCCTTTCTTGTGAGTTTTACAATACAATATTTAAAGTAATTTTAAAAACATTAAGTAAAAAATTGCAATGCTATCACACTTTATTAATTTTGCTTTTCGCTTTTGATAACGTCTCGAAATTAGGAACGAAGCGATGATAAAAACTGCAATAATAAGATTTTAAATCCGTTTCATATTTGTGAAAAAAATTTTAAAAGCTTAATTGCTGTTGTCAGTTAAAAATTGTGAAAGAGGTTTGTTTTGAAAAATACTACCCTGTTCAGACATACGGTTTAATTGCGCAATTAAGGCCAATTTACCATATAAGAAGTCAATTACTAAATTAAGCAATTAGTACTTAATTGCATCCCTAATTGAATAAAATTCGGAATGCAACCCTTGTCAACAAGTATGTTTACTGGGAAGTATGTTCAGTGAGAAGAAAAACATCATAATATTGACAAGCCGTATGTAAAACTATAAACAAACAAATAAAAAGAAAATGGTAAGCGAAGCTGAAGGTAAGTTAATACAAAATTTAAAACAAATTAAAATTATTTTTTATTAATATGAAAATTTATTATTCGGAATCTTTTTTATTTAAATTTACTTTATTCGTGCTTGATTATTTCAAATATAAATATTTCATGATATTCTTATAAAATATTTTTATTTAAAACTACAAATTGAATGTATTATTGCGGGGAAAGCATATCCATATGGCCATTTCTCTACTAAAATCCAAATGAAATGTTTATATTTGAAGGAATCAAGCACGAATAAAGTAAATTATTTTTTATTTTTCGTAATTTGACAAATGTCTTTTTTAAATAGCAAAAGAATTGAAGAGGAAGAGTTTATCGGGCCATACGAAAATGACCCTTAAAAAACTGTTCATCATTGCAGTTACAAGCAAATTCCCAAAATACAGATGGCGATTCGGTTAATTAAAAACTTTTATTGATAGAAACAAAATTATTGTGATTTTACTTACCAATTTACTAGTTTAATATTTCAAGGAATTGTAGCTGTTTGTTTAGAATTTTTCAGAATTATTAAATTCTTTTGTTTGCCTTTTTTTAACACAGGTAGATTGGATTCAAAACTTGGTTGCACTAAATGCAGCAGTTCAATATTTCTGTTGTAGATTAAAAAAAAAATTATCTATTTTTAAACTTAACGGCCAAGAAACTTT
Organism: Gymnosoma rotundatum; assembly: GCA_916610165.2. Taxonomy (NCBI): domain Eukaryota; kingdom Metazoa; phylum Arthropoda; class Insecta; order Diptera; family Tachinidae; genus Gymnosoma; species Gymnosoma rotundatum. The sequence goes on from OU744336.1 coordinate 29,959,829, forward strand.
CGCGATTGTAATACAATTAATGTTTTTTTAGCTGTCAAATGCTTATTGAATAAACTCAATCCCAGCAGAAAATTAGACATTACTTTAAGAAGTACTTGAAATATAATGAACTACTTATGTGATTGTCATATTTTGTTACTCGCTTACAATACACATTACATTAGTTTTCAAAAAAGGAAGTATTAATGGAACTAGTTCTTTATATTAAAAGAGACTACCGTACTAATGGTTCTCAATATTTCCTACAATAATTAATGTAATCGATTCTCAGGAATTGATAATTAAAGTCTCATGCCTTGTTAAAATCATTAAGCTGGCAATCTAATTCGGATGTACTTCCACCAAAAATGCTTAATTCCACACTCGATTACCTTTTAAAAAAATTTTTGCTGGGATTGAGCATGTGCGAACACCAAATTAAATTGCACAATTAAAATTAAATTAACTTAATTTAGAAAACATGTTTGCACCAACAAAGTGTAACTGCTTGTTTGTCAGCCAGATACCTATAAGTTCAAATCCCAACACAACCTTGATTATAAAGAAACATTTTTTTTCTGGATTATCTTTAGTGGAAAAGTTGTTCAGGATGTGAATTAATGTAAAGTAGCTTCTCACAGCTCTTTAGGTAGCGATCCAAAAAAGGCAACACATGTGGTGTTATCACAGCAGAGTAGTTATTAAAGGCGCCTGTATATTATAACAGCACTTCTATTGGCCTCCGTTATACAACCAGAAAATTATCTGAAATAGGAAAGTAGCAACAAATCAGCTTGTACTTATTATGGCCAACTTGGGTAGAAGAGTCTGCTTTGCTTAAAGCCCAGATCGTTAATTTGAGTTTTGCCGCAGGCATGATAAATAAGACATGTAGAAGTTCTAATTTTGCGCGCGAAACATAATATTATAAAATCATCAATTTAATTAACTAATTTGATAAATAAGTATACGAAGAATAATAACTATTAAGTTGATTAGATGAATTTCTCAAGCCGCCAAAATTATTTCTCTGTTCTTTTATTCTTTTTTTTCTTTCGTTTACTTTTTTTATAATAAATAAAAAATAATGTGAAGAGAATTACCAACAATATAAACAACCCACTGTTGGCTTCGCATTCAAACAATGTCCAAAAGTTATTTCAAATTGAATATATTTCTTGTTTTATTGCAAACATTGCAAAAGTTATAAAACATTTAAAATATTTAAATAAAATATTTATAACAGACCTACAAACAAGAATTAGCATATATATACCTTAAACTAACCAAGAAAATAATTAGTTTTTGAAACACATTCGAAAACAAAATTACATATTATAAGCAAGGATATTGATAATACGTATGAGGGTGCTCCTTGAATTAGCTGATCTGATAAATGTATTAGCGCCATTAAACTGAAATTGTTGTTTTAATTAGAGGCCATAAAATAAAATAAATTTAAATAATAGAATATAAAACTTTTGGTAAAAATTCTAAGAAAGTCCACCTAACTTGTTTTTCTTAATGCACGAAAACAAGGAGATTTGCCGATAATGTAATGTAATGTATATTATCAACGTTTTAAAATGTGAGGTAAATATTTTCTATTGATATTCTGGAATCACAAAAGGGATATTACGGCCCTGTTATTTTTATACTAAGTAGAAACTGAAACTGCGATTGATAGCTTTTATACAAAATTTTATTATTCTTACTTAAATTAGTTTATTGGAATTATTATAATTTTTTTTTTTTAAATTTTTAAATTGTCCTCGTATGCAAATTTTGCTTACAATATAAACTAAATTAATACTATCTTATGTGTATAATATTAGTTTTATTGCAAAATTCTTAATTCGTTTTTATAATTTTTCTTTAATTTAATTTAATATACATTATAAAGTAGTGGTTTATAAATAAATAGTCTAATGGAAATTGTATTCTATGATGTAAAAAGGAAAACAAATTTTAATGTAGATTTATGTTAATTTGTGTAAACGAAAATTTGTATAAACAATGGTCACTTTCCTAGGAAATGACACAAAAACTCTTCCTTACCACGCATATATGTTATTATTTGCTTTATTAAATTGGAAAATATAAACTAATTTAAAGTAGCAATATGACCAACAAATTTTATTTTGGTTTGGTTTATACATATGTAAGCCAATAATTATAAATACGTAATTAAAACACAATAAAATATATTTAAAGAAAAAATATTTTTTTAACAATTTTTAAAACTTCTCCAATAGAAAAAGTTTCTTTTTTGCTATCGTATGGAGCCAGTTTATGTTGCTAAATTATGCCACCTTCTAGACATGTCAATTTTGAAATTTATAGCTTATTTAACGCTAAACGGATGGTAGGAGTAACTAAGTTAAACCTATTTTTTATTTTATTTTTTTTTATTTTTTTAAGCTTAAAGTTTTTGCAAAATCGTGGGTCGAGCTTTGCTACACTTCCAGATTAAAATAAATCTTTTTCAAAATCTGTTTAAATTATATATTTTTTTTATTTTATGTTTGTGGAATTAAACATAAAATTATTTAAGTGTGCGAACTAAATGAAAACTTTTATTTTTTGTTTTTTTTTGCTGCTTATGCTTACGTACATTTTAATTTATAAATTTATTGAGAACGATAAATTATTTAAAAGTTTTTATTATTAAAAAAAAAAAAAATAATAAAAAATTGGATTTTTAAAAGTTGGTATAATTATTTAATCAGTTGCGGTTAATTTAATATTCAAGTGGAAATTAAATTTTAATTAAGCCAATTTAGATATAAACAAGAAAGCAAATTTTATTTTTGTAATTGTATTTCATTTATTAATAAAGTTTTTTATTTGACCTTTTTAATTATTTATTTTTTAATTTATTATTTAAGCACAAGGTCTTTTAATTTTTATTAATTGTGTAGCATCATCAGGACAAAGAAATATTTATTTGAACACATAAAAGCAACAACAAAAAAGTTATAAAAAATTTTTTCAAACTAACATAAAACAAAAAATTATTTTTTCATATAAAAATTTTTTGTAACAAAAAATAAAGTACAATATTATTTCTTATTTATCATGTGTCTATAAATTTGAGCTACATTATCTGTGTCTGCCTTAAAATTAATTCTGTGTGCTATTGGTGTATTAATTATATGTAACATTTCTTACATATACCGCCGTTTATAATTGTTTTCTGTGTAAATTACTGAAACATTTTCAAAATTAGGATAGTGATTTAATCTAGCACAATGAGATGATAATGCAGTTTTTTGTGAATTAATATTTCTATATCTTTGATCAGATTTATGACCAGCAATTCTAGTTTTTAGTTTATTTTTTGTTATTCCTATATATACTTTGTTACAAATCTCGTTGTCTTTTCCACTACAAGGAATTTTATAGACTAAATTTGATAATTCTAGATTCGGTATTTTATCTTTAGTTTTACTAAATAGTCCTTTTAATGTATAGTGTGTGTGAGGCTGCGCCGAATCTTACATACCCTTCACTATATATGTAAATCTAGTTTAGTGAAGTAATAAAAATATCAACGGCTATTAATTGGTTTAGGCTTTTTTTTTAATTTTAGTATTTCTTATAAGAATCATTCAAAAACTGTGAAATGGTACCCATATTAATGTGTTAAAAACTGTGGTGCACAATCGTATTTTCTATAAAATGTTCAGAGGCCCATAACTCGGAAAATATTAGCGAGCGCCAATTTTTTTCACTTGATGTGCTTTCTTAATTCTTCATCGGCCCATATATTTGTTTCTTGAATTTAGTTACTTCAGTAAACAAGATTTGTTTCAATTGATATAGAAAAATTAGAGGCGGGCATGGTATTTTGCACGCTGCCTCAAAAGACATGAACCACAATTGCTGATTTTTAATATAAAAATTTTCGAAACTATTTCTGATCGATTGGCGATTCGCTATAAAATTTCTCTAGCTTATCTACTGTTTAGGCAAAATTTATTTCCACACAGACGGACATCGCTCAAGCGACTTCGCTATGCATAAAAGAATATATACACTTTATGGGGCCGAATATAGATATTTTAGAAATTAAAAACGGAGTGACAAACTTAGATATACCCTTTTTCCACTTTTCATAGTGAAGGGTATAAAAAAAGCAAAAGAATATGACAATAAAAAATATAAAATTTCAATAATTCAACTAACACAGATACATATATACATATAGGCAAATAGTGTAAACGTTCCAAATATGGTAAATTTGGCTTGTGTTTTTTATAAGTTGAAGAAGTTCCAGAAACGAATGAAACAAATGTTATCAAATGTTAAATAATAAATTTTTTGTTCAAATTTTGAGATGCTACTGTTCCTTTTCTTTATCAAATACGTATGCAGCGATGTTATTGAAGGTTACGTGGAGCCTTCTCCTACTTACAGCGTCGCAACTGAAAAACATCTCACATTCTTACATTAGTGTAGGTATTAAATATTGTGACATCCATAAATTTTTTAGCATAGAGAAGGTCTTTTATAGTTAATTTTGACTACACCAAGACCCACTTGTAGTCATGATATTGATCTTTATTGATGGAATGCACGAAGTTATATTCTTTGTTGGTCCAATAAGATGCCCAAAGATTAATTTAATGCTTTTCTTAATTTGTCAATTGTATGCACATCCAAATGTTTACAGCTTATATAGAGTTGCACGTTGTAAGCATACATTTGAATTTTATAATATTTCACTTGCAGAAGCAGATCATTATCGTATTTGCTGTAAAGTAGTGGCTCAATATTGAGCACTGGTCATTAAGCAGCATTCTGAGACATTGTGTTCCTTTACTTCTGCCACCTAAATAGGATGTTAATAGTTTAAGTGCATTTGAGGAGAAGTTAAACATGTATTTTAATTTAATGCAATAATGAGGCTGCTCTAGTCAAGGTGGTAAGCATGTTAACTACAAATCTGGCTGCCCTGGGTTCAACCCTTGCGGCAGTCAAAAAATAAAAAAAATTTTTTTTTCTGCTTAATCGTATAATACATAATTAGATTTAACATTTAAACATGCAGCCTCCTTCGTCGGTACTTCTTCATAGCATTTTCACCGGCGAAGTAAAATAATTAATAAAATGGCTATATCTATCTCCTTTCGCCACCTGTCTTCTCTCTCATCTACCCCTTTCCTAAAGAATGTAGCACGGTTACAAACTAAATAGGTATTAATGCCTGAAGTGCTACTTCTCTTTAAAAAAAATGGAATAATGTATCTACTGTATCAAAGGCCTTAGAGCGATCAATAAATATTAAAAATTTAACCTTTTGGCGTTTGTCCATTTAGTAATTTGTTTAAAATTATTGTTTTAATTACATGAGACATTTATCACTTTACCACCAGATGTGGTGGTTTATGCTAAAGTAGCCTAAAATATATAATATAAATATAAATGGCCCCAGCAAAGTTTAATTTTCAACAAGTTTCTTAACCGATTCCTTACAATTTCTACAAATAAAAAATAAGAAGTCATAATTTTCTTCCAATAAAACTTAATTTTTAATATTTAAAATAGTCAAGAAAAAAAATTGACACTTAAACAAGATGGATTGCAAAAAAAAAAAAAAAAAATATAAGGAAAACTTGTTTTTATTTTTCGTTAACAAATTCCTTATCCAATACCTAATCATAAAACAAAATAATCAAACTGTAGGGCAGAAATATTTGCTAAAAAAAAATAAAACATCCAAAAATCACCATGTGCCAAAATGTTAGCAAAACGGGAATGTTTACCCCATAACGAAGAAGCGCAAAACTTTAATAGTTTCAAGCAATAAGGAATATAAACAAAAAAACACTAAGACAAATAGTGAGTCAAACAAATGCAATACCATTCCAGGCCAACACATTGTATAAACAAAAGATTGCTTGAAGGCAAAATTAAAATAATCTTTGTTGACATTTTTTGTTTATAGTGAAGGCGGCAGAAAAAAATACAAACATATTTGACACTGACATGTTTAACGACATGCTCTATTGACATGTTAGACAAACACGGATAATAGTACAATGAGGAAGAAATTAAATATGTTGACATATGTCCGGAAGTGATAAAGAAATTTAGGATTTCCTTGCATAAAAATTTTTTTACATATAATTAAATTCTGACTTAAAATGTACACATGTGTACGAGCAGGAATGAGTCTTATAGGTTTATTAATAGGTTTTATACTCGTATGATTATATATTTCTTTAGCTCATGACCAGCTGTAATTTATTTTATATTAATTCTCGTACCTGTGTTTGTTTATATATTCGTTTTTAAATAACTTAAAAATGTGAGAATTAAATAGAAAATTGAGAAATATTCGTAATGGATCAACATTTATTTATTAGATAAAGCTCACACCCAGCCCAAAGCTGTTTTTGCTGTTCTGTAACCGTCATTTTAGCAACCATTTCAATGTTTAGTTACCTTACATATGTATGTACATTTTATTCACACCACAGGTGTAGTGACCATAGTGATTGTTGTGAAGGAAGCCATGAATACACAATATTTTGCGTTTAATCAGGCCTGTTAAAACGCACCACCACTCGGATAACCGGGGGTCCACTATGACCGCGTGGAAAAAAATAAAAAGTAGATACTCAAAGAATTCATTATAAACAGCTTTTAAATTTAATATATAAAACAAAGTTGTCAACTTAAACTCAAACTTTTTGTTAATGTATATGAAAAGACCAAAGAAAATTATATTTATTAATTTTGCATTTAATTTAAAAATTTCTTTTTTGGAATTTTAAATGTTAGAGTAGTCTTTATGGTTAATGAGCACTTTGTTTTATTTACTAACAAATCACTTAGGCCGGGACCAACAAATAAAAATAATTATCAATTATTAAATGTAATCATTTAAAAGAGATTTATTTTATATTAAGGTTTATTGTTTAATCCCAGATCTTCTTCTGTACAATATTTTTTTTTCAAAGCTTTTATTTTCAAATCGGTGATTTTATCATCAACTACAGTTTTACAATAACCTCTGTATAAAGGGGCTATCTGTTATCCTTTTTAGGTTCGCATTGTACAAGGGATTTACATAAAACAAATGCATATTTTTGAAAGTCTTTGCATAAACATTTACAGAATGTTATTTTTTTTTTCTTATTAAAATCAAATTAGTATTTTGAATTGTATAGCCCTTTCTATTTTACACTAGTGGTGTAAATATAACACATAGCAATGTACAATTTTCAACTCAATAAATGGACAAAAACTAGTCGCATTTGGCCAAGTTTTTTTATTAGTTTACTAGAAAAATAAAGTATTTGTATTACTAGTACTGCAAGCACTAGTTCAAAAGGTGATAAAATATATATAGAAAAATACTAGCACTTCAAGTAGGTCATTTGTAGATTGATTTGACTTACAGAATTTTATATTAATTTATTGATGATGTTTTAACGCGAATTGCTAATTCGCATTTCCATTTACTTTATTTTTAGTTGTTATAACAAATTTAAAACAATTATATAAGTAAAACTCCATTTTCTTGTGTGTAAAAAGTAATATTTAAAAAAAATAAATTAAATTAAAAAATAATTTTACAATTTTTTTAATATGTTTTTTGTTTAAGATTGATGCTCGAATGTAAAACTAGCGATCTTTTTTTAAAATACTGAAGGAATTTTTCGACGTTGAGTGAAGTAACACAATCTTTAATACCTGCATGTAGTTGAAATTATGGAAATCAATAATACTGTGGAACTTTCTTCTTAAAATACAGAAAGTTAATTGTTTAGTTTATGGTGAAGTATCAAATAATACATATTTCTTAAATTAAAGGATTTTGGTGTATGGTGGAGAAACAAACGTAACTCAAGTTGCTCAAAATTGCTAGTAGAATGAGTGTGCCCTGAACAACATGTTGAAAATCCCGAAAATTGCTTCAAGAGCCATAAATTAGTGACAAACAATAATGGTAAAATGTGTTACACAAATAGATATTTAAAAAAAAAAATTAGAAAAATAAATTTCTGTGTAAAAAAGAGAGTACTGTGCAATGAAAATCCTCGAAAAAATTGAATTTTTGAAGAAGTTGTAAATCGACTTGAACTATAATTTAAAGAAAAAATAAGTGATAAAATTAACTTAGCGACAAAATATTACGAATTATCAAATCAGTCTTTGAAAAAAGTTAAAGAAATTGTTTATACAGAACAAACCTACAATAAGATGTGCTAAAAACTTTTGTCAATTTTGTCTGAAGAAGGCTTGGTTTTTTTGCTATCTCTAAAAGGTCTGCTTGGAAAAACGAACAAAATTGAAATCCGAAGTGTTTCATCAGGCAGTTTTTACTATTTGGGAATAGAGAATCAGCTTAAAAAAGTAAAAAAATGTTTTCGGAAAACCAAATTGCATAGAAAATTACTTGCTATTAACCAGTTCCTAATGCAGAAGAAATGGCACTGACATCCACCTTAAATCTATTGTGCTAGTTCTTATTTAAAACCAATAATATTAGTTTTTCATGAAGAACTAATTGTGCTAGTGTCTACCTAGAATCAATTATACTATTACTCATCTAGTACTAATAGTACTAGTATCTGCCTAGTATCTATCTAGTACTAATAGTACTAGTAATTTTCCTAACACACTCAATGTTAATTTGAGCATTAAGATGGTATAGGAAAGTTTACAGTTGGGAACTAGTACTGGTGATTTTTGTACTAGTACAATACTCGTTTAATACTAGTTCGATCTCCTGCAGGGTGAGAATATATTGCACTCAATTGCAGGTTACTTCTTTTTATATTTTTTCGTTGTTTTTAGAGTTCTGAACTAAAAGAAAAGAACGCTGCAATGTTCAAACCGTCTACCAAAGGCCTCTATTTCTAAATATGGTGAAGACGGCTTCATCATTTATACAGTTATATGCAGGCACCTGAAATTAACACAGATTATGTAGTATAAATACCCGAAACGACAAGTATAAAAAATAAGAGTTAGATAATGTTTCCATAGATACGTGATAGGGAGGTTTTTGATAGATATATAGAACTTTAAGTTGGCAATATGTGATTTTATTTAGTTTGGTTTGGCAATTCAACAATTATAGACTGTCACCTGAACAACGCTTCCAAGTCGTGCAAATTTAGTTTGAAAATCATGGCATTGTTCCAAATACGTATCGCGCACAACGTTTATTTTACGATCAAATTGATTTGATTACCTGCGAAACGTTTTCTCCCCACGCTTACTCCAAGTGATAATACGCATCCACAGAAAAGTCGTTCATTGCGTACAGAAAAAACCACCGCTGCTGTAGAGCATATCGTAGCAGAAGACTCTGATCAGTCTATCCGATACCGTAGAATGAAATTAGATATGTGTCCATCTAGTTTATGTCAGATTTCCCGAAAAGATCTTACAACAATTGAAGCCATGCGATCACCTAGCAAGTCGTAGATTAGTGAATAAAATTGCTATTAATCATGATTTTAATAAGCGATATTTGTTTAGCGATGAATGGATACGTCAAAAAACAAAACCGCCATATTTGAAGTTAAGATAATTCTCAAGTGTATGTTGTGACATTGTTACATTCAAAAAAATGATTTTATGGGCTGGTAGAATCATTGGTCCATAGTTTGTCAGAACTTTAAGAGTCAATGATAACCGCCATAAAGCCATCTTTACAGGTTTTTTTTTCAATCAATTGAACAATCATTATGTGCAGGAGCTGAGGTTTCAACAACACGACGCAATATGTTACACAGTTCGTGGCACATTTGATTTATGGAATAAAATGTTTGGTAATCGTATAGTTTCACGTTTCGTTTTTTAATATTTTATGAAACTTGCCTTAAACAACTTTTTGTTATTATTTTATTTTCTTTTTTAAACCTCTTTTCAAACTTAACTTCAATAATTTGAAAATGTAATTCTCCTCTAAACGCAAACATTTTGAATACGGTCTAAAAAATCTTTTTTAAAACATTAATATACATATGTTCATACATACACACACATACACACATACACACATACATACATACATACATACACATGTATCTTAAAAATTAAAAATGTAATTTGTGTCACAAGTGTGTAACAAACTATTGAAATTTTAATGGCATGTGGCAAAGTGATTGGCAAATTTTCAGAATTCCAATGCTGAAACCTTTTTGAATTAAAATTTTAAATTTAATAAAAATAATAAAAAAATTCGAAATAAAAAAAAACAAAAAAATCCACTTCGAAACAAAATGAGATTTAAAAAAAAGAAGTCGAAAATAAGCTAAGATATTCGTAAAAAAAGAACCCAATAAAATATGTTCCCAACATCAATTCCAGAAATCACGTTATTAAGTGGCATCAAACCAAATCAACGAAAAAGGATTTGAGAAAAATACAAGAAATGAATAAAGGATTTTGTAAAAACATTGTGATTAAATACAATGACACCATTGGATTTTCTTTCAACCTTAAAGAAATATTAAAATGATAGAAAAAAATTCTATATATCTGTTTTTAACATAAAAAAGAAACATAAAAAGAAAGAATTTAAAGGATTTAACACACAGCAAGGGCTACAAGAGCTACAAAATAAAAGGAGACTAGATAGAAAATAACCATAAAATCCATTATGATAATAAAAATGTAAACAATCAATTGATTTGAATTTGGACTTACCAACATGAACAAACAATAAAATGCTGACACCTTTTGGTAATCCGTACGTCACAGTGGAATGAAATGAATTTTTTTTAAAGATTATTTAAGATATCAACTTGAAAGTTTTACTAAAATTATTTTAAAAACAAATCATTTTACATAATTTTTTTGCAGCAGCCAAGAAGAATGTAACGTACTAAAACCGATTTGAAATCGGTTCCATTTTAAATAACTTTAACATCGTAAATTATTAGAATGTTCAATCTACGCGCATTAAGAACGCCAGCACGTTAATATTTTACATTAACTCCAGAAACATTTTTGTTGTAAATCTACATATAATTAGCAGACAAGTGGACAATATATGGCGAACGTCTTTATATTTATTTCTGCATTATATGATAGAATCTACCAAGCATTTTTTTTCTTAAATATTTAAAAAAAGAAAAGCAGAATTCATAAGTTGTTATTTCTACCACTTACAAAATGTGGTGTATGAACAGAACAGCGCTGTTAGAACTGGCTACGACTTTTTTAAACAGAAGATTTGAAATTCAAACCCACTATAGTATTGGCGCATAAGGATAAAACTAATTTTTGTTGAGTAGTTATTGAAAGAGGCGAAAAAAATGGACAGCAGCAATTAAAATATCTTGGAGTTTTGATTAGAAAACGGAATACAATTTTTTACCATTATTAGCGACGTTTGGGATGGGTAATGATGCCTTTGTAAAGAAAAAACGGAATACAAAGTCCCTACGGAGCATTAGCTAGTGAAAAAATAATAACAGAGTATGACAGGTGGTTAAAAACCCTGAAGGGTAGGACATTAGATGTTTAAAGTTGCACTGGCCGGATCGACTGCGTTGCGTAGAAAACACATTTTCATCCTAAAACTAATAACATTAATGAAGCAATATATTTTTAAATAAAGCCTCACCTAAATAAAAAAATCTTGCTAAATGAATAATGATAATTTAAAAATTGTAATAGTAATTTTATCAAAAAATTATATTTTACCAAAAATATTAAATTTGTATCAAACAATAGATCGATTCTAATTTCATTACAAAATTACTTAAAAAATAGAATGGCACAAAAAAATCAGATTGCACAAAAACTCGAGTTTTATCAAAAATAAAAATCTCACAAAAAACAATATTCACTTAAAAATCGATGTAACAGAAAAGTTTTAAGTTTTATCAATCCTTTTAAAAAAACTGCAAAGTAACAAAAAACAATTTTAACAAAACCTCAAGATTTTACTAAAAAAAATCCTTTAAATCCTTAAAAAAATTTTACACATTGACATACTTTTGTTTCTAACAGCTATATACTTAATTATACGCATTCATTTTAGTATACATAATAATTTTTTTTTTGTGTTATTTTTACTATGTATTGTGAATTTATTTGATAAGAAGAATGAAATCAAAGGGCTGATTCTTTTATTTGTTTTTATCCTTTTTACTAATAATAAATATTATTTGTCACGTATTGAGTTTCTGATTTTGATTTTGATTTTTACTATATTGCCTTATTTGTTTAGCTTATTAAAATTTTATGTATTTTTATTTTTGCTGTCTACGGTGTAGTATCACTTAGTTTTTTTCTATTCTTTTTCAGTTCTTTGTTTCATGTGTTTTTTATTTGACCCACACATAATATCCTTTATTTTCTTGTTAATAGTTTTAGTTATACTATTTATTGAAAATGAAATATCAAATTAGAAATTTTTTATTTAATGTGTCTTATGTCTATTCTGGTATTTTAGAAGATATAAAAAATTGTGTCTATTTATTGGGCTATTTTAAACGCAGCCATCCACGCTACACTACTGTGTGACTCTCGCAAGACATGAAATACTCGATACCTTGTTTAATAAACTTAACTTTTCAAAGATTAATTCTAATATTCATCTGACATACACTGTTGTTTTGCTCTGTAGAGCTCTTTCTCTTTTTACAAAGGGCTTTGTGATAATTCTCTGCTACTATAATAAAAATTAGACATCTGCTCTAAATTATCAGACATGACTTCACATAATAATTACTATATTTTTCTTTCCAGGATATTTGTTCTGCTGTTTTTCATTTTTTCTACAGTTTTTATTTTTTTTTTATACTCATGTCCGTCGTGCGTCATGCCTGAAGTTATGAACTCGTAATTCTTTGTTTTACAGCAATGTCCTCTACCAACTTACTGCGACACGATTTTATACAATAGGTAGCAAAAAAAAAAAATAAGTATTAAGAAGAAATTTCGAAAAAATTTAACAAGTGTCATGCCTCTCTCCTATACATTCTAAATTTAAAAATTGACATAATTTAGAAACTGGCTATCGGATAAGATTGAAATTTTGCATGTAAAAATATTTATTAATAATGTAACATACTCAAAAAATCGGTCAAACGATACGCCCACTTGCCATACAACCATAATTTAAAAATTGTCATAACTTTGAAATTAGTAATCAGATAATAGCATCAGTTTGCACGCGAACTCTAACACGTTTTCAATATTCAAAAAAATCGGAAAAGCGAAATGATCACCTCTCATAAAACAAGCGACAATTTCTTCCACTCGCCTCCTTTTTGTTTTCATTAAACGTTCCTCATGAGAAACCTTCGGTCAGCCTCTACCACTTGTATTTTCTTCTTAATTAAGTATAATACAATTTATTTTTATTGTAAAATCAAAACTTTATACGGAAACTCATATTACAAATCTATTCAACAAATAATTCACTATTACTTAACTCATTTTCAAATCCATGTTTCTTTCATGCAATGTCATTATACCAATTTTAGAAAATTAAAGAAATATAAGCTGTAATTTCTGCTGTTCCCTTTCTAGTAATAATCATTTAAAATGAGTTTCTAATGATATGGCAGGGTCTGTTTTGTTTTATCTCTAGCCACAGTTGAAAAATAGTACAACGAGGCTGACACAAAAAAATCACTACAAAAAAAAAAAATCGGGCAATATCGGCCAGCAGAATTTTAAATATATAAAAATACATACAAAAAAAAAGGAAAAAGTTTTATTTCTACTTTCTTTTAAATTCTCTGTGAAAAATCACGGTTGGTGAAAAATCTTGACAATGCCTTACACTATCGTTTTTTTTTTAACGGTATCTGACATATGATCGATATTTGTAAACAAAAAGAGTGTTATAATTATAAGTAGTAGCTGCCCTAATAACCCTGTTACAAATTTTGGTAGCCGTTACACATAAATACTTTAATTCTTAGTAGTATAAATGAACGTGGGACTTTCCCATATATGCTGCAATCAAACCTTAATTTTAGACCAGTAAGACTTTAAAATTTGTAAACATTTTAAGAAGATATTTTAGATATCACCTAACCAGAATGTTTAAAAGAAAACGTTCAAGTTGACTTAAACCATTTTCGGCAACTCTCGTGACATAGTGCAAGGTAGTCACTGAGGTTGCGCAGCTTGTGTTAGCTAATTGTCGTAGTATTCTATACATACATCACTGGTGTAAATAATTTATTCACTTCTGGTCTTTACCACCCACCCAGAAATCCAGCAAAAAATTAGACATTACCTTAAAAAGTACTTGCTATATAATGACTTACTTTTGTGATTGCCATATTTTGTTACTCGCTTACAAAACACATTACATTAGTTTCCAAAAAAGGAAGTAGTAATGGAACTAGTGCTTTGTGTTAAAAGAGAATACCTACAATAATTAATGTAATCGATTCTTAGGAATTGACTATAAAATTATTAAGTTGTTAAAATCATTAGTTAGGAAGTACTTCCAGCTTTTCAAAAATTTTTTGCTGGGCACTTACGGATAATCAAAATACTGTTAATTTCTGATATATAAAAGTGGACAAATTGTATTTCGTATTAATATATTTTACTGAACCAATGAATATTTAACGTTTAGTTTAGTACTTTTTTAGCGCTAATTGAGAGGACACAAACTTGGAAGGTCACAATATCGTTTGTCGAATATTCTTAAAGGATATTCTACATGAAGAAATTTTCATAGACCTAATTTTTACATTAGATCTTCTGTTTCTTAAATTTTTGAACTTAAGCTTTATGACTACTGAACCTCGGCTTTAAAAACAAGTTTTATTAACATAATTACAAATAATACAGATTAAGTGATTTGCCAGTACCATCAAGACTTATCACTCTTTTTGTCCTTTTTGTCTTTTTTCTTGTCCTTATATAATTCTGTAAGTTTTTTTTTCTTAACCTTCACTATAACAGGTACACTTGCGAGTTATAAAATAGAAATTCAATTTTATCCACCAAATTTGTTGTAATTCATAAAACATCTGTTTCTTTAATAAATTTGATCCAGCCAACTTAAAATAATAATAAAAAGCTTATAAGCAATTTAAGCATAAAAGATAACGAACGGAGATATAAAGTGAAAAAAAACGAAAATAAATGAATGTGTCACAATATAATCTTCATCATTTTTTAAGCTTTACTGTGACTTTCATAAAAATAGCAAATGGAAAGTAAAAATATTTTTATATTCGTTATTCCACACTTTGCCTGTAGAAATACAATTCAATTTGACTTAATCATTTGCTTTATTATATTATTACTGAATTTAATATTTTCTGTCCAATCTTGTTTGAATAATGTTTTGGAGTTTTTTTTTTATTTAAGTTTATTTTCTGAGTTTAATGTCACGATTCACCAAAAAAGATACTAATGATGGCAGAAATGATGATAAACAATTTTACTTTTGAACTTACTTTTGATTGATGTCATATGCCCCATAGTTACTGTCAATTATCTTAAATCAGTAAAAGATGAACGCAAGTGAAGGCAATATCATGCGTTGAAAAAAATAATTTTCCATGTTTATTCAAATCTGTAGGCAAAAGGAATGACGGCATACACAAGTAATAAATGAGAGGGTATGTGTAGGAAATATAACAGAATGGACAAAAAATAAATTTAGGGCTTAAACGATAAAATTTTTATAAAAATAAAATATTATTAATAAAAAAAATTTATTATTTGAAATCTTTTCTATATTGATTTATTTTAATTATGTTTAATTCCTTCAAGTGTAAATATTTTGTGATATTAGCTTGAAATATTTATTATTTAAAACTACGAAATAAAATGTATGGAAAAGCATATCCATATGGCCATTTTGTTTTTGCTCATTAAGCGCATCAGTGGATTTTATTCAAACTTTCTATAGAAAACCTAAGAGTCGTATATCAAAAGCTAAGTGATAACTGAGCGGTCTTTTAGTATTTTCGAGCTTAAAGAATTTAAACTCAATTATATTGATTAAAAATACATTCTTTTTAATACAATGCCATTTTTTTATTTCTTACTTTGCCAGTGCTTCGTTTCTGTAAATTAAGTGAAAAATCATTATCACCGGGTCAGTTAGAATTAATAAAAAAAAAAAACTTTTCATATAAAGTAATAAAAATGTTCATGATAAACTCTTGCTCACCCTCACCCTGTCAAATAAGCTGATTATAATTTTTGCATGTGAGATATTTTTCACTTAAATTACAGAAACGAGTTACAGTATCAAAGATTATATTAAAGTTCTCATTATTTTGAAACATGCATCGTATACGTATTTAAAACTTTGAAACGCAAACAAGCCATTATATCGTTAAACTTGTTAAAGCATTTACAATATTTTTTTTTCAATTACATTTTAATAATCAATCGTCATTTGATACACATCGCGTTTTGTCACTTAATAAAAAACAGAAAAGTAGCTTTAAAATAATTGTTTGTGGTCAATATAGATAATTTAACGTAAGTCGTAACACAACCTTTATTTAGAAAAAGACACATAATAAATAACATTTAGTAAAATAATATTGTGTTAATGCTCTTTTACAAGCAGAGAAAAAAAACCGACAATTTAATGCAAATAAATACGTCAACAGTTTTTTTTTCTATAAAAACATAAAAACACGCACGACATTGGAAATAGTAGTTTATGGAAAAATTAAAAGTCATTGGATTTGAATAATAAAGATATATATTGTTTTCACTAGATTAAAGAAAAATAAAAAAAATATATACGGGATTGGTCTCTAAAGTGCCATTAAGTAAAGAATCTTAAATTAAGGTGACATTCAATACTTAAAATCGCACGTTGATGATTAAATTAAAATATAAATTATTAAGATTCCAGTTCCCTGAGTTTTTGATTGTGACCGTAAACGGTTTGAAATTTTAATAGATTTCGTTTATACTTTTTGATGTTTTCCGATCAATTAAATAATATAGTTTAAAGTCAGATTTGGCTTTTAACTTTTTATATCCAAAATTTCTTTATTATAGTGGGAAACATAATTAAACATAAATACATGTTTAAATACAATCCGATAAAATAATTATTTATTCCTTATAAGCGAAATACTTTTTTTAATTTTTTTATTAACTTCGTGTTAATTTCCGGTTAAGCTTAAGTTTCTTTTTACATGCGATTAATTTACAACTTTTTTACGGAATACTTTTACGTGAATATAGACTGCTTTTTTGACATGAGTTTATGCTGATTGTGATTTCAAACGATTTTTAAATATAGAAACCGGTTTAGCCAAGCTGGCCAACAAAAATAATTAACCCTTGCTAGTCATTAAAGTTTTACAGACTTGCTGACCTATAGGTGGATATAACGTCGATGTTATTGTCGAATTATCTTTAACTCCCCAGCAAAAAATTTGACATTATTCTAATTTTACTTATATGCAAATACCTTTTAATTAACTTCTAAAACCTTTGTATATTTCCAAGGATATTCGTTAATAATTGGGAAAAAGTACGAAGAATTAAAATAAATTTTTTAAACTGATCGATAAAAAATAAAATAAATAAAAGTAACAGTTCTATATTCGGTTATGCGAATCTTATATACCCTTCACCATCTATCTAAATCTAGTTAAGTGAAGTAACTCCAATCAAAAAAGCAAATATTAGGGTAAGAGAGAATTAAAAAATAAAAAAATAAAATAAAAATGTTGGGTAACGCATATATGTTTTTATATACAAATGCCGTCGGCTCTTAATGGGTTAAGCATTTTAAAAAAATTTTAATATTTCCTTAGATATCTCTTCAAAAACTTTAAAATGATATCAATATTGATTTTTTGAAATAATTTTTAATTTCAGAGCCCCGTAACTCGGAAAATATGGACGGGCGCCAATTTTTTAACTTGATGCTTTTTTCTTAATTTTTAATTCTCTATCGGCCCGTACATTTTGTTTATTGGAGTTACTTTACTGTTCCAAATGATGTGAGAAAATTAAAGGTAGGATTGGTGTTTTGCCAGCTGCATTAAAGGACATGGACCGATCTTTCTGATTTCCAATAGCACCTCTTTTGGCGCTATGTCTGACCGGTTGGCATATTTAAATTTTCTTTAACTGATATTGACTTTTGCAAACTTTATTTTAGCACTAACACGGACGGACAGACGAAAAAATGGGCATCATTCAATCGAGTTCGCTTTGCAGCAGAAGTCAGAATATATATAATTTATGGGGTCGGAAATAAATACTGTAGAAATTACACAAGGAACGACAAACTTTGATATACCACTTTTTGTGTTGAAGGGTATAACAAATTAAAAAAAAAACGCAAAAAAGTGAAAAGTTTAATATTAAGTTTAATAATAAAAAAACTTGAAAATCTTTGTTGTATCCAACTGTACAAAAGGTACAAATTGATAAAAAAAAATAAAAAATAAATCATGTATTAATCACTGAGAAATTCCATGCATGTACGCTCACTTACATCGATTTTGTTCAAATACGTCTACATCAGCTAAAAATGAGTGATGAAAATACATGACACGCTGAATAATTAAGATATTTACATGTCGATTTTACAGCTTCTGTGCACCACATTCCTCGTAAATGGTTTTCTTTTCCATTTAAAAGGCAGAAAATATTTTCAATATTTTTTTGTTTCTAATACATTTAATTAGAGGAGTATAAATTAGAAGAGTATAAAAAAGACAGTGTTTCGATGAAATTTTATATTCAGTGACTCGGTAAAGTTTCGTGATTTTGACGTTTTTATCTTATTGTCAAAATGTTCATTAAAAAGGTGGGCATATAACAAGAATTATAAAATTATACAAATACATATAATCATACTAAGAACTTAGTTTTTGTGAAGTATAATATTTTTGCCAAAATTAAGAACAAGTTAAAGACATAAAAAATTTTAAGATATTAAGACATGCAGACAAAGGGAAAATATCTTTCACCGTTGTGTCTTATTATTTTCTTTTTTTTATTGGTAAAAGCTATTTCTGCAAAAGAAATCCAAGTTTGTGACATGATGTTGCCAAAATTTGGCACTTGTGTCGTAGCATCTTTCTCATTTAGCTTCACTTTGCTTTTGGCATTTAAATAACAAATGCTTCTAAAACGCTAAATGTTTTATTTTTATGTTCGTACTGCTATTGCCACTTTCATGTGTGTTTGTGGCTTAGACTTTATATTTTATTCATAATAACATGATACTTTTATACGTGTGAAAAAAGTTGGATGTACGTGTGTTAGTAAACCTGACAGCGATTTGTAAGTTTTAAGCATTTTCTTCTCATTGTTTTGGGAGTTTTCTTAAGATTTGTGTCAAGTATTTCTTAAAAGCCATTTTGTTTTTTATTTTTATATTCATTTAGATTTGGCCAAAACTTTTAAAAATCAAGTGTTTCTTAGGTGGCATTTATTTCCAAAACTGATATTTATTGTTTTAATTATATTTTAAGGATCTTATTGTATTGTTTGCTAATGAAAAATATACCAAGGAAAACTTTAATATAATTTTAATCTGAATTACTTTTTACATAACCTTTGAATATTTAATATTTTTTTATATTTGCAAAAGGGCTTTTTTATACTTCGCTTACCCTTCACCACATAAAGTGGAAAAAGGGAAAACCTAAGTTTGTCATTCCATTTGTAATTTCTAAAATTTTTATTTCTGACCCCACAAAGTATATATATTCCCAGTAAGCGAAGTCGATCAGACATAGTTTCCAAAATTTTCTATTAAAAATAAGCAATGTAGGCCCATAGCTCTCGAGTTAGCAACCAAAACATCACGCCTGCCTGTAGGTTTTCCATATCTTGCAACAAATCTAGTTAAGTGTATTAAGTCCAATGAAAAATCAAATATATCGGGTGATAGAGAATTAAAAATTAAAGAAAAAATATCAAGTGAAAAAATTATGCACTATATTTTGGAAGACATCAAGTCAGCTTTTGTAGATAATTTTAAGGAAATTCAAAAATTATTTAAAACGATTAACTCGTTAATAGCTAGAGGATTTTTGTTATTTTTTCTATATAGTAGTGTGTATTAAATTTTATTGCAATAAAAATATAATAAGAAATATTGAATTAATAAATAAAAGAATAAATAAAATAAAGCAATAACTAAAACCAATGCCGGCCTCGCTTATTAATGCTTTCCTACGTACTGAATATAATTTTACATCAAAAAGTCTAATTGGCTTTTATTGGGTTAAGCATTTATATAAAATGTTAGTATTTCCTGAAAATAAGAGCTAGCGCTCTTTTTTCATTTAATATTTTTTTTTAATTAATCTGTCAATCCATATATTGGTCTTTTTTCTATTGAAGTTACTTCACTAAAATAGATTTAAGCCCAGAGGTGAGGTTTCTTCTAGTACAGCAATCTTTCATTCTCTAGGTTGGGACAACAACCATAAGCAAAAACAATTTTTTCGGAAATAAACAGCGTTTTTTAAACAGAAAAACTTTATGGTACAAAAGTACTTCGTATTAATAATTTTATTAAAATTTTTACTGGGAAATCTGCAGTATGGTACATTTGGTTATACATATATTGTAAAGACTATAAAACATTCGGCATAGCATAATACAGCACTCTTACTTGTTTTTCATAGTTTGTATCTAAAGCAGGCATAAGAAATTTAGCCAGATGTATATTTTGTTTTAAAGCTGTAAATTTAAACAAAATGGCCTTATAAATGAAGTAATAAAAAAGAAACGAAAAGAAAAAAGGAATATTTGCAAAAAAAAAAAAATATTTAAAATATAAACATAAAAGCTTAATTAAAAAAAAATCTGTACCAGAATTAATAGTATAGAAAATACACTAAAATATAAAATTAAGGTTAGGTTTAATACCAAAACTTGCCAATTTATTCATGTATAATATTTAGTTTAAAACAAGTATGTTACTATATATTATGATTCAAAACAAAAATCAGTCGAACTTTAATGGCTTCAGGATTGTGATTTAAAAGTCGAAATTCAAAGTAATCCTCCAGAATTAATTTTTTTATATTAAGGAAAAATATACTATAAAATAAGAATCCTGATCATGGTATCATATTTAGTTAGATACAAATATTGTTTACTATTTTCTTGGCTCTTGAAAGCTTTACTCAAGCTGAGAGAGAAAAAGTGAATTTATTCAATTAACTTTATTTAAATTTTAAAGGCTGCGTTTGCTTCTTTAAAAAATTTTCGTACTCAGTTCTAATGCATAAAAAAGAATATTTCGGTGCAATTTACAAGGGTATAAACAAATGCAGTCGATTTCAATCGCTTTTTAATACAATAATTATTACAGTTTGAAAAACGAACGGTTTCTTTATGGATAATTGTTATAATGTGTCATTACTACAAAAATAGTGATAAATGATATTAATAGTGATAACTGATAAATGAAAATAAGAGACTTAACTCATAAAAGTCAATATGATACTGAAACAGTGTCCATAATGTTGTGAGCAAACAAGTATGAATAATTAAAAATAAAAAGTTGCATTTGTGACTATCAAATTGCTAGTACAAAAAAGCAACAACAAATGTACAAGACGAGTTACAAAGAGAATGACAAAGAAAAGCTTTAAGTTGTGTGTGAACTTCGTCTCACCAAATTAACATTAAGATTAGTTGGTTAAATAGATGATGTTTACGATGTACATAACATAAGATAGATAGATGCAAAGAATGCTGATGAAGGATGTGGCGGTCCAGAAAATGCTGCATTTCATTCTGCTAGCGTCTAATTTTTCTTGTTTTCTTTGGAAAACGTCCGCATACATTTGTAAATAATTTTTCTTTCTAAAAATGTTTAGAAAATTAATTAAAAAGAACCAAAAAGCCGAAAATAAAGTAAAATTTCATTAATTTGAAAATAAGAGACATTTACAACAAACCAATGTAAACTCAGTTTGGTTTTAATTCATCTGACGTGACTATCGTGACACAACAATTAGTCTTTTTGCTACAGAGAAACTAAAAAGTTTGAACAGTCGTGTTTAGTTAACAGCAGAACCAATAACAAGAAATGAAGCATAATGTGCTACAAAATGTACTCTAAAAGACAACAAGGCAACAAACAGGTCCAGAAGAAATTTCTTCTAAAATTTTAAAGATAATAAATAGTAATAATATACAACTCCTATTTAATGTCTTTAGTCATATTTTCGTGACAGGACATTATCCGGAAGATTCCCTTAAATCAACATTTAGCCCAATACGTAAGAAAACTAATGCAAGCAAATTTAGTGAATGTAAATTGATTAGTCTAATGAGCAATGCGTTGGAAATATTTTTGAGAATTATTCAAGCGAGAATATATACCGAATGTGCAGCTGCTATGGGAGAATCGCAATTTGGATTCAAGGAAGTTAAGGTTACACTAGAAGCGTTATTCTGTTTATGTTTTTATATGCATTGTCGATTACGAGAAGGCTTTCGATATGATGAAGCATGACAAATAACCGAAAATTTTAACTACCATTAGACTGCAAAAAAAAACGTTGTATGAGAAACCTAAATTATAACTAATTTGTGCAAAAAGATATTTATAGAGTAAAAACCGATGAAATTCCCATTTTAAAAGCAGTCAGATAAGGGTGAATACTATCCACATTATTTTTTAATATCTATTCTGAAAAAAATATTCCAGTGGGCCCTTAGAGAAGAAAATATTGGAATAAGAATTTATGGAAAATTCAATATAAGATATGCAGTAATTGAAAGTAAAAAGTATGGAATATAAAATTAATACCAAGTTGATGAACTACATGGTTGTTGGTCGAAAATTCCCACACAAATGCGACTTTAGAGATAGGAAATATCATAATTTAAGCTTCAAATATCTTCGTGTCTTAATAAATGATCAATGGGACACATCAAAGAAAATAAAATGCCGCATGGAAATGGGTAGAGATGCATTTTTTAGGTATAATATAGAGTCACGATATCAACGTGACAACAAAAGTAAAATTTATAAATTAGTACATTTTGTCTGTACTACTGTATACGGTAAAAATCTGGACAATAAAAACGCAGAATGACACGAAACTGGAAGCCTTTGAAATGTGGGTATTTCATAGATTACTGAAAATACTGCGAACCACCAGTATCACAAGTAAGGAAGTACTTAGGACACACATTGAGAAAAAATAAAATACAAAATTTTACAAGGAATCCATAAAGGAAGAAATAGAACAAGAACGTAGTAGAGGTATAAAAAAAAGTTTAAGCTGAAAAACATACAATCCTAGACAGGATATAGCGATGAAAATATGCTTATGATTGCCGCAAAGAACAGAACAAAAAATAAAAGTGATATTTTGTAGGTTTGTAAATATAATCACATATGAACACTAATATCCGAATTCAGATGGGTAAATAAAGAAGAAGATTTTATAAAAAAATTTTTTGAAATTTAAAGCTGATTAGAGATTTAAAGTGGTCCAACCTGTGTCGGACAACATTATTCTTTTTCTGTTTTACCGCATACACACCACACTCTAAAGTGCTAATTAAAAGTTTACTTAAAAAGAAGCCTTTTTTTAAATAACACAATTATACTTCGCTTAAATATAGCTTTAAATACTTGTAATTTGTAGTTAAACAAATTTGATCAAAACTGCCTGAAATGTGTACTTGCGTCTAATTAATAATGATTACTTCAATTTATTTTTTTGTGACATTTTCGATAACAACTTTTAATTTATTGAATCGAAATTATTCAGACATTTTACTTTCTTAAATAAAGAGAACATTTTTTTTGTATCTGTAACGAAATTCATTATTTTTCTACATTAATTGCGGTGAACGACCATAATTTCTTTTACCTGCTC
This sequence comes from Gymnosoma rotundatum, assembly GCA_916610165.2. NCBI lineage: Eukaryota > Metazoa > Arthropoda > Insecta > Diptera > Tachinidae > Gymnosoma > Gymnosoma rotundatum. The sequence continues at coordinate 29,983,618 of OU744336.1, forward strand.
ATTCTATTCCATTTCGGCTCTTAGTGTTTACCATTCTCTGAAAATTTAACTTATTAATTAGAAAAGCAAGGGCGAATTCAGTCTTCTTTCTCATTAAGATATTTTGTGGGGGTTTTATTTTTATTATATGGACTTTTGTTTTAAATTTTTTTATACCAAAATATTTCCCTTTTTATTTGTAATTATTTTGTACGCACGTTGTTGGTAAGAATATTTTTAATTAAGCAAATTTTTTCTCAACCCTCATTCTTTTCTTTTATATTTTTAATTTGTTCTCTTAAATGATTTTTAGTATATTCCCTTTTGTCCCTTTTTCAGTTATCTTTTTTTTTTTTTATTTTTTGTTAGATGCTCTTTAACTTAATGAAAGAACTTTCAGCCAGTACCTTTAGGGTCTTAATAATTGCTGTGGTGTTGATGTCGTTTTCTTACAGTTGCCTGGTATTTTTTTCTTTTTAATCTACTTTTGTGGTCCATTTAATGAAATGACCCTAAAGTGTTGTTAATTCTATTTATTTAATATTTTATGTTTAAGAAAATACGATGTTAATTTAATAGATTGAATTGTCAATAGTATGGAGTTGTAATCAATAATAATGAACAGGTTGTTTAGATTTCTATGAGATAAAACAGTTGAAATTCGAAAACAAAATTAATTGCTCGAAAATTTAATTAAAAATTTAAACATCAGAAAATTAAGGTTTATTTTGTTTTCTTTTTTGGGTCTTTGAAGAGTATTTCAGTTGAAGCTACTTAAAACTGTAAAACCCTTATCAGTTAGGGTTTTTTGTCATTTACATAAATTTATTTAATCTATTAAGTTCCATTCAAACAATAGTAATTTTGCGTAATCATTAATAATTCCTTAAAAGAAATAAAATAAAATAAAATAAGAATATGAAACTGTTTTCAAAATTAAGGCTGTTTCCTTATGATTTTTTATGTTGGTGGAAATTCGTTATCAATAATCAACACGCTTTGATTGGTAATTTAAAAATTTTTCTATTATTGACTTTTCCTTTTTTTGTTGCTGCGACCACAATCACCGCAAAAGGAGACTTTGAATAAATATAAGAAAAAAATGCGTTAACTTGCAAATGACTTTGTCTGTTTTGGTTCAAGGGGTATCAACGCGTTTGAATAATTCATTTGATTTGTGCTGCCATCATTATAAAACAACAAATTTTGCGATTTTTGTTTTTTTTTTTTATTTTATGCTCCGCAAACAATGTTTTTTTTTTGTCAAATCTCATTTTTAATATTCAATGTCTTCATTTTTAACTTCTTTTGCATAATGGACGAACTTGGAGTTTTCTTTACTTTTTATGATTCTTTTATTATTTGCTAAAATTTTCGTATCGTTTGATGTAACTTAGCGATTGTCATCAAATGCCAGCCACTAACAATAGTACAGGAAATAATAGCAAAGTATATGAGCCACAAAAAGAATAATAAAACTAAGGAAAATCCAAGAAAATGATGGCGCTGGGCGTAACCTGCAATGAACATTTATAGCAGAGTGTAAAAAAAAGTTAACGACTTCAGAACTTTATTCTTGTAAAATCTTTATATTTACTTTTGCAACGGAATTGTTGAAAAAGGCATTAAAGTCAAGTTAGAAATTTAAATTTTTTATGTGACATTTTTACGTTTTATATTGGTTAAATGTAGATACTCAAAAGATGGCAAGTACTAAAAAATACAGAAAATTTTGTTAAAAATATGTGATTTTAGCAGATTTAAGACTTTTTCTTCTTAGTTTCAATTGTATTACCAACTTGGAATTATTCCTTTTTTTGAACAAAGCTATTTAAACTAGAATGTTAATTAATATAAAAAAAATATCGATCTATATCAGTAACATGTTAAGAAGTTCTTGAGATTTTAAATATATTTTTCCAATAAGAAAATTTCTACCAATTTCTCCAAATTTTTAAGAACAATTCTTCTGTGTTTTTTTATCAACGCATACTAATGGTTTTGATAAGCAATATAATTTTTGATAAGGCTACAAGTTATATTTTTTTAACATATGAATTTTTTTTTAAAGTAGATAAGTCCTCTTTTGCAAAAAACTAAGTTAACAGAAATTTTAATGAGCTACAGAATTCTTCTCTCCATAGTTACAGTCAAATTTTCAATCTTGAGATAAAAAAAAACAAAACGGTACAAAAATATTTCTTTTAAAAGTGGAATAAGTCCATTCCAAATAAGTTTAATTAACAACAATTTTCATTAGTTTCTTCCAAACGACAAATATTTTGCTGTTGTGGAAACAGCATTACAAGAAATGACCAATTATACACTGCCCAAGACTTTTATAATGCAAGAAATTTTTGGCGAAAAAACAGCTTCATTTTTCATTTTTTAGAAAATGAAAAGAGAAGAGTTCGTCTCAACTAAATCTTTAGAAGAGGCAACATTAAGCAGAAAAAGCTACAAATAGAGATATTTTAAATTGCCCTAAAATATATTTGATGAGGTTTAAAAAGAATCCTTCCAAAAATTTTTATAAAATTACTGTGGAGAAAATGCTCCATTCAAAACAATTTTTTGATTTGGAAAAAAGAAAAGACCAAAAAATTAAATTATTTTCGTAATTATTATTTCGTAATAAAATTTAAAAGGTGTATAGTGTGAAAAACTTTACTCGAATTTATTATAGTTGTCCAATATTTTTAAAATGATTCAAACGCCTACTCTCAATTCTATACATATAATAAAACTGTAACGGGGTCATTTCTCTACATGAACTATTTTTTGGAAAATTTCAATGTTGGTGTAGAGAAATTTTTGTGTGCCTATCAAGTGTGAAATCACCCAATTTTACCGGTATAATAATACTTAAACAGTTATCTTCACTTTTTATTGTTGTTAATGGAAAATTTTTAACACTGTCTACAGAACTCCTGAATAAATATTTTAAAAAACAATAATTTTAATCTATAGTACCAATTGTTTAATAAATTAAAATAATTGAATTAATAAGAAAATTTTATTATAATATTATTATAAAAAACCTAAACTGTGATAATCATAAGGCATCAGAAAATGAGTAGTATATAAATATTTATCAATGTTATAAATATACAACATTATAATTTTTTACAAAAATGGAATGTTCCGTATACAACCATACAGTTCTATGGTAATCTTTTGATATTAAAATAATTTTATTCTTAGCGGTAACGGAAAACTAAAACAAGGGCCTAACATTGAATTTTAAACAAAGAAATTTTATTAGAGAGCAATTTATAGCGTACCGTATGCGACGAATAATATTAAATTTTATTCATTATATCCTCAGCTTGATTTAAATGTAAAAGGTTGTAAAGATAAACTGTTTATATTTTAAGAATAAAATAAAAATATATTACACCTTCGTAAGTTAGCACTATTTCGCTTATGTTTATTTGTACCAGACAATCACTTCCATTATATGTAACCTAAGATATATCGTTGTTTTTTTCTTTTTGATCAAAATGTTATGATGTGATTATTTTCTTTTTAAATGTTGTACCCTATTAATTGAACATAACATGCAGTTCTAAATTTTTAAACTTCATTCCACTCTATAGGGTTACAAATGTTATGTACGCTGTCGTCGAAATGGTCATTTAAGACATTTTATATAGCACCTCTGGAACTATTTTAAAAGAATTTATTAAAAGTACAAATTTTTTTGATTGGAATTATTCGACGTTTTCTAGCGGGTAAATCAATCACCCTTATTCTAGCTGTCGGAGTCGTCACATATCAATATTGGTATGTGTCGACGCATTCGATTTGTTATTCTACTTGTTGTTATTGACACTTATCGATTACTGCTCAAAAATTTTTGTATTCTATAGTCGACGCATTCGATTTGTTATTCTACTTCTCGTTATTGATTATCGATCTCTTTATTGATTATCGATTACTGCTTAAAGATTTTTGTATCCTATAACAAATGTGACGACGATATTGTATTGACGTGAACAGTTTTTTGTCGACGCCTTTTTGCATAACGACTGGAAGTGATTTAAACCAAATATAACAATGAATATGTAAAAAGTGAAGGTTACAAATGCAAATTAATTTGAAAAATAGAAAAATTTTCACAGGGGCACTGCTTCATGCAATTTTAAAGAAAAATGGGAAGAAATTGGAAAAATTCTAAATTCTTTTGGTCCGCCTAAAAGATTAACAGATGAATGGCAAAAGGTTTTGTTACCTAAAGGATTGAATAGGGATTAATAAAAAAGTTGGTGAAAAATAATTTTAAGGTGTGGCGAAATTAATAATTAAAAGTGAAAAAAAGATGGTTGCTAATAAAGTGGAATGTAAAACCACTGCCGGCGGAATGTAAAGCCACTGCCGGCGGAATGTTTAAAAAATGTTCACTCAGTCCGCTGCAAGAAGCTGTGGCAAACCTTCTTAACTTCCAAAAGCATTTGAATTCTTAAAAATCAGTTCAAAGAGTTGAAATGGTTGACATGGGAAACGATTCTAACGGACATGGAACTTGGTGAAGTTGTAGGTGTCGTTGAAAGCACACCCAGGAGCAGGCAAAACATATGTACATACTTGCGATACGGAAAATTAAAAATTTTGCAATTCTGCCTAAGAAATTTTCTTTGCAACAAAAGTTTTTGTTTTTTCAAGCTTTTATCATCAATTAAATCAAAATTTTCTTCAGTTATAAAAAACATTTTACCATAAAAGTGTCAAACACAAATAAAATTTAACAAAAAAACTTGGGGATGTGCATTTTCATTTCATAATAATCGATAAACTGTCGACGTCGTCAAAGGAATGTTATAGAATGCAAAATTTTTATTTAATTGACGCGAAGTATTGATTGATACGAAGTGATTTTGATATTAAAACTACGACGACGACGACGCCGACAACTAGAAAAAAGGTAAATATAATGCTTTAAGTTCCCATTGTATTAGTTTTAAATTTAATTTTAAATTATTATTTTTGCTTTTTTTATAAAATATTTATTTAAAAAAGTGTTTTTTTTGAAAATTTGTTTTTTAAACTTTAAATAATGTAAAACTTTTTCATATATCTTTCTAATAAGCATCTGGTTATTTTGCAAAAATTTAATAACGCTTCTTGTTAAAAATCATTTGAAAATATAATACTGAATAAAAAGTTTTTTAAAGTTAAAGTCGTAAATTTATAAGCCAACCGTTTAACGAAAGATTAAAACATGAAAGCAGTAAAAAGAAAATTTAATTTCATCTAATTGCATTTATTTGCTTTGATGTTAAAACCTTAGATGGTGTTAGTGTACACATGTACACGACGTTAAAAAATACACTAATTATTCGTATAATTCAATCGAAAACACGTGCATGCCGGTACAGATATTCAAACATATGTCTTACATATTGTAAGTAACTGTACACACCATTGAAGGTATGTATGTATTTAAAAACGTATATATCTATACATACAAACAGCTCATGAAATGTTAAACTGAAAAGGCAGTAACCTGAACGTGCTTAAACTAGAAAAAATTTAATTTTCACATTATTTAATGCTTAGAAACAAACATAAAGTGTTTTTTGTTCCCTTAAGCCATTTCAAACACATACTCGTACAAGCATAATTTATTTATCAATCCTACGAAATCTGTACGAATGTAACTAGACCTTGGAAAAGTTGTATGAGTAAAAAACAAAATACGATCCAACAAGCAAGAATTTCCACAGATACTTTATGCGCTGTAGGTGAATAGGGAAAATGCGAATTTATTTTTGCTTCAGGCAAATTGTTTGGTGCAAAACATGTCACTAAAAAACTCCAGAGACTAGCAAATGTAGATAAAATAAAAAAACCTAAAAACTGGATTTAAATTATATAAACTGAATTGAAATTATTCTGTGTGTTTGGCGTAATCTGCAAAAAAAAATTATAATAATACAATTTTTTCACTCCAGATAAATTGGAATTTGAGTTAAGTTCTTTTTATAAATTTTTCCTCGGATAAAAAATGTCTACGTTATTAAGTATGTGGGGTTTCTTATTGTTTAAAATTGTTTTTCCTTTTTTAAGATTACAGGTATAAAACCTTTTAGACAACAATAAGCTTCTAATTGTATACACAAGCATAAGAAGTATTTTTATTACGTCTGCTTTCAAATAGTCAGAGATTATTGTCTAAATGAAAAATTTGTTGGCAGTAAAATATGTGAGTCAAATACTAAATAAAATCCTCGCTTTTTAATTTCCAACGTAATAATAATTTAAAATAAAATAAAAAATTAATGTTACGTTATCTGCTAAAAAAAATTATTTTAATTTCACTTAATTTAATTTACAAAAATATCAGTTTTTATAATTTTTCTTTCATATTAATAACTACAAACAATTGATGTGTAAGTATTTAGAATTCCCCGCGTTGGCTGGGTCGAATTTTAGAGCCTTTCTAGGCACTGCAAAATATTATAGCATTCTTTGCTGTATTCAGTAATCGAAATTGTAATTTTGGATATCTGTCAAAAATCTCAGAAGAGGCGTCGTCTATCAGATCCAATTTATCATTTCTTGAACTAACGGTACGCTAATACAGAACTTGATAGGATTTGTGCGTTCAAAGGTAGTATCACATTTTTTTTAAATTTGTTTGTGAAATTATTATTTTTTTATATTTTATTAACTTTGTGTTTTTCTTCATCAAAAGTTTTCCGGCTTGGTATTTGTAATGCTCGATTCTTTCATTTTAACTTATTTTTAAAGGAATTTTTTCTGCAACGCCGCATACCAACATGACATTATTAAAAAATATTTAGTAATTCACACAATTAACTGACACCCACTTGAAAATATTACAAAACAAGATGTTAACTCATTTATCGGGTATTATAAAGTTTAGAATGACCTTTATATTTGTCGACCGCAAATAATAAAGTCTTCAATTCCAAAGTACTGAATATTTTATTATTTTAAACAATAATGCCATATTTTAATTGCCGTCTAAGTTACATAATATGATTGTGACTTTTTCCTTATAGAGGCATCAAAATATAATTTTTTCGTCTGAAAGTGTCGCAAAAATAGATCTTAATATAAAAGTTGCTTTGAATAACTCAAAACCACGTCGTATAATAAAGGTATAAAGCTTATCTTTTCAGCGATATTTTATTAATAAATAGCTCTTGATCTAGAGCAATCGCTTTGATTTTTACGATGATAAATTTTCCAACAAAACTTGTTTTAATCATTCTACTTTAATATTTCGCATTAAAGACTTAGTTTTTTAACGTAAATAATTACGTAGCTATAGACAAGAGCTTTTTAAAGATATTAATATTTAAGAGCTTTTAAACTGTGAAATTTCTTAAGTCTAACAAATATTAAACAAATTACAAGCCTGTTAAATATTTTGGTATTGATGAATTCTAATTTGAGACTTTATTTTACCACTCCTAAAATGTCTGCCAGGCTTAAGTTTTAGATTTAAGTTTTCATGCTCCGCTGCTATATCCGACCTTTTTAATTTTATTTTCCAAAATATTTTGTTTATTTTGTAATACTTTAATTTAAGGCTCTCAAAATTAATAAAAAAAAAAAATTAAGTATAATGAAGCCTCAGAAATAAATATAGTATCATTAGAGAAATGCTATAAAATAGCCACTCCGTTTGCAAAAATTGGATTTTCTAACTTAATGTAAATATGTCTATATTTAAAAATGGCTGCAGAATAAAAATATGTTAACAAGTGTATACAAGCAGTTTTGAAACTTAAATTGGTTAAACTATTGTGTTGATGATTAATTGTAATGAAGCAATTTCAAAAATAAATAATAATAATACATTAAATTAAAAGCAATTAATCAAAAGTGAAATATTAAAGAATCTTAAAGAAAAAACAACTGTTCATAGAACTGATTATATAATAATGATTAACGCAAGGTTGATTTTACTTAATAAAACCACTTTTCACCACGCAATTCTGTCAAAATGCTTTAACTTAAATATAGAGGAAAACGTGAAGACCTAAACGTATTCCCACACCTAATTTATATTTACATAGACAAACACTTAGTTTCAAATAAAAACCAAAAATAAAAATATTATTTTTTATAAGAATTTCTACTCATGCTCGTTAATTATACTTTTTAAGTTAAATATCGATTAAAAAGCGAATAGATATTAAAAATAAATATATAATACAAAGCCCAATTAAATGTTTTAAAACCTTATAATAATATAAAAATTCACTTAAGGTAAATAACAAATAAACCGCTTAAGTCTAAATGCAAGACTTTTTACAAAATTATATTTTTTCGGGCAGAGGCGTTAATGAATTTATTCCAATAAGCGTTTAACATAAAATCTCTAAGAGATAACATAGCAAAAAATTTTTGAAAACGTAATCGAATGTGAAATGAATCATTTTTTGTTAAATCACTTCCCAACTAGACTAACAACCTAATGATTTTAACAAGGCATGAGACTGAGAATTTATTACATTAATTAACTCAAAGAACTAGTTTAATTACTACTTCCTTTTTTGCGAACTAATGTAATGTGTTTTTTTAAGCGAGAAATAAAATATAGTAACCAAAAAAGTAAGTTATTATATGGCATGTACTTTTTAAGGTAATGTCTACTTTTTTGGGGGGGATTTACTCTAGCTAGATATACCATTCCTTTTGTTTTTTAGTTTAAAGTATATATAAGCGGCTAAAATTCATCATATAAAGTCGCAATTAGACTCTTTTTTTAGGCCACTGACTTTTTATAAGACTTTTGTAAACTCAGGTAATACACAAAAGGCAAAGCCGAAAATTAGATTTAAAATAAAAAAATTTATTGATGGTGATCACAGACAGAGAAAGACTAATTTTAAGTCGCAAAATTGCAACAATGATACATATTCTTCCGTTAAACGGTATACTTTGCCGTATTATTTAGGAAATGCGATCTCAAGTCTAAATCAAGATAAAGATACAAAACGGCTTTTTGTTTACTTTTTTTTGTTCAAAAACTGACTTTTTTGTCCCAAATTATTTACATGAAACGACCTTTTCTGCAACTTTTGGAAAATTCCCACCGCTAATCCTGGCGCTACTTTACCAAGTACCAACAATACTGCGAACAAAAAGACTTATGGGAAAAAAATTAAGAAATGTTATTGTATATTAAAGAAAAATTACAGTTCATTTATTAACACTACATAACAATAACCATAGGAAAGCTTATATTTATATAAAACTGTATTTGGCAATTCAAAATTAAAGTCTGTGTAAATTTTAAATCCTGTAACGTGAATATTAATGACCTAATTATGGTTGACGTGGTATATTTACGTGGTAAATGGTATATGAATAATTCCGTGTTAACAAAATAAATTAGCAGTAACAGTCGCTGTAATAAATAAATTAGACATACTTACCGAGATTTCATAAAAGGTAAAACAATGAATTGAACTTACCTACAAAGAAAGAAATATAAAATGCATAATATTAAAAAAAGTATATCAATGTAATTAATCTAAATAATCATAGCAAGAATAATTTTGTAATGTTTTCTTTAAGATTTTAAATCTTAGCATCTTGTTGTTATACGTAAAACACATCCACGTATAAATACGCGAATGATTTATATTTAATAATTAATAAAAATAAAAATCACTCATACGCACATAATTTCTCTAACAAAATTAACATAACGCATTGAAAACTCGTAGTTTTAGATAGTTACAATTAACATACATATTTATGTAAGCATTAACTTAAATGCGAACTAGAAATTAATTTATATTTTATAAATAAAAATATTTGAATTAAAAATGCACATACATGCAATGTACTGCAGACTTACATTAATATAATAGAACTTATCCATTAGTTTTAGTGACTGGCCTTTTTCATTCATTTATCTAAGATAGATCCGTTCAATCAATTAGTTCAATCGTTCAATACGTTGTACTTCTCTAATGGAAGGAGGCTTACGAAAAAATTTGTTATAAATTCTTGGTGAAATGCTAACTATAAGCGAGAAGAAGGCTGTGTGGTTCAGAAATTGAAGATAGTTGAAGCATGCTGTATTGCAGGACTCACGAAGAGTGTGTGCTGCCTAAAAGCTGTTGATCTGCTGGCACTATAATGACCAAGGCTGCGAAGGACGTTTTGATATCAAGTTATGCCTGATATTCCCATTGCATGCACCTGTAAAGCTTAAGGAATTTTTGCAATAATTACATTTTGCCCGATATAATCTATTCTCTGTAAGATGCAACCAAATTTCTTTCCTTTTTCTCTGTACAACTTACATAAAACTTTTCCATTAGAAATGAAACACTATACGAAAAAACTAAATATTTTTTTTTTTTTTTTTTTAATGATTTTTGGGAATAATTATTTACTATTAGTTCACTTTTCAGTGTGCTAATATCCCAAATATTTTAAATAAAATCAAATATTGATTATTAGTGGTAAAGCTAGTTCCTATGGCCATTTCGTTGATTGCTCAACTCAACTCATCAGGGAACCTTCTACCATATTTTAGATAAGCTAAAGCTGCCTATTATATTTAAAAAAATTTTTTAACCAACTGAGAAGTGGACAAAAAATTAATAAACACAAGCATCAAAGCTTAAACAAAATACCAATAATCAATAGTAACTTTATTTTTGCTTACATTTCTACATACACTTGGTTGGTTTTTTTCCAACTCTACGAGTAGTTGTAAGAAGTAATCAAAATAAAAAGCACGCGGCAACACCATACATTTGTGTTTATAATAAACTCAAAAATATATATATTTTTTAAAAAAGACTGTTAATTCAAATAAAAAGAATGAAGGCAATGCCACACCTATGCCTAAATAAAAAATATACTTACATAAGTATATATACATTTACAGCAACTCCGTTTAATACAAAAAATCAACTAAAATAAAAAAAGTGACACAAAAACGAAACCAAACACCTGAACGAAAGTGTGCCATACACCATGTTAAAATCCATATACTATTGAGTGAAAGGAACCGGTTAAAAATCTGGCTCATTGCGTTCACTTGAGTTATACATTTAATTTAACCCGTTCGTTTACGAACGACCAGAAAAATACGACGCCAATTAAAACGATGCAGGGTAAATTATGATTTTCTATAGCAAACCATGTAAAGTTCGAAGCTTAGTTTCAGGGTTACGAAAAAACTATTTTTAAATTAGAAAATTGAACAAAGTAAACATTTAAAAAACAAAAATAATAGAAGATTTTACTACATACATACATAGATACATACATCCATACAAGGAAACAAAAAACAAAAGATTTAATTAATTTTTAAAAAACATAATATAAATTAATTACTGTCTGATAGTGGCTGTTGTCGTGTGTCGGGTTTCTTTCACAAAAAGTTGTTAAATTTTTTTTTTAAACAGCCTTTTATCAACAACAAATAATTTTCTTGTAGCAATTGATCAATTTTTTTAGTCTTCATAGCTTCGCCAATCAAACACATCGTTTTGGAAATTTGTTTGCATGTTAAATTTTGTACTTCGAAGATTGCGATGCCTTTAAGAAAAAGCACAATACACTAATTGAAGCTGAACTCTAAAATTAGCAAAACAAAGTGAAAATAAAACTGTATTAAAATAGCGTTGTATTAAAATAGCGACGCCTTTTAGAAAACAAAGAAAATTAAAAAAAGACTCAACAAAATTGGAGACAGGTACCCAAAACAACGCAACTTAGAAAATCTAACGATGCACAGTGGAAACCACAACTAATTCCACAGAGACGCAACTTCGAAAAAACGCAAAACGACTTAACCCAAAGCGACGTATTGGTGTACTTTAAAAAATAATACAAATTTTGCATTTGAAACGTTTTGAAACTAAACACAACCATCACCATTGTTAATTTCTTGTAATATGTTATTTTTATTTTATTAGAAACTTCAAAACTTATATGAAAAATGAACATAAAAAGAGTACGATATTATTGTCAAAGATATATCGTCACTTAAAATGCAAAAGGCGTAACAAGAAAAAAATTAAAAATTGATTTTCTGATACTGTGTCAGTTTAAAAACGGACAAGTGGATAAAGCTAATCTACCCGCTTTTTAGGTTGGGTCTTGTTTTTGAGATATAATGTGGGCTCAGCGTACTTCGTACTTAAATTAGTTTTCTTTGACGCATTTTAAAACTAAACCAGAATTTCTTTTTCCAAAAACTTATTTTGCCATTTTTTTTAATTATCCCGATTTTATTAACAAATCACTGACATTAATTATTGCAAAATTTCTCTTTGTTAACCATCACTGAGGAAAAACAGATGGACAGACAAAATTTCCAAAAATAGTTGTTATGTGTTTCATATCCATTACTACTCGTAACTACAACAACATGAAAATTTTCAAAAAATATTTCATGTACAGAAATGACACCGTTACAGTTTTATTATACGTATACAAGAGTTCGTCTACTAAAATTTAACTACATTTTATATAAGAGTAAAACCTTACTTACTGGGGAGGTATATATTCCTAAAAGATATTTACTCATATACTAACAGAAGTAAAATAAAAATCTGCTTTTTTTAATTAAAAAAAAAAAACGTAAGAAAATGAGATTCTTTCAAAGTGAAAATAACTTTAAGTAATTAAATTTATACCCGTATAAAAAGTATTAAGTTTACTGATATTTGCCGTTTGGCAAATTTTCTTAATAAAAATTTTATAGCAAACAATAAAATATGTGCTTTAATTTATTCAATACTAAAGAAGTCTATATACAAGAAACCAGAGAACTACTTTTAAATTTCCATCTACCATTTGTATATTTAATTAAAACCTTTTTCTTATATAAAAGTAAGTTTTAATATAACGTTTAATTGCAAGTCATGTCGATAAATTTACATTTGTGTAGTTTTCTCAAAGACTGCAGGTGATATTAAATTTTATAACATTTTAGCGTAAAATTAAACATAACAAATTTGCATGCTTAATGTGTCTGTTAAAGCTATTTCCAACAAAATTCAGAGCATGTTTTTTAATAAAAATTGTCTTCCCTTGAAAGAAAAATGAAAAACAAATTTAGTATCCAGAAATAACATGAACTCTTTCATGTTGCCAGTATACAAATACTCGTATTGTATGTAAAATGCAGGCATAAAAACTAGTTTATGTTTTTTTATACGAACAACCGACTTAATATTTTAAGCATTTACTTAAATATGCCTCATATACATGGTAATTAAATTTTGACTTGTGCTTGTTATGGTTAATGAGAATATAGTACATGGCAAAAGTTTGTAAACGCTCATTTAATTTAATCTTAAAGAGGAATATTATTGTATTAAAAAAGCAAAAAATTTAAACTTGATGTAATGAAATTACATGCACACAATTTACGTTGAATAATTATTTAAACAGGAAGAAACTTAAAAAAAATTAAAATTTATTTAATTATATTTATTTGTAATAATGATGCTGTTAAACCTATTTACAGCATCAAAATTTATCAGCTAAAAAATTTAAAATGAAAATCCTTGAGCATCAGTACTTTTACGTCCTACTATAGGCATGTGCTTGTCCTATATTTAATGTTGGTAATGCTAAGTTGCAGAAAAAAAAAATAATTTTTTACTCACAATATAAATTTAATGCATAAACTAATGTTGACTAAACATTTTTGGCACAGCTAGTCATTGGCCCTATAAATTTATTAAACACAAACATAATTGTATGTAAAAGGTTTTATAAGTATGGGTTTTAACTTGGCTTTATTTTTTGGCTTTTTATATTTCTCTCTTAAAATGTGTGTCACAGCTAAACTTTAAATTGTGTTATTTAATATTGAAAAGTTTTATTTTAATACTAAGGTCGTTCCACTTCCAGTATTTAAATGTGTGCGTGTGTGTATTTATATTTAATTTTTGGTTCAAATGTTGCATTGTAAATCAAATATAAATAAAATTCTTTAATGCCAAAAAGAGGGTAAATAAATTGTTGAACTAAATATTTAGGAAAATCGGAGGCAAGTGATAATTTTTTTTAAAGGATATCAAAAAAAAAAAATGGAATGCTAAGGAGGCTTAGCTATTATTTATTATTTCAATACATTTAAAGTAGTACGAAATAATATTTGAGACCTTGGAAATTAAATACTTAAAAACGCTTATTTTTCGCCACATCAGTGTTGTAAACGCTTATAACCGTTTAAAAAAAATTACGTTTTAATAATTATTTCACCAAATTAATTTACTGTTTGGTAAACAAAAATGAAATAAAATAAAAAATTAAGTTCTCTTTTTCGTTTGGAAATTAATAACAATTTTTTTAATTCAATTTTACAACGAAGAGTTAGTGTCAGTCAGAAAACGCAATTGCAATTTTTCAAGCAAAAAATTAGAAAAATTAGAACTTGAAAAAACTATCATTTTTTAAGCAATAGCAAAACTTGGAAAAAACCTTTAGAATTCATTTTTTTTTAATTAACCCAAAAAACATAAATTAATGTAGGCAAAGCTAGTTCGGTAAACAATGCTTACGTTGGTACAATTCCTTATATTGTAGGATTTCGAATTAGTATGTATTAAATTAAATAAACAAAAATTAACAAATTTCAGCACTTTTAATATTTATTATTAAATACAAATAACAATAAACGTAAACCAAATTCCAGAGTTTGTTTGTATGTTGCACATGATGTTATTATTTTTATAGTTTTATAGAACGCTTGTGTATCTATCAAAATTTCTACCTTCTAAAGTGATTATTATTTTTAAAATTAATCGTGATGTTTTTTTGTGGCCTAGTTAAATTCTAAAAAATTCCATAAGTTTTGCAACAATTAAGTTGAAATAAATAATATTCCCTGTTTGATTATTAAAGCTGCCTATACAGGACATGTGTTTTTACATCTGACTTTTTAACTGTGTGAGTCATATGTAATTATGCACGTGTGTCAAAGTTGGTATATTATAGAAGACTTTTAATAGTTGGTTACAAATGTATAATTACATCTGAAATAATTATTTTTTTAATTTAATTTTTTCACTGTACAGATATCTAAGCCGTCTGGTTTATAAAAGAATGGTGTTACGAAATTACTGAAGAGTTGTCAATTTTAATTATTTTTTAATTTTTTTTTTACTCTAAATATGAACAAGATCAGAGTGCATTGAATAATGATACAGAATTTACATAATTGTTATCAAATAGTTAAAAACAATTTCAGATTTTGGTCATACAAAATATATAACCATCAGTCGGTTAATGCTATCAACCGCCGTTGATTGTTTTTATACGGCATAGGTTTTTAGCAATACTTTTTAGAATTATAAAAACAGCATGGTTTGTCAGATAAGAATAAGACATGTTTTAAATAAAATTTTGTCAAATGACTTTTCACATGTATCTTACAGCCTTACACGACATGTACATATGTGTTTAACAGTGGGAAATTTGACATGTCAAATGTTTAAAAGACTTCGTGTATGGGCAGCTTAAACTACAAACATTTTTAACCAAATGTTATCTAAATGCTTTAGGAACTTAAGCAGATATGGATGTGGCAAAGCGAAAAAAATTGCATGGAAATTATATTCAACAGTCGTGGTTATTCTACGCCTTTGACCAAATAGATCTGAAATATAAACTTACACTTGCATATAAATAAGTATATAAACACATATATTTATATATTAAAAAAGAAAAAGAAGCTGTTATATCCCAACAAAAAATATTTAAAACGTTAATCGAGTATTTACCAACTAGATTGCCAACTTAATGATTTTAATAAGGCATGAGACTTCCACAACCAATTACTAAGAATCGAATACATTAATTATTGTAGGAAATAATGAGAACCATTAGTTAGTATTTTAAGGTATTCTCTTTTAACATAAAGAACTAGTTCCATTACTACTTTCTTTTTTGGGAACTTACGTAATGTGTGTTGTAAGCGAGTAAAAAAATATGGCAATCACAAGAGTAAGTCATTATATGGAAAGTACTTTTTAAGGTAATGTCTAATTTTTTGCTAAGATATTTTAAAAATATTTCTAATATTTTTAAGTTAATTTACTTTAATCGTGCTAAGGGGTCAAGCAATATAAATATAAATATTTCATGATACTCGTATTCGAAAGAAAAAATTTATTTACAAATTTTGTTGTTGTGTTTCTTTTAAAAATATTGAAATATTTGTTATATCTCCGATCAAGGCAAATCAACTGCTAGGTGGCAGAGCAGACGAATGGCTCTAATCATTATCATTTTTAAATGTATTCCTTGCAGTTGTAAACTAAAAGATATTAGAGCATTAATTTAAAATGGCATTTTGATCTTAAAAATTTATTGAAATATATGTGTTTTAACATTCTTAGCAAAAATGAGATACCAAGGGGCCATATTTTTGTTCTCTTGTTACTAATCAGATATGCTAGTTGAGGTGTTACGTGACTTTAGATCTCAGATATCAACGTTTATACCTATCTCGCTTAAAAATGATAATTTATTAAAATTTTTAAATATATAAATCTATCCACCAGAGTGTTTAAAGTAGTTAAAGTTTTTTCATTGTCATTATTTCATACAAAGTTAATGGAATTTCAGTGGTGTTAATTTTTGGTAATATTATTTTCTTTTTGGTGGCATGGCACAACATGCAAGGACATTATGTCGCAACAGAAAGTAGCATATGTCCATGTTAATAATAGATATATTTTATTATATTCTATATTAGAAAAATGTAATGTTTTTATAAACTGGCTTACAGAAATTTTTTGGTAAGCTAAGCCGGTATGGTTAAATTGTGGATATTATGACATTTTTATAAGGTACACTTTGTCCGTACTAAGAACGATACGCTTTAAAAAACGTCATAATGTCCATGGATATTATGTCACTTTTGAGTGCGGCATAAAGTCCCTGCACATAATGTCCGTGGGCATTATGCTATGCAACATATTTTATACTTTTCACCGCAAAAAAGTTAAAAAAGGGTATATCTAAGTTTGTCACTCCATTTGTAATTTTTCCAATATCCTTTTTCAACCCGATGTCCGTCTGGTTCTCCCGAGTTAGTGTTGAAATTAACAAAACACTACGTGAGCTAGAAAAAATTAAAATACGCCAATCCAACAGACATATTTTCGAAATATTTGCTATTAAAAATCAGACAGATCAGTCCATGCGGGCAAAACACCACGTCTTCCTCTAATTTTTTAATATCGTTTAGAAAAATCAAGTAAATCCAATCAAAATAACAAACATATGCTGCGATAGAGAATTAGAAAGTAAAAAAAAAAACAACTAGTGCCTATATTTTCCGAGTTATAGGCCCCTGAGCTTTTCGTAGAAAGTTATCTATTAGCTTTTGGAGAGATCTTTAAGGAAATAATAAAATGTTTAAAAACGTTTAACCCACAAAGAGTCGATGACATTTTTGTGTTAAATTATAAATAGTATTTAATTTTTTCTTCTTTTTAATTATGTCACGCAAATATTTGTTTTTTTTTTATTGGAATTACTTTTCTAAGCTAGATTTACATACTGGTATATGGTAAAGGGTATATAAGATTCAGCATAGCCGAATATAGCACTCTTTCTTGTTTCATTTGAACTGCTTATGAAATTTGTTATTTTAGGTAAAAATTTATTTTATTTGTTTATGAACTATAAAGTTATTGTAAGACAAATATTTTTTTTAATTAATTTATTTAATGTGTTTTATGTTGTGGAAGTTTTTTTTTACAAATTTAGGATATTTTTGTTATCTCTATTAATTAAGTTATAGATTTTATTATTATTATTATTATTATTTTTTTTTTTTGAGATGCTATTTTTGCTTTTAAATTTAAAACTTTTGCTTTTTGTAATTTTGGAGAATGACTGATGTTTAAGTTTAGATTTTCTAAATTTGATACAAAATCGCATGTTTTGCTGAAATTGTTACCAAAGATAGAAATTAACAATAGTTTCTGAAAAGTTCTATGGGCTTAAAACAAATTTAAAACAAAATTTATATAACAAATTGCAGATAGAGTTACTGCTAGGGCGAATGATGTCAGTTTATTAATAAGATATTGATAAAATTGTATTTGATTTCCATCAAATAATTCTTTATATTAAACAACGGGAATTTTTTTTTTTTTGATTATATTAATTAAGTTTCAAAAAATCTTTTTTCCGTGCTATTTTCCCGATTAATTATTTAAAAAACCGATATTGATTATTGAGGTTCAAAGCACATCTCGATGGCCATTTCGTTATCGCTTACTTAACTCTTCAGGAAACTTCTGACAAACTTTTAAATAAACTAAAGATTTTTGTCCAAACAATAAAGCAAGGACAAAAATCAAAGTTTAAGCAAAAACAACAATAACCAACAGTATTTCTATTTTTCTTTCTCCGCTGTATACGGCTGATTTTTTTTCGGCTCTTTTATACAGTTAAAAGAGGATGAAAAATAAAATATGACAAAACACTTCAATAACTTATTTATATGCACGGGCACTTTGCAAATATTACATATTTTACAAAAATTTATTATTTCGTATTTAATATAAGATCTCTTACAAAAAGAACCAAAGCTTTATAGTCCTTAGCAGGCTTAAAACTTAACAAAAGTTCATAAAAGCCGTCTCAACATGGCCAATGTGCATTTAGTCCCCTTTCACACACATCAAGTTTGACTCGTCAAGTCATGAGTTTTTGGGAGAAAGGGGAGAGAGAATGAAAAGAAGTACAAACCTGACCGTACCATCAAGTTTAAGAAAATTGTATACTTAAAGTTGGCTGCAAATAGAAGTTGCTGAAGTTGAAAGCAAACTTGATGAAAAAACTTGACCGTGTGTGTGAACACGAATGCAGGTTCAAAAGAAAATTAATTAAAAACTGATCAAGTAAACTTGACGTGTGTAAAAGAGGACTTAGTTATTAGAAATTGAATTTTGTGATATTTTTATTATTATGAGTGCTGTTGGCCATTTTTTTTTTAATGGATAAACTCTTTCATCATTTATTTATTTTACGCATACATATTTTCGTTTTTAATTTTTTCATCAATTAAAGCAATTGTTATTTTTATCTAACATGTTTAAATTTTGTTTGCATTTATTTCTCTTTGAGTGAATGTAAAAATTGTACGAATACTTGTTCACTATTCTAGTTAAAGTTGCTAAAATTGTTTTTAACTATAAATGGCTTGGCATATTAATTAAATCGTTTAAATTAAAAGAAAAAATATTTAGAGTGGTGATTTTTCATAGAGAAAGTAATTACTACGCTGTCAGTATCGAACTCAAATATTCTGTAAATTAAATAAAATCAGTTTATATACGATTTTTTAATAAAAATCTAGATTGTTAAAAATAAAAAACAAAAAATTCTAAAAAAATTTAACAAGGATTTTGCTATGACCAAACCTGTAAATATGAAGTTTGTTTAAGCTTAATAGAACTAAAATTTAAAAAAGTACAAAATTATATAAAGAAAAATTTAATTGTAATCAAAAAAAAAAAAATCTTATAATTTTAACATGTGAAAATAATTGCAGGCTTCGGCATTAAACACATTTGAGACAGCAGCTACCGACCGCAAAATGTTAAAAATAGAATACATATGTTTATATGAGAATGATTATTTTGACGACATCATGGGAACAAGGCGGCAGGTTGTCTTGGCTGAATTTGCCGCTGCAGTCGAATTAAACTAATTTCTAATTTTGTTGGCGACAGTTAGCATTTAAGTGATGTCAGTACTATAAGACATGTAAAATAATAAGTGCTTTAAATTTTTAATTATGAAAAAAGAAAAGAACAATAAAAATTCAAAGTAAAAATTATTTAAAGATTTGAGTGTATCTATAATAAAACTCTTACAGGATCATTTTTGTACATGAAATATTTTTGGAAAATATTGTTGTTTGTGAAGAGAGTAATTGATCTGGAATACAAAATACTTATTTTTGGTATTTTTTTTCGTCTGGGTTCGCATGACGTAAAAGCTGCTGTATACATTTAGCCAAAATTTCCTTTAGAACCTTGGTTCAAATATAGACTAATTTTTTCGTAGAAAAATAGAGATACAAATGTAGAATCACTCAATTTTATCGGTATAATTGTACTTAAACAGCAGCACATTTCATTTTTGTAGATAGAAAATTTTTAACACTTTTAACATACTTTGCAAAAATACATATTTTTCCAAATTTGAGTTTTAAAGAAATAAGAAATGCTACACCGACAAAGTAGTGGGCACTGCTAGTATATTATATAAGTCATTTTTTTCGAATTAAAAATACAACAATTGTCATGGCGAAAGTATACGAAGAATAATTGTAAAATATTCAAAGGAATGTTTTAAGATGTATATAAAACTATAATTCCAATTTTTTTTTTTTTTTTTAAAAACATTTAGTCAAAAATTTACTTCTGTTCTTAGAACTTGCTGGTTGTAGTACTTATAAAGCTTGACTCCTATAATAATTTTAATTGTCGTTTATAAGTAACAAGTTTCTTGTATGGGACATCTGCAAATAATTAAAATCATTGGCCCATATTCATAGTTATAGAATAAAGTCGACTCTTGCTAAAGTATAATCTAAAATAAAAAGTTCTTATTATCTTTTTTGCTTTCATAGTCAAGAATAAAGTATACTTTAAGTTTAGCTACCTTCTACTGGGTGTTGACTGTAATTTGATAAATATTTTCATACAATTTCTAAAACAAACATTAGAAAAAAGGAACCTTGTGTTTATTTTGTTCACTTTGGTATAAAAATCAGATATAGAGTATTGTGTTCTTAAACCAAATAAAATAATTTTAGAAAAATGAGTTAAAAACAGCTTTAGGTAGTTTTAAAATTTAGTGTTGACTTTCTCGCCAAAAGTATATTTTTAATTGTCTATGAATGAGTTAGAGTCGACTCTAAACTAAAACCGACTTTAGTTCCCTTAAACTATACTTTATTTTAACTATGAATATGGGCCATTTATTTTAATAGATAACATAGAACTGTAAAGCTTTCAATATTTTGTTGTTTTTAGTATTTTTATTTTAGTTGACAAAAAACTATATGTTATTTATACTGACACACATTACTGTACTTTTTGTTACTTCTGAGAAACACTTCAATATATTTAAATTTTTAAGACAATCGAAAAATCAAGGTGCCCCTAAAAGTATTATTTTACTCTTCTAATAGCCGCTTATAATAGTTAAAATATTTTTTAAAAATAAATCAGAGATGTTTATTTAAAAATCGCTTAAGTGACATCACTGAAATACAATAATTTCATATTTTTAGTATGTAGCTGCTGTGTTCAAAATAATTATGTAGCTGCGTACAGGGCGACAAATGTTGCTTGCGACGTTTGCTGTAGTGTGTTCGTGTATCCTGCTGCGGCGAATGTGTCTAATGCTTTATGGCAATTGTTGCTACGATTCATGATGAAGCGTTCAATTTTAGGCCACTTTTGGAGCAACAATGTTGGATTCTAACGCATCTATTATTTTTTATATATGTTGATAGCTAGGATGGTCACATAGTACGTATTGCTTTCCCTGCTCGGATCAATGGTAGTGATATAATCAATAAAGAAATCATTAAAATTACTGATCCAAGTGCGGTACTAATATCAATCGACCGTGATGCGATCTCCGGCTTTCCTTTTTAAGCAATAAGGTCCACTGATACTGCCAGGATATCAACCGCAACAAGCAGTGTTTTTTCTAGATGTAATGGAGTAATGGAGTCCGTAGAGTCTATTGTGAATAGGTTTCTGGATAATTAAGTAGTGTTGTTCATGCATAAATCTACTCAAGAGGATTTGCTAGAGTATTAAACCTCTGGTAATTTTAAATATTACGGATAATTTTGGCGTAAACTTAAAATTTTAAACTAAGTCTGCTTTGGTCTAAAAAAAAAATAAAATAAATTTTTTGAAGATTGCTTTCGTTGGAAAATATCGAGCATAATTTCATTACAAAAAGTATTTCTTGCAGCCTTGCCATTTACAACAGCTTCTGAATTAAAAAAATATATTATAAAAATTAGGTTGAGAATAGTTAAAGATTTCAGCAAAACCTTCGAAATATTTTGGAAAGTAAATTATTTTCTCTTGTATATTTTGCTAATGCTTTATATGTTGATATGCTCCATTTATTTTGAAGCACCTGATTAATAGCCAACCAACTGGCTTAAATTCTAGTTCCTTTAAAATACATGAATTATACATTATTTTTTATATATTAACTGCGGTATTCATAGAAAATAAAATAACGTTGAAATTTGTTTTATGACAAATTTTTCATACAAATTTGTCCTAATATATATTTCAAATCTATTTAGGTTTTCTATGAATACGGCAGTAAGAATAGAGCCAAAACATTTTCTTGTTGATTAATCTTTCTGTTGTCTATTGGAAAACAAGTGCTCTTTCTTTTCTTGATGTTTGCTTAAGTTCTTACAACATATTTGTTTAATAACATAAGCTCTATTACTTCTACATTCGTTAGATTTTTTTTTTTTTTTTTTTTTTTTTTGTATCACTTTTTTCCCCAAAACAATATTTATTCCTATTTAAACACTTGCTGAAATTTATATGACAAGAGAAACACAGAAACACATAAGAGACAAACAAGTATTTTTAGAGACGCATGTATTTTTATAACTACAAGCAACTTTATCTTAGTTTAGTTAAATAAATTTTAACAACTTTCATTAGTACTTCCGGTAATGAAAGAAAAATATATGAAATTAAAAACAACAAGAAAAACACTACAAGATATAAAAAAAATTATAAAAAATAGAAGAAAAACAGTACAAAGCAAAAATACTTGGCAAAGAATAATGCAGCATAAATATATTTATAGGGGTAGAAACTGCATTCCTGTGAAGCGTTTTTTTTTTCTTTTTTTACTGATGAACAATAAGAAGGAAAAAGAAAACGGAAAACTAAACCGGATGTTTTTCTTAACAAGTATGTGTATGTTTCTACATACATTATTCTTATACGCATTCCCTTATTCATACATTAATTTCAGCATGTTATTTTAAATATAACACTACAACAACTATTTGCTAATGTAAGAGCAATAGTTATTTTTTATAAAGCAAAGAGCAAAAAATAGTTGCTGTGTTGGTAGAATAAAAATTGTTACCATGAGAACGTGTGTTTCCATGCTTTAAAAAAAACCGCACAATTTAACTTTGGGAATGATAAGATTTTACTTAAACTTTAAGCTAAAGAAAAAAGAAAAAGTTTTATTTTTTAACCTTTAATACGGAAGGGTTAACCATCAAACAAACAAATATATTGGGCTCACTTCTTGGTGCTCATGATCGGTATACTATGAAAAATCATCATGAAGAGATTAGCGTTTGAACTTTGAAATTCTGTCAGCAACTCGACGCAGAATTTTGTTTAGCGAGGAGGCTGCACGTTTTTATTTTGAAGCGTATGGAGCAAAACTAGTCCACAATAGATACCATAAATCCCAAAAAATACATTTATCCTTCCCTTTACCAATCCCCAACCGTCTGACCATTTTTTTTATTTCTGTAATAACTTGTTTAATTCTGCTACGATTTTATATAGACGAATATAGACTCTTTTAACAATTTGTTAAGTTCTTTATAATTTTGTAAAACATGTTAAAATTTTTAATTTCTTAACAAATTTTTTAGCTTCAATTTTCCTTCAAGGTTTACGAATACCCAACCAGGTGGGTACAAACATATTTTACTCTATTAAATTTTTTATTTTTTTATTTATTTCAATTACAGTTTTTTATTAAAAAAAAAAAAAAAACGCTACGTTGCGGCACTTGTCACATTTAGTTTGGCAATCGCTGTGCTCTGCACAAACGGGATTCCTGCATTTATCACAAACATGCCCCGCATTTCTTTTTGCTTATGTAAGTAGAAAATATCATATGTGCCTTTTCTGATACGCCCAATGTCATTTCTTTTTGGAATTTCATCGGCTTCAAAATCAGCATCCGGATCCTAGCGGTAACTGTTTGACCCGAACAGGAAAACTCGGTATATTTACTCCTAGTTTTTTAAAGTTTTTACCTAAAATTCATTCAGTGATTTATGGCATTCTTGACATGGTCGATATTAGGGTATGATAAAGCTCTTTTCTAAACTATTCAAGAAAGTGCTTTCTCTTCGATTCCATTACACATTTCTTTCCAATATCTTCTTCGGAGATTATGAATGAGTCAAGAGCTGCTGTATCCAAAATATTAAACAACGATGCTAATGGCCACGAAACAGTTGTTGATCCTGTAAAATACTGTGACAGCACCATTCTTAGTCTCTTATATATTTTTTCGGACATATCTTTTGTTTTGTGGCTAGCTCTTTGAATAACGGAATTCTAAAAAATGTTACATTTTCTGCAAGTGCTTTTGTACATGCCTACCAACCCTTTTAATGCACGCTTGCCTAGATTATAGTCTTTTCTTGTATTATTTACTTTTCCAGTGTATATTTGCTCTTGAAGTTTTAGAAAACGTTTTGAAATCACATGACCAACATATATACATGCCATATTGAGCGATCTTGAAAGGTTTGTACTGCGTGAAACGTGTTCTACTTCGAAATCTATAGAGTTGCTCAATTATAGTTATAGATTAAGTTGGCTGTTACCATCTCGAAGGCATCTCTTATAGGTGCAGCTTTAGCTTCTTGTTGTCGGTCCATTTGTGTAGCATTGTATATAATGCAGCTAGTTGCAACACTTATCTATTGTAAAACTTGCTTGTAGCGAATTCTGACCTTTAAGAAATAAATTATGTTTTCAAATACATATTTACATGTGTTAATACAGCTTATAAAAATTTATAGGGATCGTTACGTTGCTTTTTTTTTTTTGAAAATATGAATGTTATCGATCCGCTAATTGCAATATGGCAACCTCAACCATCGACTTACTTTATTTGAATCTTAACAATAAATTGATTTCGCGCGATTTAACATCACTGCTTTATTCTGATACACATCAAATTAAGCTTCGTCACGAAAGATTGCGGAAGCCATATTCGCGAGATCAGTTCCAAATGTAAGTACCAAGTATACATTTTACAATTTAAAATTCTATTGGGCTTAAAAAAAACCCCTTTACAATACCCGAATAGCAGCTGCAAGCACAAAGAAATATTTATTATAAATAATTTACAATAACAAGTAACAAGAATAGTGTATTGTATTTATATGTTTGTGTAACATAATCGGGTTGTTTAAAAGAAGTAAAGAAAATTAAAACTTATAGTTGCAGTTGAAAGAAAAATAGTTAAAGTTTATCAAGTAGATATTTTAGTTTTGAAAAACTTGTGTACCTCTCAGAACCAATCAAATAGTTATTATAAAAGTTTTAAAAAAGTTTATTTATGCTAATTTTTCATAAGATATATTTAATTATTTGCAGAGATTGTTAATGTGATTTAGCAAAAAATAAATATTTTTTTTATTTTTCAATTTTACATTACATGGTACAATTTAGTGTGCTTCGCTAAACCCTCGCCATTCACTAAAATGAAAATATTGTGTAAATTTAATTATATAATTATTTACTTATTTATTAAATTATTTATTTTGTTTGCTTAATTATTATTTGTATTTATTTGTTCTTTTAACAAATAAAATAATCATTGCTTGGAGCGAATATATTTATTTGTGTGAGACCATGACATGACATTAGTGTAAAATTTAATTATGAAAATATTCAAATTATGTATATTCAATATCATATTTATACTAACAATTCCCAGTGTGATTCACTACACTATTAGTAATGATTGCAACTACTATTATTAATATTAATATATTATAATCGAATTTTAGGGCTTTTCTACGCTCTGCAAAATATATTATAGCCATATTTTGTAACCAAAAGAGTAATTTGGGAGATAACATATTAAAAACCTCAGTTACATCTTTAGTTTAGTTTGAAACAGCAGTATTTTTTTTTTAACAACAACAATATATATGACTTTATTTATCTCCAGCTTTACACAAAGTGAGACAATTGCCTTCGGGCAAGGTGCCTGTGTCGTGCGAAATTATTAAATATGTGTTGCTATTATTTTCACTTAACTTATAATCAGCATGCTTTACTTGTTCGTTCTTACGTTTTCTTCTCATTATTTTAGTTTAACAAGAGAAGTGAAGTTTACAATTGCATAAAATATTTTTACACGACTTTCTTGAAACTTCTAGCCAAGAAGTTTGATAATTAAAACTTTTGGGAGCACGCAAAAACTGGTTTTTAATGGAGTTTTTTATATACAATCTTATTTTTAATAAACGAAAACTTATTGTTGTAGCATTAACTCCTTAATTAGATGTGTAAAAATAATTTATAACGAACTATTGTTGTAAAAATGTTTATGTTTTCTGTTCATATATATCTTTTTATATCTTTTATATTTATATTTTGCGAAGAGATAATACAGATTTTTTTGGGTGCACTTTTTAAAATGTTACTTGCTCAAATATTTTTTTTTAAATAAAATCATAGAAATTAATTTCATTTTTTTAACCTGGTTAAGTTTTTACCAAATATTAGTGTAGTTTTAAGAATTAGAAAATTTATACTAATCAATTTCAGTGATTATTATTATTTAAAAATTGTGTTTGGGTTATTAGCATGCTGAGAAGTGAAATAATATGAAAATATATATATTTTCTGATGATGAAAGTCGGTTGTGCATCATTTTCAATACCCGTTTTTTAATGGAATGAATTTTTGTTTGTATGAATCATATTTTAGTATTCATAATATTGTATTATTTAAGTTATGTTTTGTATTTCTTGTAAATGTTACTATAACTTTTATTTTAAATATTATTTCAAATAACGTGCTCGTAACGATGCGCCATCTCTTGGTACGCAGCGATAAGATTTATAAAAAATCCGTTGATATTTTACATTGCTGGTTATCAGTACGAAAATATACAACTAAGTTTTAATGGCTGCGGGATGTGTAAAAAAGAAGTGTAAGCCAGGTTTCCCCGTTTTTTTTTTCTTCGAGTGATATCACCAATTAGATAAATTCTATTCCCACAATTCCCCAAAATCAAATTTCAGCTATGTCCAAAAATCCCCACTACAAATAATACTTTTTATTATTTAATTCAATACGATAAAGGAAAAATAAAGGGTATTGCGAAACTTATTTGGTTGTGGTTCTCTTGGTACGTTCATGAGAATAAATTTTCTGTGACAGGCCTTTCGGACGCCGGTTGGTTTATCCCAGCCGAAGAAAGATGGTTGCATTATCGGTTTCTAAAAGCTCAGTGGCATTGCTCCGTGTCAAGGCGAATTAAGTATAAGGTGATAGCGGTGGCGAATTCAATTCTTTTCCCCAGTATTCTAACTGTCAAACTCGATATATAAAAAACTTATCTAACTGTTATACAGATTTTTTATATATGGAGTTTGACAGTTAGAATACCAGGGAAAAGAATTGAATTCGCCACCGCTATCACCTTGTATTTAATTCGCCTTGGCTCCGTGTATAAATGACAAGGCCATATTCTTCAAAATCGCGCTCTGTACGAGTTTAAACGGATAAACATTTGGAAGAAAAACATCTAGAACTAACCTTTGTTTTTTTCATTTGTGTTCACATAAACGACATCATGTGTCGGCAACATTCCATTAGTATTGTTATAGTAAACTTTTGCTGAGTCAATATTCTGTTTATGGACAATATATAATAGTGTGTTCATACATGCACTTTTATTGAGTCAATATTCTATGTGTTAACGAAATTAGTTTGGTTTACACGCAATTGGTTTGTGTCTGAGGTTTGAATTTCGAATTTCTGCTTCAAATACATCTTCTGAATAGTATTTTAATTTCTATTTAATATTATAACAATTTCGTACTTATTGCGCAATAAATTATTAAGATTTTGTATGGAATATTGATCTCAATAATGGATTTTATTGAGAAAAGCTGAATATTGAGTAGTGTGTCACAGGCCATTATTGTTCGCTTTTAAGTGTATGCAAAACAAAAATATGTCAACGAAGCATATCGCCTAGTGCCGAACATATAAACAATGCTCTCTTCTCCGCTGTTCAAAAAAGAAAAAAATAATAAAAACATCAAACTTAAAACGAAATGGTACGGAATCCGAAGCGTAAACTTAGAGGAACATTAGAACAACACGGATGAAAAAAAAAATAAAAAAGCTTAAACTCTCAACTAATGAAGAGCATGCATATGCTTAGCTATCAATAGCACATAGTTTTTCTAAAATTAGTTAACATTTTATTATTTTTCATGTACAAAACTTTATCTTTAAGACCTTTGATGTTTGCGTTCCATCTCTTTTCTTTCTAAACCATTTTTTAAACCAGCAAGAAAATTCTACCTAAAAATTTAACAAGGATGTATTAATTATTTTTCCAGCTGATGAATCTGGCCCTCCTTTTTGGTTTCTCTTTGAGTTTTTAACACTTTTAAAGTGTCCTTATTGCATGTCTAAAACTGTTAAATGTATATTTTAAACAAATGCCAAGTAGATACTTTAAATTAAGTTTTTTTTTAATTTCCATTTTTCATCTTTGATTCAGTGGTGGTGGTGATGGAACAGTTGATGACTTTATTTTGTATGTCAGTTGTTATCCTTGAAGCACTTATCAATTTGCACCAAGGTTTTTTCTTCTCTCAATGCTTGCTTACACGCGCTCACATGATACATACATTATACTTTCAAGCGTTTGAAATTAATATATTTGTTTGAAAGGACGAGTATTATATTGAAATACACAAAAAAGTACTTGTAAAGTTTTTAATGTTTGTTGAATACAAGATAAGTTATAATTTAAGTATGAAGAAATTTAAATAAAAAACACTTTCAAAATTGTTTGAAGGAAATATAAATGGGACTTGTCATTAGGAATATTATTATAGAAACTTAATTTATCAGGCATATGACAGAACTCAAATCCGATCGAAAATGGTTTTTCAGAAAACAAAAACGAATAATTACTTTGGAATGAAAACGCTATTAAATTCCAAAGTTTTTAAAGTATTTCTATTAAGACTAATCTGTTTGATACTTAAGATTAAAAAGTGGAGACATAATTTTTTTATGAATATACAAATCCGATCGTAAACTGAAGAAGATAAAACAAAATCGATGAGAATTGTTATTGCGAGTAATTGTTAACCGTTGCCTGAAGAAGGAGAGAATTCTTTGAGTAGCGAAAAAACGGCAAAGCAATATAAAGAGAAATTTCGTAAGTTGTTTTGCCGATGAAGTGGCACATGATAACTGAGTATGTGTTCAGAAAAACCTGAAATACTTATGGTATATCTATTTTTTGCTGTCTGTCAGTCGACTAGAAAACTGTAAACCATAATTATAATTGAAACGGATTGAGAAAAAATGCTTAGTGAAAAAAGTTTTTCTTTCAAGAGTTTTGTTGTGATTACCAAACATCCTCGATCTTCGAGAAAGGTTTATCTTTAATTAAATATATTTAAGGTGTCTTTATTATTCATTCTAACTGATAACAGCCTCGAAGTTCACTTATAGACTACCACTTAATCAAATGAGGCATAATGACACCCAAAAATTCCCTTTGTAATTGGCATAGCAGAGAATTCTACAGCACAATATTCAGTTTGCTGTTTTACCGTTTCTACAATACCAGACGGAAAAATTCTACAGGTGTTGCAGCGTCAAGCTTTAAAAAAAATTTACTCCATTTGAATAGTAAATCGAGCAGCAGTTGTAATACGATTATGCTGGAAGGAAAGCTTTTACTCACATTTAAAATCAAGACTAAATCTGGCGGTAGATTAATTTGGTGGAGTTTTTGTTATTGCACTTTCATATAGAAGAAGAATCTAATATTAGATGAAAGACTATCTATCTTTACACTTCTTATCCCCCTGTGGGTACTAAGAGACTGGCTGATCTAACCTAGGTTAAGACGAAGTGCTCTCGAAGTATAGGAAGAATGACTCCCCCGATGAGCAGGCACCAAACTGGATAGATAGTGGGGTACTGTCGAAGAATTCAGCAGTGTTCATAAAAAAACTGGCACCACGAGAACCGGTAGCCCGTACAGAGAGCCGCTTATCTCCGTAACCGGATATTGGTAAGGTCCCTTCGAGCTGCACGTGATCGCTTTTGGTTAAAAAGTCTTTATCTGCAGGGATGGTGCTGAATAGATAGAAGTGTACTGTTACACTTTCAACAGACGGAGTTGGATAGTCTCCCTGGTCCTGCAAGCCATGTTTTTAGATTTGCAACTCAGTTGACTATATCCAGTGGAGGGCGCTATTCGACGCTTTTTATTTCACTCAGTGATAATACCACCGTCAGGTTAGGGCCCCCGGCTAGGTAGTGACGTTAACATAGATCACATCTTTACACTTCTCATATTTAATTCTGCAACACGAGAAATGTTTGATTTTAATAAGGTAGGCATAAAACAGATTAAAAAATCATCCAATATCCTATTAAACGAATTATTTTAATTTATTTTATTCAAATATTTCTTCTATCTTTAGCTATTAACACATTTTTATACCTGCTTGTTCTTATTCGACACACATATATTTAGCTTATAATTTATACTTGTTACCAACACTCCTCTTCAAGTCTTGAAAAAATGTCAAGAAAAAATATTTTCTTTACAAGAGGGATAAATACCTCTGTATATTACCAAGGTTAGACAGTGCCACATAAAAGTCTTCCAGTCTGACATCCCTTTAACATCATAAATTAGTGTCGTTATGGATAACATTCTTTTTGCAGGATACAAAAAAAGTTAGCATTAGCAAAGTTTATTGTTTTTCGATTTTTTAAGTACAATTTTCACAAAACCAACTACCAGATTAATAAATGTAAATAAAGTGGGTTCAAAAACTCAATTTTATATATTTAAATGTTTTCATTTTCATTTAAAAAATCATGCAAACACCACATCTCACAAACATTTAAAATCTCTTTACTTCTGCACATACATTTTTGCCTGACGCAAGAATTTTTGTGAGAAAGTTGTTCATTAAACTTTTTGTCATTTATACCAGCGTGTTGAATTATAATTTATTTTTTTTAGTAGAGAAGTACTTAATATAAATTAAATGTTAATGTCTGTTGGTATTTGCACAGATATTTTAAGGCATGTGGGTATTTCAAATTAAGGTTTTAAATATTTTAATGTTTAACGCATTAAACAATAATCTTTAAGAGCAAATAATTTTAATAATATTTTCACTTAATTATAAAATATTCTTTAACTTCTTTTTTATTACCTCTTCTAATTAGACAATGTAGATTCTTAAAAAATATTTCAAGGTTTGTATTTTATCCATAAACACATAATAGAACTTCCTACAGTTAGGACCAAATGTTGGACTGACTCTATCTTTTCTATTGCTTCTCACACTTTAAAAATAAACTTTTTACAATGGAAAAATGGAAAATTTGGCCATAACCGTGCTAATCATACGGCTATTCAAAGATTTTACACACATTTTTAAATTACAGTATCATATATCTTAGGCATTAACCCATTATTGGCCGCTACCACAAAGAGCAGGAATTTTTTGAAACCTTGGCAGGGTGATGCTGTAGAGACTCCAATTAAGGATAATTTTCACAAAATTTTTCTTTAAGACATTCAGTTGCCTAGAAACGGACTGGTCGAAAAATCGACTACTGGCCGAAAGCAGTCAAGATAAAATTAAAAAAAAAATTTTTTTTGGAAAATAGTATTGCCTTAGGCTTTATTTAAATTGATTTAACGGCAAAAAAAATATTTTATACATTTTTTTTTTATAAATCTTTATGGTACTCATTAAAGCATTTTCTATGCAAGTGTATTTTATACTTCTTGCAGGTAAAAATGGTGTGTTTTTTACAGAGTTTGCAGCGACGATATTTATCTTCAGTACTTCTTATAATCAGATGTTCCTTTTCGTTATTCCTCCGCATCCTATTTTAGTAAATATGTAGTAACTTCGGACCGAAAAGCAATTTGTGAAAGAGGTTTTTTCTTTTGGAGCTTTGACATTATATAGTGCATCATCCTTGCATTGACCATTACGTTACCTAACGAATTAGTCCATATTGGCCACCATCATTTCTTTCCTGTAATGCAGATGCGATAGTTAGCCACGGCATTGTCATGAAGGTCAACTCCTCCCATTCCATTGTTATACTCTTGAATCTTTTTTGGCTGTGGAATAGTGATAATCTTCTTTTGTTTACGGCAAAACCGTTTAGCATTTGTCATTGGTTCAACTGTGGAGTTACTAGTAATAACGTTAACGACAAAATTATCGTTCCAACGCACCAACAGTATTTCTTGTTGGTCATCGAGCAACTGATCAAATTCTCCGCGCTTTCATTTTTTTTTAATTTTTTAATGGAACTTTCAACATTCTATTTTCTCGTATCGTACCAGTAGCATAAAAGTTGCGCTCATTCACTAGACACATAAGGTGATAAGATAAAAAAAAAATGTCGAAAAAAACTATATTGCCAATAAGTCCAGAATAGTTTGAGCCCCAAGACCAATATCCTTATTGTGTGATGTTGCTGAACCACTATATAAAATACTGTAAAATAAATATCCATTTCAGAGTTTACATAAGAGTAAACTTCTGGATAACGCATCAAAAAGAATTATTGCCAGATCTAAAATGAAAATAAAAACTGTAAAATTTAAAAGCTTCTCAACGTGACTGTAGTGTATCCGTCCAGTGGTCGATTTTTCGACCAACAAAGTTTATGGGAATTTAAAAGCAAGAAACCTTATAATTCACAAATTGATTTCCTTCGATTCTTAAAATATACTTTTTAAGCGTCAAAAGGAAGTAAAAATAAAAAAAATTTTTTTCGAATTTAGTAAACATTTTTAGATTGAAAAACTGTGTTAAAAAAGAAGTTTTTTTTTACCCTTATACCAAAAATTTTTTTTAAGTCTTTAGAACATCAATTCAACCCAAATATTTTAAACATCATTACCTATTTTATATATGTGAAAACTGATATAAAAATAGCAGTCAACTTTGGAGATAAACGATAATAAAGTAAGTGGTCGAAAAATCGAATAGTTGCAAAAAATGGGTTAAGCAAAAATTTGAAAGTATTTAATATAATTTTCGGGTACCGTCTGTTCAGAATTGGTGAAAAAGAACTTTTTTTTTTTGAAAAAACTCTTTATTTGCTATTAGATGTAATAATATCACACGATTTCAATGTGGTTGGCAACAGTTATTAGAATTTTTTTTGCAGGAACGCAAGAAAATCTTACGGAACTGGTTTATAGTTTAATATGACATTAAGCTGCCATATTTGCTGATTTTTCGGCTAAAATTTATTAAAGTGCCGATTTGCCGATTTTGGCTTCGAAAATGCCGATTTTTTGATAAACACTGTAACAGAGCAAGATTGTAACATTTGAAAGAGACAACTGTTAATAAGTCAGCACTTCTGCTTTTTACTGTTATAAAACGCGTCATTGGAAAAACCAGTCCTTAACGGTATGTAAGCTGGCAGGCTTAGGTCCAGTTTTTGACTTCGCATTTAAATGTCATTTATATTTAAGTTCTATTTAAGTACAAAATTCAGTTTTTCAATGCACACGTAAATGAAACTTAAATGACCAATGTTGCACATTTAAAGTCCATTTAAATAATACAGTTTTACCATATGGTTATGGCATTTTTGTTGTTGTTTCGCAAAAGTAAACAAACATTTTAGACATTAATAGAACAATATTTTATGTTTTGCACACATTTCTTAATGAAAATATTAATTAAAAAGTTTAATTAATAAATAAAGTACATGAGTATCGCTGACATTTTTTAATATATTTAAAATATTTTTCACAAAAGTTTGCAATTCATTGTGTTTGTTAGCAGCTGTTTTTCATAAACAATGGAGATTTATGTTGATATTTCGTAATGCTGCCATATTTTTATCATAGTTAAATGAGAACGATGATAAATGACTGAAAAGCTGAAACTGTATTTAAATACTACTTAAATTTAAATGCAAATTAACTAATTGCGTATATGAATATGAAGTCAAAAACTAGCCATTACTATGCAACACCAAGTCATTGTGTTTGGTTGTAAAATTAAAGATAGAAGACTATTCCTTTCGATTGATAAAATTAGATAATACTATGCCAAAGGCTTGTAAAAGCTTTACGAAAAATCACAAAAACTACAAGTACAGTTTAATACGATTCGGTGCTGCCGTTATGAAAGGCTCCAACAATTCAGATCCAATAAAAAAAAAAAAAAGATATTTCAGATTTATTTATTGTGAAATGTGTTTGGCACTCACTTGCATTATATGCATTATATGCTTGTCTTTAATTACAGAAAGACTTCATCGATTTCAAAACACTCAAAAATTACCAGAAATGAAACCAGAAATTATTGCACCCAAGTCAAACCATATGGCTCTCGCTTAAAGCAGTAGTTCTAAAAAAGGTCTAAAAATTTTACTTTTAAGTTGCTGTTAATGTCGATCGATACAGTGAAAACAAATATAAAAAATTTAAACAAACCAAATTAAATATATTTATCCTTTCCAAATATATTCTTGAAATTGTTAAGAGTATAAATATAAAGGGACTCAACTGAATTACACAATCTAACAGCCAAATGAAAAGGCTTCTAAGAACTGTAGTAAGTAAGTTAAACAAAATTCGATCAAGTTTATTTAACGGAATTTATTATAAATTATTAATTATTATAAATTATAAATAAATTATTAATTATTATAAAATTTTATGAAATGAATTTGGGATCATTGGCTGAAGAGTTAATATAAGAATCAAAACAACTGTATATATTTTTACAATTTAAATATTTAAATACTTTGATTTTGAACATTAATCTTTAAAACTGATAAATTAATTATTTGATACTTTTTGTTAATAAAAATATGTTTTATTAAAGTTTCGATAAAGCCGGTTTTTTTTTTGTGTAAAAGTGCCGATTTCTCACAAAATTGTCTGGCACCCCTGAGTTCCAGTATCAAGGTTCAATTAGACGTGCCATAACCATAACCATATAAAACAGCTGTTCAAACCAACCTTATGGGAAAAACTGTATTTGATTATTGGTGACATGCCATAATGCCATAGCCATAACCGTACCATAGATATAAATTAAATTTTGATTTTTACCATTACCATATACAGTTGACTATTGAATTTAGGTATTAACAGTTTGTTTTTTCATTTTGTTCTTGTTTTTCACTTTCTTTACATTGTATTGGCGAGTTTTAATTTATATTTTTCATTGCGTTGCTTTCTTAACAAACGGCA
Organism: Gymnosoma rotundatum; assembly: GCA_916610165.2. NCBI lineage: Eukaryota > Metazoa > Arthropoda > Insecta > Diptera > Tachinidae > Gymnosoma > Gymnosoma rotundatum. Next base: position 30,018,907 of record OU744336.1, read on the forward strand.
AAACAAATAAGAGTTGCTTATGGCATGGCACCACTATTCGCTGGCAGTAAATATGATTATGGTTATGGCCATGGTTATGGCTTTATGGCTATAGCTTTATGGTATGGCACGTCTAATTTAACCTTCATATTGACTGTTGTAATTAAATTTTTAATTTTTGTTCCATTAAAATTTTTTCCTTGCGTCAGGAAATACTGACTCAGTCCGTATACTGTTAAACATGTGTAATAAGAACGGCATGAGTTTATGAGCAATAAGTTTAAAAGTATTAGTTTTTACAAAAAACTTCGAGACGTGCTTTGACCCTCAATAATCAATTTCGGTAATCAATTAAATCGGGATAATTTAAAAATAGCACGAAGTTTTTTATAAAAATTAAATAAATTTAAAAAATATTCCCGTGTATTTAATTAAAAATATTAGGTTAATGCCATCTAAACACTAAGCATTAGACTTTATGCCAAACAAACTTTTTTCAACTACCTCTTGCTGTCTGTTTTTAAAGTAAATCTCATGTTGTTTACTTATAGAAACAAAATTTTTAGTTTTTTCTTAATATTTAGATAAAGGTTTAACCGGCCAGCGAAATACCAGCTTTGCTAATTATTTAAAAGCTCTACTATCAAATAAACTTTGCGATTTATTGTTTTCTAAAAAATATACTTAAAAAAATATCATCGGCTATTATCAAAATAAAAATAATTTCATCAAGTTTTATTTAACTCACAATAGTATTTTATAGTGACTCTCAAATCATTGCGCGTCCATATTCATTCAATTATTTTAACTAAAATAATATAACACAAACAACCGACACGAAATTCGATTTGAAACAAACTCGGCTGCCAGAATGAATCCCTATTCTCGATCTACTTTAAAATTAAATCTTTAAATATTTATTTAATCGCTTTAGTTTTTATAAGTTTTTAGTAATTTTTTTTTAAATTAATTTAACACTATTTTCTATTAAGGGTTTTAAATTATTAAGCAAATGCATTCATATGCATTCATTTACTTTTATAATAACTAGTTTTAATATGAAAAAGTATAAGCAGAATTGTAAAAAAATTTTATTGAAAATACAACAAAATTCTTGCACTAGGTGGTAGCTAAATACGCCGTTAAACGAGTGGAAGTGTATTGCTTAAATATGAAAGGGCACGTAAGAATACAAATAATTTTATAAACGTGTTGCCATAAAAACTAATACGTAATTTTTGCAATAACGAAGGATATGAGAAAATATAAAATCAGGCTTTTTTTGAAAAATCATATTTAAAGTGGTACTTAATTAATGCTTTATTTCTATAATTTTAAATTTTAATTTTCCAACAGCATGAAGCTCTTTTTTTATTTCTTTTTTACGCTGCAGCTTTGCAATTAAAAATCTTTTGTCACTTTTTTTATTCTTTCATCAGTTTTCTTTTGTTATTTTTTAAAAATTCTTTACATTTAATAAAAATTAAATAGTTAAAAATTTATTTCATATTTTCTATTCTTTTTTCACAGTTGAATATCTTTACATTTGTGTGCCAACAGCTCCTGTTATTCACCAGAAAGAACATCCTATTAAGTGTCAGTAAAGGAATATAATTGTTTGTATTCTGAATAAATTTTTTTCTTTCATAAGTAGTTTGCGTGTCCATATGTATGTATGTATGTATGTATGTATTTATGTCTGTATGTATACACCAGTGTGTGTGCAGCTAATTACCTCAGTGTGATTGTTGAGGACATTACGTACAACATGTAAAAGCGAAGTTATAATTGTAATACTTAATGTTAAGCTTGGCATTTACAAGCCCTAATTTAGAAATTAACGTGCTAAACTTTGTACAAAAACGTGTATGAATTTCTAAGTGTGCATTAATGTAACTTATAATCATCTAAATGATGATAAAAAGTTTTTTTTATTTTTTCATTTAAAAAAGATGGCGAACAGGGGTTAGATCGAATATAACTTTCATAAGAAAAAAAGATGAAATATTTTCTTTCTTCTTTCTTTTATTTCTAAATTCTCGTCAAGATGTTTTTCTGTCATTTTGAAATTGCAAATATAAAATTTATCAAAGTCTTATATATACAACAGAGTTGCGTTTTAAATGCAACACTGACACTCAATGACAGACAAATGGTTTAATAAATTATTTAAATATAATTAAGCCCTTTTTAGCTAAGTGCACTAACTACCCGTTAATGTAGGTTGCTCAAGTTTTTCATTTATGTGGCAACTAAATAACCAAAACACAAATAAATTAATAATGCTCTATATCAGCTTTTCTAAATTCTTTGAGATTTCATCTTCAAAAAAATCTTTATTCAATTTTCATAATTAATTAACTACGTTTAAAAAGTTCTTCCTTTTCATTTCTTTTAGATAAAAACTTTTCACAATTAAAATTACCCGCAATAAAACTTTGGCACAAAAACAATTTCTAACATTAAAGCAATTAGAAAAAACTCATCAACACCACAACAATCCCAACTTTATTGCATAAAGACCTTAATTTAATCACCTTTATAACAGTAATTATTTTTCTTTCAATGATGGAAAATATTTTTTGTGCATAAATTATGCGTTACACTTAAAATTTCTTCTATGAAATTTTTTTTAAATTTTCAAAAGGAAAGAAGCAAAGAAAATTGGATCAATAATAAAAAAAGCTTAAATCTTTAGAGTTTTCGAGAAGAGTTAGTTTAGTCTTTGATATGTTATACAGCTGGGATAATTTTTTTTGTGATATGTACTAAACTGATATAGAAACTGTTAAGTTTTTTTTTTCAATTAATAGCATGTACAAATAAGTAATTCAAAATATTCAGTTTGCCTTCTACACTATATTGGCATTGTTGAGTATTGAAATATTAATGTTGTAAAAAGGGGGAAAAAAAATAAAAAATTCAAATAAAATAAAAAAAAAAATTTTACTTCAAACATCGTTACATTAATATTACATAAGAAGCATTTAAAGGTTTGGATATAAATATTCTTTGAGATCCGTTTTGAAGCGTGATATTCTTCTGGCTTTTTATAAAATATATTCAATACGTTGTTTGGTAGTTCTAGTCTGCATCTTGCAACTCTAAGATTCAGTTGGTTTCTAGTGTAAATCACTGTTTGATTCTGCACAAAATTAATAGTGTGATAACCGATATTATTTAATACCTTGTATATGTACAACAGTATTTGATAAGTGAATAATCCGTGAGTCGGCGTCACTGATTTACAGAAATCAGGATAAAGAGACAAGGTAGAATGCATAAGTGGTAAATTGTATATAACTTTTAGTGCATGATACAACAACAGTTTAGTCTTAAGGTTTAATTTGTTTCTCAGTTTATAAAGAATACCTATTGCCGGTGCTATTTTACTTCTGAGAGCACTTATATGCATATTCCAAGATAAGTTACATTGCAACTCTATTTCCAAATATTCAACAGTGTATTAAATTTCCATTAACATAAATACTAAAATGGTTGTAAGTTGCATGGTTCTGCGGTCTAAATTTAACTGGTTTGGTTATATTGCCATTTACTACCGGTTTGTTTATTCGTGCAAATTAAAAAATCAATGATGCATCCCGTTCCATAACCGTTTTTAGTAGCAGATCATATTTATAAGGATAAAGTAGACATATATCATCGGCAAACATATATAATCGCCCAGTTAGATCTAAATTACCCACTATAAACTTCCAAAAATTAACTTAAACAGTTTATATTTTTGAATAGTTCGTGTCAACGAAATAATCGTCTCTTAGATGTTTCGACATGAATCGAAGGAAATAGAAATTAAAAACAAGACAAATATCGTTTATATTTCAATGCTGTTACGAATTTAAAATCCGGCAACCCCTGTTGTTGTGTTCGTATGAGTGTGGTGAATAAGTTACTTCCGCTAATGGTGTGTGTATAGAATAATACCACAGTTAGCTAACAAAAACTGAGCAACCTCAATGGCTGCGTTGGTAGAGGTAATTGCTGTAAAGCATTAGATCGTGAGTTCGAGCCAACCTTTGGACATCCGTACAAGGAAAAATAATAATTGTTATAATGCACTTAAAAATTAAGAAGCAGCAGTACAAACCTCCCGAGAAGTAAAAGACAATTATTGTGCGAAGCCACTGCAGATAATTTAGCAGAGACTAATAATTTCATATAAGAGTAATAGATAATATTCAAGACGCCCTTTATAATAAAAAGTAGGAACAGTGACGGTTAGCGCAGGGAAGTGTAACAGCATAACAACAGTGTATGGCAGACGAGAGTTATGGCCATTGGATTAAAGGAAACTACTAACTTAAGGCATAGCGAAATTGTCCGAGGGTGGTTAAGGTTACTAAACAAGACATGGAATAGTTCATGTTTCGCTGGAGTAACACACTAGTGTATACCGCATATTTAGTAGATACGAGAAAAAAGGATTCACAAGACCGTAGGAGCAAGGAGTATAGCCAGATAAAACCACAAAGTAAAGAACACAGAATTTATAATAAGCCACAGTGGTATTTGCCATCAAAAGAGTCCATACGTTTGTCTAAAAAAAAGCTAAAGCGTAACAATACGTTCTACAGTTTTCCTTTTAAAATCAATTGCCCTATTCACAAGCCCCCTAGTACGTGCTAAGTGCTAACAAAATACAACGGTGCTAGCTGTGTTGTTGGTAATTTTCATGCAAACATGCGATACAACTCTTAGTAATTTTTTTCATATGTTTTTCAAACGTTGTATTTGTTTAAATGTTTTATGTTTAAATGAATTATTATTTTTGTGTTCATGTGTGAATTATATTAAATTAAATTGAATTAAAAGATATTTTTATTAGTTTTATTTATTTAATTTATTGATTTGACTGATTTATTAGAAAGTGGAATAAGTCATTTCTGTTGTATATAGTAGGAATGGGTATATTGGAAACATATCTTAAGGTTTGTTCTCTGCCAATATTAAAACTGTTCTTTAAAATTTAATATTGCTTTAATGACTCGATTTCTAATATTTTGTATGGTACCGCCATCACCTATACCAAAAAGAGATGCTACCTTACGAACACAAGCCCCATTTCCTGAAGATCTCAAACAGTAAAGTACATTTTTAAGCTGCAAGTTAATGAGTAGTTGGAGCCTTTTGCAAATTGTGTGAAAAACATCGTCATTTTTTATAAGGTTGAATATAAAGGCAAATTCCTCTGGCCGTAGTCGTATCATATGAAGAAATCTGTTTTCATCAAAATATCTTAAAGCTCGATTATGCCATAATGATGATTTTGGTAGCCCGAAATGTATACTTCTGCGACTGGAGAGCAGGTACATTAGGTTCATCCTAAAAATGTCTTGAATTTCATCCTCATCTTCTTCATCACCTGTATTAATTTTTTTCATTTAAAATATGTAAACAAAATAAGGAAAACGGTTATAACTTACTTGAGTCAACCATTATTATATCGAAACTATATTTTTCACACAAAAAATTTATTAATTTAATTTTTTCTGTTTTCTCCCCCATTCGGGTTATAAATAACAAATGATGAATGGCACTTTTCTTCTTCTTATTTAGTTTTTGACGTATGAAGTACAATGTACAATGGCACATTGATACAATAGTTGTTCACAAAGAAGTAAACAAAAGGTAGTATGCAATACTACCTACACCTTAGCAGAGCTTGTGAATACGGCAAATATGTTGTTTTATAGAAAAAGAAATAACAAAAAATATCTAAATTCCCTAATACTAAGGTTGGTTTAAATATATTAATAGGGTACAAAAAGAATCCTCTTCCCAAATACGTTTAAAAATTTAAATTCCTAATTGTCTGAACTTACAAAATTGTTTAGTTTCTTACAAAGAAAAAGATATATAAAAGTTGCTGTATTTTGTTTTTAAATTCAATTTTTTTTTTTGCAGGGAACTAATCACAGTTAAAAAGATATAAGTGAAATAAAATTAGAATTTCATCATGTTTTTTTTCCACTTAATTCTTTGTAACAATTGGCTCAAGATTAATAGAAAACAATTTTAAATATTAAGATATATTATTCTTACCCGAACTGGAGGTTAACGTGTATTGTATATATATTAAAATATTAGAGATCCATTTTATTTTTATATCGAATCCCTCAGTTAATAGATTATTTATAATTACGATCCCTAAATTAAAAGTTTTTTTTTTATTGCCAAAAAATCCAAAAAATTGTTAACTTTGTTCCAAAATTATCTACCTAAAATTAATATTATTTCAATTTTTTTAGCTTTTGTTTTGTTTGTTTTTAGATAAGTAGCACTTCAGGCAACAATACCTATTAAGATATTTTTGTAACCGGGATGAGGGATAAGACAGATGGTGAAAGGAAGATTTGTTGTTACTAATCTAAATAATAGCAATATGCCATATTTTAAACGTTTTGTATTCAACTATAAGTTCAGGTAATTAACATAATCAAAAATCTTGCATTGCCAATCTTCCGCCCTGTTCTCTTCGGTATACTTTTTAAAAATTAGAAAGTTTTATCATTTCAGTAGATGGGTTTAACATCTTGCAACATGTAATATTACTTTTAATGAAAGAAGTAGTCCCCCCTTCAAATTCCTTATATGAAAAATATGCCCTTTTTTGCTAATCTCAATCATTGTAAGAAACCCTTGTCGATTTTATTTTTCTATTATAATTTTACCTTTCTTCACTTTAGCTTTAAATATTTTGTATTATTTTCTTTGTATTATATTCTTTGTAATTTTTTGTTCTCCTTTTTTCGTAATATATAAAACAACACGAAGTCACGTGTAAGGACTGTCTACATTGTATTGGCACCGAAGAAAATATTAAAGATTATTTTTTTTCCATATACATATGCGCTCTTTATTTTAGAAATAGGAATGCCAAGAATAAAAGTTAATACAAACTTGCTTTTAAATGTGTACTTTTAAAACACATTTAATTTATTTTTTTTTTGTTAACAAAATTTAGTAAACTTTGTATTCTTATTTCAAATTGAGAATAAAGTAAAGTTTAAAATGAAGTGGTTAAACTATTTACAACTGAACATTTAAAATGTTGGAAGAAAAGGATTTTTTACAAACTTTAAGCAGAGAACACTTTTCAGGTCCCAGCAAAAATTTTTTGAAAAGGTAATCGAGTGTGGAATGAAGCATTTTTGGCAGAAGTACTTCCTAACTAGATTGCCAACATAATGATTTTAACAAGGCATGAGACTTTTATAATCTATTACAGGGAAACGATTACATTAATTATTGTAGGAAATAATGAGTACCATTATAACGGTAGTCTCTTTTAACATAAAGAACTAGTTCCATTGATACTTCTTTTTTCGAAACTAATGTGGCAATCACAAAAGTAAGTCATTATATAGCAAGTACTTTTTAAGGTAATGTCTAATTTTTTGTTGGGCTGGTTCTGTGCAATACTCACCGTAAAATAATATTCTAAAGAATTTTATATATCCTTCACCAAAGAGGCGAAGAAAAGGCTGTAGCTCAGAATTGTAACTTGGTAAATAAGACATGCCAACTTCGGCTTTAAAAATTATTTATTTATTAATTTTCATAATATTTAGTTAAATTTCTATTTTTATACCCTTCACCTCAGGTGGAAAAATGGTATATTTAAGTTTTTCATTCCGTGTGAAATATCTACAATATATATTTCGTACTTCATGAGTTTTTATGCATAGCGAAGTCGACTGTCCGTGTTTGGGTTGAAATCAACTTTGGCAAGTTACTAGTTTAGTTAGAGAAAATTTAAATACGCCAATCGATCAGATATAGTTTCGAAATTTTTGCTATTGAAAATCAGCACGATCGGTTCGTGACCTTTGAGGCAGCGGATAAAACACAACAAGTCTAACTAATTGAAGTAACTCCAATAAAAATACAAACAAATATGTGGAGCAATAGAGAATAAAAAAAAAAAAAATATCAAATAATGGCGCTCGCAAATATTTTCCGAATTATTACATTTTTAAGATATGAATATGGTTATCATATAAAAGCTTTTGAAGAGATCTTTAAGGAGGTACTAAAATTTTTAAAATTGCTTAACCCATTAGGATCCGATGACATTATTATGTGCAATAATAAGTAGTACTTAATTTTTATTTTTTAATACTCTCCCAGTCCAATATTTTTTTCTGGATTGGAGTTACTTCACTATACTAGTCTACATATATAGTGAAGGGTATATAAGATTCGCTATAGCTGAATCGAAAACGAAAATGGATAATGTTAAGAAAATAATTTTTTTCGGTTTGACGTCTTGTTCATTAATTAATTTAATTCATCAATTAACTGAGTTGGAAACGAAGTTCAAGCACAAAACAAATTTTAATTTAAGCCTTTGTAAGTCGCTAAATAAGTTATCGTCTGAATATTAATTATAAAATAATTATTTGATTTCCTTGTCTTTTGAGGTGCATTAACATGAAAAAATGTCATTGGATTAAAGAAATAAAAGTGAAAAGGTCAAAAAGGAAACTTTTTTCTTTTTATCAAAAAAAGCTTTCGTTATATTTAATTTAAGATTGATTAGACGAAGTTTTCTTTACTTGCCTTCAAGATTTAAGAACTGTTACAACTTATTTGTTATGAACAGAAACCATAAAAAAAAAAATAATACATAATAATAAAAATATTGCTTCAATTCACAATCTGTTGAATTCACAATAACGTTGAGATAAATAAAAGCAATTAAAAACCCTTAAGCGGCTATTAGACGATCAAACTTCGCCTGTGATAGAGTAAATTTCGTGTTTGTCAGCCGTTTCGTCATTAGTGTTAGAAATAAGCTTTAAAATGAAATATCATTCATTAAATTAGATGCGGTGGTATGGGAGATATTTGCAACCGACAAAAAAAGTACTTTAGAAATAATATATATGATGATAATATTGCACTCATATTTTTTATTTATCTTCTTTTGTTAATATCATAATAAAATAATATCATAATAAAAAAACATTTTTCAATTCGAATTTATTAAAGTATATAAAAGTTTACCGGAATTATGCAAATAAAAAGTGATTTTTATAATAATAGATTTTTAAAACAAAAGTCTTGGAAAAGTTTTTAGAAAAATTTAAAAAAAGTACAACCAAATGCCACAATTATAGGTTTAAAATAAAATAAACATATTGCAACTAATTCATGCGCTATCACAAATACGAACTTCACTGCTCAAAATCTGCTTGATGTTTGACAAACTTTGCCTGATCATGTAATAGCAAAATAGTCTCTCTCATCAGGCCGTTCACAGGCGAAGTTGATGATCTAAAAATTCTGTTATAATAAAAAGTTATTTTTTATGTAAAATGATTACAATTGCTTTTTGTAAAAACTTATTTTTTTGTGAAAAGTAATACCGAATTTACACACGTCATTTTTCCTTGAAGCAAGTCTGCTCTTTCTGAAAGAGAAAAGAGAGCAGAATTATTTTATTTTTCTTTTTCCCACATACAAAATTTATAATTGCTGCAATAAAAATGGACTAAAATCTTATTTTAAAACTGGTAAACTTCTAACGAACAATTAAATATAAATAATAGAATTAAATAATAATGGTTGCATAAACAAAAATAAAATGGCGGGTATCAACTTGCATTTCTCTTTTAATTTGATAAACAAGGAATTTTAAATTAAAAAATTTAATTCAAAGTTCGAATTTAAATTGTTAGTCGTTTGATTTCATCTTAGCTTTTATTCCATTTTTTTACTATAAAAATGACCCAAATTTAAATTCTACAATACCACTCTCGTACGGATTCATAATATTAATAAACATGTAGAAATGTCATCTTTGCTAACAATTACGTAATTGTACTTAGAAGTTAGTTGTTTCAATTTAGTTGTTTTAAGATAGTTGGTAAAGAAGAGTGGTAAATAGAATGCTTCATTTTTTTTTACCGAAAGTTAACGTTATTTTTATTTTTCTTTAAAGAACAGTTTTTGAACAACTACTGGTATAATGTTAGTTTTGAAGAATTTTACAATCCTTGGTACTTATTAAGTTGTATATTTTCTAATTAATGAATTAATTCTTTTGGCTTAAGTTCATTTAGATTTTAAGCTGTAAAATTTTTTCAAGAAATAAATATTTGTAACAAATTTGGCGGGCGTTTCCAAAGAAAACATTTTATGTTTTGCTTAAAGAGTAACAAAATAAACTGAATTTGGGATTAAATTTACGTATATTTTGTTTTTTATTATTATTATTTTTTTATTTGTTTATATATTTTTGTGTTAATTTCTAACGAAAACAGGATAAATTCGACACAAGCAAAATGCTACGCAGAATTGCTTTAATTTGCTACATCCGCCACTAGAATTTAGGCTGTTTACGCCATCAATTAAAAAAAAAAATAATTTTCAGAAATTAGAGTTTTAGGAATCAGACAATATTAACATGGTTATAGAAGTTCTAAAATTACATTTGATTTATAAGTCATTTTTAATAGTTAAAAATGTTACAATGAAGGAAACTTTTAGATAACGTTTAAAATATAAATTAATTATCGCTAACGTCATATAGAAATGCACAACTTAGCTGTTAAAATAATAAATAACACGTTAATTTTTATTCTTTAAAATGGGATAATGCAGATCAAAATTTTACATACAAAAAATCCTTAACCATGACTTCAGTAATAATATTTAGTTTGGTATTTAATTTTAATTTCTGAGATATAAAAATGCTAAAAATTAATTGCCATAAATAACATTTTTATTAATTTATTTTAATGTTAAAATTCAATTATTTATACACAAATTTAAATCAGCGCAAATTAAAGCACGTTTTTAATAAAAACATAAATATTTAACAAAAACACGAAATTAAAAATGAAAAGAAAAAATTAAAACATAATACTTTGGTATTAACAAATGACAAATTGCCATAAGAGCAAGAGATTTTATTATTTAAAAATATTTAATAATTTAGGTATAAAATAATCAAATTTAAATTAAAAGCTCGTTTGAAATTGATTGTGAGTTAAAACGTTTATTTCTGAATTAAAAATGTGAAATTTTAATGCAGATAACTTAAAACTATTTGAGCAGTTGTACAAAAAAGTATAATTCGTATGTTGTTTTTTATATTATAGCCCAAAGACCGTTTTTTAGCGCAAGGTTGTATATTATTATTTATTTTATTTATTTATAGCGTAGTCAGTCTCAAGCCTATAATCCGCTAAGAGTTTTCGCAATTTTTTAGTTCCTATTGCTAATGTGATTCTACAGCCGAGCAACTAATGTCGAATCCCCTAGCAGTAATAATGCGATTTCTTATTCAAAATTATAGAAGTTAAAAATTGTGTGACATTGTTATTTAATTTTACTTTTGAGGAGAAGAAACACTCACGCGAAAATCGTTAACGCCATTTGAGCGAGTCTTTCGAAGCATAAACGAAAAAAAAAACAGGCGGCAAACTATTGCATTCGATATCGATCGAAATCTCAATAGAATTTAAAGGTAAATTTCTATAGATATCGAATGCCGTAATTTGAATATACAACATTAAGAAGAATAATATTAAAATAAATATTACTCAAAAATATTCATTCAATAAGAGTTTAGGAAAATTAGATTTGAATCCCTTGTTGTTGTTACACATTAGTGTGGTAATTATTAAATTCCCCACCAACAAGTGTAGTGGAAGTAAAGGAATAAAATGAAAAGAAAGATGTCTGCTGATTTATTAGACAGAAGATCATAGGTTCAAATCAAAGCACAATCATGAATAGACAGAAAAACATTTGGTGTAAGTAGGCTCAATTGATAAGTTCTTTAAAAAGAGATTAAACAAAAAATTAAAAAGGGAAGACAGTTTGTTTTTGTATGGTAGCAGCAGATGAGTTCGTGAAGGCCTCAACAGTAGCTGCGACAACAAAGCCGATTTTAAAACAGAAAATCCTAGTGGAAGCCTCGACAGAGTAGAGAAGAAAGTGATGACATAAGAACAGTGTGTGCCAGCAGTGACTGTATTGTTTAAAAACGGCCTGGTTAATTAAACGGCGACTTCAAGACTCGCCCAAACTCAAAGTATTTTAGTGTCAATACCTGTGTAAGGGCATTCTTATATAACAGGAGATCATGGGTACAAATATTGTTAGAGCTCTTGAGTAAGTAAATCAAACGAAAGCATATAATCTTCCATAAAATTTTTTACACTTACAATTTTTAAACTGAATATTTTATAAAAATTTATTTATGTGCTGTTAAATATTGTATTTGGTATATAGGGCTTTATTCATACCAAGGACTTAGTTTTGGTGTTCAAACATATAAAAATTATCTTGTGCAGCTGATAATCAAAAATAGTATTAACACTGAATATAAAATAGTTTGTTTTTTTTTCTCAACTATTTTTTAATTTTATGAGTAAGAGAATAAAAGATTTATAGCAATTAAAATAAAAAATTTTGAATTTGATTATTTATATTTATATGTTTTAAGAATTATTTGAGAAAACAACCAAATGAATAATATTAATGCAGTTTAAATTCATGTGCTTTTAATTTCAAAATTTTTTAATAAAGAAAAATTATTCTGTTGATTTTTTTGCGTTCTTATATTTGTGTTCATTGTTAAGGAAAATAAGAAAAATCATAATGCCATGCAGCATTTTTTAGATCACGACATTTGTTTTCAAATACTTCGTAATTTCGGTAGTACACACTGTAAACATCATCTATTTAACCATCCAATTTCAGCAAATAAAATACGGGAGAATTCTCAGTATCAACTTCTACTAAGTTGGTTAAAAAATTCACACCCCAACCGCAGCATTTTTTTCTTGTTTGATCATTAGTCGGTACAAATTTTTATTTTTGCTTTCAGTTTAAAAGAAAATCTGCGAAAAAATGATTAAAAAAAAGGCGATAAATTTAACTTTTTATTATTGTTCTAAAAGTCTGTCTCCTATTCTGTAAGCGTTTAAATTTTGTTTCAAGCAGACCAGTCATTTAAAAATTGCCATTTTTTTAATAATTGTTTTCCCTATTGCGTAAGTTTAAAATTATACAGTTATATATGCAAAAAGGCATTCAAAATTATTTAAATAACGGTATAAATACCAAAAAAAAAAAATTAATCTAATATTATTTTCTGATTAAAATATTTTGTTAGATATATTATTTAACTACAATAATAATCACAGCATAGTAACAACATCATCATCATCTAATTTCAAGCTTAACCAACTTCATTTTAATTTGAATTTAAAGTATCTTGTAAAACTAACTTAAGCACTGTACGTTCTCGGTTACCATGTGCTGATATTTTATCTAATAACCACTTTATAAAAATGTTGAACAACAAACAAAAGCCACATTAACAAAATTCAACAACTGACAGATATCATAAAATAAATCTGCATGGTATCATGTATAAAATATAAAAAGGAATCTCATATTTACGATGTTTATATGATGAAACAACCATAAAAAAACACTTGAGAACTTGACAGCCTAGAAAATGAGCTGGGAGCCACAAAAAAAATATATATAAATATAAATATAATAATTATACACCAAATATTTGGTTAAGCCGCGTATACTGTTATAGAGCGAGATATATTTACCTTTTATATTTTTATGGCTGTTTAACATATCATGACTTTAAAGTACTGAAGAAAATGTAAAAGTTTTGACTTAAATAAAAACTAATATGCGTAACTTAATATGAACTGTGAGTGTTAACGTTAAGGAGCAGCTGAAAAGTAGTAAGAAAAATAATAAAAACAAGTAAGAAAGATATATTTGGTTATGCCGAATCTTTTATTCCCTTCACCACATATGTAAATCAAATTCAGTGAATTAACTCCAAACAAAAAAAAACAATTATTGAAAAAAATATTAAGTAGTACTATTGCTAAAAAAAAAATTCTTTTTAAGATAATCGCAGTTTAATTTTTTGACTCGTTCTCGCCATCGAGTAAAATATCAGACTGTTTAAGTTCCCACTACAATTAGTAAAATTATTCATAAATAAAAAATCCATTTAAGAAAACTTTCATAAATTTTATATTAAAGTGGAGGTCTAGGACAAACTATGTGGGATGTTTGAATTATGACATTATTGCTGTAAAACTATATCCGCTACTAAAATATGTCATTATTTATGAAAAGAACAAGAGAGTTTTACTAAATAAAATTTTTTATTAACACATTTCATCTTTACAGACACAAAACGAAAGGTGACGATGTTTTAGAAAGCATATGATCTTTATGGCGTGAAGCTTATCCCACAACACAACTGCGTCTTTTTCATTGACAAATAATATTTCCAAATATGTAATAAAATTAAGACTTACGCCCTTAAAACGTGGAAAGTACAAAAGACATAAAGATGAAACGTATACACAATCACCCCTATCATGAATATATTTTCACTCGAAATTTTTTACTTTTTCCCACAAAATTGCAATCGTGAATAATTTTTCACTTAAACAAAAATTCCGTGATTGATATCGTGATTGATTTTCTCCCTCGAAATTTTTTCACTTTTCCCTTAGATTAGGTCACTTACATTTTGCTGGGGAACTGCATACATTATGCCAGTTTTTAGATGTTTTAATTAGAAAATTTACATCAATAACACATTTGTTTAATTCAACATCAGTTGCTGCAGTGCAGACTGACTTTGTGCTTGTCAAGAGGCAAAACAAAAATATCTATCTTTTGGTTATAAATTTATGAAGATTTTTTATTAAAAATATTTTTTTTGAATGATCAGATACAAAAATTTATTTATTGAAATGGGTCAGTAGAAATGTGTAGGGTAGGTTAGGCAGGCATTAAGCCTCTGTTGTAGTATGTCCTGCTCTTGCAACAACACAATAGCACCAATCACTATTTTTTCTAATTTGTATTCAGTACGAGTACGAATTGATAGCGGGATCAAACGTTCCCATGAAACTCACGATAGCAATTTTCCCTTCATGGGGAATAAAAATTTCATGGGGAACAAAAATTTCACATTTTGTTCACTATGAATATAAAGTATGAAATGGCGAATAATTATGTATGATTAACTTCAAAATTTTAAATTTTGTATTATGACGTTGTAGGCGATACTCATAATATTACATAAAAATTTTATCAGCTCTTAATGACTTAAGCATTTTTGAAAAACTTTACATACGTCACGTTGTTGATTTTTTGCATTTACTTGGAGGAAATATCTACATAAAAATGTTTAAGCAAGTTTTAAAATCTATTTTGTAAACTTATTTTATATCCGACAACAAGTAGAGTCATCATGTTTTAGTACATAGCATGTAAAATTTGTTTCGTTTTTGTTTTTTGTTTTTTTTCTTATTTTATCATCCCTGGGAAGCAAAGTAAACCAGTTATAACAAAAGTTATAAATTTATATCCATGTTCATATATACATATATATTTTAAGAAATAAACGATTTTATGAAAAGATTACTTTCATGATTATTTTGTAAAACATTTTATTAGAAAATAATCTGTTAAAACTATCAAAATTATGGATTTTTAGCTTAATTTAATATTTATTCTTAACAAGCTGCAATCTTAACCGTTTTTCTTTATCGATAACTAACAATTGATATGTGAAATCGTACTCGTAGCAATTGAATGCTTTATTTTTACAACGTGTTAAACAATATTTCCGTAGTTTTGAGTAAATCAAAGAAAACTTCCTAGCAACCTTAATATTACTTAAACAAAATCTAAATTTTTTCCCGTGAATGTTACGAGTATTAACATTTGTAATACAAATTCTGCACTTGTCACCATTGTAAATTTCATTCGCCATCTTACATTTTTTTTTCAACTAGTGCTTATTTCGTGAATGGTAGCACTTAGCTCATGTCTAATTTGAAAGATAATTAGTTTTATCCTTCCGCTGAACGAACATGGTTGTGTATACGCATGAACAGAATGTGTGCTAAAACTGCGTACGGAAGAAGAGAAGCACCCCCATCTCAGTATTTTCGTTATCTTGTAAAAGAAAGTAAAAGAAACTGGCATCCTCATCGCTAAACCAAAGTGTGAAAATCCAAAAACAGTGCTGCTGTGGCAGAAAGTGTACGTGAAACACCATCAACATCAATTCACCGTCGTTCTCAACAACTGAACATTTCGGGGACATAATGGCGACGAATTTTGCATAAAGACCTTCGTATGATGTCATACAAAGTCCAATTGGTTCAGGAGTTGAAGCCAACTGACCAATGCGTTTTCGCTTCGCTAAGTGGGCTTGGGATCAACGTACAGAAAATGCCGATTTTGTTAAAAAAAAATTAATTTTTTCAGATGAAGCACATTTTGATCGTGGGGGCTATGTTAACAAGCAAAATTGTTGCATTTGGGGCATTGAAAAACCGGTGCACCCAAAACGAGTCACTGTTTGGTGCGTATTTTGGTCCAGAGGCATAATTGGGCCACTTTCTTCGAAAATGAGCAAGAAGTGGCCGTTACAGCCAATAGCAATCGGTATCGGGTCATGTTGAACGAATTTTTGTTCATAAAAATTGAAGAGGAGGACAGGACGGCGCTACGTGCCACACAGCCGAAGCTACACTCGATGTTTTGCGTCCTGTTTTTGAAGATCGCATTATCCACCTCGGAGCTGCGATTCGACACCGGTAGACTGTTGTTTGTGGGGTGCCGTCAAAGATAAGTGTTACGCCAGAGACATTTGATGCTTTAAAGGACAATAATTGTGAAGCCATTGGTGAAATAAAGCTGCACACAATCGATAATGTGCTTCAAAATTGGACCGATCGTGTAGGCCAGCCTTGGAAGCCATTTGAATGAAATTATTTTCCATTTTTAACTAGAAGGATTGTACTTTCAAATAAAAATAGAAATTTGAAAAAATTATTCTGTAGTTTTTTTCTATAGCATTTTCAATAAAAAAGTTATTTGGCGGACCCTTTATATTAAGGAAATTAAGACCAATAGCAATATAAATTAAAGTGAAAAAGTCTTTAGATGAGAAAGATTTTACATTAAAAGGTACATCTTCAAACCCCACTTTAGAATAACAATTTGTCGCCATAATTTTTTATAAATGTTCTTTGAAGCCTTTTTAAGTTATAAAAACCAGATATAGAATATATCAATGAATGATATTAAAGATTTAAATATTGAAATTATGAATCGGATTTTAAGTTGTACTTCATCTTTATGTTAAGGCTTGAATTATAAATAATAAAACTTTGTACCAAGTAGCGAAATGTCAAAGCAAGCGAATATTCATTATTATTATTTGTTATCGGGGTTTTCACAAAATAATGATATCGTTGTAAGCTTCATTTAACCTTTTATTTACTTTTTTATTTGAAGTCCATATTCTGAAGCTTTTAGGGAAGAATTTAAAATGATTATTCAATAAAAAATGCTTTAACTTATTCCACAAAGATCGATCCACAATATGGTTGTTTGGGTGTCATTGGAAAATCTATCTCAATTTAAACATGATGAATAATTTTTTATTTATTTATTTAAATTAAATTTCGCTTTTTATTTTCTGATATAAAAGAAAGCAACATTGATGTACAAGTCTTTCCAATGGAGCCAAAGGAAAATACATTTATCTTCCAAAAACGAAGAGTACAAACCCAAAGTCAAAGTCTTATAAAACAAAAAAAAAAAAAATACTCTATAGTTTAGCGGCTCATAAAAATTCACAAATATTTTATACAGAAAATTATAATGCAAAAGATAATAAAACAATACAGAACACACACAAACTGATAAACATGAATATTATAAAGGCTGTAATGATGGACAAACGTTTGTACTAGAATAGATTTTTATGCTTGCTGCTGTTGTTGTTATGTTATTAATACGTCGAAAGTAATAAAAATCAAACAGAACAAAGCATAAAATAAAGGAAAAATCAAAAAGAAAACATTTAACGGATTTGTTATAGGAATACATTTTACTATACACAGCTATGATGTGTTGATCCGTATCGAAGAAAATTGAAAGTCAGACATAAAATAAATTGCTTATAAGAAGGCAAATTGTAAATAAATTGTCTAGAAAATGATTTGCTATATTTTTATGCCCTCTTCCGTTTTGGTCAACTGGGTGCGTTAACTTGAATATTTATTTTAAATTAAACAAAAATATTACATTTTCTTCATACTTCCAATATCATTGATTTCTATTCATACCATTGGTTATGCAAGTCACGGACTCTTATTTTATATTTCACTTAATCATTTTCCATTTAAAAATTGATAAGTTTATGATCCTGTTTATTCAATTGCTGATTCAAATGTACGTTATTTAGCACTAACAACAGCAGACCTTAGTAGGTAGTTTATTATTTTTATTCTCACGAAATTTAGTTGTTGGAATACGTTTCATTTTTATAAACTTTTTTAAAACTTCGCATATTGTATGTAGGCACACAGTGATTATTTCAAATAAAAATATTATTCGAAAGAACTTTTTCCAGTAGAAATAAAAATGTTTATTTTATAATGGCATTCACCTGAATATGAAATTTAATTTTTTGGAAATTCACGTTAAATGCTGTTAAAATATATGTAAAAAAATCTACATCAATTTTTTTTAAATGTTGCCGATCTCTGTTAATTCCACAGAAAACATACCAACATATGAAATAAAGTGAAATTATTAAAAAAAAAAATTAAGGCAGGCTCATATCTAGTTTTTAGTACCAGTTTTCTTTAAAGAACTGTATGTATTTAAATAGTAAAAAATAAAAACCGAGAAGTGATTTAGATATATGTTTAAGCATATCTTTATATATATAAACAGTTCTGAATGAGAATGTTCCATTTTGTTGCCTAAAGCAATTTTTGAAACATTTTACGGAGTTAAACATTTAAAGCATTTCTGAAGATGGAACAAAATTGTCCAACATATTGCATTAATTTTAAAATGTGTATTTTTTCTCATTCTCTGTTATAACTTTTAATAATGTTTTTTGCTATCATACTAGGAAATTTGTACCTAGCAATAGTGTAAAATTTATTTTAGAATAGTTATATTACAATAACCAAAAACACAAATTTTAAAAATCTCCAAAAAAACGTCTTTAAATCCCCAAAGGATAAAATATATCCTCAAGGAATTCCTTAATATCCAAACTTAAATTTTCGTCCCCTCTGTGGAAAAAAATCCTCGATTTGGGGATAAATCAATACTGTTGGAAAGGTAGAAAACAAAAAACAATGTTGCATACTCTTAGGTGATAAAAACGGCAATTTTTAAATTTTTTCTAGCGAAATAGATTAAGATGAAAATTTATTATTCGGAATCTTTTAAAATTTAATTTACTTTATTCGTGCTTGATTCCTTCAAATATAAATATTTCATGATATTCTCATGAATTATTTATTATTTAAACTAAACTAAAAATTGAATGTATTACTGCGGGGAAAGCATATGATGAGCTATTTGAGCAGTACTGAAATGGCCTTATGGATATGGTTTCCCCGCAGTAATACATTTCATTTCTAGTTTACTTTAAATAATAAATATTTCATGAGAATATTCCAAATGAACTTATTTTGATTTCATGGAAGCCATATTTCGTCCTGTTGAATCCATAATTCGTATTCATATTAAAAAAAAAAAATAATTGATGATGGCTTTGGCTTCATATATGAAGAAATTGTCCCATGATGCTATAAAGCTCACTAAACAGTGTATGTTTTTTCTTTTTTTGAAGTATTGGATTTTGAAGGTTCATGAAATATTTATATTTGAAGGAATCAAGCACGAATAAAGTAAATGAAATAGGTTAAGTTAATAAACAATTTTCGCAAACTTAAGTACTTAGCTTAAAAGGATGACCCCTATTGTTAAACTTTGCCAGGCAGTAGTAATTGGGGACTTTCAATTTGAAGAAACTTTTATTTGATAAGTAAATAATTATTAGCACGAAATTGCACTTATTAATTTCTCAATTCAATTATACATGTTTACTCTTTTCAGCATTGTCGCTTTAACCCAACATTGAATATATCAATTCATGATAATAATATGAATGTATCAATATATCCTTGAATATATCAATATATCCTTGTTATACATTTGATTTTTCAAACAAAAGTATATTGAAAAATGTAAATAATTTTATTAAATCAACTTAAACATCTATTAATAAATGAAAATGGTATAAACCTTACATCAAGAATATAGTTCTTTAGAAAAGGGGTGGGTTTCCTAATAGGATTAAAAAAGTTTAGTTGACGGATTGATTAAGTTAAAAGTAATTGAGTGAAGAGGAAGGGAAAGGGAAAGAAAACAACACATTACATTTTGATAAATGTCAGAAATCAATTTAAAATTTTTTTAAAAACTGTTGATACATTCGCCATTAAATAAATTAACAAGCAACAAAAACACCCTTAAACTCACCCACTGTAGAATAAAAGTGTATGACTACAATTATACACTGAAACAAAAATTTACTAAATACTCTAAAATGGGGTGTAAAATTGAAAAAGAAGAGGTTATTGTACAATTAATAATTTTTTTTAGCTAATTCTGCAAAAGATTTTTATAAAAAAAAATAATTTTAGAATATAAGTTATATTGAATAAATTTCTTCAATACTTCAATAATTAATTGTAGCATAGTATTTAATTATTCAGCTTAATTATAAACAAAAATTCCGTGCGAAGTTTTCCACTTTCCCTTTTCTCCTATTATAAATTTTTTCTTGTGTGTGGAAAGTGAAAAAAAATCGGTGGAAACAGTAGGTTTTATAAATTGTGAAAAACAAAACTGAATGTAAAAATAGCAAAATATCTTTCTACAAATTGCAATGATGCCACTCTTTTTGTTTCCGTGGAATTCATAATTGAAGGAATCTTTTCTCAAGAAAATTTTTTTTCGTGAAAAAGAAATTCCTTGCGAAATTTCATGACTGGGCTGATAGAAAAAATAAATAGTAAAAAAAAAATATGTTACAGAGGCAGTGACCAGTAAGGTTTCCGAATAGAAAAAACTTAAACTAGTTTCTCAAACGAAAAATAACTCAAACACTTCCACACAAAAATGCAGAGAGGCAGTTATTACGGTTTGATTGGCCTTCCAACCATTTCGCAAAAAAAACACACTCCACCGAAATCTTGACATTTCGTGATACCTTACTCTCTCAGATCCCTTTTTTCCTTACCTTAAACAACAAATATCCCTGTTCTGTATTTCACTCGAAATTAAAAATAAACTTCGCCTGCGATCATTCTCAAGAAATTTCCATTAAATTACTTTCGCCGTTGATTTTGAAAAATTGTGTTAAATCATCAGATAAATTATTCACTTTAAACGTTCTGTTAGGATGTAAGTTTAACGTATCTCATTTGTTAATTTTCTTACGAAGTGGGAAACTCTTTTAACGGAAATTTTGTTATTTCTAAATTATATTTTGTTCAAATTAACAATTAAAAAATTATAGCTTTAAATGCCAAAATAATTTTTTATAGATTTAAATAAAAATTAACTTGATTATTTTTATCCCTTTAAGTTTTTACATAATTTTCCATTAATATAACCTTAAAATTTTGTTTCAGTGTACAGAATTATTTTAGCCTGTTTAATTTTATTTCTATTTTCAGAAAAAGGGGAATTTAAAAACGGATCATCAGTTATTAAAACCAACATTTACAGCGTTAGTGAAAAAACAATTTAATTTCTTTCTATTGGGTTTACCAGAAAATAAAAGAATAAATAAATTTTGTATTTTATTTTAGCTTCTTTCGTGTTATCAATTTCATTTAATTCATTTATTTCGGGTTTTATCCTTTTGCTGTAAACCTTAGGATTATATTACATAAAAACAAATAATAAAAGTTTATCATTAATTTTTAGTATCTTTAAAGAAAAGGGTTTATTAATAAACCTAAATAATTTGTTAAATGTTTTTGAAATTAAATGTAAGAAATACTTTATTCGAACGTTTTATACTAATAGCTACGCAATTGTTTTATAACACTTAATATTTGTTAATAACATTTTGCAAGGAATTCAATAAAAAATTATAAAAATAATTATCTTTTTGGTCTTGACTCCCAAATGGATTTCCGATTACCAGCAATTAGGCCAGAGCATTCGCCAATAAATTAACAAATGATATGAATGAAAACTATCATTTCTAAGAATAGTAATGGTTTCAAGTGAGAGGTGTCTAGGAAAAGTAGCATAAATTTTTTTTATAAATAAAAATAGTTTTTAACCGACTTCAAAAAAGAAGGAGTTTATCAATTCGTCTGAATGTTGCTTTTTTAGTGTTTGTAACCAAAGAACTTAGTAATTTTTCAATCGATTTTGAATATTTTTTATTTGCAAATTGATGCTGAGAAGTTGGTCCCGTTTTTAAAAAGTAAATGATAAATTAAAAAGTTATGGGTGTCCGCATAGAACATAAATATTTTCAACTTGCATTATGAACCGTAAAGGGAACCTCTTTTAAGTAAATAAAAAAAATGAGTATCGTTATAGCTCCCAGTGGCAAAAAGTCATGCAAAAATAAAGTCAACAAATAAAGGGTGTCCCAAAAGGTGACGTGAATTGTCGTATATGGGCCTCTCTATTTTAAACCGTTATACTCAAACGCTTGAAAATTGGACAGAATGTCAATGGCTTCGCGCGTTATTGTAGTAAGTATTAATATTCAAATTTATAAATTGGAGGGTGCTCCAATAGTTTATTCAATGAAATGTATACGGCCACACTTTTGAATAGTTTTAGACAGACGATTGAATTTCACAAAAAATCTGATTGCTAAGTCTACTAGAACAGCAAGTATAAAATTCGAATTTCGAATTTAAAGGGTGATCCTATAGTTGATTTAATTTGATGTACCAAACTGTTGAAAAGTTGTAAAAAAAAGGTTAAAATTAACAAGAAGATAGAAAGTAGGGGTGTCCCAGTTGTTAATGTTATTTCATGTACGTGTCCATGCTTTTGAACCGTTATAGAGAACCAGATGAAGTCTGTTAAGTTAAAGTTAAGTTTTTTGGAAGAATTATTTAAATTACAATTTTAAAAAATAATTCAAAAACTAAATTTTAAGCAAACTTTTGGCATTAATATTTAAAGATGATTTCAAATGCATGGCCATCACGGCTGTTCTTGATGAAGCGCATTAACGACATCCAATTTTATATGGACCCACAAGAAATAATCGAATAGTGCAAAATACAATACTCCTGCAATCGATGATTGCGTTTGCCAAATAGCAAGCAGCGTCATTCTGCGTGGTTTGTTACTCAATAGTTTTACTCCATAGCCAGAAATCTGGTTTGATTACAAAGCCATTGATATAAAACAGACTTATCGCTGAACATAACTTTTTGTTTGACCAGTTTCCAATTGCTTAAGCGGCGAAAGAAAGTCGCAATTGTAAATACTGTTATCTAATTCCTGAACCAGCAGGATCTTATACATGTGCAATCCAAGATCGTTGCAAAGAAATTCAATACCTCTGACAGACGACAAATCGATAAATTTCGATTTTCTTCCACACTTTCATTAATAGTAGCTATATTTCCTTAAATACGTACATATTTGCTCAGTTTGGTATTATTGCATCTCCAAGAGAGCGTGTGGCATGAAATCTCTCCAAAGATGACTTGCTCAGAAAAACGATTATTTGCTCTATAAAACTTCGAAATTATCTAAAAGTTGCAGGAATTGATGACTAATATTTAAAGTAAGTTTTGCTAACTTATTAGCATTATTCAAACGTCACTCAGAGTATTCTAAAACAGAATAGAAATAGCAACAAACTAAACAGTAAATGAAGTGTGGACATATATTTCTTTTCTTTTGCCTTATTTAATTTATTTCTTTTTTCTCTCCTTCTAAACACATAATAATTTTACTCAAGAGTCTAATACAGATAATAACAGAGCATCAAAGTCTTTTACTAAATTTTAAATAAAATGTTTATTGAAATATAGTCCTGACCTTAATGCCAACGTATCAACGTTTCAATATACTCAACTGTAGAAGTATGCGTCTACTGAATATTTAAAGGTTTATGTAGCAAATTTTTAAAGGACTCAGGCATGTATTTTAAACGTGATGTTAACAAAATTTATGTTAATTTTTTCAATATGTATTTCCGTTCCAAAGGTTTTTTTACACGTTTGTGTATTAACGATTTAGTAAATATATGAGCCTTAAGTGTTTGTTGTATGTCTACTTGAATGCCATTAAAATCGACTTTATGTGTCGTTTGTTAGCAAATCCTTTAGTAATAAAGACTTAGAAGCTTCTTTTTATTTATTTTTTCTTTTTTTCGTTTAACGATTGGTATTTGAAAATCCATTAAAAAAACAACAATAAATATAAAAATACTGTAATATTTTGTTAATGTTTGGTAATAGAAACATGTTTTACGGTATTTATTTATTGAAGGCACAGAGACAGCAGCTGATAAATGAAGTTATATCTCGTAATATATTCATCTAATTCATTGACGTTGAATATTTTGTAACGTAAATTTAATCTGGTGTTTTTGTTATTGGCATTAGCTTTCTTTTAAGAGATTTATATCTATAAATTAGATATCTATAAATTAGACAAATACGCACTCTAATGACGTAAGAATTTAAAAAAATTGTTGCAAGAAACTGAAATAATATATAAATAATGCAATCACGATCTTGAAACAACCTTTGTAAATGGACACGTGCCCATATGGTTGATTTTAATGCCAATGTATAATTATAAGTGATGAAAATATTAAGGATGCACTAGCTCTCTTGGAACAAACATATTTGTCAAGTCTGCGTTCTGAAACGGTGTGAGAGATCTCTTTCTTACTCTAATTTTCTTACTATTTATTCGACCTATATTAGACCGAAAGTGAAATAAAATTCTTAATTTATGCGGTAGTGCTTCGAAATGTATTTGGTAGCTACTCGACAACTTGCAGGTGGCACTTAGGTATCAAATTACTTCACTGGAGCATCGGCGTAATGCAGCAAAGATATTATTGTTAACACATTTGAAGGTTTGGAAATATAGTCCGAAAATTTTGTTTTCTTAATCTTTACTTTTTTGAGCACAGAATAGTTTTCATTAAAAATCCAGCCACTTATGGCCGAATGGCCAGTGAGTATGAAAATAGTGCCAACTAGTTATTCCCAATTTGTGCAATGTTTTACGCATTCCGTAAACACTGAATAAAAAAAATTTATCTTTGTTCTAAATATGGTTTGTGGTAATGCACAATACAAAATGATACCAAAGCTTTTGTTCTACCCTTTAACGTCTGAGGGTATTATTAAAGACGCTTTTCGTAATGATTCAAATTTTTAAGCTTTATAGAATAAAACCTCCCTCGATCATTTGATGAATTGTAGGCGTGAGTGCGACGACTAATACGTACGAAATTACCGGCCTCTCCTGGTATGTCTGTGACAATCATAATCCAAATCGCTATTGACTTTTTATACCCTTCACCGTGAGAAGTGGCAAAAAGGGTATATGTAGGTTTATTATTCCGTGTGCAATTTTTACAATATCAATTTTTGACCCCATATATTTATTCTGAGTTCTTATGCATAGCAAAGTCGATTGGACAATATCCGTCAGCCCGTTCGTGTTAGTGTTGGAATAAAGTTTTCCAATGCTCTAGATCAGCTAGAGACATAGTGTCTTTTCCGCGATAATTGTTTGATTAGAATTACTTTACTATACTAGATTTACATACATGGTGAAAGATATATTAGATTCGTCATAGCCGAATATAGCACTCTTACTTGTTTCCACTACCTTTTAAAATTTTGTCACTGATTTTTATAACTTAAAATTTATTAAAGAAGTTAAAAAGGAGAAAAGCGTAAAAACTTTCTACAGATTCGAGATATTTTTAAAAATGGCTTCAATAATCAATAGAAAAAAAACTCCAATTAAACTTTGTAATTTTTTTTCCAACTTGACATATTTTTATCTTCTACAGAAAACTTTATTTTTATGTTTGGGCACTATTTTTAAGTATTACTTTTTTAAAGAAACAATATCTTACTTGGTTAAATATTTATGTATGTTATTCAAGTCTTAATATTAATATTTTAAAGTTTAAATTAATAGTATAAAATTTTTTCTTTGTACGTCAAAACCCTCAGATTTATCATATTGAAATATAATGATATTTGAGGATTCAGAGTTTTGCTTTTTAAAATTTTAGCTCAAATAATTAATTAAAATTTAAATAAATACCGATAAAAAATTATTTCTAACCTTAAAGAAATTAGGTGTGAAGTGCTCAATTTAAAAGATTAGAAATCTGTGATATAATTTTACCTGCTACCCCTTCCAAAACTTTTAAATTAAAATTTTATCCACCCGAAAACTTTTTATGAACACTGAACTTCTTTAAAGGAGTGTAAAAAACTTTTTACGAAACAGTAATTTAAATATTTTAAATCTGTACACGTTGCCTATTTTCTTATCTTTTGGCACAAAGCAAAACCTTGCTTTAATTTTATAAGTTATTTATGTTATTTAGTAATAATATTTCATTCACTTCTAAGAGCTCCTTGCGTGGGCATAAAATAATATCTCATTAACCCAAATACCACCCACCCTGAGCATACCGTAATTTATGTGATTTAAGTGTCTATGCCTCTTTCTTTTTTAATAAAAAAAAATGGTTAAAAGCTTGAAGGTTAAATAACACAATTTTAATTTTCTTAGACTAGACAAAAACAAACCTACAATGATTTACTCAATAGTTAAACTTTTCTAAGAAGAGAAAAATGTACAAAAATAATTTTCGGTTTTACATTTTTCTTAAATAAAAAATCCTTTCTTACTCAGAGTGTGGGCTTTAGGAAAAAAAATTGGTTAAACAGAAAATGAAGAAAGTCAAGCAACTTAAATATTTTTTAGTTTGGTATTTGTTTCAAAACTATTTTAATTTACAACTTTAAACTAAACAGAAGAATTGACATTACATTTTAAAGTCTATTAGTTTGGTTTTTGTGGAAAAAAGTATAATCAAGGGCAAAACAGTTTAATCTTAGGATATGTTATAACAGTATCTGAAAACTTAACACAAACACTTCCCAACTGGAAGGCAGAAAATTATTTATCCAAAAACTCTTGATAGTGACTGCAAATGCAAAAAAAAAAATAAAGCTTTTTTTATATTTTTATCCAGAGCTTTTGATTCCTTAATATCTATATCACCTATCATTACAAATGAGGTAGCATATTCAGCCGAAGGCCTGTGCGAAAACTGAACCCTGTTTGTAAGACCCATTCGGAGATTGCCGAAAGATCGAGCTTTATGTTATAGTTTAAGAAAACGGGAAGGAGAAAGGACGGAACCTTACGGTACCTCTGAATAAAACAAAAAACTTTTGATGAGACCCCGTCAATGTATAACAACTCTTATAGTCAGATCCCTGAGAAAGCTTGATACTAATCGAGAAAAGCGATTACCAACACCAAGAGCAATCGGTTTTAATATGAGCGTACCACGCCACACTCTATCAAACGCCTTGGAAATATCAAAAGCCACCACCATACTTTCGCCGAAATGGTGAAAAGGTTGACACCATTTTCCGAAAGGAAGTATTTATATCCGTACCAGGGGTCTTTTTTATGTTGAGATCCGCTTAAACCTTTTTCATTGCAAGTGCTCGAAAAAATATATCTGGTATAGTTCCTGACACCATATTCAGTTCGAGCAGTGGTTAGTTGCTTTATCAGCCGGGTCGTTAAAAATTTGTTGGAATTGGGGAACTAGTATTATCCCTCACTTTTTAACGAATAACAAAAAGCTCTTGCCACACCGAGAAGCAGTAAGAAGTTCAGCACGAGGGTGCTGCTCGTTAAAATTGTTTTCGCTCCTTAGTACTTTGGCACACGAAGATCTCGCCTTTTTGCGAAGAAAAGCAGTACCTGCGTTTTGTTGCACCTCTAGGTATTAAATACTTTCTCTCTGGATCTGACTACATTTTCGCATGTTTGATTGAACCAAGGATTTTTTATTGGTTTGACGCAAACTTGCTTAGAAGAAATAAAAGTTTTCATTCCAAGCAAAATGGTTGTAAGCACTTCACAACCGTTTTCGCCATGGAATTAGCTCTGTTTTCCAGAAAACAAAGTTTCTAACTAAAATGTCACAAAAAAATTTTGAGCTCATCCTAACGAGCCTTTTCGTGCATACATATATTTACACGTTTCTTGCCAATTTTAAAACGTTGTGAGTTTTCGGGACCGAAAAGAAGGCGAAACGAGTGCAGTCGCCGAGCTACCGCCTTATATGAGATCCAGGTATCTGGGCCTCACCAGGCCGATGGTGACAACTGTGTGCATACACAGAAAAAAAAATTTGCTCTCAGCCCACGTATGTTGCATAAATCAATTCTGTCATAATAAAGAGCAAAGAGTCAAACCTCTTGTCTATTTTTAGTACCAATACCCAGTAAAAACCATTGTTTTTATGATCCGTTAGCGACCAGTGTTATACCTTCGCCACTAATGTAATGAAGAACATTTATTGTGCCTTGAATCTCTTTCCAAAAATAGATGTCGCCTTACGACAGTTCCGAGTTGAATTAATATACGATGTATTCTATAATATCCAACTGATTTAATATTGATTGATCACGAATATCACATCTAATATCATTAATTTCCATTTATCAAATTGGTCAACTAAATGAAGTCGGCATCTATCTATAATATAAAGTCGATTGATGCGAAAAATGCTGATGGCGGACGTAGCGCTAAGTCAAATGCTCCAATTACATTTTGCTAGTTTCAAATTTATACTGTTTTATTTAAAATACGACAAAAAAATTTCTAAATAATTTCTCTATCTTAAAAAAATTTCAAATCAAGAAATATAAATAAACATAAGCCGAAATAAAAAAAAAATACTATTTTTGGAATTTTCATAAAAATTAAAATTTTTCTTGAAAATCAACAAAATTTTATAGAAATTATCTGTTAACATATTTTACCTTACGAAGTTTCCAAAAGCTGATTTGAGACTATGTATCCTTTAATCTTAAAAAAATATATATATTATATTTTGATATTACAACAATAGAACGTATCTAAAATTTATTTTTTAAAAATATCTAAAACTGTGTTTTAATTATGATTGCCATATTTGTACAAGAAAAAGAAAAATAAATTTGTATTTTTTTATGTTTATATTTTTTGTGATTGGTTTCAAAATAACTGAATTAATTAATTCGTTATCCATACCATAGAGATTATAATTGATATTACATGTTCTGCCTTACAAAACAGAATTGAAGTATTTGTTATCAAGATACAAAGGACGAAAGGTATAAAAGTGTAAAAAGAAGAATTATTAAAAAAGATTTTCTTTTTCCTTTGCAAAATAGTTTTATGTATGAAACAGCAAAATGAAAAAATCTAAATATTTAAAACTGAAGCTATGTTTGTATAAACAAATATTGAGATTAAGGCACCACATGTAGAGAAAAAATTGAATGTGTTAATATTTCCCCAGGAATAATTGCATAATTGATGCTTGTTTTCTGAAATTACCACAATTGTTAGCCTTTTTTTATAAAGCCTTTAGGCGAGTTTTTCTTAGAATTAAAATGTTTTGTAGAAAATAGTAATTTCGAAAAAAATTTAAAACTGATGAAGAGTTCTTTAATGAGATCAGCTGTTTTATTTAAAAACCTGTTTGCGAAAATTTAAGAGTTTATTTCTTTTAATATTTATATTAAAAAAGTTTTATTTTATTCAATGATTTTTTTAATCTGGAATTTCTTTACATTTTTTTATAAATGTATGATTTATCCAATTAATTATTTAATTATAAAATTTTGGTTTAATTTTTCAATTATTTCCATTCAATTTTTCAAATTCAACATATAATTGAGTCAATTAAAAGTTTAAATAAACTGCAATCGGAAGACTTTTAATAAATGCAAAAATTCTTTTTCTGTAGCTTTAATCGAAGGCTACTAGGATTTTTTAAAGTCCCTTTACGCTTTATAGCCTAGAAATCGCTTTTCAAAGTTTAATTCAAAGTTTAATTCAAATTATTTGATAATCACAATTTTTTTAATATAAAAACCCTAAGTAAAATATAACTCTTTAACTACATATAAGTATGTCAAAACTTTCCTACAGATTTTAAGAATGTGCATTTGCTATAAGCATTACGAGTATATAAAGTTAACAGAATATGATGAATCTAATACGTTGAAAATTTAAAAAAAAAAATAGTGAAGTGTCTAGTTCTTATTATTAAGTATTGACGGCACAGAGTACTCTTTTTCAAAACGGTGGATTTATTTTCAAATTATTTTTCTTTCTGCCACACTGTACAATGTCAAGCACTCTTGTCCTTTAAGTTTACCTCAACGACATAAAATAATTCAATACTTTTTAAAATAAAACTTAGTATTTTAGTAATAAACAATTTTAAATTTTTTATCTGTTAAATCACGTTTCACACTATAATACTGAGTATTAAGAATTGTCAAATATCTTTATGAAAATGTGTGATGGTTTGAAAGCAAATCTGACATAATACAAATCCATGTTTTAAATTTTTCTAAACAATATGATCAAGGCGACTTTTTGAGGTGGCAGCACCGCTACAATAGTACAACAATAAAAAGAAAAACAGGCACTTAGTTATGTGGTAAGCTTTAAAACACAACTAATTACTGTACTTTTTTCTTACCCTTTTTATTAACGGTTTTAGTAGGCTTTGTTTTTAAATTGAGTTAAAACTCTTGTAACAATTCTATTTTAAGGAATATTAAAAAAGTTTTTTTTGTAATATAAAATGATACACTTTTGACAGCTACTCTACACATAACAAAATGAAGCAAAAAAAAAAAACAGTCAGCTGCCGCAATGATGCCACCTGTTAAAATTATTCGAGTTGACTATGATGTTTCATTTTATCAGGGTTATTTTGCAGCTCATAATCCAGCCAAGTATTAACTGATTACACCGAAAAAAGACTCTTAAAAGAATCCAACCAGAGACCATTTTCAAAGCACGTCTTTAAATGGCTATCGCTAAGACACTTAATCTTAAAAAAGCGTTTTTCTGAAATAAATTAAGAGCTCTTTAAGCTGAACCAATTTAGTAAGTTTCAGATGGCAAATTGTTATTTTTGTACTCTTTATGAACGTAATTGCTCTAAGAAAAAAGTACAGTTTCCTTTCTGATTCATATGGTTTGCTGGGAATTATCATTTTACTTGAAATGTGATTGTGTAGAAACAAAATGTAATGTTGTGCTTTAGATTTTGAAAATCACAGTAATTCTTATTACATTTGTTCTTACAAAATCTAATGCAAATCTTAAGACTTTTATAATAGTGTGAATGAGCCTTAAAACAATTCAATAAAAAAATTTTAAATTAAGTTTAATTTCACAATTTTTTAGTTAAAAAATTTAATAAAAAATAAAAATTATTAACAAATTTTTATGTTAATTTTTGAAAAAGACGGGATATATTACACGCTAGCAATGCTAGCAATGCTGGATCGCTACATCAATCTTTACCTTACTTTGCTTCAATTTATCAAACGTTGTATACACTGTAAACATCATCTATTTAACAAATTAATTTAATAAATCAGAATTCCAAAAATGTCTATAGTCAATTAATATTAATTTGTTTATTTGTTTGTTTTTTATTCACATACATTTGTTCGTGTTATTTGCTAACCACCCGAATAGACACGAATTCATTTATAAAACTATTTTCTTTAATTTTTGTGATATAAATATTTAAAACTAACACAGTCACCTTTAGAAGATAAAGGTCTGTTTTAAATGTTTTTTTATTATTGTTTTAACCTTCAATATATTAAGGAAATTATAAATACTTACTCAATAATTACAATCATAATGATGTTTCAACTTACCTAGAAAGAAATATAAAGAAGTTATTTTATTAAATATATAAAAAGTAAATTAAATATATAAAACGTATTCATGATAATATTTTATTATTAACCCTGAGTGGTAAGAAAGTGTCTTTCCTTTGCAAACTGATGAAGATGGTTTTAAGATTTTCCTCACGGTTCTTTGCTTCTTTAAGCTTTGAACATCTAAAATCTACTACAATCGATTGCAGAAGAGGAAAAAGTTAATTCTGTCTTGCGCTATAATCACTTTTGTCAAGACATCTTTTCTATTTTAAAATTTTAGTTAGAAATTTTTTGTTCTTAATTTGCAACTAAAACAGCAACCTAACAATAATTATTATAATGACAACTGGTCTTTTTAGAAAAAAATTAACATTAAATAATTAAAAGATGCTATTCTTCTTTAAGGTTTTGCCAGCTCTGGCTCTGTAACATTTGTACGGAATAAGTTTTATAAAAACATTAAAATTAAAAGCTGAGACAGCTGGTCAAACGATTTCTTAATAAATAAAAGTTGCTAAGAATATTTGTTTTGTAATACTCATAAAATAAACATCAAAATGAAAGAAGTAAAAACAAACAGTATAAAGTATAAAGGGATAGAAATATTTTAATTCAACAAACAATTTCAACAGCTGTTGTTTGTTGTTGCTTTATATTCCAAGTTAGAAAAAAGATGCATATATAAATATTTATTAAGAACCATTATTTTTCCTAATACTATTATTATTAATACTTAAAGTTAAATAAATAAATAAAGAAATAGTGATTGAAGTCATATAACTCCATTTAATAAACTGTAAATTAGTTTCGCACAGCATTTAAGTTTATCATTATTGTTATAAGTTAATCGTTATTATAATCATAGTTAAAAGTAATAAGAAAATCATTATAAATATTGAAACGTTTTAATAGCCACCGCTTAAAATTGCAGTATCTTAATTGATTTTTATACCCTTCACCACAAAAAGTGGAAAAAGTTAATATTTAAGTTTGTCATTTCGTTTGTAATTTCTACAATATCCATTTCCGAACCCACAAATTATATATATTCTGAGTTATGTATGGTAAAGTCGATTAAGCGATGTCAGTCTGTCCGTTTATCCGTCCATGTTAGTGTTGAAATAAAATTAATAAAATTTTATCCAAATTTTGTATAGAAAAGTAGAAATTCTTATATCACAAACCAAATTGATTAAATGAGAACTCCATTGAATCAATAAGACAAGAGATAATAAGATAAGACAATAAGAACTCAAAAATGTTTTATGTAAAAACACAGCAAACTTTCAGTAACTATTTTTATTTATTTATTTTTTTTTGTTTAGTTTAGTATAAAATAATAATTATTTCATGAGACAGACAGATGCAGAAAAAATGGGTATTTTCAAAACATTTCAAAATAAAGCATTATATCTTTTCAGTTTGGCTAAATTTGTATTAATTGTAATTATTTGTAAAGAAAACTATAAATTAATAAAGAACTTAAAAACTAAAACTGAAATAAATTATAAATAAAATTGATAAAAACAAATTCAAAGTTATTCTAATGATCAAAGCTAGATCAAATTCAAAATTATGAACTAGCTTATATCAAACAAATAAGAGTGCTATGACGAATCTTATATACCCTGCAATACATCTCTTTTCTTTCTATTTAAAATTTTTTTCAAATCAATGCACTCGTTTAGAAGTTATGTAATTATAATCGGTTTTGTCACAAAAGCCTTTTACACTTTTTTCAACAAATTCTAATTTTCATTTTATAATAGCGTAGATGCGCAGTAAAAATGTTTTTGTACGGCTGAGTGAGCAATATTGCTTTCTTGATTCATGGACATAAACGATCAAAAGGCATAGAAGTTTACCTTGCAAAAGTTTCGCTACATAGGACCTCAATTCATATTCTATATTGTTTTTTATATTTACATTAGATTTTTACAGATAAAGGTACATTTATTAAAAATAAAATTAACTATTTTAAAATATATATAGGATTTAAACCAACAATGAAAATACTTAATTAAAGTATACTCATATAAATACATGAACATAAAAGCGCTACTCAGTTTTATGTTTACTTCAAAAATCTTCTGATACACTCTTTATATGAATAGTATTCCAACAATGCTAACCTCGAAATAAAATTTATATTATTTTCATTATTTTGTAAGAAATTATCACCTTAAACAGAAAAAAACATTTATTTTTTGCTAACGTTTAAAAAATTATTCATGTACTTATACTCCTTCACATAATATATTGTGTCCAAATCCACATTTTTATTTTATTTAAAGAATATAATAGAGAATTTATGTTGCTTATTTTTTATCTGCACAGAATGTGAAATGTAAAACCACTTTATTTTACATAATTTTAACCACAAAGGTTTGCATAATTTATAACTTTTTTTTATTTATAAAAGTATTATTTTTAATGTCTGGTTTTGGCAAACCAGGTCAGTAGATATAATGAAATTGGAAATGTAAAGAGACAAAATACAAGGTAAAACGAAAATGTAAAATGTCAAGTGTATGTGTAATGATGGGAACTTTCTCATGTGTGAGTGCGTGTATGGATTTGATGTTAGGAGAGTGTAAACATTTCATAATAAGGGGCGTTTTTTTAAGCTCGATAGAACTTACGATACAGTAAAAAAAGAGAACGGACATTTTTCATCAGTATACTTGAACAACGCTACCAAATTATCAGTCATCAATTTAGTCATCAATTTATAGACGGTTTACATTAGAGCTTTTTTCTTTGAAAATTAATTGAAAGCTAGCGTTACGGTCAATGAAGATCGTGGCCCCACCATGATCAATGATGTTTTGTTTGAAAATATTGATTTTATTAATCCGGCTCATATGTGGTCCCAACAGGATGATGCTTCGTACCATGCAGTAACCGCAAACATCGACCTAAAATCAAAAATATGGTGGTGAGTTCAATTTTAAGAAGAAAAAGACGCTCTTAGCGCTTATAACGTAAGTTTGAAAAATAACATTCTTTTGTATTATCGTAATGATAATATGTACTTAATCAAAGTTTGAACTTGGTTATTATTTTATTCCAAATTTTTGGAAATTTTGAGGGACATTTTTAGGATGATAATTAATTGACATTTTGAAATATTATTTGGTTAAGGATCAACTTTAATTTAATTGCTTAATTTATTAGAAAAGAAAAATATTTTGTAAATTATAAAAATAATATTCTATGAGAATAGGAAAAATTAAAAACTAGCAGAATATAATTTAACCATTCATTTAATTTTATTAATTACAATACGACGAATAATTTAAAATCAAACAATACTATATTGAATTTCGTTACTCACAACTCAAAGGTTTTTTAAGTCGTCTTATTTATTTATTTTTATTTTTTGCAAACCGTCAATTTAGTAGCCAATGAAATTTTTTCATAATGTTTTTTCTCACATTACAGAGGAGACTGTTCTAGTATCATACAGATTGTAATGAAGAAAGGCGTGCCAAGGTAATTTGTTTTTCTAACTACAAATATTTGTAATTATAAATCTGGTGGGAAAGAAAAACTATTTATAAATTTTTAAATTTAAATTAATTGAAATTTTTAAAAGAAAACATTAAAAATTAGAAAAAAATTTGAAAGTAATTTTTCTTTCATAATAAACTTGAAATGCACTCAATTTATCCAAATATTTCAACAAAAAAGCGATTTTTTTACGTTGCGTGATGATGTGTGTTGCAGAATAGTTTACTAAAATCGCGGTTTTTAGCCGTTTTCCGAATACAATCCAAAAACTTATGACTAGGCCCTTATCAATAGTTTTCATTATACTTCCAGTTTCAGCAAAATATCCTGAAACATAAATCAGAATTTGCAAATTTACACAGTTCAATCACGACCAATAAATTGATAATAGAAAAACTTAAACAAAAAACTAAAATCCAGAAAAAAATTACAGAAAAAATGGAATGCCCCAAATTGGTATCGACATATCTATCTATAGAAAGCTATAGACCAGTGTTACTAAATACATAGGTAGAGCTTCTATTCTACTACTTCTATTTTCATTCATAAAAGATTTAGAGTAAGATATTTTAGCTTCTCACTAATTGCAGAAAAAGAGGTCCAGACTGACTTCCACAAACAGCATGAAGCCAAAAGAAAAAAACAAAAATAGCTCTAGTGTGCTGATCATGAAACTGAAACTGAGAAAATAGCAAAAAAAATTCTACTTAACTGAAGTTGATAAAATTTCTGCTGAATACTAAACAAGAATATACCGATAGATCCTCTCATGCAAATATCTATAGATTTAGATACAGATATTATTATCATCTTTAGATATAATTTTTGTTTTAATGAATGATCTCTTTTGAGGATTAAAAATAAAAGCAATCTGTAAACTAAAACCGAAGTAATAAAAACTGCTAGCGATACTCATTCGCCAACAAAGTGAAAACATTCAAAAGCTAAAAGATCCATTATTTTTTCAACATTTTAGTTGTAAAACTTCATTCGCACTCATAAGCACTCAAGCTAAAGAATAAAAAAAATTTTAGCAGCACAGTATGTGTAAGTGTGTGAGTAAATGTTTTGGACTCTTTTGTTATTTGTAGTTGTGTAGCTCTTATTTTTAAATGTGTCATTTTCGGGAGTTTACTAGTTAATATATGAAAGAAATTCACAGTGTGTGGAACTTTAATGTATTTAAATTATATATATTTTTTTTGATAAAAATTTAAAAAGAAATACGTTTATTTATTTATTTAATTCCGTAGAAACTTAAAATTAAATGCAAATATGCGTTTTCATAAAGTTCATATATAATCATGAGAAATCGTCAGTTGTTTCGTATTTGTTTTTAATAAATTCAAAAAAGTTATTCTACTGGCTTTCATGATTCAAAATAAGTTGAATTATTAGTTAATAATATTTTAAAAATACAACAAATATACAATAATAATATTAAATCTCTTAAAAAATATTAGAATTTTGATTTCATACAGCCAGTTTAATATTTCTGTCTTAATTACTGTGATTTAAAGATTTTTAATCATAATAGGAAGTAGCGTACTTAGGGTTCATGTTATGTTATATACTGGTATTAAAACATGCTATTTTTAGTTGTGGATTACTAAATAGTCTTAAAATTGTTCAGAGAGTCAACATTCAAATGAAATGATTATTAACGTTGTACCCCGTAAAGTCTTAAATTATCAGAATAAGGTTAGCAACTAATTTATATATGGAAGAGAAAAAAGTGTGGTAATCATTTATTTCCATATATTGCAAATTATAAGTACATATTTATCTCTGTATTCATGAATTAAAATTAAAAAAATGTACAACAAAATATTTGCACCAATGATTGCAGAAAACAATGAAACATCTTTTGATTCATCAAATATGGCAGGAAATCTAAGAATTTCTAAAACTACTATTATAAAGCGAAAGTTTCAAAAACATCAAAAAACAGGTATAAAGTAAGTAAGTAAAAGGGTATAAAAAGTTAGTTCAAAATTTTGCCAAAGCTGAATCAACAGCAATAAAAAATTTAAATAAAACTTAAACTAAATTCACTGAAATAAATAAATTAATAATAGTGAGTTTCCTGGAAGTGCTGCAAGCGAAGTTTTTCGCATTAGTTAACCTGGTTCTAATCCTTTCATGTTCATATCTGAGTATGTGTGTGTGTATGCAGCTATTTTAGGCTCCATACTCAACAATCGTAAAGGCAAACAAATAGACTGTCACATGAACGTATTTTGTGAAGGGAAACGAATGATAGTTTTTTTTTTGTTTTTGCTGATATCAGTATTTGTGTAACCATTTGCTTCTTCTTGTTAGTTAACAAGTATGCGTTTTACTTTACTGATGACATTTAGATGAAATTGTGTAGTCAATACACTAACACACGTAAAATTGTTATTGTTTTATTGTTATTCATCACGTTACTGTGGTTGTTTTATTTCTTTATACCAAAAAAAAAAAAAAAAAATAAAGCATGACCATTCTTACCACCCGTACAACTTGTTAAGCTGACATTCATGTAACAAACCGACCAGGAACAATCATATCAACAACTTCAATAAACATGTTGAGTGTATGCTTTTGTATTTAGAACTGAACACGAGTTACTAACAAAAGAACAATTATATCGATTCAGTAAAAACAATTGGCCTTTCTTTGCCATATTGGGGTACTTGTACATATATTAATTGTGTTAGTGTGCGTGTAATTGGGTGATTCAAAATATACATTAGAGTGTTTATGTGCATTTAAAGTGTTCTGTAGTATTTTCATTTAGCAAAGATTTATATTTACTTTTCTACATCATCAACTGTCTTAAAACAAGGATTTTTATTTGTTAGTGATCACAGTTGATATCAGCACCATGAGAGTGGCAGGTTTGTGTGGCTTATATTTGGAAATTTGTTTGTTTGCAAAAATTTTTAAATTTAATTTCTGCTAATTTGCTTTAATGATGGACAAAATGCTTAACAGGTCGTTTAGAGTACTTCGTTCTTTGTAT
Source organism: Gymnosoma rotundatum (assembly GCA_916610165.2). NCBI lineage: Eukaryota > Metazoa > Arthropoda > Insecta > Diptera > Tachinidae > Gymnosoma > Gymnosoma rotundatum. Next base: position 30,057,304 of record OU744336.1, read on the forward strand.
TGAATTAAGAAATATATTATTTAAACTGTTGAGTGAAGAAGTGTGAATAGTTTATCTTAATTAATTTCCTTCAGAAATAAATATTTTATGATATAAATTTTAATTTTCGTGTTGATTTCAATAGAAAGTTTTTGAATGAAAATACGAATATTGATATCCATTTAGTGTCAACGAAACTATCTCCAAAAACTAGCTGAGTAATATTATAAATTGTAAATTTTTATAAGATAATTTTCACTGAAGAGCAGTCCCAAAATTTAGGATATAAGCGACATGCTAAAGTTTTAAATTAAAATGTGTCAAAGACAACCTTTTAATGAAAGACACAAGATATTCAAATTATATTCGGCACTTTCTAAAACTAATTCTGGCTAAGCCTAACAGGCTTTCGCCTTTTTTCATTAGCTTATTATTTTATATTTTATTTATTTAGTATTTTATAACAATAGCAGAATAACTTAAATTATTGTATTATTCTAAAAAAGACAAATTATTGTAGAAGATAAATAATGTTATGGTATAAGAACTTTTTAAATAAAAATTGGAGAACATCAGTTATAAAATAAATGTTGCTACAGCTTCTGTATGGGTTATTTATATTTTATAAAGAGAATTTTCCTTTAAGATCCAGTGGATCTTTTATTAATTCTTCATATCTTAAATTATCTAAATACATATGTTACACTAATATTGAAAAAGATTAAGGAGAATTCCAAATATTCTTGTAAGAACTGACGTAGTATCATAATTTCCAAGTATAACTGTTGATTTGGCAGTAAATATAATAGAATACTATATTCGGTTATGCCGAATCTTATATACCCTTAACCATTTTCGAAAATCTAGTTTATTGCAGTACCTTGATCTAAAAAACGAATATTGAAGTGACAGAATCAAAAAGTAAGAATAAAAATTAATTGGTAAAGCATTTTTAAAAAATTTTAGTATTTCCTTACAGATCTCTTCAAAACCTTTTGAATGATACCCGTATTGATATCTTAAAAAATAGTACTTTTCTATGAAAAGTTCAGATGCTCGGAAAATATGGGCGAGCGCCAGTTTTTTTTACTTAATGTTTTTTTCTTATTTTTGAATTCTCTATCTCCCCATATATTTGTTTTTTTTTTTTTTTTTTTATTGGAGTTACTTCATTGTTCCAAATGATATAGAAAAATTAGAGGCAGGCAGATCTTGCTCTTCCGACACTATTCCTAATCGATTGCCGTATTTCAGCACTAACGCGAAAGGACAGAGAGACAGAACACGTTATGCCTAAGAACTCTGAACATATATATACTTTATGGGGTCGAAAATTAATATTGTAGAAATTACAAACGGAATGACAAACTTAGTTTTACCCTTTTTCCACTTTTTGTGGTGAAGGGTATAATAATAAAAAATATTTTAACAACTGACCTAGTTCTTAATAAATTAGAAAAAAATATAGAATTAAGATATGAAAGTGAAATAGATAAATATTAATATTTAACTAAAAAATATTTTTAACAAGAGGAAGAATTTAATATGTAATAAAAGCGTGAAAAATATGTTTTCTTTATATTTTTTATACTTTTTAATAATTTTTTCTTTATTATTAATGGCAGTGCTTTAAATAATTATTTAATCTTAACTTAGTGATTGTTTATCTAATTGGCAATAAAGCCTTCTCATTTAAGACCTCTTTATTGTAAATAATAATAATATTTTAAAACATTAGCATTAGTTTTAATTTAATGCTAATAAAATTAACCATTTATTAGTCCATATATTTAACTATTTTCATATACACAATACTGGTTTATTCAGTTTTAAAAATCAAAGCTACTCCTGCCATATATTTTGAATTTATAAGCAGATACGGTAGGCGACTACTCGTATGTCAATGAATAAACAGTAATGAAATATTTTATTTTTTGCGTAAAAAGTTAAGCAATTTTTTATTCACTTAGGCACTCTGTTCTCTAGAAAAAGTGTAGTACAAATTACGTCGAATATGCAATTTATCACAGCAAATACCAGCGATAGACTTCTAATACTGTAAAAATATCGGGATAGCTGTGCAGCCAATGGTTGCAAAGGTTACTTACAATTTGCACCAACAACTGCTACCTAACCCATCATACTTCCAAATCATTTTCCGTATTTTCATACTGGCAAAATTGTTTGGCATAAAAGAAGAACTGGGCTAAATATAAAATTTTCAAACTAATCTACTTAATATACTGAGAAAAAAAAAAAAACAATTGTTAAAATCAACATGGTTTTATTAAATCAGGGAGTTGCCAAAGCCTCATATATAAATGTTAAAACAAAACCTAAAAACCACTTTAAAATATTAAAATGTGTTCATTTCTTTATTTTGAAATAAAACTTATTTCTTATTTTAATTTAAATAAAAATATTTTAGATATAATTCTAATTGCTTCTTACATATTCAGATATGAACATGTTTTTCTAAAATATATGAAAACAATGTATGTATGTACCAACATTTTTACTCGTAGATAAAAATACTTTTTACTTAAAATATTTTAATTAAAACAGTTAAAGGATATTGGTTCTTTATTATATTGATTTTTAAATGTATGCACTCATAGGATCACAACTGTTCTCATTTCAGATTGACAGTGGGTATTATAGAATGCATTATAAGGTGACCCAAAAGCTACCCAGGACTTAGGTGTTATCTTAATATTAAATTATCAATTGCAAAAATCAAACTGAGAGAGTATCAAAAAGTGTTCTTGTGTTAAAAAATTACACGATCATTTTCTATAAGTGTATTTTACTTTCATTGACGAAGCTTGAAAATTCGTCCTACATGATTTTATGTCATGCAGGTTTTCTCAACCCAAAATGGGATAAACCTATTAAGGGTAAAGTTAACATCTAATTATTAAAGTAAACATAATATTTACTTATGAATTGTTTTAAACCAAAGCTTTTTTTTTGTTAGTGTCAACAAGACCTTTCGTTAAAAATTATGTGCAAATTTCGAGTCACACTTTAGTCTGTGTATTGCGGAACATATGAATTGAACTGTATATTTGACCCAATTAAGTAGAAAGTATTTAACACCATGGAAATGATGACTAAACTTCCCAATTACGATTGTATAGAAAAACAAATGTACAATAGAAGCAAATAAATAATCAATTATATAGGAATTTTTTTATTTAGTGGTAAAAATTACAAACACAAAAGCCTTCTTCAGGTCCTTAGATAGCAAACTCAATGACAACTGCTCATTTAAAATTTTTATTATCGGTTGACTTCAACAGTCTAAAGTGAAGGCCTACTTCAGAAGGTCATTACTGAATTTCTTCTGCAAAAGTTTTATTTTCTTAATATACGAAATTATTCATTTTATTTATGAATTTTGTGTTATAAAATTTTACGTATTTTTTTTAAACTTCAAACTATTTAAATAAATTCATTACAAATTATCTTTAAAAATATTGTGCTAATTACACCAAATATACTACACAAATCACCGATATTGATTATGGAGAGTGCAATCACGTCTCGATGGCCATTACGCTACCACTTACTTAGCTCTTCAGGATACTTCTCACAAATATTTTACATAAACTAAAGATTTTTGTCCAAACAATAAATTCTTCTTGCTTTTTTCTATCTTTGGAGTTTGAAGTAGTTTTTTTAGTTGGATTTAATAGCACTAACTTCTTTGTCCCTTGTAATAAAAAAAATAAAATAAATGCATCAAATCTTCTAAAAGTGACTGTGAAGGCTTTCTGGGATGTCATCAGTCAAAAAGCCAGTAAGGGAAAGAGTAGTAACATTAGAAAAGCACCTTATGAATTTAAAATTGTGGCCAAAAACCTTAAACCACGAAACTAGGGAAGTCGCAGATATGATATCGGGGTAACTTAATAATTATAGTTTTGGAAGAATACAGCAGCTAGTACTGCTGATATGTGAAGGCTAAAACTTTAAGAGTACGAGGCGCCTTTTATGTAGTTACTTAAAGAACAGATTGTCTTTTTATCTAAGACGACAAATGGTTCGTGGTGAGAGAGATAAACGATGAATTGCCGACTACGGAAAAGTGGAGTTTAAAATTTAAACGTTTGTAAATTTTTAAGTATCAAAAAGATACTTTTCGTTTATAAATCTTTTGTTCTGTAAGGGTTCAAAATTTTTTCAAAGTATCTTTAAATATATAAATCTTTTGCAAAATGTAAAGATTAAAAATAAAACGGCAATTTTCATATTTTTTTATACTTTTCATAAACTGCTCGTCGGATTTAAACTGGGCACATTCATTGAGGAGCATAGGTTGAATGTTTGAGATGTATTTTAAATGTGTCACCTGACACCATAAGTTTCTCGATCATAAAAAAATTTCGATAGCCGTAACATTCGTATTTATTAAACGAGACAAAAACAAGATCCAAAGTTTACGTACACCGGCTATCATTTGACAAAACATACGAAATGCTAGACATAATAGGTGTGTTTCTTTACTCTACTTTGGGATCCCTTGGGATCGCAATTTGCACGAAAATTGTTTTCTTACTTCAAAATTGGGTAACTGAGAGCGATTTTGATAGATTAAAGGGGTTCTTCTTCTTGCACGAAACAGCCCAAACTTTTTCTTCGTGCGAGTTATTTAAACTTGTGCAACAGCTTTATAGGACAAACAAACTACAATATGAATTATAATTTCTTTTTGCTGATTTCTTGACATTAATTTTTGTTATTAAAACCGTCAAAATATTTTGAGGTTTTATTTTGTGTTTAAAATTTAGATTTTGTGTTTTCGTACTTTTATATAATTTTGTCTCTTTATCAGAGAAAAAAAATGCTCGCTCTCATTTTCACGAACTTTTCCCAAAAAGTAAAGAAACAGACTTAATGGCCCATATTCATAGTTAAAATAAAGTATACTTTAAGGGAACTAAAGTCGGTTTCACTTTAGAATCGACTCTAACTCATCCATAGACAATTTAAAATATACTTTTGGAGAGAAAGTCAACTCTAAATTTCAAAACTACCTAAATCTGTTTTTAACTCATTTTTACAAAATTATTTTATTTGGTTTAAGAACAAAACAATATATATGAACAAAATAAACACAAGGTTACTTTTTTCTAATGTTTGTTTAGAAATTGTATGAAAACATTTATCAAATTACAGTTGGCACCCAGTGGAAGGCGTTTAAACTTAAAGTATACTTTATTCTTGACTATCAAAGCAAAAAAGATAATAAGAACTTTTTATTTTAGAGTATACTTTAGCAAGAGTCGACTTTAGTCTACAACTATGAATATGGGCCAATTTATTTTTACAAATCTCTGCGGACGTTTTCCAAAGAAAACAAGAAAAATTAGACGCTAGCAGAATGAAATGCTGCACTTTCTGGACCGCTACGACACAACTAAGGTAGATAGATGCGAAGAATGCTGATGAAGGTCGTAGCTAGCGTCTAATTTTTCTAGTTTTCTTTGGAAAACGTCCGCATACATTTGGAAAAATAAATTTTCTTTCTAAAAAAGTTTTTTAGAAATTAAAAATAAATGAACTTAAGCCAAAATAATTTCTATTCATTTATTTTAAAATATTTTAACCCTCTAGTGCGCCGTGATGCAAATTTGAATCATACCGAATATCTGTCTGTAGCTTCAAAATTTGAAAACAGTTTTATGTAAATGTTCGTTATATGTTGTCTGCATTTAATAGACGTCGTTTTCTCTGCTTTTGAAGTACCGTTATAGCAGCATTGAATTGTTGTGCAATTTTGAAGTGCCTGCTCATTCGTTTGTTGTTCATAGAGGCAACAGTGTGTTTTTCTGACCTTAAAATTTATTAAGTTTAACAAGTTTATAAATAGTTTTGAGTTTTAAATAAGTTACACTCTTTTTTTATTACAATGTTATAGGGTGTATTGTTTTTTTATGGTAAGTACTTTGAGCTAAATGCGCAATGATGCAAATTTGCATCAAAGGATTTTTCGCCTCCTGCGCCCATATAAATGAAAATTATACAAACTGCTAGAACAAAAGTTTGCTTTTAAACCATTTCCTTTCGTTTAAGTAGTATTTTACTTAATTTGGTTTTCTTGCGCACTAGAGGGTTAATTTAATTTTAATATGATTGGAAATACTTTCAAAATCGATTTGACTGTGGAGGTGCAATTGAGCAAAAAGCATTCCAATATACAAAAAATTTTACTTTGTTGGGCTTTGAATAAAGCTTATTCTAAAATGCTGCTTCCGATTTTCTTAATACTTAGAAAAATGTTTTGTAATTGTTGGATTTGAAGTTATATTTATATTTTATATTATAATTTTTAAATTGTTATGCGTGTCGAATAAATCAATATTAATAGAATAAATTGCCAGATATATTACTAAGATAAATGACAGCCGAAGTTACATATATGAAATAAAAGAATTAAAAGTCTTCGATGACACAACCGGATATAAAAAAAAATTTTTGAATTAAAGCTATTAAAGGCCTTTTCAAAACATAATAATTTTAAAATCGTTATATTTGAGATGAAATTATAATTGAAAATTAAATTAAAATTAATTAAAATAATTTTCGACCTACTGAGTTATTTCTGATTTTGCGGCATTGTAGTTGCAAATGAAAGAAATGCATGTGAAAGTAGGATCAACAAAAAATATTTCTAATATTTTTTAAAATTCTTGTAATGTGCACTTTTTACTTCCTGTCCTGTCCAACTTTCAACTGAAATTTTTATTTAATAAAATATTTCTTCATAGACATACCATTTATAAAATGTTCACTATTTAGTTCTGCTTTAGTTCATACGATATTCGTTAGTTGTTCCCCTCCCTTCTGAAATATAACTCAATATGTCTATCAATCGGTTTTTCCTACATTTCATATTTATGTCTACAACATACAATTGACATTTGACGATTTAAATAATTAAAATAGTCACCATTGTTTGAAAATGATGACAGTCATTACTGGGGATTTGTTTATGTCGTTTTAGTGTCGTTCTTTATAAATGGTGATGGTGCTCAGAATAATAATCGCACTGCTGTTGACGAATACGACAATACATTGACATTGATTTAGTGTTTTTGTTTTTTTTGTTTTTATTTTATTTGTTTTTGTTGTTTATCTACATACATACATATGTATATATTATTCAATTTCATGTCTATTTTGTATTAACAAATGGAATTTAATCTTATGCTCCGTATTTATCTACAATCCCCTGAAGAGCTTATTTACTTTTGAAATCGTTTTGTTGATAAACTCAAAAACTGCAATAACTTCGAATTACTTAGTTTGATATCTGTGAGTTAGTTAGTTTGTTTTTTGAGCTTATCGCAAGCTTAATGTATTAATGGGAATTTTCTTTTGCCTCTGCAACTTCAATGCACACGGATTAGTTTTACGAGAGTAAAACATTTTAATGCCTTAACAAAATAAACAGGAGCAATTACATAAATTAAATCAGTTTAAATGAATTTTTCAGAGAAGTCAACTTAACATATTTCTAAGCATTCAAAGAGTTGAAAAAGATGTTAGCCAATTAATTTTTTTTTGCTTTCCGACAAATAAAAATATATTTTCTAGAAATAATTACCCGACCTATAATTACGAGTTAAGTTTATTTATTTATATATTTTTCTTAAGATACTTTAGCATATTTTCGTGTTTAAATGGTTTTTGTTGAAAATTGATAAAGCTTTGACAAAAAAGAATAATTGAACAGTTTAGTTTTAAAACGTGTCAAATAACAAAAAAATAATAATCGAGTTTTAGGTCGATTAATGCTTTACGAAGGTGAATACATCATTTAGTGAAACAAATTAAACCCAACCTAAAAAAAAGATATTACAATTAGCTTTACGCGCTGGCACAGTATAATTAATCAGAAAATCAAATATGAATTTTTTACTTGTTATGCCCTTTTGCATTTTAAGAATCAATATACAGTGATGTGCAATAAAATAAAGCCACATGATCCCCAATACTTACGCATAGAAGAGATGTTCCACTAATTTTACACATCTCTTACGTTATGTTTATAATAGCTTCAGAGTCATTAATCTTTATTTTATTACCGGTATAAATTTCAATGCGAAAACAGCTGTGCAAAAATAGAGCCAGTTTTGAAAAATAATTAACTTTTGCAAATAATTTTTTTTTTTTTTTTTAATTGAAAGTGTATAAAAAGGTAAGCTTAGTGTTTTTTAAGTACAATTCGAAATGAATCTCACAACATTTTTATGTTACAGTATTTACAATGGGCAGAGGAAAACATTGTACCTTTGAGAGCCGGGAGACAATAAAAAAAACTCCATAATAAAGAAAAAAAGTTATAGACAAATTGCCGAAATTATGGGATGCTATAAAAAAATTTTAGAAAACGCCATCAAATATGAAAGCAAGGCAGAAAATAGAGCAATTCCGTCGAAAATTACACGTCTAGCGGAGCGAAAACTTTTGCGTCATGTAAAAAAGATCGTTTTGTCGCCTTTTCTATCCTTAAAAAGGAGCGTCATCGAGATGTTTCTACCTCAACCACAAAAACCATTGAACGATGAGGCGAAAACATAATGTTATGGGGATGTTTTTCTTATTATGGTATCGGGCCTTAAATTCGGATTGAGGGTAGAATGGATACCACTTATTATACGAATACTCTTAATGACACTATGATGCCTTATGTCTAATTGGAAATGCCGCTTTAATGGGTGTTTCAACAAGACAATGACCAGAAACACATATCGAAGCGGGAAAAAAACTGGTTTAAAGAACATAACGTCAAGGTTTTAAACTTGTCGGCGCAGTCCCCAGACTAAAATCCTATGAATAACATGGCAAATAGTAAAATGTTTCTTCAAGGAACAAATCCATCCAATAAAGACGAACTTTGGACTTTAATTCAGGATGCGTGGAAAAATATTCCTGCCAAAAACTTGTGGACTCAATGCCAATACGATGCTTAGACGTTATAAAAAATTAGTATTATTCCACGAAGTACTGAGATAAAGAAATATTAATTAAAAATCCAGTCAGTAAAAAAAAATTTATTTTAATTAATTGACTTTATTCGTGCTTAATTCCTTCAAAGTAAATTAATTAAATTTTAAAAGATTCCGAATAATAAATTTTTCATTTTCATATATTTGCATGTGCACATTGCTTATTAATAAAAATTGTTTTTCAATTTTTTTTTTTTTTTTTTATCGAATCTTTCAAATACATATGAATGGTTCCCAATGGGATCCCTTATGTAGAAAAATGAAAGAAAAATTAAAAGTAGTTACTAAATGTTTGCTGTGTTTTTGTGTAGAACAATTTTGAGTTGTTATTGTCTTTTGTGTTATTGATTCAATGGAGTTCTCATTTAATCAATTTGGCTTTTGATATAAGACTTTCTGTTTTTCTATACAAAATTTGAGTAAAATCCACTGATGAGCTATTTGAGCAGTAGTGAAATGGCCATATGGATATGCTTTCCCCGCAGTAATACATTTCATTTTTTAGTTTAGTTTAAAATAATAAATATTTCATGCGAATATCATGAAATATTTATATTTAAAGGAATCAAGCACGAATAAAGTAAATTAAAAATTTGCTGACTCTATATTTGTGCACAGGGAGGACCTGCTGACTTGTAAAAATTTAATTGATAAATTTTTATTTAAGTTTTTAATTTCCACATTTGCATTATTTTTGTATCATTAAGTTTATGAGAAAACCGAAATATCAAAAAAGAAATATTTAAAAAGTTTATTGTACATTATTTTTAGTTTGAAAATGCTAGATCAAGGTGGCTCTATTTTATCGAACATCACTGTATCTTTGCAAATAATATCATACTTTATATAAATTCATTTTCTTCATAATGTAAAGTTCCTAATAAAAATATAACAATTTACATAAAATTTACAATGGTGATGGTTATTTAGTCTTAAAGCATGTCAAATGCAAAATTTGTATTATTTTTTTAAAATGTTAACAATGAAAAGAAAAAATACCAAAAAACTGCATATATTAATAACTTTCATGGGAAAAAATATCAGATTTTTCAAATAAATATGAAGCTAGAAAATTTTTCTTTGATTTACTCAAAACTACTGTATGTGAAGGCTGGTTTTTCACATGTCCCCAAGATCAATGCCATCTATATTTTAAAGCAGATAATTGTTGAGCATGGTGCTGTAGTAAGATTATAAAACACAATGCGAGCACCTTTGAAGACATAAGATTCAATGATGTCACAACCGTGTAAGTTCCACTAAAAGTAGCATTTTTCTGCATGTAATGGAGTCTGTGGGGTTGGCGTTTGATTATTTTCGCTTCATATGCCGTAACTATGTTTACTTATAAACCCGTTAAGCAAAAATGACTTTAATCACCGATCACAATTTAGCGGTAAATTAAATTGATAACAGATTTTAAAGTTAATCTATATAATTTGAAAACGTGACTCGAGTGCCATTCTAATCATGATGATTTATCAGAGCATATCAAAGATGTCAAAAATGTTTACAGTATGACAGTTCGTTTGACAGTTAACCCTTTAAAAGTTAACACCCTTTATTTGTGTTCTTTTTGTGTTTTTTATGACAATTGCAGTGATTATTTTTAAAACTACCGCCTTTAATTTACTTTTTAATGAAAATATTTTGCATGAAATTATACGCTGTTATAATTGGGTGTTTAGTTTTATGTTCTTTTTTAATTTAACTGCTATAGTTTTTTATAAAATATGAATAATCTAAGTTTGTAAGCCAACTCGCGTAAATGTTAGACAAGAGAAGTGTAATAAAATGGAAAATAAAAATATATATTAAAAAACTGTTTAAAATGTTGTAATATACAAAAACAGAAATGGTGTTAAAGTAGTCAAAGCGCTAATGAGAAAGTTTGTAAAGTGTAGGAGTTTTGTAAAATGTTAAATTGTTTAAATGAAACTGTTGCTTCTTGTTATATCGTGGCTTCTTGCAAATATTTATTACCACTTCAAACAAAAAAAGCTGCAAAACCCTTTTTTTTACTTACTAATACCTTTGCATTAAAATATTGTAGCTTGGCTTACAATGAAAGTCCCTTTTATCCAAGTTCTGGGCTGTTGCTGATTTTAGTCTTTGTGTAATAATTTAGTTTGTGGATTTTTCATAATTGTTTATTATAAAATTTTATCTTTATTTTAACAATTTGTTGTTGGAAAAATAAATTTAGATGCTTGCTTAACCATATTCATAAATAAAGAAATAAAAGTAGCTGCACAGACACTTTCACCGGCATATAAACAAACACACGTAGATGTAATATAAAGGATACAATTTATTATAGTGTTGGTAAGCGGTTATAACTTTAGGTCGTTTATTTGCCGAAGAAAGCTATAATTGAGTTTAAAGTATTTTTAGGAAATTTATTTGAATTTTAAACGACTTTTGCACACGAGTTGTTTTCATTTTCTATTTTCTTCCGTAGCATTTCTTCGACTGAAACTCTAAAAAAGTTAAGTCTTTAGCAAGTTGGACTTTTATAGCAGCCACAAATAAATAACAATTTTTATTAAGTAAATTCTTAAAAAAAAGACCTTTATTTGTTTGTTTATAGTCCCTAGAATAATTTCGTTAGAAATTTTAATTAATGTTAAGAGAGGATACAAATGTTCTGCAGGCGCAGTTGTCCGCTATTGTCTCAAATATAATTTTATTTTTGCGGAAAATATTTCTTAGCAGAGAAAGCATTCTTTAATTAAGGTTTTGCAATAATAAATTTTTATGCAGTTTTTAATTACTCTAAGACTTTCATTATTAAAAAACAAGTGTTTTAAAAGAAGTTTTGTTTGCTTGAAAGCTTTTTCCATGACAAAAACAAATTATGATTTTTGAATATTAATTAGTAATAAATTTTTTCAAATTTGTAAACATGCTAAATATAATTTTTAAAGTTTATGAGAATAAAAGTATGTTTAATTTGTTTAGAAGACAAGCATACAACAATCTCCAACATCAAAAAAATAATTTTTAATTAAATAAATATGTATCTTTTATTATAATAATATTTTAGTGTTTTACAGTTTAAATATTAAAAAACACAAACTTAAATTTTAAACTAAGAATAACATCTTTTAGATTTAAATGCTTTTTTTCTTTATTTTATTTAAACAATTATTTTAAAACCAACCGGCCTGATTAAAAATGCTTGTACTACTTGTTGAAGCATTTAAAAGTACTATATTCAATGTTATGAAGAAAGAAATATAAAAGAATATATGTAAAATTGGAAAACAATAACAAATTTATGTGACGATTTATAAAGAGAAAGAAAATGCATTGTGTAATTTACAAAATTAAAAATAATTAATTATGAATATTTCAATAATTCTAAGTTACAAAATTATTTGGTTAAATATATGAGGTTTACAATGTGCACAACCTAAGATCGATAAATGCGAAGAATGCTAATGACGGATGTAGCTATCAGCAACAGCCAAGAACTTGGATAAAAGGGACTTTCATTGTAAGCCAAGCTACAATATTTTAATGCAAAGGTATTAGTAAGTAAAAAAAGGTTTTGCATCTTTTTTTGTTTGAAGTGGTAATAAATATTTGCAAGCAGCCACGACATAACAAGAAGCAACAGTTTCATTTAAATAATTTAAGATTTTACAAAACTCCTACACTTTACAAACTTTCTCATTAGTGCTTTGACTACTTTAACACCATTACTTTTTTTTGTATATTACAACATTTTAAACAGTTTTTTTAATATATATTTTTATTTTCCATTTTATAACACTTCTCTGGTCTAACATTTACGCGAGTTGGCTTACAAACTTAGATTATTCATATTTTATAATAAACTATAGCAGTTAAATTAAAAAAGAACATAAAACTAAACACCCAATTATAACAGCGTATAATTTCATGCAAAATATTTTCATTAAAAAGTAAATTAATGGCGGTAGTTTTAAAAATAATCACTGCAATTGTCATAAAAAACACAAAAAGAACATAAATAAAGGGTGTTAACTTTTAAAGGGTTAACTGTCAAACGAACTGTCATACTGTAAACATTTTTGACATCTTTGATATGCTCTGATAAATCATCATGATTAGAATGGCACTCGAGTCATGCCCATCAAAGGAGCATGGTTGGTCCCATTTTTTCGTACACTTCCCAAAGTAAAAATCCCGTCATTTGACTGGCGCGCCGTATGTTTATGGCTAGTCAAAAAATTATCAAACGTAACCGTAGGCTTGAAGGGGGTTTCCACATGTGAAATGAGCGATATTACCACCCTTTCTTCTAATTGTAAGTGGAAGCTCTACTGCAACGATGAAATTATCTGATACAAATAGTCTTCAGATGCCAAGCACCAGTACTCGTAATTAAACCGAATTGGCTTTTCTTTGATCAACATTTTGCATGAATGTCGGCCGTAGTACAAAATCATTTGTATTTGTTTTTAGATTGACATTTATTTAAAACTACAATGCTCTCAATTATATGTTTATTTGAAAAGAAACGATTTTTTCCAATTAAAAAAAATTAATTATGAATCTTTATTATCAATACATTTTCCTGATATTCCTATAATTTTCAATCATGCAGGTTAAAATCTATTTATAAGCTAGTAAGCTGCTGACAAAGGTGCTAAAAAAATAAAAATTACAAAATTGAAGAAACAGTTTTTTATTTATTGCAAGTGATATTAATATCTAAAAATTGTATTATTTATAAATATATTTGGAAGTTTTTCAAAGAAAATAGGAAATTAGAATATAATTCGTCACGTGTAAGCATCCTAGTGAGACATCAGACGTTTTTTTTTTTTTTTTATATGAACAATTATATTGTTGATGTTCGTTGGAACAATAATTCGGCACGTTTTACACTGAAATATTTTGTGTCATTTATTACTTATATTTTTCGGTTTTAACATTATTATCGAATTTTTTGAGTCATGGTTGCAATTGAACATCTCTTTAGTAAAACAATATAATCATCAAATGGGATGATGTGGATGATGTGGACCTTTTCGACAACGCCATAAAAATTAGTGGATTTTGGTGAGGGGAAGAGAACTAACCAATGCTTTCGACACACATATAGTAAATCCATTAAAGCTACATTGTCTTTGTCGCAAATTTTGTAGAGAGCACATCGAAAACTATCTATAACGGGCGGGTGTTTTTGACTTTTCTTTCACCTTTATGGAAAAAAAGGCAAAACGCAAATATTTTTACTTTTTTTAATTTTTCTGGGCAAATAAATTTTTATTTCTTTACAAAAACATTAGTCGAAGCCATGATCTATAATCTAGCTCTCACTAGACTTTACCATTATCATTTTGGGTTGTTGAATATCCATTAGGCAGGTATGGGTTAAGCTGAACAACTGCATTAGTGACACGTCATGAAAGCTTAAAGTATAACTTGGAAAATCTAAAACTAAAATGATACTTAAGTGTATTTAAAATTAAATCATGGGAATAGTAAAGAAAATTAAAATTGTTACTGTTGCATTGTTTAATTAACAAGCGATTATCTCGATCGCTTAAAAGTTTGGTGATTTTTGCTTTTTTTTACTTGAAATTATTATTAAATTATGTTGTAAAATTCTTCACTAAATATATTAAATCCGGTATTTGAGCCAAATGACTTTATTTTATACTAACTTTTATAAAGAAAGACAAATATGTCATATTTTTCCATTATATTAAACCAACCCTCCTGCAAAAACCAATAAATGGTAATCTGCAAAATATTAATATCCCACTCAACAAACCCTTAAATTTGTTTTTTTTTTGGGAACAAATTCATATTTCTCAAAATAAAAATTAAAGGAACTTTCTTTGCATAAAGTGTTTGTAGCAGAAAATGCAAAGATTAAAAAAAAGCAAAACACAAACAAGGAAGAAAAACACAAAAATGTAGAAAGACAAACAATATAAGAACGAAATACACTTGGGATAAGTAGAAAAAAAACAAAAAAGATTTTTTTAATATAGCCGAAGGTTAAAAATACTCCAAAGCCCGTTTCTTAAGAATAAAAAAAATTGTTTTTTTTTAAATTGCGTTCCACTTGTATAAACTCACATGCCAGAACAAGTCAAGTGGAAAGAAGAACTGCATGTGAACATAAGAGTCTAACGCCGACATTTCGAGCCGTTTATAAAGAGTGTAAATGTTTATTTCTTAACCATTTTTAACATTTTCAATAGAGTGATAGTGGCAGTGGCAATAACACTTGTAGCACCACAGTATAACTGTTTATGGAATCTTTTTTTAAAGAAACTTTATTGCAACAAACAAAAATAAAAATATAAACTTTTAGACAGGAGTCTCTTTTTGTTTGCCACTGATAACTTTTATTCACCCCAAAAACTGTTCCAATATTGTTTAAAATACAAACTTTTTGTAACCAAATAAAACACATGCACACTTACAAACATCGCAAAGGATAACACTTAAGTCAACATAAATACTAACAATTGAAGAAAAGAAAAAAAAACAAATTGAACATCAAGGCATTGTTTTATATTACATACATATGTACATATGGTTAGGTTTGCGGCTTATGTGCCAAATTGTTTGTTGATGTGTGCGGTGAATGGGTGAAAAATCGCTTAAAGTTATTGTTGGTGATAGAGAGAAAAGTTATAGAACAAAGGAAAGAGAAAAATTTTCATTGATTTCATTTGTAAATTAGCAAATGCACGTCACAGCTAGAAATTGAATGCAAGTTTGAAACATCCATACAGTAACACAATAAAAAATTGTTTTAAACAGTGATTAAAAATGCTTGACTATTTTCAATGCATATATAGTTGCATAAGTGTTGCTGTGGAAAAATGTGTAGCAAAAGCAAAAAGCAAATGAAAAAAAAAAGAAAGAAACGCATTTGCTTCAGCTGACTATGTGATTATTTCTGCAGCAAAGCAATCAGCAAAGCAATTATTTTAAAAACGGTGCTATTGCGTAAGCTATCAGATGTTTTTTATTTTTATTTTTGCTATTGCTTAACTCTTAGCTGTGAAATTGGGGCTGATTATTATTGCTTTTGCTTGCTGTTACTTGCTGTAACTCGCTACTTTTCATCCCTTTTAACATTGAAAGCATATTTATGTATTTATTACTTACCACACATAAGAAAATATATTTTAAACACGTTGTTTTTATTACACCATTAAATGGTTTTTTTTTTCAAAAAGCAAAAGAAAAAGCAAAAGAGGAAACAAACATCAAATTATTGCTTAAGCAACAGCAGTAAAATCTTTGCTTTGCTTACATGTTTTTCAGCAAATAAAAAAAAAAATGTCTCATTTTAAAACATAGAAAAAAAAACGCATTTGCTTAAGTTGACTATCATGTACACATCCCTATAGGAACACCCTGAAATAACCAAGCTGATTTAAAATTGCCTTTTGTTTAAAATTTCTATTGCGAGAAGCAATAAATTAAAATTTGGACTGTATTTCAATTATACTTTAAAAAATACGTAAACACATGTCGCTCATTTACTATTAGAATGTCATTAGTCCAAAAAAAATCATTTGGAGATCATCGCAGTCTAAGTTTTTGACTTCTTCTCACCAGAGACCGCTTAAGTTTCCACTACAATTAAAAAAATGATTCATAAATAAAAAATCATTTAAGAAAGCTTTCATCAATCATATAGTAAAGTGGAAGACTTCGACAAACATTTTGGGATATTTTAATTATGACATTATTTCTGTAGAAATATATTTGCTACTGTATCATAAACCAACAGGTGTCGGTATTTATCAAAAAAAAAGAACGGAGTTTTACTTAATGAAATTCTTCATAAACACAGCTATAACTCACAAAATCACATTACACCTATCCGCCGTTTTACATGGTAGATACGTTCCTGATAAAACCGTTTAACTCGAAAAAATACTTTTTGTATGAAAAAACAGTGTAAAATAATTTACGACATTAAACAATTAATGATTTGTAAGAATTAATACGAATTTGTGAAAAATGATATTCGTTTTGTTGTTTAAAATCAATTAACACATTTGTATGTGGACACATAAAATTTTGCTTTGAACACTAAAAGGGGAATTCCTATTTTCTGTGTTCTTTTTTTTTCGATAAGTTCATGAGAGTACAAGAGGCATATGTCAAAGTGTTGCCAGATTTGAATATAATTAAGTAGAAATAAATTCTCTTGCAGACAAAATAAGACATTCTTAACATAACTTTTGTTTTTAATTTTCATTTAAAAAACCGTCTAAGACCGAAAACGCGCAAAACGAGTAGCGTGTAAAACGAGGGATAGGTGTATATGCGAAAAGTCGACATATTTAAAAAAGATTAGAACGAAATGTGGCGATGATAATGAATTTATAAAGTTTAGTCCACAACTTAAATGTGTCTTTCTTATTGATAAATAAAGTTTCCAAACATGAAATGAGGTAATGACTTATTCTCTTAAAATGTAGAAAGTAGAAAATATTTAAAGATGGAACGTATGTATACAGAATATAAAGCACAAATGGCGAATAATTCTGCATGATTAATTTCAAAATTTAAAATTTTGAGTCACGACGTTGTATTAGTAAATTAGCGATGTATGTTTTATGTTAAGTACCATTAGTTTTTACCTTTTTAGTATTTTTTCATAAAATGGGAGCAATCTGTAAACATAGTCTTTCCAATATAAAAAAATAATTAAAATCAGCAGATAAATGACGAATTTGTTATCAAACAAATAAACAAACTAAAAACGCGATGTAATTGATAAAAATCTCTAGTTTTAAAATCGCTTTATGAATCCAGCTATTAAAAGACAACCTAGTACCTAAGCCTACTTGTGGTTAAACATGCATGTAACATGTTAGAAATACTTACCTACATTTTTCAAAAACCCATTTAGTACATATTAGAACTTATTCCTATAAGTTATTAATGACTGTAACTGATTGAGAATTATGTTCAAGGATAAAAAAGAACAAAACCTCAAAAAAACAGAAACCAACTACATTTTTCTTATTCTTTATTTCATAGGTAAACTGCATTGAGCTAGCTTCCTTAGCTGCCAGTAGAAGGTCAACACAAAAATTATAGGGAAAAAGTTTTATTGTAACTTCAAAATCGATAAGCTAGAAATAAATATTAAAATTTTTAATTTAACAATTATGCTTTTTTTACTCCAGCCAATGGTAGAGAAAATAGCTGCAAAAGTTCGCATTTATCCCTCTAATGTTAGACAAAGGAAATAGCGTCTCTTTTACTTAGTCACATTTTTAATATGTTGCAGGCACCCCAGCGCCAGTTGGAGTACGTTTTAGGTTTACGTTATTTCATTGTTACATGTTTTATTTCTTAGGGTGAAATCAACGACATGCTTAGTGTCAAAACAAGTAAGAGTGCTATATTCGGCTATGCCGATATTATAAACCCTTTACCATCTATGTAAATCCAGTTTAGTGAAGTAACTCCAATCAAAAATGCAAATATAGGGGTGACAGAGAAAAAAATTGGTACTATATATACATATATTATTTTACATAAAAATGCCATCGGGTCTTTTAAAAATTGTGGTATTTCCTTAAAGATCTCTCCATAAGCTTTAAAATGATATCCATATTAATATTTAAAAAAATTTGATAATCTCAGAGCCCCGCAACTCGGAAAATATAAGTGAGCGCCAATTTTTTTCACTAGATGTTTTTTTTTCTCATTTTTTAATTTTCTATCACCAAATGACATAAAAAAATTAGAGGTAAGCGTTGTCTTTTGCCTGCTTCCTTGAAGAACATGGACCGATCACGGATGGACGGTCAAACGGACATCACTCAATCGACTTCGCTATGCATAAGAAGTCAGAATATATACTTTCTCGGGTCGAAAATGGATATTTAAAAAATTACACACGGAATGACAAACTTATATATGCCTTTTTTCCAATTTTTGTGGTGAAGGGTATAATAATCCTTAAAGAGATTTACTATATAAATAAGATGCCCTGATGCTGCCTAGTGAGATTATCTTAAAAAACTTTATATTCCCTGCTTTCATACTTATCCCACCACTTCCCCTCCAACTACATTCCAATACCGATTTTATTAATAAAAAAAATTTTCCCAAGTATTAAAATGAAATAGAAGTTCTTCCATTATTAAGTCGGTTTAAAGTGTATTTTTTTTTTCTTTAGGCTAAGAGTGCCGCTGATTTATTTACATAACATTTAAGTGTTTGCTTGTGATAAGCTTTCTGTATACCGTGTTTTCTTTTCAGTTTTCTTTTTGTTTAGTAAAAAAGAAAATCTTTCAACGGTTTAAAGATGAAATTTTATCGATATGATAGTTAGTTAAATTTATTGACAAGACAAATGATAAACGAAGGTTATTAAATGATTTTTTTCTTCGATAACAACAGATAGTAGATTCTAAAGAAGTCATTGTTGTTATGAGTGACATTTTTCACACTTCAGTTGAGATATTTTAAAAGTCTACCTTGTAATAATATGAGTGTAAAAATTTACGAGATAGATTACAAATAGATATAGAATGTAAAATAAAAAAAGAAGGAGTTTCTTTTCATATTATTATTTAAGAGTTTTTATTATATAGTTAGCAAAATATTGATATCATTCAAAAATGTGTTGTTCTCGTACTATTTTCTCAGAAATTGTTTGGTTAAATAGAGGAGGTTTGTAGCAAATATCTTCTAGATTAGATAAAAAGGAGAAATTATGATGAAGCAATCTTTTACGCAACGTTAATATCCATTTTTTACAATTTTCTTTATATATAAAATTTTGACATAATTTTATTCGGCTTAAGAAAACACAAGTAATTAAATTATCGTGAAATGTATGCAACATTCGTCATCATCATTTTTTAAATCATCTACTTTAGGTTAATAAGTTAGTAAAGTTGATACGAATACAAGAAATATTCAAAATCAATAAATATTAATTTGGTTTTAGGAGGTTCACACACAACCCAACTTTTCTTAAACGACTTCAAAAAAGAAAGAAGAAGAACTGGTTGTTCTTTTAATGTTTGAAAGGCTGCGCTTGCATATTGTTCCCATTTTAAACTCAGTTCATAGTTTTTAAATAACAGGGTTTCCCTACACCACATATATGTTTTTTACGTATTATGAGCCGTAAAGCAGTGATTAAAATTTCTTGACTATTTTCAATGCATATGTAGTTACTTAACTGTTGCTGTGGAAAAATGTGCAGCTAAAGCAAATGCAAAAAATAGAAAGAAACGTATATGCTTAAGCGGACTACGTGTTTCTTTCTGCAGCAAAGCAATTAATTTGAAAACGTTTGCTGTTGCTTGATCAATCAATTTTTCTTTATTTTTGCTTTTGCTAAGCGCTTTACTATGAAGTTGTGGCTGACTACGATTGCTGTTTCTTGCTGTAACTCGCTGGTTTTCATCCCTTTTAACATTGGAAACGTATTTATGTATTTATTACCTTCAATGCGTAGAAAAATACATTTTGAAAGCGTTATTTTTATTAAACTAACGTTTTTTTTAAGTAACAGAAAAAGAAGAACCAAACATTAACTTATTGCTTAAGCAACAGCAAACGTTTTCAAAATAAATGCTTTGCTGCAGAAAGAAACATAAAGTCAGTTTAAGCATATGCGTTTCTTTCTCTTTTTTTGCATTTGCTTTTCTCTGTTGCTTCGTTTATAATGAAATATTTTGTAAATGCTGAGACATTTAGATTCTTATTTGCTGAAAAGCATGTAAGCAAAGCAAAGATTTTAGGGCTGTTGCTATTTTAAGGCAGGAAATTTAAGATCTGCCGAAAGGACACCAATTTGATATTACAAAAACATAACTGCGTGTCACTATAGCTACTAAAGAGTTTCCCCATAGCTAACGTAAATTGAATTACATGGTTCTATCTCTTGAACCTAATTGACAAACGCTTGAATATTGGACAAAATTTCGACTGCTATGACTTTTATAATAAAACAAGAATAAATATTTAAGATTATAAAATAAAGGGTGCTCCAATAGTTCATTTAATTTGATATATATGGCCTTACTATTTAACAATTTTAGACAGTCAGTTAAAATTTACAAATAACTTGTATTGCTAAGTCCGCTATAAAAGCAAGTAAAAAATTTGGAACTAGAAATTAAAGGGTGTCCCAATAGTTAAAGTATTTTGAACCCTTTTAGAAAGACAGCTAACATATATAAGCTAAAATATATAGGTATTGCTAAACCTGCTATAAAAGGAAGTAAAAATTTGGAATTAGAAATTAAATGGTGTCCCAGTAGTAATTATAATTTGATGTATATGGCGAAGATTTTGAACAGTTAAAGACAGACAGCTGAAACCAGTTTTGAAGTTTTTTTTTATTTGCAAGAATAATTTTGTTTTTCTCTTTATTAATCATTACATACACATATTCTCGCTTTCTGTTAATCTACGCTTTAGCAACGAATGCAATATTAGTTTTGTTTTTTCAAATCGCATGTAACAAATCGCTCTGTGATAAGAACCGCCTTAAAAATATATTGAAAGCTATAGCAATGATAAAACCGATAGCTTTACATAAAAAATATATATTTTTTAAAGAAAATTAAATTTCTTTAATATTCGCACTACCGAACCTGCTACTACTAACAACCGCTTTGCCTAACTCAAATAGAGTTGTAAATACTTTAGAAAAATAACCAGAATTATCAATACACTCAAAAACTTACAATACCAGATTTATAAAACTTTATTAATAAAAACTAAAAACAAAAATTCTCAAGTCAATAAATTATTTTTTTAAATTATTTGCAGAAAACTTTCGTTTAAATTATTTCTCTACATATTGGATATAACGTGAGAACTTTTTATTCTTTTTCACTTCTCTAGTTATTTTTTCTACTCAATATGAATAGAATAGTAGAGAATATTTTTACATTATTTATATTACATATTTTTCATACTTTCATTTTGTTTGATGAAATGAACTTCCTTAAAATGTCAATAGGAAAATATTCATGGTTACGTTTTGCTATTTGTTTTTGAGAAACTTTTAACAGAGTTTTACAAGCACATACACATACAAAATGAAAAGTGAATATTCACACGTATATTTGTAGATACATACATACGTGCATATGTATACATATACGTCACATCCATTCAAACATACAAATAAAAAAGTTGAAGATTTCTTGCGTTTTCATTTATTGGAAAATTCGATTTCCTTCTTTGATTGAACGTGATGTGGTTTAATAGAAATATGAATAAATGTCATCGGCACCACACCAAATTAGAAAATACGAAGAATTAAATAAATTAAATTTCCAATTGATTCAACAAGAGCAAATTCATGCTTATTTAAGGTCAAAAATATTATTTTGATGAGCTCAGCATTTTTCACAGAAGTTTGTTTTATCATATTGGACAAGAACTTTTGCGTATTTTATTAAGTTTTATCTGGAATTTAGCTTGCTTTTCTACTTCCATCGTTACGATATAAAATCAAACAAAAAAATATTTTTTTTGTTTTATTAATATTAATATTAATTTATTAATTAATTTACTTGTTTGTTAACAATTGTTTTTTTAGAAATTAAAAGCAAATGCATAGAATCTGGACTTTCCCTTATTGCATTCATGCTAATTTTCTAATTCAATGTCTTAAGAATCTTTGATGTTTATTTTGCAGCTTTCAATTAACCTTTCTCATGCAAATTTCTAATATTTTAAATAGCCAATGAATGTATGTATCTTTGATAGTACTAAGAGAGATTACAATTAAATTGTTCAAAGAAACAGTACACATAAAAAGCCGAAGAAAAAGTCAGCCGTACACAGTGGATGTAGAAAAATAAAATCATTGTTGATTATTGTTGTTTTTGCTTGAACTTTGATCTTTGTCCTTACTTTATTGTTTGGACAAAAATGTTTAGTTTATTAAAATGTTTGTAAGAAGTTTTCTGAAGAGCGGTAGCGAAATGACCATCGAAACGTGATTTCACCCTCAGTAATCAATAATAATGAATTTAATTTTATATTTCCATGGTTTATTTGAATAAAATTTTCTAACTCATCACGATATATCAGGAAATTTTGCAGTTACGAGACTATGTTATAAATCAATCATATAACATGACATTTTCAGCCATATATGATATTTGAATTTAACTATTTAATTTAATTGTTCGTGCTTGATTCCTTCAAATATAAATATTTCATGACATTCTCATGAAATATTTATTATTTTAAACTAAACTAAAAATGAAATGTATTACTGTGGGGAAAGCATATCCATATGGCCATTTCACTACTGCTCAAATAGCTCATCAGTGGATTTTACTCAAATTTTGTATAGAAAAACAGAAAGTCTTATATCAAAAGCCAAATTGATTAAATGAGAACTCCATTGAATCAATAAGACAAAAGACAATAACAACTCAAAATTGTTTTACACAAAAACACAGCAAACATTTTTTCATTGAATCTTTCAAATACATATGGATGATTCCCAATGGGATTCCTTATGTGGAAAAATGTTACTGAATGTTAATGCTAATTTTACTGAATGTTAGTGCTAATTTTTATAACTTTCTTCTTTGAAATCAGAGCTTTTTTTTTGTAATGGAGCAAGTAAATATTTTTCAAAAGTATATACAAATATGACTGAATATACCTTAAGGCGCGGCAAACACATATGTGGGCAAGTAACGGCTTCTTTATTAATGATGCCCTACTTAAAGTTTAATTTTTAAGTAAATTATAAAATGCAATATAAAACCAATTCTGGGAACAGTATTTTATTTTTTTTATTTATTGATAAACATAGATCTACTATTAATAAGATATATATATTAATAGCAACATTTTATTCCTGCTTTTTTTATTAATAATTACTCAAAAGTCTGACAGAATTCTGTCCTACTATAAAATTGTTTAAAAATTGAGTCGTTGGCGCGACACTATTTTACAAAAAAAATGCAAAAAACATAAGGTGTTAGTATTTTGTTGTTCTTTTGTTTTCACTGGTCCTTTAAAAATCAACTCTGAGCGCATATAGAAAAATATTTTATGAATTATTTAAAACGATCTTAAAATCGTACAGTTCTGTTAAAAAGTCTGTCACATACATACACTGTTACTTGTCCACACTATTATACTTTTTGAGTGCACATGCAGTTTTTGACAGATCATACGGCTGAGTATGATGAAATAGTCCTGATTTACGTTTATGTTTAACGTTGTTATCAAAATAACATAATAAAATAAAAAATAAAAAATAAAAAAACTTTCAAAACAAATTTTTTGGAAAAGAAAAAAATGAAATACATATCGCACGTGATCAACCAGAAGGTACTAACTCAAAATTTTGAAATTTTCAGTGGAGTTGAAAAACTGTTGGTGGTTACATTTTAAGATAATTTTAAAATTCGATAACATCATAGTAAGAAAAATCGATTAGAAAATATATACCTTGTTTTTCTTTGAAGGCTGCGCAAGTATTGCAAAAAAATCAGTTTTTTGAGTTACTACCATTTTTCTGAAATTTCAAAAATTAAACAAATTTTATCAACAAAACAGTATCAACTCAAAAAAAAAAAAACAAATATAAATAAAACAATTTGATTACTTTTATTTTGAAAAAAGGCTCGACTCAAAATAATACGCTTTTATTGATATGAAGGTAGTCACTACATAATCATGACAATAGTCTCTAATGTTGTTTAAACATGAAAGAATTATCGAAATGCCTCGAAATTATATTGATGTTGTTAGTGGATTTCTTACAAAAAGTGAAAATTTATAAATTGTGAGTTAATACCCTCTTGCTGATCAAGTGAGGTACCAAATGATGGTAGATAAATTTAATGCTGCTTTTCTTTCTTGTTTGGTCAGGTATTTGTGGCATCAACGTGATGGGGCTTCCCCGTTTATGATTCGCCTTGGATAATTTTTCTAGTTATTATATGAAATATAATCAGAACTTCTTTTCAACATTTTTTTATCATTTTTGGCAGTACAATTTTAAAATATTTTCCACATTTGTCTAGGTATTCAGTTTAAAAAATTGATAGCCTGATGAAAAGCAGCTTGTATATTGATTTTAATTATAGTGTGTTCATTTTACATTACGGCTAGTTTCATGAAGTTTTTGTTTGCTGGCAAGAGGTTTTTTACTAAGCAGGGTAAGCAAAATGGCATGGCTTAAATTTTAAGGGAATATTTTTACACTTGCTTTGTGTACTTTCGTTGCATATGTTTTGTTGTTTGTCTATTATTTAAAATAACACAGACAACTACAATAACGAATATCAAATTAAAAGCAAAACGTTCAAATTCAGGTTCCGAGAAAACTCGCCAAAACTAGCGTTTAAAACATTGATTTATTAAGCCTTAAGCAATTGTCTTGTTACATTTATTAAATTCACAACTTTTCCAAGTTGTGATTTGTTATTAAAATTTTTAAAAAGAACATCGATTCTATGTACTTATTTTATAATTTTTATTATTAGAAAAAATAGTGTTCAAAGAAAAATTAAGAAGGTATCATTTAAATATTTATTTAGCAAGTTGTCTTCAGTATTTCCTACAAAAATGAAAATTGATTAGACGTTCTTGGAATTTATGTTAACTTCACGATACTCCAACTAAAATTTAAAAAAAAAGTTATGAGCAATGTTTCTTGTTCTGCAAAGAAAAACAGATTATTTCTGAAACATATATATACATATATATATATATATATATATATATATATATATATAAACATATACTTAAATGCGTAATTTTTTTTATTAAACTTATATTTAATTTATACATTTTTTTGTGTGTTTTGATAAAAATATTGGCCCATATTCATAGTTAAAAAGTATAGTTTAAGGGAACTAAAGTCGGTTTTATTTTAGAGTCGACTCTAATTCATTCATAGACAATTTAAAATATATTTTTGGCGAGAAAGTCAACTCTAAATTTAAAACTACCAAAAGCTGTTTTTAACTCATTTTTCCAAAATTATTTTATTTGGTTTAAGAACAAAATACTCTTTATCTGATTTTTATACCAAAGTGAACAAAATAACAACAAGGTTACTTTTTTCAAACGTTTGTTTAGAAATTGTATGAAAACATTTATCAAATTACAGTTGACACCCAATGGAAGGCGGCTAAACTTAAAGTATACTTTATTCTTGACTATGAAAGCAAAAAAGATAATAAGAGCTTTTTATTTTAGAGTATACTTTAGCAAGAGTCTACTTTTTTCTATAACTATGAATTTGGGCCATTGATTTTTAATATGATACATATTCGAAGCTTAACTGAAAAATTATTTACATAGAAATGGTAAGGCCAGCTTATTTTATACAGGTTTCGCTAAAGCAAGCAATAAACTTTTTGATTAGTTTATATTATAAAATTTATAGCTTACTCTAGCTCGCCCTGTATAAGATATTACGATAAGTTTTTCACTCAAGTTATAAAAAGAAAGCAGAGAACTATGCAACAAACAGAAAATAATAATCATTATTTAAAATAAAAAAAGTGTAAAGTTTGAGATGAGGGGTAGGATAAATAGTGGATTTTCAACAATATTCTGTGCATTATGTTATATACATATAAATCCATGTTAAGTATGTTAGAATCTCTGGGAGTTAATATATATATATATATATATATCCTCAACACTCGTAAATCAGTTAGTTTTTATAGTTTGTATAGTTTTTCAAGATATAAATTATTTGCAAAGAGGTTTTAAAGAAGAAAAGTAAGATTCAATTGACAACAAGTTCATAGAAAACAAATAAATACTTAATAATATTAATGTTTTATGGATATTAATGTGTTTCCAATGAAAGCAAAGCCTGCTACCAACAAGTCATCACAAAGCAGTGACATAGTGTTAATAATAATTTCAGCGCTTCAAACACATAAGGAGCCGTTAAAAGAGAATCACACATACTTACGAAATAAAATAAAAACAGTAACATAAAATTAAACTAGAAAAATGTTAGTTTATGTGGGTCATAAATTAACAAGTGGTTAAAGTAGAAACATAAATGCGAATATAAAAAGAAAAACGAGCATGAGAAAAAATGCCTTCATCAGTGTCTGCATGTTAGGAAAATTATATCGTTACCTTAAATACTAAGGGCCAACTCAATCCGGTTTTCTTGTTAATAATTAAAAGGTTATTAATATTGACAAGTAAGAGTGCTAATATCGGCTATCCCGAATCCATATTTGTAAATCTAGTTAAGTGAAATAACTCCAATCAAAAAAGCAAATATTGTGGTTACAGAGAATTAAAAAGTACAAAAATTTTGGTACTGCATATAATAATTTTACATAAAAATGACATCGGCTCTTAATGGTTAAAAAATTTTAGTATTTTCTTAAAGTTCTGTTCAAAAGCTTTAAAATGATACCCATATTGATATTTTAAAAAAATTTAAAATTTCATAGCCCCGTAACTCGGAAAATATGGGCGAGCGCCAATTTTTTTACTTGATGTTCTTTTCCTATTTTTTAATTATCTATCGCTCCATATATTTATTTTTTTGATTGGAGTTACTATATTGCTCCAAATAACATGAAAAAAATAGAGGTAGGCGTGGTGTTTTTCCTGCTGCCTCGGAGGACATAGACCGATCATGCTGATTTCCAATAGGTCCTCTGTCGACAATTTTTTTTTTGTGAATTCAAGTTTACCTCGGCAAACACTAACAAGGACGGATCTTCCAATCGACTTCGCTATGCATAATGAGTCTGAATATAAATACTTTATGTGGTCGGAAATGGATATTGTAGAAATTACACACGGGGGATGACAAACTAAGATATACCCTTTTTCCACTTTTGGGGTGAAGGGTATAAAAAAACGTCAATGCAAAAATAAAAGTTACAAAATGAATAATGAACTGCGTGAACCAGCGTCATTAAGGCAGAGATGGGAATTATTTATAAATATCTTATGCCAATTGTAGAGGCAGTTAAGTATAAGAGATATTTAAATATAAATATTTAAAATTTTTGAAATTAATTATCAGTTAAAATTAATTATAAGACTCCAGTAGAAAAATTGTGTATAGAAATAACTTAAAAAGTGAGTGCTTTTTTAAAAAAATTTCAGTATAAGATGGAGTTTTCGATCATTTCCAAAGTATAAGAAAGCCAACTTTTGAATGATTAGAAAAAAAATTATTCTACATAAAATGTGCTTATGAAAATCTTCTAATTTATGAAATCCCTGCAGTTCCTCTAACGTTTATTGGCATATTTATATAACACTCTCTGGGTAACTTTATTTTTTAAAATTTATAAACACCAATCAAACAGTAAATGTGAACGGTTATGGTAACGATATGTGTTTGAGTAAAAGTTTGAATTTGTGGAAGCAATTAGCAACATGAAATGTGTACGGTTGGTAAGAGTTTCATGTTCTTAAGCCGTTTATGGTATCTTTCTTTCAATTTAACTTCTAGCAATAGAAGTTTATAATCACAATGTCGGCAAAAACCAAGGTACGTCAAAAAAGAAGTATTATAAGTTAAGAAGAACACAATTATATACGTACGTACTTTAATAATCATAATCACCATAAACACACAAATCAAAATCAGAAAAGCTCTCTGAGTAGGGTTTGTTGCTATTTATAAATCAAAGCATAAGAAAACAAAAACAAATGTCATCAAATATACACATATACTTTTATATAAATATACTAATATATGTATAAACATTTAAATATATAAAGACTCAAACAAGTGACAGTTTAGAAAGTTGTTTTTTTCTAAATGATATCATTTTAATTAGCTTTAAGAATTGGAAATGAATAAGAAAAGTTAACAATTTATATCAACAATATTTTGATAATGGATATTTGTGATAAAAAGCTTTTTTTTAACACATAGACACTCATAACTATTCCGAAGAAACGTAGTCCTGCTACGGAAATAAATTTTGGCGTACCTTGACACATCTATTACTTTTAAAATTTGACTTGATCGTTTAAAATTTTGGATTGTGTTTTAGATAAAACAAACAGCAATAAAAGAGTTATTAACGCGTGTTGTGTGTGCGGGTGTGTGTAAACAGAATAATAGGAAAAAAGTTAACACATGTTAAGCAACCGCGGTGATACCTGCTTATTTTAAACCAAAAAAATCAAAAGTCATTCCAATATGGAGTATTTTCCGTTGTATAGCCTCAAGGTATTTTTTTAATTTTTTTTAAAATTAAAAACATATTTTTTGCTAACAACATACTTAAATATGTAATGAATACTTGTTCTTAAAAACTCTTTGTTTTTCACTACTTTTACTAGATTTAAGAGATAACGAAACAATCAATTATTTTTGGGAATGATCAATATGTTTTTTTCACGTTTTTTCTGGAACCAATCTACCGTGTACAGATAGAATTGGGTGTATATAATTTTACATAAAAATGTCATCGGCTCTTAATGGATTAAAAATTTTAAAAAATTCAGTATTTCCTAAAAAATCTCCTTAAAGGCTTTTAAATAATATTCATATTGATATTTTAAAATATATGGTGCACCAACGTACTTTTCGGAGGCCCATAACTTGGAAAATATGGGCGAGCGCCCAATGTTTTTTATTTTAATTTTTGAATTCTCTACTGCCCCATATATTTTTTTTTATTAGAGTTACTTCACTGAACTTGATTTGTTCCAAATGATAAGAAAAGATTAGAGGAAGGCGTGATGCTTTACCCGCTGCCTCGAAACTGCGTCTAATCGACTGGTGTATTTAGACTTTCTCTAGCTGATCATTGCCTGTGCAAACTTAATTTCAACACTTACACGGACGGAAAGACGGACATCGCTAAATCGACTTCGCTATGCATAAAGAAAAAAAACCAAACGGAATGACGAACTAAGATATACTCTTTTTCCACCTCTGGTGAAGGGTATAAAAATGGAACTAAAGATTTCCATACCGTGTGTTGTGTCACAACTGTTAGTTGCATTTTTTTGTTGCTTTTTTACATAATAATTTGTTTAAATTTAATACGTTCTGAAATAAAAGTTTGAGTCTTTTCGGGAAGCCATCCTGATAAAAAATTTCAAAAGAATTAAGGGCAAGTTGTTACATTTTCTGTTAACAAAAAACATACCGCTAAATGTATGGTGACGTCATAAGCAGCTTTTGACAGCGTTTACTTTATAAAAATTGAAAAGACAAGACTGAATCGCTTTAAGCACGCCTTGTTAATTTGCAAAAACATAAATTTGCCACAACATATTAAACACATAAAATACAAATTAAAGAGTGGCCTACACTTAGTACGGCACTCTTCGGGATTTATTTTGTTTCTTACTCTTAAAAAAGCTTAAAGAAACACCCAAATGTTATTTTAATGATAGGTGTTATTTTCATAAATATTCAAAAGGCCAGGATTTTAGTATTTTTCATTTATATAAATGAACAGGATTTTATACCTGGTAAACAATCAGTTTTAAAAAAATGAGAAAGTTCGAAACGAAAGTGAAATATCGCAAGTTTACAATACGATATAACGAACAAAAAATTAAAGAAAAAAAAATATTAAAAGATTAATAAAATATAAAATATTAAAAGATTGAAAATAAGGTATAAACAAAACCGAATGCTTGTGTTGTAAGTACAAGAACAATAAGTCAATATACAACGCCTTACACATTTATACTTTACTTTACAAATTTGTGAGTGGTTATATACTTATGTTTTTGTTTTCCATTTAATGTAAATTAGTTGAATGTTGTAGGTCTTTCGAAATTTCCATGTTGTCATTTCTGTCTTCTTTTTATTTTCTTATTGATGCAGATCTGTTGTAGGCAGATAAATACATAGAATTTTATAAGTTTTTTTTTTTTATTTTTCCGAAGTTTATGAGTTTTTCTCATTTATAAAACTTGTTAAATATCTGACGTTGATTTTATGAAGGATTCATAGAGGTAAAAAATTTCCATTATACATCAGTGTACGTGACTTGATACTCGTATGCGCAACATTTTTATATAATTTTAAAAAATTATTTTTCCTTCGATTGAAACTTAATAATGGAAGATGATGTAAATACATGTTTATGGGACTTAATGCATAAAAAACTCCATATTAATAAATTAAAGCATATTACAACTTGACTTGCAAATAGTGTGTTGAAAAAATCTATTTGTATATTAATATTTGATTTGTGAATATTGATATTTTTTGTTTTGTTAAATTTACTATTTAATATTAAACTTTAATAAAATTTGCAACTTTGATTGTATAATTTGGTTTCTTGTTTTGTTGGGTAAATTACTTGACAATGGAGAATTGGGTTTACTTTGTTTAAAACATTGCCAGGCACCTGCGCGATCCATTTATTTCTGAATATTTTCAATAAAATTTCTTGCTGATAGTCCTTGTGCAAAAACTTTTCTTTACAAAATATGCTTCTTTATTAGCTGATCTGCCAATTTTACAAGATAAAGCCTGCGTCTAAAATTTTTATTGAAATTCCAGGTAGGATACATACGTCCATACGATGTAGGAATTTTATGCTGATACATCTATCATATTTGAAAATAAGCAACAGGTCATCCCATATTCATGGGCTTATTTGTAAATTTAGCAACTATTTGGTCAAGCGCATCATTTCAGCTTACATTTAATTGTATTATTTTATGTTTTTTTCATCATATCATTTATACGCCGAGTTATTCATAATGGCTTTTTTATGTCTAAAACTTTTGATACTAACTCCCTTACTATTCCGACAAAGTAAGGCTGGCTTCCAAAACGTCAGTTGTTTTGTATTCGAACAACGTGTTGTGTTGCATAATGCCGTGGTACTAACTGTTTACAATGCATACCATTCCAAAATGTTCCAGACAAGTAATAGAAACGTTGCAACAGAGTAACTAGCGCGTCAGTTTCTAAATTGATACTTTGTTTCACAACTTTGTATATATACAAGATCTAAATACCACAGCAAAACTGTATATAAACTTTGTGTAAAAATTGGGGAAAATATGGAAACATAGTAATTATATTGTGGCTAAAGATTTTTTAGACTGGGCTTAACTAAAATTATATTTACCATATTATATTTAGGTTATATAAATATCTTGCATAAACCTTAATTAATTATTAATAATGTTATTTTGTATAACATTTATTTACTGTTTAATAATCCACAGGTTGTGTAACTCGATTTTATAATACGTTCTAAGTTTGCGTTTACAGCATATATTAATTAAAGTTTGTTAAATTCTACATACCAACCTGTGTTATACTTTTTATTTTCTTTTATTATTTTTTTCCTTTTATGCCCTTCATCAAAGGTGAAATATTTAAAATTAGCAAGATCAAGTAATGTCCTTCGAGGCAGCGGACAAAACAGTACGCCTGCCTTTAAGTTTTTCATATCTTTCTTTAAAATTTCGTATGTATGTAGTGTTTGTGTTTATTATTTATTCGCATTTTACTATCTGCTCACCAGAATTATATTATGATTTGATACAGATACGTGTGCATATAGCAGCGACAACAACGCTGTCCCTTACAATTTTCGATGGTTTTTTGAACAAAAAAACACTTGATGGTAGGAAAGAATTTCTTGTGTCGATTTATTTGTACGTATACAAACAGCGTATAAAAGATTCGGCATAGCCAAATATAGCACTCTTTATTTTTTAGTTTGCAGTTATACCATTTAATGGCACATACCTTATAAGCTAAACGTAAATTTTCATTTAAAATAAATTACTTAAATTTAGTTAAATGTATACTGTAGCAAAAATTTCAATACATGCAAGAGTCTTTTAGACTGGGTCTCAGTATATGTCATCTAAAGTTTTCGTTTAAAAAATACGTACGAAATAAAAAAATTCAGATTAGAGAAAATGTATATTTTACCGTTAATGAATATTAAGTATATGGAATGCGTACAAATTATATTTAAGCGGCATATAAGTTTATAACATTAAATAAATCCATCTCTCCTGCAGAATAATTTTTATAAATTATTTGAAATTTATGGCGTTTTCTTTTCTGAAAATAAATGTTACCCAACAATCACATAAAATGTTTTGCATGTTGCCTTAACCCCGAAAATTTGCTACACATTTTATAGCACAATAGAACAAAAACTGTTATTGAATTTTTCTAACTTCCTTTACATGTAAGTAATGTTTAATTAGCTTTTCAAACATAAAGTAATATAACACTGGGTTTAGCAACAAAAGCAAACATCACTTATCAAGAGTAAAAACTACTAAAAAAAAGTGTAGCATACTACCCTTACATAAAATTGAGGGTAAAATATGTAACATATCTTACACTTTTTCGTGCAACATATTTTCAAAAGAACACCCTTTTAATTTACCCTATCGAACATTTTTTAGAAAAGAACACAAAGGTGTAAAAAGTGTTAAACATATGCAACATTTTTGTCAGAAAAGAAAACGCCATTAGTAAATGTAAAATCTTGCAGGTATGTAAGTATAACATTTTCTTCATTAATATTTTTATTGCGTTTTGTGTTAAGTGGTTGTGGTAATAAAAATGATTGTAGTGCTTTGGATATTTTTCTAAAAACTGTATCTCTTTTTTTCTCAACATTATATTTTAACAAGTTTAGTTTTATCCCACTTCCTATTGATGACACTTTATTAGGTAGTAATGTATTGTAAATATAAACTGAAGGCATAAGCTGTAAACCCGATTTCGAGCAAAAAATTTAAAAATATATAAATAACTAAATACGCAGTTTTCTATAAAAAGGAACATTTTGTGGAAATATCGTTAAAAACAATTAATTATTAAAAGAGTGCAACAACTTGTTAAACGATAATTATGAGAAGCCAGAATTTAAATACTAAAATGAAGGGCAACTTGTTACAAAAAAAAAATTGCAGTTAATGCCAAAGTTAATAGCTAATAAACAACCCTATACTGAATAAGAAATATAACTTAAGTTCCCATGAAATTTTTATTTCCCTCGAAGTGAAAATTAGTATCATGGATTCTCCGTGAAATATTTGTTCCCTTCATTGAACAGCTGTTCAAAATAAATGAGCTATCAATACACATTAAATGTAAATAAGAAGAATATGCACAGTAAAATTTGTAGAATTAACGTTTAAAAATAAATAAAAATTTTGGACAAGAATTAACAATTTTATTACGAAAACGCGATGCGCGAGAAGCTTATAACACCATAAAGTTATTCGAGACATTGCTACTGATCCATTTTGATCAAGAGAAGAATTAGCTAAAACAACTCCTGTTAATCCTCCAACGGTAAATAAAAAGACAAATCCTAAAGATCATAAAGTAGATGGGGAATAATTTAATTGGGTTCCGTATAAAGTTGCTAATCAACTAAAAATTTTAATTCCAGTAGGTACAGCAATAATTATAGTAGCAGATATAAAATATGCTCGTGTATCTACATCTATTCCTACAGTAAATATATGGTGTGCTCATATAATAAATCCTAATAATCCAATAGCTAATATTGCATAAATTATTCCTAAAGCTCCAAAAGTTTCTTTTTTCCCAGATTCTTAACTAATAATATGAGAAATTATACCAAATCCAGGTAAGATTAAAATATAAACTTCGGGATGGCCAAAGAATCAAAATAAATGTTGGTATAAGATTGGGTTATGACATTAAAAAACAAATATTTATAAATTTACAAATAATAGATCACTTAGTTTTGCATCTTGTCGAGGAGCATTATATTTGTCTGTACTGCAGTAACTGATTTTGAAATAACCCCGAATCGGGGTTGTCGTGGAATCCAATTTTATTGGAATTGGATTTAAAACCGACCGCGTTGGTGTCATAAAATCCAAGTTTTCGGTTTTGTGTTCGAACTTGAAATTTTATCGGTTTTAGGTGTCATAGAATCCAATATTATCGTTTTTTTTTTATTGGAAGTAAAACAAGAGGTTAACAGCTTACGGAACTAATTAAATAATTGTTTTTATTTATTACAGTTAAATAATTTGCAAAAATGTAAATAAATAAAAAAGTTAAAAGTAACATACGAGTGTTGATTTTATTTTTACCCACTGCGGGCAAACGTAACGCTCGATAGCCACAAGCACATCGTGCAATACTGTTGATACAGTGCTTCTACCAAAACTTGTACTGGATTCTTTGGCAACATACCTCTGATAAGATCCTTCAGCTAAAATGCGTAACGTGGCTGCTAACTGCAAAAAAAAAGTATGGCAATATACATCAAATTAAATGAAGCATTGGCGCACCCTTTAGTTTATAATTCTTAATATTAATACTTGTTACTATAACGGCCATAGCAATCGACAATCTGCCCAATTTGCAAGCGTTTGTCTATAACGGTTCAAAAGATAGGCCCATATAAGTAAATTTACATCAATTATGGGGGCACCCTTTAATTTTTAGATTTATTTTTGTATAATTTTTTGTTTTTGGGAGCTAAAGTAATACGCAGTCATTTTAAATTTTACAGAAGTGCCCTTTACAATTCATAATACACGTAAAAAATATGTATGTTGTATGGGGACACCCTTTAATTTTTATGATTATGAACTGTTTTTAAAACGGGACCAATTTGTAAGCATAATCTATCACCAAAAATTTTCAAAATCGGATCAGAAATGGCTGGGTTCTGGAGGCACAAATACTAAAAAAAGCAACATTCAGCAGATTTGTATAAATTCCTTCTTTTTTTGAAGTCGGTTAAAAAACACAACTTTTAGCAATATTTTAGTACAATTTGGAATTTTTTGTAAAAAAAAATACACTAAAATGTAAACAAAAGAGCAAAAACAGAAAACATCTGATTCGAATATTGGTTTTATTTCCAATCGAAAATAACAAAACCGACATGGTTTCATGACACCAAATGAATCCAATATGGGATTTCAAAAGCGATAATTATCAAATCCGACTTGGATTTCATGACAGTCCCGATACGATATTAATAAAATTTATATACAGCCCAATTATGAATATTCTCACGGAATTTTTTTTTCCACGGAAAAAAATTTTTCTCGAGAAAATATTCCTCCAATTATGAATTCCGTTCAAACAAAAAAAGTGGCATCATCGTAATTTGAAGGGAGTTATTTTGTTTATTTGCATATAAATTGGCGAAATACATAAAAAAATAAATTTTTCTTTTATAGTTCATAATATCTACTTCTTTCCTGGAATTTTTTTCACTTTCCGCAGTCAATTAAAAGGGGAAAAATTTTATAATGCGACAAAAGGGAATTTTTGTTTATAATTGGGCTGTGTATTAACTTATTTTCTGTGA
This sequence comes from Gymnosoma rotundatum, assembly GCA_916610165.2. Taxonomy (NCBI): domain Eukaryota; kingdom Metazoa; phylum Arthropoda; class Insecta; order Diptera; family Tachinidae; genus Gymnosoma; species Gymnosoma rotundatum. Next base: position 30,093,569 of record OU744336.1, read on the forward strand.
AACAAAAGATTACAGCAATCTTGTAAAGTATTTGATACTGCACTGACAATTAAAGAACTTATTATTTCGTTTATTTTATTTAAAAAAACAAGAATTTTTGTAGTTTTCGTAATCATAGTGTTAGAGATACACAAGTGGTAAAAGAATTTTAAGTAATTAATTAATATTTTTATGGCCTCTTTTACAATAATTAACGAATGCGTTCGTTCGCTTTCTAAGCAAAAGAATACTGTTTTTGTGATTAAAAAGTATTTTTTTCTTTGCTTATAATGTGCGCGAACGGATTCTTTCGCTACTGTAAAATACGGCATTTATTTACTTGATCGATTGATCGATTTTTAGTATTTTCAGTAACTAGTTTCACATATATTTTAATTTTTAAATCGTTAAGTTGGTCAGGATAGATTAAGCAGACAGCCTTGGTCGGCTTACTTAGGTCAGCATGTTGAATTCAATGCGCCACTTGCAGAAATGTGTTAAAATAATCTGGCAACGCCTTACACATATTTCCACTTTCTGGAAATATTTGATATACTTGTGAGGCCTTGACTTTGAAATAATAAGATTGACCGTTTCCCACAAAATGATCATTTCCCATGAAATGAAACCTTTATGAACAATGGCAACATTTTTTGCATGTAGATGTAATTTTTAAGGTTTTAAGCCAAGATATTATAATTCATTAGGTGAATGTAGTAGCTGTAGTAGCTCGGTCTGCACTCACCTAATAAATTATTGTGCCATGGCTTTAGATCTGCAGCGATTTAACATCAGACATTTATTGTAACCAATTTTCTAGCTATTGAATTCGTGGGCCACAGCAACACCACCAGTTTGACTTTTAATTAATTCAATCTGTTCGATAAATAAAATTTCTCTGGCTGAAAGTACAGGGTCTTCTTAAAACAAGTAAACTACTGTAATTATCTGTAATTATTTATTAGCTTTGTGCCCTTCGACGGGTACCGTAATTCCTTAGATAATGGTTAGTGCGTTTATGATCTGTAGTATTTATCTGCTATGATTACAATCTTAGTTTTAACAACTTTTAATTTTAAGGTCCGGATACATGCTTTGCAAGTTTCCAGAACTTTCTGCTTTTGTTTCTTCTTTGTGATCTTTGAGATCGGTATTTGGGCTTTTTAAACTTTTATTATTATCTTTAAGTAGAAAGTAAGCAGCCGCTAATGCGATAAAGATTTTGCCTGTTCTTTTTGCGTTTTCCTCTTCTTTCCTCTCGTATTTTTTAAATGATTCTGAAATCATTTCTTTAAAAATCATTGGTTTTTCTGATTGCAATTCTTTTTGTCTCATGTTACAATTAACAGCCCTTAATAATTCGGCATTAAAGGCAAGCTTAGGCCGAAACTCTTGCAATTTATAAAGATAGGTGTGCATAGATCGCATTGTAGCTGAATTAGTTTGAAGTAACGCCGTCGCTGGTTTCTTATTCATTAATAACAATGCACGTCTGCATAACTGCAAATTTATTCCGTTAAGACTAAAATAGTTCAGTTTTTTATTTTGTATATAATTTTTTATTTAAAAAAAAAGAAAACAGAAATTGTATTATAATGTGACAATATTCTCCAAGACATGCTGTCCTTCATTTAGTTCTGGTAATAGGTCAACGCTAATCAATTATAAGGTGGTAGCCATAGCGAAATAATACCAGGTTTCCGCAATGGGTGAACTCATTAGATTTCGCGGTATATGCTAAATGTCAAACATCATACATATATAAAGTTTGGCATTTTTCCAAATTCGTCATTGAGACCACCTGTATTATTACACCATGGTGGCAGCGATGGCGCATTCATTGATTTTCGCCAGTAGTATAACTGTGAAACCAATGTGAATGAATCTTAAGGTGGTAGCGATAGCGAATTTGTTAACTTTAGCCGTTAGCACGAATGTCAAAATACATACAAAAAATAGTATACAGATTTTTTTATAAGGAGTTTGACAGTTAGGCTACAGGCGAAAATGAACGAATTCGCCATTGCTTCCACCTTTAATTTAATCAACTAAATTGTCATTACTTTTCAACAATAAAAACAAAACAAACTAAGAAGCACTGTCAAAATAGAATTTTCCAATTGCTCACCGTTGACGCCGCGCTATTATGGTTGGCTTCATACATTTTGTATGCACATGAGAATTTTGGACATATAGATTGCGTCTGTTGATGACGACAATAAAAACATAAAATAACCTTGCTGTGTTCAAAATAATCATCCTCATATAAACACATGTATTCGATTTTTGAAATTTTGCAGTCGGTAGTTGCTGTGGCGAATGTGTTTAATGCATAAATTAACAGCAAGCATAAAAATGTTTTTCTCTTTATATACTAAATAATGCAAATCAAGACAAGTTAAAAATTCTACGTAAACGGAACGTAAGTTTCTGTCAATTACATCATGTAATTTTTCATTTTGTTAAAAAATTTATTTTGCAATTATTTTCAACAATATTTCAAATTGTACATAAACTAACAATTTTCACTTAAACAAACAGAAAAACTTTGTGAACTAGAAATAGACAGTCCACAAATGTAAAAGTCATGTTAAAAAGTGATAAAACAAAATATTTGAAATGAGGCAAAAAGATAAAAACTGCAAAAAATATACAAATGCAAATTATTTCACATATTTAAATATACAAAAATAATACCGAATACAGAGGTGGCAAAAACATTTTAAAAATTAAAAAGATTATCGAGAAGGGATTTTTCTGCATAATATATTGTCACTATTGATTAGGTCGATAAGAAAAGTGTTACAAATATAGAGATTGTAATTAAAAAACAATAGACAGAGTTAAACAGAAAGGATTTCAACTGCTTCAACTCCAATATCTCGAGAATTATCTTAAACACTTCTCTTTCAGCACTGAATATCAGGTCTCCAGCTGGTAACAAGTCAAGTATCCTAAGGGTCAAAAGACCCTTCGCAAACTGTAGATAAATAGCTACACTTAAAAAAAAAAAACTAAAACGACCGCACAAAAAAAAATTTATTCTAATTTGCGAAATTATTACATGTCAGAATTAAGATGGTTTTTGGAAAGTGGCATAAATCCATTTTTTCATATATTGAGATTTTTAAAATAAATTTTTTTTGTTGAAGAGACAATCTCTTCTCTTTTCATTTCCTATAAAATGAAAAATGTTTTTTTTTTCGGCGAGACTTTATTGCATTACAATAGTCTGAAGTTGATAGTGAAGTAATAGTGTAATGCAAAATATCTGTCGTTTGGAAGAAATGAATGAAAATCGTTTTAATTAAATTTATAAGGAATGGACTTATTCCACTTTTAAAAGGAATATTTGTGCGATAGAATTGCACAGTAAAGTTTTTTTTGTTTATTTTATATCAAGACAGAACTCTATGGAAATTGTAATTGTAACTATGCAGGAAAGGAGTCAATAGCCCATTAAAATCACCGTTAACTTAGTTTTTTGAAAAAGTGCACTTATACCATTTTGAAAAAAAAACAGCTCAATTGTCGTGCTGTGCTTTTTAGTAACGATAATAAATTTCTTTTTGATCGCCATCACAGCAGAGGGTCTAAGTGTGAGGTGGAGAAGTGGAAATTATATTAAATTGTGATTTTTGCAGTTACATAATGTAAGAAAGGATGTAAAAAAATTTATTTGTGACACGCTGGGAAAGGACGAAAAAAGAAAAGCTAAGTAATTTTTAGATTCGCCAAACTATTTAAAATTATTAATCATTTTAAAAAATCACAATTTTAATACTGAATGTTTTATAATACAGTGAAGATGTTGTCCTTTTTCTTAAAGCTACACAATTAAAAAAACAGTTGGTTTTAGGGTTCAATATCTCGAAAAAAGTTGAATACAGAATTTTACATTTTACAATACATATAATATCAGACTCCATTACTTGACGGATTTTTATAGGTTATATATTTTTAAATCAAAAGCTGGGATATTACTTCTCGTACAAAGTATAGGAAGAGTATATGTTGTAAAGGAAGAGAATCAAATAATGATTTGTTACTTTAATAGGCAAGCTTAGGCCTTGTCTAGGTGGAATAAATTTTCTTACATGTGAACATTTTTGTTTCAATTATAAATAACGATTGTTTCTTTGTTATCAACTTGTTTATATTGCACTGCAATTATAAATTTAATAGAAACAATTATCCTTGCAATGACTTCGAATTAATGCCAAGGAAATTTAATGCCATTGTAGACATTGCATGATCAGTGGTTTTTAGGTAATAAATGTCTGCTTTTTTACTGCTTAATTAAATATATTTTTAAGACAAATATATTTTTAAGTGTGACCCCATATTTGTCCACTATATAATTTGTCATAATTTCATAGCTGTTTGAAAAATCAAAAAACAAAAAAAAGGCAAATAAATGTGCGTAGTGTGACAACAAAATAAATTTTGTATTGTCTTGAAACAATTTAGGGCAAACAAGAGCAAAAAAAAAAATGTAAGCTAATGTTTGTCAAATGTGACGGTGCCTTAAGCCCACATAAAATTATTGGTTTGCATATACAAAAAATTATGTAAAATTTATTTCAAGAATTTAGACTTAAAACCAACATTTTTCGTTTTTATCATGATGATAATATAAAAGAATTGAATTGCTGTGATAGGGCTAGAAGTTTAGGATATCATAAAGCTGGCATATTGTGGCAGAAACGCCATTTTCTACCATTTCTGCCTGCAACCCTAAACCAATTAACTAGAAATAACATTGTCAATTTAATAAACGCAAAATTGTTTAGAACATAATTTTTTTATGATGATAATAATTTCATAGCAAAACATTTAAGGGTTTCGAAATAATTTAATTTTAGTTTTTGTTTTGTTAGTGTAGAAATAAGATAAAATATTCACTGTTCTTAAACTTAAAGCCAGCTTCTGTATCTACGTATACACACTAACGTTTTGTTGTATTATTCAGCACTTACATTTATTACTCCCTTAGACTAAACCAAAAAAAAGAGGAAAATAAAAAAATAAAAAATATACGACCACAATAATAACAACTATAATTGATAACAAAACAAGAATTCTCGCTTCTTGTCCGCTTAACTAAAACGGAAAAGCGTAATAATTTTCTTATTTTTTTTTCTTTATTTCTCTTTCATGCAATTCTTTTTGCAGAGCTTTTAATGTTCTTTATGCCAGAGTGTATGTTTTTTGCCTTCTTTCTATTGTTAATAATTGTTTTTTCCAAAATGGCAACAGTTGTGGCAAATTGTTTGCTACAATAGCCGAAGGCGATAAAAGTGTATTTGGAAAGAAAACAATGATCTCACCACTGTTACCCGTTACACTTACACTACAATTTTTTTTAGTGTTGTTGTACATGAAATAGCGGCAGTCGTGCAATGCGTGCTTGTGAGGGTAGTAGTTACAGAGCGCGGCAGTGACAAAATTAGTGTTAACTTTAAACGAAAAAAGAAAAATGTTTTATTTTAGCAAGCTTCAATGCAAGAGTTTAGCAGTAGTAGCAATGGCAATAAAAATGAAAAACTAGCACATATACTTCCATACATATAAAATGCTAAGTTATTTGTGGTTCATTATTTAGTTTCATTTATTTTAAGTAATTTTTTTTTTTCTTTTGTTTTTTACTTGTCTGAGTACTAAGTTGTCCGTCTGACTTGCCTTCTATCTATCCAGCTGGTTGTCTATTCTTTGTTTATTTTTTTAACTTTTATTCAAAAGGATTCTTTTTTTATTATTTTATAGTTTCATTGTATTTAACTAAATGTTTATGTTGGTCTGTATTAAATCTTTTTGTTTATAACTGTTTTTCTATTTAATATTCACAAGAACTTTTTCTGGTTCGTTACACTGCTCATTGTGAAACATGAGTTTTGTTTTTTTCTTGTCTATTATTAAATAAACTAAAACTCAAAACAAACTGTTTAATTAATTTAAATAAAAAATAGAATTAAATAATTTCTTTAATTTATGTTTTATACTTATGTGATGGTATTTTAAATATGCAGTGCATTATTTGAAAAAAATTAAATAATTTAATATTAAAAGCAATATTGTTATAAAAATATAATTAAGTTGTAATGTTTGCGTATAAGAGGACACGCAAAGAAATAAAAAAACTCCACAACAACTAAAATTATTTAATGTATTTAACAATCCCGCTAGGTGACGGTAGATTTAATTACTGTTTTTTTAAACATTCTTTACATATTTTTTAATGTTTAATGCAAATCAACAATTGGGTAAACAGTTCATAAAAATTTTTTATATAAAAGTGATATTTTTTTTAGAAAAACTTCATAAATTTTTGAATAGATTTTGCTTATAAAGAATTTGCTGCTTCATTTATCAATGCATCATTGAATGGGAATTTTTCTCGTTTAATGGAAAATATAGCTTGGCTTATTTACCTTAATTGCAGTCGATAGCGTTTACCTGGAGTCGTATTATTTCAGCAGAAACTTCTAAACTCCATATATTTTTTTATTAACTTTTTATTGCCTAAGTCGTTCTTTTTTGTCTTCGAAGCAAAATATTCACTTTGCACTGAATGAACGATGAGAGTTTTCCATGTTTTCCAAAACCGATTGATTAATATCAAGATTTAGTGCCTTAACTTTGCCTGAACTATAGGCAAACAAATAAATACTACGATTTTAAGAACATATCTTTTTTATTTCAGACTCTGTAGGCTGCATCTATATATATAAAAATGAATGTTTGTCTGTTTATTTGTGCTTTATAGGAGGCCAAACCCTTAGACCGATCTTCCTAAAATTTTCACAGCATGTTACTGTGACTCTGGAAGGAATAATAGGCTATATGAAGTTTTAATTGGACAAGGGGGCGTCGCCTCACCCATATAACCCAAAATTTAATATCGTCATATCTTGGTCATTTTTTGAAGTAAATATATAAATACTTTTAATTTTATTTAATAACGAGGTGGGTAGCGAAGCACACCGGGTTCATCTAGTCAGATATAAAACAAAATTTTTGTTTGCACGCACATTGCCCCTTCCCAAGTTTCTCATATCTAAGCTGAAGTTAATGCGTCTGCCCCTCGTCAACATACTGTTCGCTCACACTGAAAATTATTTTATTACAGTATAAATTAATTACTGCTACTTGGAACGTAATCTAATTGTAGTAGACAATCATCCCTATCGTGAACAAAATGTAAAATTTTTGTCCCCATGAAATTTTTATTCCCCATGAAGGGAAAAATTGTTATCGTGATTCGAGTTGTGTGTGAACTTCGTCTCACCAAATTAACATTAAGATTAGTTGGTTCAATAGATGATGTTTACAATGTACATAACATAAGGTAGATAGATGCAAAGAATGCTGATGAAGGATGTGGCGGTTCAGAAAATGCTGCATTTCATTCTGCTAGCGCCTTATTTTTCTTGTTTTCTTTGGAAAACGTCCGCATATATTTGTAAATAATTTTTCTTTCTAAAAAAGTTTAGAAATAAATTAAAAAAGAATCAAAAAGCCGAAAATAAAGTAAAATTTCAGTTTTTTTTAAGTTAAAAAAATGTAGGAATGTTATATCTGTGGTAGAAATGTTAAGGGTTGCTGCAATGTGGTCTTGCAAGAGGAGGTGATACTGCCACAGAGAAAAGTTCGTCGCGGAAGATGCGTCTAATACTCCAATAAATACATATGAATATATAAGACTCCTTCATTACTTTAAGTTCATAAATACACTGCTCGCTAATTGACAAACTTTTAGTTTGGTTTGTACAATATACAATATTTAAATTAAAACTATCTTTTTCTATTAAAATTCTTCTTTTATAGAAGGAGCAGTACTATGCAGTTCTCCTACCAGAAAATTCTAGAATTCGACCACCACATATCTCGAAAGCTTTACAAAACCACATGCAATGGGTCGGTTATTTCGAAAGATGTCGCTTTGCACTTTATTTATCAATTTAGACCTAAAAAATAACTTTCAATAATCTTAATCTTAAAAAAAAAATAACTTACATTTTTATCCTGTACCCGAGAAAACAAAGTGAAGGAGCTAATACAAACAAAAAAAAGAAAAAATTGCTTTTAAAAAGTCGTTCACGATATGGCGAATTTTTTTAATGGGAATAATTTTGTGCACGTTATTCCCCACTGAATTACTTTTCACAATAAGGGAACAAATTTCATGGGAAAAATTGTTCACGATTGCAATTTAGAGAAAAGGAAAAATATTTCGAGGGAAGAACTGTTCACGATAGGGGTGTGTATATAAGTTTTTTCGCAAACACATGGAAGGCAATGGCGAACTTTTATAAATTATACTTCCTCCTAAGCAGAATTTGACTTGAAATAAATTTAAATAATTTTAGTATTAAAGTTATGTGCTATTAAGATCTTAGAAAATTTATTAATGTGTTGAACCGATTATTGATAAAGAAACAAATTTTTTAATGTGCTCTTTTGTTGAGAATGCAAAAGAAGGATTCTTTGCAAGAGTTGAGTTAAAAGTAGAATATCGTACATAAGGAGCAAAAAATCTGCAATTAATGGGAAATCTTTTAGTTATTTAATTACCACACATACAACAGTTTCATGTATTACCAGCGTTGCCATTGTGGATATTTTTATCCAAAATTGTCTTTTTCTGATGAATAGCATGTACTTTTATTTTGTTTGGGTTAATTTTATATAATAGTTATCCAAATTACGCTTTAATTACCAATGCACTAAACATTTACGATGTTTTTATTACGTCGTTTCGACGACACTGTGAACGCTGACAAAAGTAATTTCTAGTTGATTTTGATTAAAAAAAAATCCACTCCTTTAAATCAGAGCTTCTTTCCCCTTCAAAAAAAATCAAATGTGTCTCTTTAATCAATAATCGCAGTTGTGATGGTCTGTGGATCCACTCCAATACAGCAAAAAAAAGTTGAAAAGTAATTTCGGTGATAAACAAATTTAAAACCTCAAAAACAATACCATCTATTGGATCAAAAAAACTCTATCAAGTCTACACGCAAAGACAAAACAACAATAAAATTTTCTTGAAGGAAACTTTTGGAAAATTATATTTACACGTGAGTAGTCACATATTCACAATTTATTCAATTTTTCGTTCCATAAGAGATTATTAAGCAAAATAGTAGAAAAATACTATATTTTAATTTTTGTTATTTTTTTACTTATTTCTATATTTTTTAGGAAATTGATTGGTTGAAACACTTTTTGTCGTGGCAACACTGTGTACTACTGATTGTATGAGTAATAAAATGAAGTTCATGGGTTGCAGGACAAAAAAACTGTTGCATACTTTTTTACAAATTATGTATGAGCGTACGTATGAGTAATGTAATTTTTACACAATTTTGTAGTTTTAAATATCATTAATCATGATAACAGCGTACTGCTGCTAAAATAAAAAAATGCAAAAATATTTTTGCTGTTTTTGAATATTACAATAAAAAAAATATGGTTTCTTGTATGAATTATACGTTTTAAATTATTATATCCGAAGAGATTTGTAAATCATGGTTGTTATTATTGAAAAACCATTACGTGAAAAAGCTTACATAAATTTAAGAATTACTTAAATACTCTATTTTTAAAACGTGTTAAACAACCTTTTCGTAGTTTTGATTAAATCAAAGAAAACTTCCTAGGAACCTTGATACTAATTTTAAAAATCTAATATTTTTTCTCGTGAAAGTTATTAATACTCGTATTTGTAATTTTTTGGTATTAATAAAATTATTTTTTTTCAATATTAACATAATTTTAAAAAAATAATTTTGCATCTGACACGTTTTAAAACTAAGCAACAATCACAATTGTAAATTTCAGTTAAAATATTATATTTTTATAAGCAACTGTAAAATTAAATGAAAAATGAACTTGTAAAGAGTATGATATGCAAAAGGGCGTAACAAGTAAAAAATTCTTGAAAAAAAACGACAAGCGGACAAAGCTAATTCTAACCGCTTTTTTAGGATGGGTCCAATTTTTTTTTCATTAAATGATGTATTTACCTTCATAAATGATTAAGCGAGCAAAAAGCTCGATTTTTATTATGTTGTTTGACACGTTTTAAAACTGAACTGTTCAATTAATATGAAGTAAGACAACAACAACAACAAAAAACTAAAATCGTATTTGAATTCTTATACTGACTTCACTGATTGCTACCGGCCAATAATAATCATTAGCACGCAGAAAAAACATGGTTGTGTTATGGTCACAATAACCATATTATGTTCTTTGTAACAATATATGGTTGCGGTGAACCAATGATAGTTGTTTTCACCAATACATTTAATGATTATATGGTTACTGTGCACAAACAATGCAACATGGTTGGTTTTATCTGAAAAAATTTCAACCACAATCGAAGTTTTGTAATTTATAAAAATAATATAAAATATTTAACCATAATATATTATCATTAATCAAAGTATGGTTAAAAGCAACAAAATAATGTTTGCGGTAAAAAATATTTCGTTAGAGTACTTGACAGTTTGGTAATTTTTCTGGTACCTAAAATTTGACTTTTTTTGTATTGCTAAAGAAAGTGAAAAAATAAGAATTTATGTACAAAATAAATAATCAAAAATAATATGCAAAATATGAAAACAAATAAAAAAGGAGCCAAAACATTTAAAAAAGTTGAAGTATGTATGTATGTATGCTTGCAGCATTGAATGTTTATATTTAATGTTATTTTGTCTATACTTTGGACAACAATATGGTTGAAAGTGTAACAATGTTTTGTTAGCAACCATAAAATACAACCATTGTATGTTGCTGTTAGATTATGGTTATCTCAACCATATTTTTTCTTTGCGTGAGAAAATTTCTAAAAATAATTGCTTCACACTTTTCCATGGCTCAATTTACCATTGAGATACTTGCCTCCACACCAGCTTTTGAGAACTTATTTTTGGTGCTCAAAGAGTGCGACGCAATTTTAAAAACTTTTTCTTTTCAGTTGAATTTCCCTTTTGTGGCTTCGGAATATCGTTGGGAACAAGAAGCAGCTCTTTTATATTTTTTCTATGTTTAAAACACTTTTGTTGTCCACTTTTCACTAATGTTTATTAAAATTTTTACCAGCAAAAAATTAAGTGGTTGTAATTATATAAACCAAAAATGTCGTTTCTTATCTTTTTTTTAGAAAATGAAGTTTAAACACTATCGAAATATAAATTAATTTTTTTTGTTGATTTCTTGTTTATTAAAGATGATTAATTGTGAGTTTATTATAAACTAAGCTCCATAAGCTGTCACCTTCACTACTAAAAAGTGTGTATATATGGAGAAACAGTATAAAAAACGTAACGTAAGCTAAAAAGTTGAAAGCATGCTCCTTGGTTTAAAAGCAACTGGTGAGTAATAACAAAATGATTGTTGAGAAGAATAAGAAGAATAAATAAAAAGGAAAAAAGGTAGTCCATAAATTCCTTAAAGGAATCTGCAGACATTATTTAAAAGAAAAACGAAACTGCTTTTTGACTGACTTCAAAAAAAAGGAGGTTACACAATTCGGCTGACTGTTGCTTTTTTTATATTTGTGCCTCCAGAACTCAGTCATTTCTGATCCGATTTTTTGGAAATATGATAAATTATGCTTACAGATTGGTCCCGTTTTAAAAACAGCTCATAATCTTAAAAATTAAAGGGTGTCCCCATACAACATACACATTTTTTACGTGTATTATGAACTCTAATATTACTATAGCTCCCAACAACAAAATTTTATACAACAATAAATCTAAAAATTAAAGGGTGCCCCCATAATTCATGTAAATTTACTTACATGGGCTATCTTTTGAACCGTTATATACAAACGCTTGGAAATTGGACAGAATGTCGATTGCTATGGCCGTTATAGTAACAAGTATTAATATTAAAAATTATAAAATAAAGGGTGCGTCAATTGTTCATTTAATTTGATGTATATGACCATAATTTGAAACGGGTGCTCCATTAGTTGATGTAATATGGTGTTTATGGCCATACTTTTGAACAGTTGTAGATAGACGCTTAATATTTACAACGCACCTGTATTGCTAAGTCCGCTATAACAACAAGTATAAAATTTGGATTTAGAAGTTAAAGGGTGTTCCACTAGTTATTGTAATTTTGTGTACTGAACCAAACAGTTATAGACAGACGATTTTTATTTACAAAGAACCTGTATTACTAACTCCTCAACAACAAGAAGTATAAAATTTGGATTTGGAAAAAAACGCGTGTCCCAATAGTTAATAAAGTATGGTGTATGTGGCCCGACTTTTGAACCGTTATAGACAGACAGCTGAAATTTGCAAGGAACATGTTTTGCTAAGTCTGCTTTAACAAGAAAATTATAATCTGAATTTAAAAAGTAAAGGGTGTTCCCAAAATTAATGTAATTTATTCTATATGGCCGTATTTTTTGAACCGTTGTATACAAACGCCTTAATTTTAGACAGAATGTCCAGTACTTTATTTCGTATAATAAGAAGTATAAAAATGTTATATTATAATTTAAATAGTTGACATATTCTGATGTATATGGGCAAACTATCGAACCGTTACAGACAGACGGTTGAAATTTACACAGAACCTGATTGCTAAATCTACTGCAAGAGCAAGTATATAATTTGACTTTGAAAATTAAAGAGTGACACTATAGGTGCTGAAATTTGATGTATATTGCCACACTATTGAACAGTTGAACAAGTATAAAGTTTGGAGATATAAGTGTGTCCCAAAGTTAATGTTACCAAATTTATGCGGCCGTACACTTGAGCTGCTATAGGCAGAAAGATGAAATCTGTTTTGAAGTCGGTTTTTTTCGCTAGAATTATTATCATTTCTAAAACAAAAATAAATAATAATTTCTATTTAAAAATAACGGGTGACTTTATTTGAAACTAGATAATTTACAAACTCGGTTAATAATTTCTACAAAAGTAAAAACCTTTTGCGCATTTCTGACTTTTACATTTTTTATAAGTGAAACATTTTTTTATCTTTTGCTTCAGTTCTGTTTCTCGTATATATACCATATTTAAATTTCTATTCATATGCTAATGAACCTGTCACTTCTTTGATTTCATTCTATGACAATTGCAAAATTTTCCTTTATACAAAAAATATATTACCAAAAATTTGAATATTTTTTTTTTTCATTTATTTTCCATTTCTACAAGATTAATTAAAATCTGGTAAGAACTCAGACGCACGTACCTTCAAGTTATAGGAGAATAAGGAAACACACAAGTACAATCATTAATCCTTGCACAAAAAAACCTTGCTACACGTGTGTTGGAATTATAACAGGAAGTAGGAAGTATGTATAGATAAAAATTTAAACACTTGCAATGTGTGCTAGCACACACATACATATGGAATTTACTACGTAATTACTTACCAGCTTGAAATTGCATCGACATAACGAACATTAAGCTAAAAACTATAGCACGAAGTAAGCAATTCAGTTGTTTGGTAATTTGGTGGCAACGTTGTCGTAAGAGAAATGGTTTGCAATGTGTTGTTGCTGCTGAAGCTGGCGTTGTTGGTTCAGTTGGTCTTGTAGCAAGGGCAGCAGTGACTGCAACATTATTTGCATTTGAAGCTGTAGTGATGTTGGTAGTAAAAGGAATTATGTTGGCCTTGTTAGTGGTGGAAGTTGTAATAATATTGTTGGCATTTGTTATGCCCCCAAATGTATTAGTTGTTGTTGGTGTAGCAGCAGCATCTGCATTATCATTAGTAAAATACGTATTTATGTTTGCTGTGCTTAAAGTGCGGATGTTGTTGAAATGTTTGTGACTGCTACTTTTATTTGCACTTTTGCTGTGTCTTTTTTGTTTCTGTTGTTGCGCATATTTTTGCTTTGAGCCATTTTCTGAACTAATGCAAACATTATTGCATTGTTGGATATTTCTTTGTGAACTCTCAACAGCATTCCCAGCAATAGGAATTGTTAATGCTTTTTTTATGGCAGCGTTATTAAATTCTGTGGCTTGGAGTAATTTTGTTGTTGTTGTTGTTGTTGATGCTGGTGGCATTAGAAATAGTGTACATGATGATGATGCTGGCGATGATATAGTTGCCAGATTTGATAGCATGTTCATTGGGTCAGTGGTGTTAGCAAATGTTGGTCGTGATTTCAATAGATGCTGTTGTTTTTCTGCACTTATCGTTACAAATGCATTTTTTGAACTTTCTTGTTTAATATTCTCTTGTTTTTGCTGTACATATATGTTTTCGTTTATTCTTTCATTTGCTGCCAAAGTTGTTTTTGTTGTTGCAGCATTGTTAAAAACTTCGAAATATTCCTTTGAGGTCATGTCTGTTCTTTTCTGTCCCTGCTGATCTATTACTGATGTTTCCTGTTTAAAAACTTTAGTTATATTTGTATTATGTCGTTGCTGCTTATGACGTTGTTGTTTTTGTTCTTTCAAACAGCTTAAATTTAACTTTGATTCTAGTTGTGTCATTGTCTCTGTTTGAGCTTTTAGTGGAGACAAAGCGACCGTCATCATTTTATTGTTTGTAAAATTATTTATTGTTTTTCTAGTGTTTTATTTTTCTGTGGTTATGAGTAATAATGTACTTACTATATTTATATATTTTTTTTTTTTTTTTGTATTTAAGTTTTGGCATTACTTAACTGCGGTTGTTGTGAAATGATTTTTTCATTTTGTATATCGCACGTCATAGTTTTTCTTTGTTTTGGCGTATTTATCTTGAATTGAATTTTTTTTTCGAAAACACTTTCAATAGCTTTTGTTTGTAAAACAAAGAAAAAAACTGATCCAAATGTTTAAATTCATTTAATATATTTTCGTTTCATAAAAATCTGTAAGCATATTTTTTAATATTATTTATTGTAAAATTTTTTAATTTCCACTTTCACATACGTTTTTAAGTTCTGTTTTCATTTAAACCATTTTTATTTGATTTTTTTTTTTTTAATTAATTTAGTTTTTCGTAGACGGTTTGTATTGCAGAAAGTTTGTAGTTTATCAATCTAAAAAGAAAAAAATGTAAACATTTTGTTAAACGTTTCGAAACTAATATATAAAATGAATACTATTTTATAAGGGAACTAACAATTTTTTTAAAGCAGAAATCAAACTCGCAAAGTGAAAAAAGATAAGTTATATTTTTATAAATTTAATATTATAAAATATCAGCGAATTCAATGTATTTATAAAAAATTTATTTAATAAATTTGTTTCGTAAATTACATATTTACTTAAGCAGAAAAAATAGTTTTAACTGTGACAAACTTAGCATCAACATTTCAAATTTTTTACCTTAAATATTAAAATCTAAATTAATTCGTAGTATTCATTTTATTTAAAAATTTTTACAAATATTATTACAAGAAAATTTGCAATTCTTTTGAATTGAAAAAATTGATTATTATGAACATTTTTAATTTATAGGATTATATTTAAGATATTATATAATTAACAGAATAAAAGAAAATGAGAGAGAATAAAAGTGTAAAAAAGGAATGCTTTGATATAAAAATTACATTACGCAGAGAATCAAGCCTAATTCTGGAATCAAATAGCTTGGTATTAGTTTTAACCGACGCTTAACCTTGAAAATATTTGTTAAGGAAAAATGATACAGTTAAATTTCTTATTTTTAAAAATCATAATCATATATAAAACTGAAGATTTTTTTTTTTAAATTTTAGTTAAATTTAATAAAAAAAAATTTTTTTAAATAAAATTTTTCCTTATAGTGCATTTGCATTATAAAAAATCTAGTACTGAGATTTCGAGCACAATCTAGTTGAATTTTAAAAGATTTTTCATACATAACAAAATCTCTTTCGCTACTAAATTTTGACAAAATCTATTGAAAATATTGTGGTATTTAGTAATGCAATTATGATTTTTTCATAATGTACCAAAAATTACTACGCTGCGCCAAAAAATTACAGATTTATTTAAAAAAAAAAAAAAAGGAAATTTAGAAAAAAATGCTAACAAAACGACGGTATAAAAAAAAAACTAAAGAATGAGAGATGTGTAGATTATAAATATTTTTACTATTTTTTTATAACCTTGACCACAAAAAATGGAAAAAAGGTACATCTAAGTTTGTCATTCCGTGTGTAATTTCTACAATATCCATTTCCGACCCCATAAAGTATATATATTCTGAGTTCCTATGCATAGCGAAGTCGATTGAGCGATTTCCGTCTGTCCGTCGCCTACCTATAATTTTTGTATGTCATGCAAATTGAATATAAAGGGCGACAGAGAACTAAAAAATAAGAAAAAAAAATCCAGTGAAAAAAATAAGCGCTCGCCCATATTTTCCGAGTTACGGGGCTCTGAAATTTTAAAACTTTTTAAAATATCAATGTGGGTATCATTTTAAAGCTTTCAAAGATATCTTTAGGGAAATGCTAAACTTTTTAAAAAATGCTTAACCCGTTAAGAGCCGGTGTCATTTTTGAATAAAATTTTATATATGCAGTACCAATTTTTTTTTTTAATTTTTAATTCTCTGTCACCCCAATAGTTTCTTTTTTGATTGGAGTTGCTTCACTAAACTAGATTTACATAGATGGTGAAGGGTACATTCGGTATAGCCGAATATAGCACTCTTGCTTACTCTTACTGATATCTTGCGAGTGTAAAATAAATAATTAAAAATACAGTGTAAACGAACTAGACTTTAAAAAAGAATTTAAATTAGAT
Source organism: Gymnosoma rotundatum (assembly GCA_916610165.2). Lineage (NCBI taxonomy): Eukaryota > Metazoa > Arthropoda > Insecta > Diptera > Tachinidae > Gymnosoma > Gymnosoma rotundatum. The sequence continues at coordinate 30,110,263 of OU744336.1, forward strand.
GTAGTAGATTTCGATGAAATGTAAATGTACCATTACGAGGGCTGCTCTATATATTTCAGGCCTAATAGTGAAAATGCGAATATTTATAATCAAAAATTGTTTTATTGTTTTTCAAAGTATTCTCCAGCATGATTCATACACTTTTGCATGCGCTCAAACCAGTTGTCGAAGCACATTTTCCGCTCCGATTGCGACACCTCTAAAACACGGTTTTTGAACACTTCAACAGCTTCTTCTTGCGACGAAAATCGTTGAGCCGATGTGTGGTTTGAGCCGATGTGTGAGAGCTCGCATTGTCATGGTGAACAATGATTCGTCTTCTCTTGTTGGTTTTTCGAATTTCTCCGATGACTTCAGGCAAACAAATTGTAGTGTACCACTTAGAAGTGACCGTCCACATGACCAGTTTTGCCGAAGAAACAGGCGACCATTTGCTTCGAAGTGCTTCTTCCACGAACAACTTTCGTTGGGTTTTGCTCGTCTATGAAGACCCACACGGTCGATTGTTGTTTCGTTTCGGGCTCATACGCATATATCCAAGATTCGTTACCTGTGACGATCTTATAAACGTCTTTTGAAGCGCCGCAATCGTATTTTTGCAACATTTCTTTGCACCAATCGACACGAGCCTTTTTTGAGCGACTTTCAAATTGTGCGGGATCCAACGAAAACAAACCGTTTTTACGGCCAGGTGTTCATGCAGTATCGAATGTATGCTGGTGGAAGAAATGTCCAAGGATGTCTCTGTCTCTCGGTATGTCGCATGTCGATCTTGCATTATGAGTTCACGCACGGCATCAATGTTCTCTGGCACAACAGCCGTTTTTGGACGACCTTCACGGAATTCGTCTTTGAGCGAGCTTCGGCCACGATTAAATTCATTATACCAATTTTTCACAGTGCTATAGGATGGTGCTTCATCGCCATACAAAAATTTAAGTTCATCAATGCACTCTTGTCGTGATAATCAAAGTCGAAAGTTGTGAAAAATGATGGCACGAAAATGTTTACGAGTTGATTCCATTTTTTTCTATATTAATTTTCTCAAGTCACTTTAAACAACACAAATAATGGTCGTACGTCAAAACGTTTTGACTACGATTATGCTTAAAAATGACAAACTTTCCAATGGAAATGTCAGATTGCACTTGGCAGCACTCAGTATTGCCAGGCCAGAAATATATATAGCAGCCCTCGTATTAATAAAATTGAAAATTAAAATATATCTAGGTGAACTTAAGTCAAAGTATTAAATATATACATATATAAAAATAAAATATTTTTGTCTCAATTAAATTATCTCGATGGCCATTGCACTACCGCTTAATTAGTTTTTAAAGAACTCCTCACAAACATTTTAAATAAACTAAGGATTTTGTTCAAACAATAAAGTAAGACATAAAATTTTTAGCAACAAATATCCATAATCAACAATGCTTTAACCGGGATAAAAAAAGTACAAAATTTTGTTAAACTAATTACTTTAATTAAATATGCTCGTGGTTTATTTCAAATAAATAAACACAATTATTTTATTAACAAATTATAATTTTGAAACTTGATCTATCGACAATTACTTTTATTAAATGTGTATGTTAGGAAATGTCTCATTTTTCAACTACTTTGTACGTTTGTATCTGTTGTGTTGTTGTATTTTTATATTATAAAACAATATGGAAAATAGTTAATGGTACTCTTTAACCAAAAACTGAATAAAAACTCTTGATTTTTGAATTCTTATGTTTTTGAAAAAAGTCGTTCGTTTAGGCCACATCTGAGGCTATTTATTTTGTTTAGAGAACTTATAACTATAATGTATAAAACCAGTTGAATAGGTAGTCAACATTTAACTTCATTTGTAAGTTCCCATTCATGTTATTATTTTTTGATGTTTAGAAATACAGCAATACAACTGATACATTTCAATTGGCTTTTCACAACTAAATCAACAAAAAAATTATACTAATAGCTAATACAAGGTAAGGTAATGAAATGAACGAATAATTTGGAAAAATATAAATTTTAGCGATAGACTCGCCTAAATATCTTATATGGAAATGACTCAAAAACTTCAGTGCTTATCAAACAAATTATTTAGACGAGTCGCTCGCTTGCAATACAGAAAGCGAGTGTAAAATAAATAATTAAAAATACAGTGTAAATGAACTAGACTTTAAAAAAGAACATTAGACATAAATTTCATATTATCAGGCATGTTCTGAATTCCACACGTAATTTTCACTTCAAATTTTTTAAAGCATTGTTGCTGTACAATTGTTTTTTACAAAAACAATGCCTTGAAAATTTTAAAGTGAAAATTTCGTGTGGAATTCAGAACATGCCTAAATAAATGGTTTCAGAAAAATATGTTTATTCAATTCACAACTTTGTTGGGAGAATACGTAGAAGCTGTTCAAATAATGTTGTTAATTTTTAATATTTTAAAATTTTAAGATATAAATAAATATGATGGAGTGTAGTAGAACATTATTTTAAAATGGCATTTTTATTACAAAAAATTGGTGAAATTTATGTGTTTTAAGAGTTTCAGGAAATATGGGGCATCATCCAAAGATATTATGGTTTTTCTGTCTCAGTGAGATATAGCACTTAGACATTAAGTTTAATATTTATTGCTAATTAAATTTTTACATTAATTGAATTTTTAAAAATAATTTTATATACAAAAGGGTTAAGGTTTATTTATTTTATGTATGACTGGCTGGTGCTATGATAAATTTGTGTTTAATAAAAATTTTTTTTTTCAATTGTAAGTTAAATAGACAATTTCAGTACCATGACTAAAAATAATTTTAATCGAAAAATATTTTAGTGGCGTTTGGGGATGTTTAAATTTTTTTCATTAATGAACAATATACAAATCCCAGTTATAATTTAATCTAACATCTTATTGAGGACATGTTAAATAATTTACATTTAAAATCGCATATTGCTTAATAAAACAACAATTGCATACGTAAATTCTACTGATTCTTAAAAAGCTATTTAAGCAAAACTAAGCTTCAGATGTGCGAAGCAGAGCACATATTTGTTTTTGCTTATATGTTTAATTACGCTTTGTATACATAGAACACAAGAATGTCGTCTTCGTATTAAATATTTTTCTTGGGTATCCCGATTTAAAATTTTTTTTAATGTCCGGTTTAAGGAAAATCATGACATATGGTTTAAGCCAGACTACGCTAAGTAAATAAATGATGAAGATAAAAAAACAGAAAAAAGTTTAAAGTCAATTCGTTCAATTAATTTATACTTTGTTTATAAATTTTTGTTTTTTTTTTTTTTTTTTTGGAAACGAGTTGGGAACACCACAAAAAACTTGTAGCCTAAAGAAAAAAAAGTGCGACAAAAATTGCATACAAGGTATCAGGTATTTTCAGTACTACATTTTTTCAACGTAAATGCGTATTTTCTTTTCTTACGATTCTATAATAAAAAATTGTTTTCAAAATTTATTTAGAGAGTCCTTCAAAAACCATAAAATATTAAGAACAGTTGTTTAAGCATTAAAAAACATTAAACTTAATTTGATGCCCTCCGTGCTCTTTAAATTGTAGTGTAAATATTATCCCCAAAAAAAAAAAAACAAAAACCAAACACTTTGCACACAACAAAAACTTTTTAATAAAAATTTTAGTTAATGGTTTAAATTTGTATCATTTAAAATTCAAATTACTATAATTTGCTTTACCATACTTTTAAAATTTAATTGTTTCTAACTGCCGGAAAACAACTCTATTTTTTCCATAATAATTACCTTTTTTAGTTTTCGGTAGGTTTCATTTTATTCCATTATTTCGTATTTTAAGTTTAAATATCTAATTATATATAATTTATGTTCTCATAAATTTTTAATTTTACTTTGTATTTTGTATTTATTTTAATATTTATTTTTTCTACTTGTAATACAAAGAACAAATATTAATTTTCAATAACATCTTTTAACAAAAGATATTTAATTTTTTTTAATCAATAATTATAGTATAAATTACACCAGTTACTTTTGTTATATTTTAAATTTACTCAGAAAAAATGTTTAGTCCTTCTTTAATATCAATCAATCATTTTTTTTATTTAATTAAGTTATGTGTTGTTTTTGCTTTATTTCTTTATATTTTTATATTAAAGATTATTTTTTAATTTTTCTCTTTATTCCTGCCGTATTGTTTTGTTAGAAAAAGGAATGTTTAACTATTCTTAGTTTTTTATTTTGCACATTTTAAGTCATGTTTATTTAGAATAAATTTCGTTATTAAACTCCGTAATTACATTTTTATATATTTTCAAAATTCTTAAAGATTTAACAAACTTTTAATATTTTCTTTATTATCAATTTTACAATAAAATTTAAATTTTTTTTCATTAGCTTTCACATTTAGCACAATCTTTCTTTTTTTTTCGCTTTCAAATTATAGTATTTACGAAAAATAATTCACAAAGGTTAAGCTCAAAGCTCTGCAAACGGATAATAATGCCATTTACTAATTTGCCTCGCAGAACAAATTCACTTTAGAACTGACACTTACTTATTTTTCATTTCTAAAATGAACTAAGTGTATTTAATTTCTATTGTTAAAAAGCACACACCGTTAATCCTTAAAGGTTAAAAATATTATAATAGAAAATTTATTCTGCGTAGGATGACCGACCGACATTTAATGCATAGGATATAATTGTTGTGTATGTTGTATACGTCGCGAAATCTATGAAACAACTGACTTGTCAGACGACTGAAATACAACCAACAACCAACCATTCAACCCAATTGAGTTCACTTCAGCCGAGTTGAATTGAGCTGTGCTGAGCTAAAAATTAAAGAGGACAAACTGAACCATACATACAAACTAACGCATACACACACAACCATACTAACACTCTCTTTCACGTTTTTATTAAAATATATAAAACCATAAACTCTCACTTGTGCACCCATACAAAAGTGTTAGAGAATATAAAATTGTCTTGTTCTTGCTTTACAGACCATAACAGGAAAAACTGGGAAATTTTCTTATTTCTTTTGGTAGTGAACTAAATACAACAAGAGAATAGTTGTGTAAAATGTCTGCAAAGCTACTTGTTAACACACATGCATACATCCACAGAAGTATACATGTACAAGATCTCCAAAACTGTTTTTGTTTGTATTGAAACTGTGCCATATCAGTTTTTTATTTTCATCGCTGTAGCATGGTTTAAAAAATATCCTTAAGGTACGGAAGGGAATATTTGTTAATTTCTTTTTAATATAAGAAAATCCCATTATTTTCTTTGTTTACTTTTTTTAGATTTAAATGTATGTTACAACAAAAAATTTTAATTTATCAGGTTTTAAACAACATAAAAATTATTAATATTTGATTTTTTTATTTAATGCTTGTGTGTGTGTTATATTTTGAAGAAATAAAAGCACATGAACAAAAAAATCAACATCTTTATAAGTTTTGCATATACGCACAAGAATATAAATGGGTATATTTTTTTATGAATATACACAATTATTCAACAACTTTTGTAAAATTTAAGGGAAATGTGAATATTATTTTTTTAAAGCTAACGAAGAATAAGAATTATTTATGCTTAAGTGCAATAGCATTTTTAAGGCACCATTTTAGTACTAAATTTAATATGTCCCTGCTTTTAATACATTTTGAAACCAATAAGAGTACAATAAGAGTCATAGTCGATATGACGAATCTTATATAACCTTCATTATAAATGTAAGTCTAATTCAGAGAAGTAACTCCAACCAAAAAAAATAAAAAAAAAAGATATTGGGGTGAATGAGAATAAAAAAGAAAAACAAAATATTAAGTACTATAGATAATTTTACATAAAAATGTCATCGTCTCTTAAGGGAATAAGCATTTTTTAAATTTTAGTATTTCCTTAAACATCTCTCCAAAAGCTTGATATACTTAAAAAATATGGTGCACAAATATACAAATTTCGCAGGACTATAACATGGAAAAAATGGGCGGCAGTAAATATTTTTCCTTGATGTTTTTTCTTATTTTTTAATTCTCTATCGCCCATATTTGTTTTTCGAGTTACATCATTATTCCAAATGATATGAAAAATTAGAGGCAGGCGTGGTGTTTTGCCCGCTGTCTCGAAGTACCGTTCTTGCAGGTTTTCAATAGCAACACCTTCGAAACTATGTCTGACCGATTGGTGTATTAAAATTTTCTCCGGTTGATCTAGTGCCTTGGCAAACTTGATTTCAACCCTAACACGGACGGATAGATAGACGGAGATCTCTCAATAGACTTCGCTATGCATAAGAAGTCAGAATATACATATTGTTACAAAGATGTTTTTTTAAAATCATAAAGAGACATAAAAATAATTGAGGCCAAGAAAGTGAAACGAAATGCTCATTGTGTTTGTTTTCAAAGCTAAAAGTTTCGATAAAACATCTTACAAAACAAAAACAACTCACACAAAGCGATGATTAAACAAACACAATACACAAACATACACACACCTGCATGTATTTTTAAATAATGATAGAAGGTTCTAGAAGTAAATAACAATGCTCACTAATGTGTCTGAGATAAAAGTGGCAACGCAACATTTTCAACTACGCAGCAGATGGCGATAGAAATTCTCGAACATTCAAGAACGCCTAAAAATAGGGTAAATAAAAGCAACGCCAATACGTGTGATAGCTAATCGCGAACAGTACATTGCGGCCAAGGGTCCTATAAGAAAAAGTCGTGGCAAACTTCAACACTACAACGCAGGTGCACCATTTGAGCGGATAGCTATTGATATCACGGGTCCATTCCCTGTCAGTGATGCTGGAAACCGATATGTATATGGATTCTTTTAGCAAATAGCCTGAAGTGTGTGCCATTCCAAACCAAGAATCCAAACAGTGGTTGAAGCCCTTGTGAACAATTAGGTGTCTCGATACGGTGTTCCACTAGAACTACATTCAGACTAGGGACGAAATTTTGAATCGGCTATATTCAAAGAGATGTGCGACGTTTGTGGTATCAAAAAGACGAGAACGATACCGCTGCATACACAGTCTGATGGAATGGTGGAAAGATTCAATCGTACCCTAGAAGAATATCTCAGAAAAGTGGTCAGTTCACACCAAAAGAATTGGGATGAGCATATACCCAAATTTCTACTGGCGTATCGGTCAGCTGTCCAGCAAAAATCTTGCTTGGGACAGACTTAAAACTGCCAGCAGATTTGGAATTTGGGGTTTGTAAATGGATATTGCAAAAATTACAAACGGAATGACAAACTTAGATATGCCCTTTTTCCACATTTTATTGTGATAAAGAAAAAGAGAGTATTTTAAGGGCGATAGAATTTGGGAAAGAGTAAAACAACAGTAAATGAGCAGTCATACTGCCTGTTTTCACTGTGTGTTAAGCGTAGTTTGAAAAATCAACATGAATAGAATGAAGCTTAAAATGCTCCATTAAATTATGCAGATTTACTTTGAAAATCTGTTATTAATTCTACCACTGTTTTTTCCCAAAATTTAGTTGTAAATCTTACAGGGTTTGCTTATAAACAAAATTGAGGCATTAGCAGAATGGCGCTACCATCGACTTATAAAAAAAAATCAGATAAGTTGATTTTGAAAAATCGACATGTCACTTAGACTTCAAGATCGTGCGATTTGACATGTCTGTATTATACTCTGAGGGGCCGTATATAAAGTCATTGGCTTATGCTGATAAACGAACAAAAGTTAACGCATTAGTGGCCAACATTGATGTACTCGAAAAAGTAGCCTAAAATTGCAAGTAAAAAGAAACGTTTCCCTACAAACAACGGCAGCTTTCATATTATCATACTTAAATGCACCGCTCTATATTAATCTTCTAAATAAAAATAATTTTAATTAAAATTCCATAAAATTTAACGATTTGATAATTCACTCAGCTAAAGAGTTTTAGGTGTAATTATAAATAATAGGCTTGATTATTCATACTATATTGAAAATATATATTCGAGAGTCTATTTAAAACATCGAAAATTATATTGTCTAAATATGTATGTACCTTCCACAAGTAGCTTATGCATTTGTAACGTCTTAAATTACCTATTGTATGGAAATATATTTTTGTTCGATGGGCAGTAACATTAATAAAATAAAACTTCTGATTAATAAAGTTGTAAGATTTGTGTTTGACATAATTTATAGAACTGTTTGCCGCAAGAAACTTCTCAATAATTATAATAGTAATTTGCTTTAGACATTTTATATTTCCAAGGCGGATCAATTGCCAGGTGGCAGCGTTTGAGAATTTATTATTTTTTGCTTGTAGAAACGAATGTCAAACTTCATATATAAAAAATGGTACACAGATTTTTTATATAAAATTAATGAACTCGCCTACGCTGCCACCTGGTAATTGATTCGCCTTGTTATATTTCTATTCAAAATCTTTTTCCTTTTTTATTTCAAACCATTAAAAAGTATAAATTTAAGCTGTTAATAAAATATTAGTTTTTAAACGATTTTTTAATTCTAATTTTAGTTTAGGGTTGTCAAAAAACTAAATATTGTACACAAAGGGCTTTTTATATTTCACAATGATAATAAATAAAAAAAATCATAAGGTTTTGATATTATTCTTTGCAATACCGTCCCAACCATTCATAAGAAAAATATAAGACGTTTGAAGCCATTTTTATCAAGTATTCAAAAATGGGTAGTTCTAAGGTTTCTTTAAGTGTACTTTTATTCCGGATAAATATCAAAAATATATTTTTTTAATTTATAAATAATGTAGACAAATATTTTTTTTGACGAGTTTCAAGGCCTTTGCGATATTTGTTGTACGCACCAGTTAGACTTAAATTCTTTATTCGCAGAAAAACGTTTGCAACGAGTAACGTCATTATCGTTTTCAGATAGATATTTAATTAACTTTTAATCGATTATTTAATTAATTAATCAATAAATTAAATATATTTTTTATTTAATTGAGAGAATTAAAAATTTAATTAAATCTCAACCTGAACACAAGCAAGAGCTTTATTAGGTGCATAAACCTTTTTCTGTGTAAAAAAAATTTTAAGTAAAGAACGGTATGCCCTACGAAAGTAATATTTGTTTACGAAAAAAAAAATTTTCACTTAAATTGAACCCTTTACAAAAAAAACAGATGTGGTGCCAGAGAGATTTTTGACATTCAAATAAAGGTAAAAAAAACGTAAGAAACAGAAAAGAAAGCTTTTCTCGTTCACTATTTAATTATATTTTTTATTTATTTGTTTTAAGCAATATATTTTTTTGTTGTATATAATCTTCGCTTTAAACTGGAGTATAATAACTACTACAACACACAGACAAACACACACTTAGTATTATTTGATAAGTGTAAAGTGGGTAAATGAAAACTTTTCTATACAAATCAAAAACGAGAGCAAGCAAAAAGAGTATTGTTATTTCAAGTGAATTTCACCTGTTTCTTTTATTATTCTTAGGGTATCAAAAACACCCACCCTCATATCATTATTTCCCCACATACGCCGATGTTTGTTATGTTCCTTTACACTTTGCATTTTTCTTAATTGTTTAGCAGGTGTTTAATGAAGATTAAAAAAAAGTTTAAAAAACAGGAAACATGTGCGGTTAAAAACGAGCTTGCGTAAAAAAGGAGACAATTTTTTTTATTTTATTGTAAATGATTTTGTAAATATCTAATGTTTTTATTAAGTTGTGTGTTTGCTTGTTCGAGCGTCAATTACTGTTTAGCGCCTGAACCGATTTTAATGAAAAAATGCTTAACCGTAAAATAAGGTCATTGTGTTTTCATGCACGGGGTCAGAGCTGTTTGCAATTTGATTCTGATTGAGTTCAAACTTGTTTTTCTACATTCAAACATTTAAAATGCTGACAGAAAGTTCGCATTGTAGGCTTTAAAAAATTCCTAGTTAATTGTTTTAATAGTTCTGAATACTAATAATAGTTTTTGAATGAGTTTTAACAAAAATTTGTAAAATAAGAATAAGGTGTTAAAAACGCTAAACTGTAAGTACTGGCATATAATTTTTAAATTCTATTTATATATAAAATAACGAGATATATATGCAAAGATCATTTTTTATACGTTTATTACGCGAGATTTGTAAAGTTTAAAGATTTGCTCTTTCGATATTTTTAGAGGAAAAGTAACTGTGCTGCCTCTGGAGGCAAAAAAAATTTTCATGTTATCAAGTTTATACGCCAATTAAAATACTACATTAATTTTTTCATATTATAAAACATTCAGTACTTTGTAACATTCAGTACTTTCTAAACTTTATTTAAAATTATAACATGCTTTTAAACAATTCCTTATAACTGAAGTAAAATCCTCTTTTGCAATATTATTTCGGTGGGTGACAGTAAATTTTGTGAGAGGAGTGAAAATTCCTGAGAGAGGGTTAAAATCGAAGAACCGAGCAATACAAATACCAAGGTGAAAAATTTTTTATGAAGAAAAAAAAACTATAGATTTAATAACGTAACAAATATATAATTAAAAAAATATATAACAATTTCATTAAAAATTAAAAAAGCATGAGATAAAATTTTAAACGTGTAAAAACCAATTATGTTTTGTTATTGTGTAGCTTTGATCAAAGAATTAACAGATTGGATCTGATAGGGGATGCGTCTTCTGAAATTTTTAACATGTTATCTTCGAAATTACAAAATATAGTAAACAAGGCAATAATATATTTTACAGTGCATAGAGGAGAATTGTACACAGAGAAAAGAAATACGTAAATACCAAGTTTGCTGCCAATCGAATTTCGCGGCTGTGTATATTATCTTGAATTCGGTTATAGTAACTGAATAAATATAGCAGTCACAACTATTTTAAAAAATGATTCTTGCGTGATTATAAAATATTATTGTGAATTAAAAAAAACAAAATAATTTTTTAATATTTACTTTTATTTTAATAAGAAGTTACAGGAATAACATTATACATTATAAATTGCATGATTCGAACTACTGAATGCAGCTTTCTTCTTTCTTTACATCATGATTTCTTCCCTTCCATATAGTTTCTTCAACTTGCTATCGCACACCGCACGTTTTGCGCTGCAAAATAAATTAAATATTATAAAATTATTTTTATATAGAAATGTCTTTCTGAGATAATTTTGAACTTACCTTTTACCAATATTGGAGAACTTTTCACCACTTTTAATAAATCTTTTTATTTTTGAACTAAAATATTTTTGATTTTTGTAATGTGTACAAATTTTATTTATTTATGTCAAACATTTTTCGATTTCAGAATATACAATTGAGTTTTATGATTTTTACTTCCAAAATTTGGTTTTCAGTAGTAATGTACTGAACAAGTTTAGTTGCATCTTCCATTTAATAGAATAGATTTTAGTAAAGACACAAATAGGTCATGTTAAATTTTCTAAGAGGTATTACAACTAGCATTTAGAAGCAAATATCATTTGTTCGCTTTTAATATCAAAAATTAATCAAGATTATAAATTATTAATAGTAAAAATCAAAATATTATATTAGTAATTGAATTTTTAACGTATCAAGCGAATTTTTACCAATCTTTTTTCTGTGTATATGTATACACAGAGAAAAGAAATTCGTTATGAGAACCAAATTTGTTTCCAATCGATTTTGTCGGTTGTGTGTATTATCTTGAATTTGGTTGTAATAACTGAATGAATATAGCACTCACAACTATTTAAAAAAATTATTCTTGGGTGACTATAAAGTATTATTGTGAATTAAAAACAACAATAATATATTTTAATATTTATTTTTATTTTAAAAGTAAATTATGAGAATAAGATTACACAGTACAGTTCCTGCCTCGAGCCATCGATTTCAGCGTACTCCTTCCTTTACATTATGATTCTTCTTTTCCACATAGTTTCTTTAAATTTCCATCCCATACCGCACGTCTTGCTGTAGCAAAGTGTATTAAACATTTAAGAGTTTTTTAGTTTACAAATACCTTTGTGAGATTGTTTTTGGACTTACCTTTCAACAATATTGGAGAACTTTTTACCACTAACAATATATCCTTGAATTTTTAACACGAAATATTGAGGATTTTTTTTTTTTTTGTAATGTATAAAAAATTTTTTTTGTCAAACATTTTTTGATTTTAAAAGACCCAATCGATTTTTATGATTCTAACTACCAAAATTGGGTTGTCAGTAGTAATGTGCTGAATAAGTTTAGTTGCATCTTCCATTTAATAGAATAGATTTTAGTAAAGACACAAATCGGTCAGGTGAACTTTTTTAAGAGGTTATATAACCAACATTTGGACGCAAATATCATTTGTTAGCTTTTAATATAATATAATAATTTTATCGGTTTTATTGATTCACTTTGGTGTAAATTTTAACAAATTTCAAATCATTTGTTTCCATTTTCAATTAAAAAGGTAAATTAATAAAAAATAAAAAACGAACATTCCTTACACCAAACACGATTAATATTCCAGTTCTCTTAACACAATTCAGCCAACTCAGCCCAATGAAAATACGGTCTTAACCATTTAAATAAAACAAATCAAACTGAATAAATCTCCTGTAACAAAAAAGCAAAAAAAAAACAATCCCAATAACATTAAAACCATTTAACAATGATAAAAAAATGAAAAACGAAAACTTAAGAGTAAACGAACCCCTGAAATACAATTAAAAAATCCGTTTTATTTATTTTAAACTAAATATACCCGCATACACTGAGAGTTCATTCTTTTAAACAACACTGTAAGTAGAGTAACATTAAAATTTGTTCTACTGCTTCTGCTATTGCTGTTTGTTGTTGCTGTAGTGTTTGTTGCATTTTAGCCGCAGTACTTTAGCAACTACAATTTTATTCAACTTGTATGTAAATTCAAATACCGGAAATGGCCAACATTTATATTAAAAAAAATACTACGTATACGTGCATTTGAAATAAAGTGTAAAATAAAAAAAAGAAGAAAACAAAATGAAAATGCTATTCACTCTACAAGTGAAGAGCACACCATGTGAATGGAGTTACACCATTTGAATATGTAAATATTTTTTTTCACAATCTTTATTGCAATAATTTGTAATTTGTTTCTTCTATAAATAGAAAATACATTGTAAATTTAAGTTTTGCAATTTAATGAAATTTATTCCACGGCGAAATTATATACCAGGTAGTGGCAGTGGTGAATTTATTTAATGCCGTCGCATTTTTATGCGTCTGAATCAATTTTAACTAACAAAGTGTCGTCTAATCAAAATTCGAAACGTAGACAAATCCTTTTCTATATCTATTTCACCTGGATGAGAGAAAGAGGAAAAATACGGGCATTTTCGTTTATTCCGATTACAATAAAACTTTATACATATATTTATTTTGAAAGAAAGATATCATAGGGGAGGAGGAGTAAGACAGAGGAGAGATATCTCCGGATCTTTAAGATCAAAATAGATTGGATGGATTTCTCACGTGCTCGAAGTTGATCCCCAAAGCAAACAAACCTACAACATATGAATATCTCTCCGAATTGTGCAAATTTATTTCGAATATCATGGTTCTGTTCGTAATATGCATCCACAAAAACATCGTACAGAGAGTACAGAAAAAGTCATTGCTGTTGCAGAGCGTAGCGTGGTAGAAGACCCAAATCAATCTATCCGCCAAAGCGCAGAGAAATTGGATATTTGTCCATTCATTTTATGGACGATTTTGCGGAAAGGCCTTGGTATTCTTGTTCACAAAATTTATTTGGTGCAACAATTGACGCCATACGATTACCTAGCATGGCGTAGATTCCGTAAATGGGCCCAAAATAATAACACCGTTGATTCCGATTTTTATCAACAATGAAGCTCACTTTTAGTTGAATGGATACATAAATACAAAACAAAACTGACGTATTTAGATTGATGATAATTTTCAGGCACCATTGCATTCAAAAAAAACTGACTGTTTAGTGTGCTTTATGGTCTGATCAGTACTGACTTGAAAACTTTTCTGGTCAGAACGATGCAGCCAATGATGACCGCTATAGAGCCATGATTACTAATTTTTTCGTTCACCAACAAAACGGTACAACATGTCACATAGCAATGATTTATTGAATGTATTTATTGAAGGACAATCTAAGTAATCTTATAGTTTCACGATTCGGACCACATAAATGGGATCCAAAACCATGCGATTAACGATGCCAGACTATATTCTGTGCGACTGTGTAAAGTTGCTACTTCACGATTCACCACTTGAAGGATAATATTCTCCGCGTTGTGTTCGGCAAAAGACCACAAATGTTGGAAAAAGTCATCGAAAGTTTTACCTCCAGATTAGACTACTTCTTAAGCAGCCTTTCTTCATATGCCAGACGTCATATTTAAATTAAAAAGCCAGAAGATTATATTTCGAATAAAGTTATTTTCAAGTCAATTTAAAAACTTCATCTCTCTTTTATTCCATTTCAAAATTTTATACGTTACCCTTCACCATCTATGTAAATCTAGTTTAGTGAAATTACTCCAATCAAAAAAGCAAATATTTGAGTGACAGAGAATTAAAAAGTAAGAAAAAAAAATGAAGTACTGCATATATAAAATTTTACTCAAAAATGCCACCGGCTCTTAACGGGTTAAGCATTTTTAATTTTTTTAGCATTTCCTTTAAAATCTCTTCAATATCTTTAAAATGATGCCCATATTGATATTTAAAAAAAATAATAAAATTTCAGAGTCTCGTCACTAAGAAAATATAAGCGAACGAGAAGTTTTCACTTGATGTTTTTTTTTTAAATTTCTAATTCTCTGTTCCAAATGAAAAGATTAGAGTTGGGCGTGGTGTTTTGCCTGCTGCCTCGAACGACATGAACCGATCATGTTGATCATGCACTTCTTTCGACACTATATCTAATCGATTGACACATTTATTTTTTCTGTGAAATCAAGTATGTCGAAGTCGAATGAGCTATTTCCGACCGTCCGTCTATTCATGTGTCCGTCCATGCAGCCGGCAAAACATGTTTTCTTTATAATCCTATACGTGATTCTTATTTATGACAAAAACTTATTAAAATTTGGTTAAAAAAGCTTTTTTGAACAGAAAAACTTTATGGTAGAACAGAATTTCTTATGCTGATTTTTTTTTAAGAAAAAAACAATATTAATTACCATATAAACCAATTTTTGATGTAGATGCTTTTTTAACCATCTGTGAAGGCCTCACAAACTATAAAGTTTTATATAACGAAAGTATTATTTAATCTGAAACTAGGCTTGATATATACCAAAACTCAAATAAATGTACAACGGAATGAATTAAAAAAATAATAAGATTAAAGTAAGGAAACTTAACTGGTATAATTCAGTCTTACGTCATATTACATATATATATTTTTTTTTTGTTAATTCATACATATATTATATTTTTTACGCAAATTTTTTTTTTTTAAATTTTGAAAACTTTAATTTTATTAAATTAATATTTGAACTGTAAATATTATAAATGAATTGAATTATTTTGTCTTTAGTTTATTTTTAATTTCTAAAAATCTTTTTAGAAAGAATATTTAGTTTACAAATGTATGCGGACGTTTTTAAAAAAAAAAAAAAAAAAAAAAAAAAAAAATAGACCCTAGAGCAGAATGTAATGCTGTACTTTCTGGACCGCTACGTCCTTCACCAGCATTCTTCGCATCTATTTACCTTAGTTGTGTAATTTATAAATATCATCTATTTAACCAACTAACTTTGTAAATAAGAATACGAGATATATTCATATCACATCGTTGTCCGATAAATTAAAAGGAAATATTGTTTGTTTATAAATTTTCAGTAATGTACCAAAAAAGGGTACTAATCAGTGCAAGGCAAATTTTCAACTGATTATACATTCACAAATATAATTGTATAAGTAAACAACATATTTTGTTTTCTTTCTATTTAGCATAAACTTTTTTCTGTAGAAAATAATAATTGATTAATTAAAAATTATAATTAACAAAAAATTATTTTTCAAAATTAAATAATTTTTTCTTTTTGTTGAAAAATTTTATTTTAATTGGTTACTGGTAACTTTTACTAGAACTGGACAATCCAGGCTATTCTAGGCAACCATGTCTGAAGCCAACTGGAACTCTTTTATCCTTCGATTTTTAAACAATTTGGAAATGGTGTATTTGAAATAAAATTTGAGCATTTGAACAAAGTCCACTTCATTCATAAGTATAAAAATGAAGTAAGTAAATGTTATTTTAGTCTGAAGCAGTTTTTTTAATTTTTTATATTGCATTTTATATTTTTTACATAGAAGTTTGCACAAATTTGAACATACCTTAACATTTTTTTTCTCAATGCATAAACGTATTTGACTAAACTGAAAGTATTTATGTTTGAGTATGAATTCATGCGGTTGTGTCGTGGTTTATTTATAGTCAGTGAAACTCTTTGTTTCATATTTTACTAGATATTATATTTAGAAAATTTTATTTAGTTGCATATAAATGAAGCAATTTGCGGTAACACTTACATTTCATTGTAAATCTCTTTATATTTTTGCATATTGAGGTAAAATCTGTAAAACTATTTATTTATACTACATATGTATATTGTACAACACTATAGCGGTTTTATATTAGATATTATTTATAAAAAAAAATTGGTTACTTTAGAAATTAGCACTGAACCATGCGTGATCTGGAGCTCATGTTATGGCAACTAAGATATGCAAATATTCAAAACAAATATAACTCCACATAAAAGAAGAAGAATAGTGTTATTGTTAACTAGTATGTTTCTAAAAGTTTAACAAGCCAAATATTATTTGTTTACTTACGCGGAATCTATATTGAACAATGGCAAGAGATCAAGTCCTTTGGGATAATACTATCGTAATTTACGCTTTTATATACTTTCACATTCTTTATTTCCGCAATTGCAAATTAATTGAAGAGAATTCAAGGCCTACCTCTTTTACCTTTGATCTCAGTAACTTGAAACTTTTATTTCAGTAACGATGGATAGATGTTGAAAATACCCAAGTTACATAAAGTTTTTAATTAATAAGCTCGGGTCCTGTGCATGCTCTTATAATCTTCGGCAGTATTTATACAGTTCTTGAATACACAGAGAAAAGAGATTCGTCGTGAGAACCGAATTTGTTGCCAATCGAATTTGGTCGGTTGTGGTTATTATCTGAAATTCGGTTAAGCGGACTGAATAAATACGGTACTTCCAATTATTTTAAATATTAATTCGATGGTCGATAAAAAGTAAGTATTATTGTGAATTAAATAAAACAACGATATTTTTTACATTTGTCTTTATTTAGGATAAAAAAAGAAAACAAATAAAACATTTTTTTACAGTAACAATAACTTTTACCTAAGCACTCCCACTTCCTCACGTTTTCATGCTTTACACTTTTAACTCCATTGTCTTCTGTCTTACATTCCACTCTGCACGCTTTTCCACTGCAAAGTAAATACAACTTTTGAAAATCTATTTTATTTACACATGTCTTGAACTCACCTCTTAACGTTATTGGAGAAATTTTCGCAACTTTCAATAAATCTTATTGCATATTTTTTATAAATTTTTTTTTAAATTTTTCAAGTTTTAATATTTTGTATATAAATTTTATTCATATTATGTCAAAAAAAAAAAAAAAAAACTAAGAAGAAAGAACGCAATCGATATTTGTAATTCTAACTTCCAATATTCGGGTTTCGGTACTAAAGTGCTGAATAAGTTTCGTTGCATCACCCAATAACCAGAATAGGTTTTAGTACAGATACAAATTGGGCAGGTAAACTTTGTTAACTGTTGTTGCGACCAACATTTAAGATCTAATATAGTTTGTTAGTTTATAGTACAAAAAATCTGTCAAGATTATGTTTTATTTATTATACAAATTAAATTATGATGTTAGTAATTGAATTTTGAATATTTTAACTGATTTTTTACCGATCTTTTTTCTGTGTGTAGTTGGTAATGTATGTGGTAAAGAAAAAATTTTCTTGGAGATCCGTATGAAACTGAAATTTAATCTAAGGCTATAGTAAAGGAATTGAAAATGCATCTGTTGGTTTCAGAGGGATTCGTTTGCCCTTGTGTTATGTCGGGATTCCAAAATCGGCATTCCCAAAAAAAAAACTCCGCTGCCGCAAAGGTGGAATCTGCTCAGAAACCACATTAACAGAAGATTAAGGTGGTGTCCCACTGAATTATCGCAATTTCTCACAGCAACAGAGCAGAAGCTTACATTATCAAATCTTCTCTAAACTTTTTTTAATTTAGTAGTTGTTTTTCATGCCCCCTCGTTTTTGCATTTCTGATATGTTTCTTCTTTTCACTTTTGTACAAATGGTTTTACGCCCTTTGCGCCTGTCAATGCTATGGGGTGTATAAATGTTACTCTTTGTTTTCTTCTTTACCTATGCTTCCTTGATCCAAAAATTTATGATTATTGGTGACCCGTCTATATTTTTAACCGACTTCAAACAAGATGGAGGTTATCAATTCGACTGAATGTTACTTTTTTTTTATATTTGTGCATGCAGAACAAAGTCATTTCTGAACCGATTTTGAAAATTTTTGGTAATATGATAGATTATGCTTACAGATTGATCTCGTTTTAAAAACAGCTCATAACCTATAAAAATTAAAGGGTGTCCCCATACAACATACGTATTTTTTAAGTGTATTTTGAAGTGTAAAGGGCACTTCTGTAAAATTTAAAATGACTGCGTATTACTAAAGCTCCCAATAACAAAAAGTTATACAAAAATAAATCTAAAAATTAAAGGGTGCTTCCATAATTGATGTAAATTTACTTATGTGGGCCTATCTTTTGAACTCTTATAGACAAACGCTTGCATATTGGACAGAATGTCGATTACTATGGCCGTTATAGTAACAAGTATTGATATTAAAAATTATAAATTAAAGGGTGCGCCAAAAGTTCATTTAGTTTGATGTCTATGGCCATAATTTTTAACAGTTGTAGACAGACGCTTGAAATTTACAACGAACCTGTATTGCAAAGTCCTCTAAAACAACAATTATAAAATTTGGATTTGAAAATAAAAGGGTGTCCCAATAGTTTATGTAATTTTGTGGATGTGGCCGGACTTTTGAACCATTATAGATAGACAGCTGAAATTTACAAGGGATCTGTTTTACTAAGTCCGCTATAACAAAAAGCTTATAATTTGAATTTAGAAATAAAAGTGTGTTACTAAAATTAATGTAACTTGTTCTATATGGCCGTATTTTTTCAACCGTTGTATGCAAACACCTTAATTTTAGATAGAATGGTATTATAATAAGAAGTATAAATAGTTGATATAATCTGATGTATATGGGCAAACTGCTGAACCGTTTCAGACGGACAGTTGAAATTTACACAGAACCTGATTGCTAAATCTACTAAAACAGCAAGTATATAATTTGAATTTGGAAATGAAAGGGTGACCTTATAGTTGCTGTAATTTGATGTATATTGCCAAACTTTTGAACAGTTGAACTATTACAAAGTTTGGAGATATAAGGGTGTTCCAATAGTTAAAGTAATCTAATTTATGAGGCCATACTCTTGAACCGTTATAGGCAGACGAAGGAAATCTGTTTTGAAGTCGGTTCACATCTCTTCTTATCTTAAATGCCTGATCACAACAGAATTAATTTGATTTGAAAATGTCAACCACGAGTCAAGTGTTATTTTCAAATATCTAAGGGAATTTTTCGTACACATTATGTAATCTTTCGTGTATAAGAGGCTCAGTTTTCATTTGGCCTACCTCTGCGTATCCTAGCAAAATGTTATTTTGCAGATTTCGATAATGAATATTTATTCGAAACTGATGTTCAAAAGATCTTAAATTAATCTTAAATTATGTAAGTTCTAGACAAAAAAATTTATCATATTTGCTGCTTAATAATTTAAATTTATCTTTCTCTTGTATTCGGCTAACAAAACATTATGCCTTTTCTTAGTAAAATATTCGTTTCCTTTCTAAAATTATTCATTTCTTTATTTTAAATTCATTAATTAATATATGACCAAGCTTATAATCTTAGTAGTGTTTAGTACTTTTTTTAGTTTGTGAAGAGTTAATGCATGGGTTTATTCAGTAACACGATTTTTGAACAATTATATATAATTGGGTTCTAGATACTTCTTAACCAAGGATATCAAGGATAACTCTACTAGAAAAATAATATATTGTTTTGTTTCATGAACTATATTTTTCTAATGCATAATGTCAAATGTAAACACATCTATCTTTTTGTTACCAGTTAAAAGTCTTGGATTAACTTTTAGACACCCTTTTCATGTATAATATCAACAAAAAGGAAAGACTTGTCGCTCATTTAACAATCTAGTTGGCATTTGTTAGCACCTAATTAACACTGTGTTGCAAAATAATCGATTTATTTGTGAAATCAATTTTCCGCTTTATCTATTGAATTAATTTAGAGATTAACAAATAAGAGTGCTATATTCGGCTATACCGAATTTTATATACTAGTCACCATACATGTATAAGCACATGTACCATCCTGAAGTTTTCACATTGAGTAATTTTAAAAAAATCGGCATAAGAAATTCATTTCTAATAGCCTGTTCAGTCATTAATTAGTATTCAGCTTTTCTTAATAAAAGCAATTATTAAGCTCAATGTTCCATACAAAATCTCAATAATTTATTGTGCAATAAGTACGAAATTGTTATAATATTGGGTAGAAATTAAAATACAACACTGTTCAGAAGATGTGTGTGAAGCAAAATTTCGAAATTTAAACCTCAGACACAAACTAATTGCGTCTAAACAAAACTAGTTTTGTCAAAATTCTGTATATTCACTCAGTAAAAGTTAATGTATGAACACACTACGAGGGCTGCTATGTATATTTCTGGCCTGGCAACACTGAGTGCTGCCAAGTGCAATCTGACATTTCCATTGGAAAGTTTGTCATTTTTAAGCATAATCGTACTCAAAACGTTTTGACGTACGACCATTATTTGTGTTGTTTACAGTAACTTGAAAAAATTAATATAGAAAAAAATGGAATTAACTCGTGAACATTTTCGTGCCATCATTTTTCACAACTTTCGACGTGGATTATCACGACAAGAGTGCATTGATAAACTTAAATCTTTGTATGGTGATGAAGCACCATTCTATAGCACTGTGAAAAATTGGTATAATGAATTTAATCGTGGCCAAAGCTCGCTCAAAGACGAATTCGGTGAAGGTCGTCCAAAAACGGCTGTTGTGCCAGAGAACATTGATGCCGTACGTGAACTCATAATGCAAGATCGACATGCGACATACCGAGAGATAGAGACATTCTTGGACATTTCTTCCACTAGCATACATTCGATACTGCATGAACATCTGGCCGTAAAAAAGGTTTGTTCTCGTTGGATCCCGCACAATTTGAAAGTCGCTCAAAAAAAGGCTCGTGTCGATTGGT
The DNA here is from genome assembly GCA_916610165.2 of Gymnosoma rotundatum. NCBI lineage: Eukaryota > Metazoa > Arthropoda > Insecta > Diptera > Tachinidae > Gymnosoma > Gymnosoma rotundatum. Next base: position 30,131,734 of record OU744336.1, read on the forward strand.
GCAAAGAAATGTTGCAAAAATACGATTGCGGTGCTTCAAAAGACGTTTATAAAATCGTCACAGGTGACGAATCATGGATCTATGCGTATGAGCCCGAAACGAAACAACAATCGACCGTGTGGGCCTTCAAAGACAAGCAAAATCCAACGAAAGTTGTTCGTGGAAGAAGCACTTCGAAGCAAATGGTCGCCTGTTTCTTCGGCAAAACTGGTCATGGGGCGACTGTTCCACTTGAGCAACGTAGGACGGTCACTTCTAAGTGGTACACTACAATTTGTTTGCCTGAAGTTATGGGAGAAATTCGAAAAACAAGAGAAGTTGAATCATTGTTCACCATGACAATGCTAGCTCTCACACATCGGCTCAAACCAGAGCGTTTTTCACCGGCCAAAACGTCGAATTAATGGGTAATCCGCCGTACGTCTTGTTTCCGCACATCAAGAAAAAAATGCGTGGTCAACGATTTTCGTCGCCAGAAGAAGCTGTTGAAGTGTTCAAAAAGCATGTTTTAGAGGTGTCTCAATCGGAGTGAAAAAAGTGCTTCGACAACTGGTTTGAACGCATGCAAAATTGTATAAATCTTGCTTGAGAATACTTTGTAAAACAATGAAACCATTTTTGATTATAAATATTCCTCGTATTACATAAAGTGTTTTTGTCCAAAAAAAAAAAATTTTCCGAAAATTAGTTCTGCTTACGGTTGTTGTCCTAGGTAGTAAATGAAAAGGTTTCAGTATTAGGTGAGATCACTAATTTTATAGATAAAAGTGAACCACCTACAGAAATACAAACGAAAGTTAAAAAATGATTTTCAATAGCTGTCAGATCGATTGGGGTACTTAAATTTTCTCTAGTTCACCAGCTGTGATGAAGGATATACAACCTATTGTATAGAATAAACAAGCATAGTTTTATATATTAAAATTTTATATTTTCAGTTTTACATCTACTTTTGACAATATTGTCTTGTCCTTTATGCCTTGAAGTTCTTTGCATTGAGTTCTTTAATAGCTTTCGATTGCTAAAAAAAATTTATCAGAGTACATACCATTATCAATAAGTGAATAAATCCGATAAATAAATCCTATATTAACAATATTTAAGTCTCTAGTAATTTGGTTTATTAAAGTGACAGATATATTACATTGTATTGCAATAGACAAAAGAAATAATAGCAAAAATTTAATTACATTAAAAAAAGATAAGGATACCATTAATTCTTTGTATGTGGAATTTATGCGTTTAATTAACAAGAGCATAATTAAATGCCGCAAAGTTAATAAGATTTAATAAACACATGTCTTGGTAATAAGTCTAGTATTTTGTAGAAAGATATATTGTTGGAAATCTTATTTTAATGGATTTACTATTTATTATTTTTTTTTTTAATTTATGGATTTAGAAAGTTTTGTTATATTTTTATTTTATATATTTAGTCCTAATCAATAATTGTGGTTTCTTTAAGTCAAATAAGTTTAATAAGAGTATTTGCATAATTTTTTTCTTCTCTTTTTTTTTTTTGTTTTTTTTTTTTTTGTTTTTTCTGCAGAACATCATCAATACTTATAATGGATATTTGTAGCCAAATACGATATCGAAAGAAACATTAAAAGAGTATTTTTTTATTACATGTTACAAAAAATAAATTCAGATACAAATATGTTTGTATAAATATTGGGTTGAAAATAACTAATTTCGTTTGGTAATTATTTTTGTTTGAACTATTTTAGTATAAAATAATTTATTTTTGATATTTCTGTCTGACTGTCTACTCTATGAGGAATTTACATAGAGCCTTGATTCCAATATAGAATACTATTTTTTTCTTAAGATCATGTTTCGTAGAGAAACTAGAGATGCAAATGTTAAAGCACCCAATTTAAAACAGTAGACAGCTTATTTTATTTTTTTAATGGAAAATTTCTAATGCTTTCTACATAATTTTAGAAAAATAATTAAAACAATTTTCTGAATTTGAATTTTCGAAAAAGTAGAAACTACACCCAGATGAAGTCGCGGCACTGCTAGTGATTTAATAAATTTTATTTATGGCGTACACTGCATGAAAGAAGGAGATAAGAGATAAGAAGAATAATATCCAACAAGTATGTAGAAATCCCAAAAATATATAACAATCCGCAAACGTCAAACTGATTCTGCTTATTTAGTTCATTATATTGAAAAACTCTAATATTAAAAAATATTTTCCGAAATTATCTGAGTTTGAAAATTTTATACATTTATTTATTATATATTAAAAGCAATTGTGCGGTAAAGCAATATTATAATTTAAACGATCTTGCTGGGTGCAAGTTGCCACTATACAAGCATGGCAAGGATCGAAAGATGTTTGGACGGTATATAAGAATTCTGCGGGATATGAAACCCAAGTTATTTGGCAAAATATTTTATGATGAGTTACGTTTGCATTTAAGATGTACTCTAGAGGATATTGTCGTATTTATCATAGCAATCAGATGGATAAAGAAGGGGTAGTATTGCGCTGGTGGGTAAATAAGCTGAGTAGAACTTTCGTTTTAATTTTTTAAGAAATCAAAATGAAGCCTTTTTTTCTCTAATAGGATTTGTCACGGCTATACAACTCTTCCTAAACTAAGTTAAAAGCAAATAGGAGCGCTACATACTTAGCCTTGTCGAATCTTTTGGTTGTTGTCCCAACTTAGTAAATGAAAAGGTTGTTGTACTAGGTGAAAGCTCGCCATATTTTTATGATAAACAGCAACCACAAGTAAAAAAACAAACGAAACTTGAAAAAAAAAATAATAACAAAAAATTAGACATGCGTGGTGTTTTGCATGCTGTCTCAAAGAACCTGGACCGATCTCGCATATTTTCCAATGCAATATTTTCGAAACTATGTCTGATCAATTTTCATATCTAAATTTTCTCTAGCTTATCTAGTACCTTGGCAAAATTGATTTACACACGAACGCAGGCGGGCAATCCAACATCGCTAAATTGACTTCGCTATGCCTAAAAATTAAGAATATAAATTCTTTATTCTGTGGTTAAGGTTATAACAAGTTAAAAAATATTTTGAATACAAACGCAACATATTCGAGTAAAATTCTACTCGAGTGGTTCAGTTAAATAATAAAAAAGATTATAGATCAATAGGAAAATATTTTTCGACACAAAAAAATGGTTTATTAAAATTAATTTACTTTAATTTCTTCTTCTTCTTAAAATTAATTTACTTTAATTTACTTCATGTAATTCTCTTGAGTTATTTATTTTTTAAAACTAAAAAATGAAACGCATTACTGTGGGGAAAGCATATCCATATGGTCATTTCGCTATTGCTCAAATAGATATTAATTGGATTTTACTTAAGTTTTATATAGACAACTTAATAGTCTTATATTAAAAGCCAAATTCATTAAATAAGTCAATAAAGCAAAAAGACATTATAATACTCAAACATCCTTTATAAACAAACGCAGTAACCATTGAGTAACTATTTTTATTTAATTATACTGAAAAAAAAAATCGATCACATTAATGGGATATTCAAGTAAGATGATGTGTTACTGATTGGCGCACTGTGGCTTTGAGTGGTGAAAAGAAATTTAATCTGTCATATGACATGGGATGTACAAGTAAGATGCTGTGTTAGTGAGTCGGGTCTATGGTTTTTAGTAATATAAAGAAACTTTATCTAAATAGTTATGAGAATAGAGTAGTTTTTTTACATCGCTATATCAACATAGATGTTAGATTTATTGTCTGGAGAGCTACTCGTATAACGCAATAGATTTAAAATTTAAAATTGCAAACATGATTAGCAAAATTATGTAAGAATTAATATTTTTACATAAATTTAATAGATTCTGCAGAGAGATTTATTTGAAGTTATTTTAAAGAAGAGAGTTACCCACTTATAAAATTAAAAACAGAAATATAATTGGATTCAATTATCTGAGCGATATACACATCTTAAAAAATCAACTAAAATTAAAATTTAAATAATGAGAAAATGTTAAGAATGCCAATCAATGTAATTAAACCAAATTTTTATGAATTGGTAATAAAATATGTGTCAAAAAATTAAAAAAAAACAAGACCAAATAAAAAGGTTTTCGTTAGAGCAGTCCAGCATAATTAAAAATAAAATAAACAATTATTCCAAAAAATAAATTTCATATTGATTACAATTTTGAACGCATATTAATCAGTTTTAACTTTTTCATTATTAGGAAGTGTTTGAAATCATTGTTGAAATTAAAGATTAATTATATGGCTGAATTTTTCGGAAATTATGGGCTTGACATTATTATATAAAAGGCATATAAGAATTTTATTCAAAACTATGTTTTACGAAATTGGTATTTATTCTAACCCAATATATGTTTATGTATAAGTTAACATTTTTTACCATGGTTTATTATTTTTTTTTTTTGTTTACATTTTTCGATTTGTTTTTCTGGAATTCTATGTCATACATAAAATAATTTATAAACCCACCATACAACTTACCATACATCAGCATATACAACATACATGTGTATTTACCAAGTTCATGCACACAATCATAAAAAGTTATGAATAAGCAAATGTAGACATTGAAATGAGTGAATTGATGATTTGTGTTTCTATGGACCAACTATCTATAAAACCAGCCAACCATCCAAAAACTAAAAGTAAATTGAATAACGACAAAAATTCTACAATATGAAAAATTGATTTCTCTTTCGTTATGTTTTATATTTTTTCCTGACAGTTTTTGGTTTGTTTTGTGTTTCATTTAACTTTTTTTTTAAGTCAATTCATGAGAAAAGCCAATATTAGAAATAACATATACTACAACAACCTTTGTGTGGTAAAAACAAGAAAAATGATCTTCTTTTGCCGCTACGTAGAGCTTGAATTTTGATTCATTTTTTGGGCATGCAAAAACTAAAATTTATGACCAGAAAGAATAAAACAAATTTTTCATATTTTTTTAACTTAATCTATACTTTTGAACAAAAAATAATAAAAAATTGTGCAAAGGAAAATATCTTATTCGAATAAAAACTTTAACTTAAAGCAAAATTAAAGTGTAAACCGATTATAATATGAATCACACTAAATACTTTTAAATTTAAATAACAAATAGAATTTAAATTTTTAACTTGAAATAAATTAGTTGAATTATTTTCGAATATAATCAGATGAAAAAATATTGGTCAGGCTTAAGTTTATGAAAATTTAGTGACTACTAGCAGAATAGTATTCAAATTCATTTAAAAATTATTACATCCTTTATAAAGTACGAAATAAAAAAATACATGACCGGAAATGATTTATTTGTGTAAAATCAGAATTTTTAAATTTGAGGAAACTGTAACGGTATTTTAAATAATTAAAACATAGCTTCCTTATATTAAGTCCCAGCAAAAAAAATTTAAGGAGTTTGAAAATCATGGGTGTTTTCATTGCTTCTCTTGCACTTATGTTCTATAATAAAAAAATTTTTTTTTTCGTTTATTCTACTTAAGTCTGAATTTTTTAACTCATGAAAATTAATTTAAATTCTGTTATTAAAAACTGGTTAAAAACTAACCGTTTTATTAAAAAAAAAAAAATAAATGTTAATGAAAACTATTAAGTTGTATTAACACTGCTTTAAAGTATTCATTCAAATGCTAAGCCGGTTTTTATGCACTAAATTGGGACAAACTTATATCTTGTTCCATATTTATTATAGCATAAATAGTTTCCGTGCATTTTCCATGATATTAATAAATAATTTTCTTAAAAAGTATTCACAACCATTTTTAAACATGCAAAGAAGATATTTTCTTTTTCTAAATATCTTGCAGTAATGTCTTTCCAAATAAAAAATAATTTTCTTATCGGCAGATGATAAATTGTTAACAAATTAAGTAAAACATTTCACACAAGTTTGGATGAACAACCTTGACCTTGGTTATTTTGACAATATTTCAGAGAAATAAAGTACAACTATAAAAGTTCAATAAATATTTTGTTTCGTTTACAATAATTTAGATTGCTCATTAATAATGTGTGTACATTTCATTACAATAAAAAACATTTTTACACCTATTAAAAGTCTATTTCTTCTTAGATTTTAAACTAATTAACCCTGCTACTACGTTAGGGTATTTTGATGACCCAAATCGCATATAAGATTACCGTATTTCTAACTGGTGGAATATATTTGAAAGTTCTTACTACTCAGTGCATCAATTGTTAAAATATATTGAATTCAATTAGTTTTGACACCATTTTAGCCTTAGACAATTTTTTATTGCAAGTGTTTACACAGATCATGTTTGGGTCATTTTATGACCCTCTATAATTTTTGTACACATGACAACAAAGAAAGAATAACGCATGGTTGTAGAAATGCATTCTTGAGTGACCTTGAAGCCGATGCAAGTGAACATGATGATGCTAATTTTGTACTTCAGGAAGACGAATGTTTATTTTCAGAACAATCAATCTATTTCCAGAAGCCTTCAGTTCATTGACAGTAACTAATGGCAAATAATTTTTTGATAAAGATCGGATGATAAGGTGGACAACAATATCTTCTTTGCAATGTCTTAGTCGTGCAGCCAGTAAAAATATTCTTCACACGAAACCTGAAGTAAATTTTTATGCTATTCATCGTATTTCGAAACTTAGTTATACTTTTAGTGTATGCCTTACAGAAGCTATGAAAAGGGATATAATTTACTACAGCAATTTACAAGGAAATGCTGCTTTTGAAAATTTTCAAGCCATAGATGCTATTGAGTTCGATGCTTACCTGGGACTTCTTATACTTATTGGTATTTATTTACAATATACTTTTCTACTATAATTGTATAACGGACATATTATTCTTTTAGTGAGAGCAATTATGTCGTTGGAGCGAATTAGCAATTTTTCTCGTGTACTAGCATTTGACGATAGGCAAAGAAGAATATCAGAGCAAAGAGGAGATAAACTTGCTCATATTCGCATATTTTATGAGCGATGAACTCAAAACTTGCAACGGCTTTACGTTTCAAGTGCTAATATAACGATTGATGAACAGCCTACTCCGTTCCGAGGTAGATGTCTCTTCAAAGTATACATTCCAAGTAAGCCTAGGAAATATGGCATTAAAGTGTGGATAGCAGCGGATTCTGACTCCGCGTTTTGCCTATAGTTCCAAATATGCTTAGGTGAAGTGGGAGACAATGCTGAAATGACCAGGGCGGACGGTTTGTTCTGGACTTAGTGTCTTCATACCATGGACGAAATGTGACTACCGATAATTTAATCTTACATTAAGACTGCCAAACCAAAAAAATTTTGCTTTTTGCCGGTTCATGTAACAACACGAGAATTGCGCAAGCTTCAAGTAAATTTTTTACACGAAAGAGAAACTGTAGTTTTGTATCTGCCTAAAAATACAGAATGGTATATTTGCTTAGGAAACAGATCATCCAAAAAAATTCCGAAAATATTTGAATGCTACAACTCTACAAAACGTGGAACCAAATGGTTCGTGCATATTCGTGCAAAAGAAAAACCGAATGGTGGCCAGTTGCCCTTTTTAAAATATACAAATTTGAATTTTCTCATGTGGGGTCAAAATATGACCCGAACATAAGATGTGTATTTTTTTTCTAACATAGTAGCAGGGTTAAGCTTTGAGTTGATACAATTATTAATTTAATCAGAAAAGTTTTTCATCTTTTTTATTAAACTTTATAAGTTTTGTATGTAAATTATTAATTAGAAAACCTTGTTTTTATTTTTTAATCAAATATTTAATTGAGTAAATTAAGAATATAATATAAAATCAATCTAAAAGTAAAGTAGAAGCATACATAGGAGCAATTAATTCGATGGCTTAATAATTGATGATTTCTTAGCACTTAATAATAACTGGAATTGTGTTATTTCTACAATATCCATTTCCGATCCTGTAAAGCGTCTTATGCATAGCGAAGTCTGTCCCTCTCTCCGTCCGTGTTAGTGCTGCCGAGGCAAACTTGATTTCACCAAAAAAAAAAAAAAATTGTCAATCGATCAGAGTTAGTGTCTATTGGAAATCAGCATGATCGCTCTATGTTCTTCGAGGCAACATGCAAAACACCACGCCTATATCCAATTTTTTCGTGTAATTTGGAACAATAAAGTAACTTCAATAAAAAAATGTGTGGGGCGATAGAGAATTAAAAAATAAGAAGAAAACGTCAAGTGAAAAAATTGGCTCTCGCCCATATTGTCCGACTTACGGGGCTCTAAAATTTCCAATTTTTTTAAATATTAATGTGGGTATCATTTTAAAGCTTTTGAAGGGATCTATAAGGATATAGTGAAATGTTGAACCATTAAGAGCCAATGTCATTTTTATGTAAAATTATATATATGCAGTACCAAATTTTGTTTTACTTTTTAATTCTCTGTCACCCCAATATTTGCATTTTTGATTAAAGTTACTTCACTAAACCAGATTATCATAGATGGTGAAGGGTATCTAAGATTCGGCATAGCCGAATATAGCACGCGCACTTATTATAAGTTTCTGCGATCAAAAATTTGTGTTGCATAAAAACAATTTATTTTGATTCAACGCTTTCATTAGAATTTCATTGCCAATGTCAAAAACAATTATAATTAAAATGAAATCATTAGCAATAAATGGTGTTGATTTTTTTTCATTGTCATTATTGCCAATGAAATTTCAATGTTATGAAAAAAAAGTGTAAGTAACAGTAAAAACTTCTTTTGTGTTAAAAAAAATATAAAATTATACAATCGGTGTTTTTCTACCAAGCTTTTTTGTATCAGATGAAATATAAAAACGATTGCTTCGGCTTCTTAATTATACATGTATTTAATAAAAAAAATATAACATTTTCTAATAAATTTAGTTTTTATTTAGTAATTGTCCATTTTAAATATTTATCAAAAACTAATATTTAAAACTTTTCCAATTAACTTCCAATTTTTGTAGAAAACAAAATTGTTTATTTAAATATGTAGTCTGTATGTGCTATTAAACTGATATAAAGTTTTAGTTAAGAAGTTTTAAAAGTTTAAACAACTTATTCAAACAAATTCAATAAACTTATAATACCAACAAGTCTTTCTAAAACACACACCAGCAAACAACATTAAAAAACCTTTTTTACAATTGATAATCTAGGAATTATTTAGTGGTAAAATATTAAAATAAGAAGAAGAACGAAAAAATCAGTAATTTATTCATACGAAAAATATTACTTTAATCTTCGAACTGGAGATAACTGAAATTATCATGTTGATTTCAAAATAAAAAAATAAAAAAATAACAATACAAAAATATCAAATGAAAGTGTTACAAGTCCCATTATCTCCCAAGCAACTGGGATCTCATACTTTTCAGGGATTTCTGAATCTTTCTGTCCTTCTAAGGTACAATATTTTTGGTGGCTTAAAAATATAACTTCAATAAATAACTGATTGCTCGTTGTTCTGCAAAACACTAGACTTAATGTATTAAAAATTACTTTAGTATCAAAAACGGAAAACTTTTTCATTTCATACGCATCATTGTGATGTTCCCTTAAAGTCGCATATAATTTTCTCACGATTCATATTGACTCTTGCTACTAATTTTTGAAACTAAATGCAATGACCACCTGTGTACAACTACTTCTTTACTGCTATTTCGTTTACTGAAAACAAGTAGAAGAGTAAAGAATGATATTTTGATAGCTTTTAGAAAATTGTTGACTTTATAATAACTTTCAATTATAATTATATCTTTTTCTTAGGCCGTTTCAAATAAACCAAATAAAACTTCTGAAAACTTTCATGGAATTGCTTTTGCTTAATGAAAAATAGCTTCAGTTGTAGATAGGATATTTACACAAATTGAACTGGATAATTTGCTCTTGTTTTGCGTGTTCTTCTGATTAACGGAAAAATTTGGGAAATTTTAAGGGTTCAGACACTAAACGTAAAAACTTAACACTATTTTTTTGCTACAATAATGTCCATCTGTCACAGACTTCTATCTGTGAAACCGTAATTAGAAGACATTTGGAATAAGAATAGAATGTTAACCTAAATCCTTTATAACAACAAACACTTAAAATTAAAGGGTGTACCGAAAGAAGCTTTATATATAATTTTGACATGTTAAATTTATACACTGAAAATACAATTAATTGAAGAGTGTCGGGATGGTAAATTTATTTTTCGGTAATATTTTTTAAAATATTTAATTTTCATAAACAACTTCGTGCTATTTTTTTAATAATCCCGCTTAAATATTTTAAAAAATATTTCGGTGCCTTTAATTTTTAATATTTTATTATTCATCCTCTTTCAACTGTATAAAAGAGCCGAAAAAAAGTCAGCCGTATACGGTGGAGAAAGAAAAATAGAATTACTGTTGGTTATTGTTGTTTTTGCTTAAAGTTTGACTTTTGTTTTTGCTTTATTGTTAAGACAAAAATCTTTAGTTTTTTTTTTAAATGTTTGTCAGGCCATCGAGACGTGCTTTGACCCTCAATAATCAATATCGGTAAATAATTTAATCCGGATCATTTAAAAAATAGCACGAAGTTTCTTATGTAAACCATTTTCGATTTAAATTTAAGCTATAATTTTGGGTTATTTCTTGATTTCTCCCCGAGTAAATATTATTTTTGACTTAGTGTTGGAGATTTTCCCAGTAAAGATTATGGCACGTAGATCGCGAGAACTCATAGGCATGATATTACCAGCTGATTTAAATCAACTTTGTTTGGATCGAATTGAAGCATAAAATCCCCGTAGTGCTTCCTTTGGTTAAAAAAATAAAAACAAGTCTAAGAGACAAGCCCGATTGCAACATGAAAGTGTGTCTGACTAAAGTTAGTAATGAAGGTAAAAATAGTTGGTCAGGTTATTTATTATTGAAGTTTAAATTAATTAATTAAAAAAAATGTTTGAAAATTTACTTAAATTAATAGGTGTGTTTCTTTACTTATGCTTATACTCTTTTTCACGAACTTTAACCAAAAAGTAAAGAAACAGACGTAATAATAAAACTATTATGCTACGAACACAATTGGAACTGACAACAAAGTTTTGATTGCGAATATTCGTCGTTAAAAATAAAACACATTTGTGTATATGATAATGAATCGAATCAGGACTTCGGACGAAATTTTTCATAAGCGGTGAACTTTACAATAGAATTATTTCTATTTCTTACGCCGGCAAAAGTCGACAAATCAGTACAATGTGACCATATTTGCCTTTAATTTCGAAGTATTTTAGTAAACAAGGTGATTTTACTTAAAGAATATATTTTTTTTGCAGCATTTACCATAAGCGTATATATTATTAGTTAAATTTAAAAATATTTTTTAGTTGCGTTTTTAATTTTATAATTTTTATATATTATTTTCTTTATATGGTCACCTTAGCAGCTTACAAAAAATAAACAACTTTAAAAATTATAAATTCTGTATTTTCTCTTCATTATTGTGTTTCATACGATGAATATACACAAAGAATTTTTGAAGACGTATTTGTCGGGTTGGACGTATTTCGTCGTTCGTCCTAGTTGTGTTCCTAGCATTAATTATGCTTTAACTTTACTGTCTAGTATATGTAAAAGTTATGTAAAAGTTCATATTTTGATGATGATGTGTACACCAATACCCCGATTTGCGTCGCTTCAGTTTGCGTCGCTTCGAAGTTGCGTCTTTTTTAAGTTTCTGGAATATATGTTGCGTCGTTTTTGTTTCAGTTTGCCTCGCATGGCTTCGAAGTTGCATCGTAAATGCTTCGATTTGCGTCGTTGATATGAAAATGTTTTTACAAAGATAAAGCAGAAAAAGGGGATTTCCCGTTTAGTAGAAAGCAAATTTGCAGGTGTGCGTTGTTTACGTGTTAAGCGTAGTAATTAGTTTCGAATTACATATATGCCGTGGAGTGAAGTTCAGTCTGAAAGTTAAAAAATGAGCCAAAAAAGAAAGCAAATAACTTTAGAACAAAAGCTGGATATCTTAAAACGTTTTAAATTAGCTGTTGATATCGGGAGAAACCTTGTACTAGCCCCTTCTACAATTAAATCCATTGTTATATTTTTATTTTAATAAACTTTGTTATTAAAAAAATAATAAGAAAATATTTTGTGTATTAATTTGTCCACTTACTTTGGTGTTGGTTTTTTAGTTTTTTAACTTCTTGCTGTCTAGACCTGAAATTTTTCGTTATAAAAAAAATGCCTTTTATTAACAATTTTTCCCGACGTTTCGTAGATCATTTGTCTACTTTTTCAAGGGTTCGTAAAAATGTGGGATTTTACATTTAAACAAAATTTAAAACATATGTGTAAACATTTGGACTTTTAAAATTTTTAAAAACGAAACGAAAAAAACAAAAAAACGGGAAAAATTTTAAATAAAATGTATTTTTGTTATAACAAAAAAATTCAGGTCTAAACAGCAAGAAGTTAAAAAACTAAAAAACCAACAATAAGAAAATATTTTGATTAAAAAACCCTTTTTCTAAGCTAAAATGTTTAAAACCTGTATTGACTAAACGAAAATCAATTACATACGTTAACAATTGAAAATGCTGCTTCATTTTGCGTCGTTTCGGTTTGCGTCTCATTTTTTCAGTCCCAATCAGCGACGCAAACCGGGGTATTGGTGTACATCAAATTCGTTACGGCAAAAAATTTTACTATTTTATTATTCCACCCAACAATCAACCTTTCTATTTTTGCAGCAAAATCTTGGATAAACTTACATATGTTCTTCTAAAATGAATACAAAAAATTATATTGTGGTATTAAGACCTTTTTTTGTATATTTATAACTCTGCTCTTTGAAATCTCTGTAGATTTAATTATTTGCATATGTCTTTAGTAGTTTTGAATTTATAAAAAAAAACAAAATTATTTTTTTAATGGGATAAAAAAAACGACAACCATAGAGAACACATTTCTTTTCTATTTATGCTCCCTAGTCGTCATGTGATGTAACTTAAGCCTATAAACCATTATCGTCATCAAAATATTTTTTAAATTCATCTTTCATACCAGACATTTTTTATCATATTTTTCTCAAGATTCTTTTCTTTGTCTTTTTCTAGACTATTTTGACATGTGTAAAAAATTCCATAGATAATTTCTATTTCTATTATCTTATTTCTTCCTTCCTTCCTAAAGTTATGTTTGTAAGTATTTGTATTTAATACTTGGAAATATTTCCGTTTTTTGTATTCGCATTGTAATCCATCAAAATATTTTTCAAAGCACTTAACTCGTATTTATGCAAAAGAAAATCAAATGGATTATTTATACATTTATACACAAACAAACTTAAATATATTTAGTTTATAGTTTTGCAGATGCTTGTTTATTATCATGACCATGGTAAAATAATAAAGAAATAAAATAAATAACAAAAAAAAAAAAAAAAATAGTTTTTTCTAAAGCAATTGAAAAATGCTTTATAATTCATAACTTCTGAGTAACTTAAGCAGTTTTTAAGCTGAAAATTACAAACAAAAATAATTTCTATTTAACATCCTACAGTATAAATTCTCTATTTCAATAAGATTATAAAAATATAATAGTTCCCAAGTGTGTTGTTTATTGGAATAGTATCCTTAAAAACATGTTTTTAAATGTAATAGATTTTTTATTGCCATGGATTCATCAACATGGCAATTATTAATGTAAAGCATCTAACATTTGGGGATGCTTCTTACACTGTTGGATTTAATCGCTAGATCTATCGAAAAAGGCATGTGCGTCCAAAAAAGATCGAAAGTTTGTATGTTCGAGCCGAGTTCCATTTTGAATATCATCTTACTTATATAACAGTGTGGGGTTAAATAAACTTTTTCTTGCAACTTTTTTAAGATGTCCGTCTGTTAGTCTGCCCGTTCGTGTTAGTGTTTATTTAAGCAAAAATTTAAAAACGCCAATCGATCTGACCTCTTTCGTCGTGCTATTGGAAATCAGCAAGAATAGAATATAGTTGGCATTTATGGGTGTAAAAGACAAAGAATTTGTATTTTTGACGAACGTATCAAAATCATGACTATTAATCTTTTTTTAATAAGTAGTTAAAAGTAACTCAGCTACTCTTTATACACCCAGCTCATTTAGTTCACCCTAAACACTCTAGTCCCTGAATACTTTTCATAACTGATTATGACTTAGTTTTGTTCGTCAGCCTACAGTTTATTTTCCAGTTTAGTTCACTTTGATTACTTATTTAAGTATCAGAAGCGCGGTCTCTTTGGGATCTCACTTGTAAAACCTTTTCCGCCTTCATCCATTGCGAATCAGGGGGCTTAGATCTGAATTCAGTTGTTGGAACAGAGTTATAAAGGGATGAAATTAGAAAGTATTTTTCAATATACTGTACATCTCTTAAGTTTGTTTTGTGATTCAAATTTAATAAAATATTTATTTAATTCAATTATTTATTTAATTAAGAAAAAAACTGATTTCATGCATTATTTAATTAGAAAACTTTGTATTTATTTTTTCTCTTCAGAAGATAAAATTTAGGCCAAATACTCCATTTCAATTTTGGTATTTCTTCCAAATTACAGTTCAGTTTCTGGGCTGTTTAAATTTTTTTAAATGATGTTATTTGGCATGAATAAAAGTGAGCCAAAAGAAGGTTATAAATTAAAGAATAAAAGCTTTGTGAGAATTCTTAGCATATCATTCTCAACTTTTCTACTTGTTCTAAAATTTCAAAAAGAATGTGTTTCCGTTTTTCAAAATTATTTTTCTTTAGTAGTACAATTAAAATTAAGAAATGTTCCTAACTAAACACTAATTAAGTTTTTCAAAAGTTTTTAAAACTGAATATTTTTTTTTTAATTTTTAATTTTTGTAGTTATTAGTCAAACTACTGTTAGTCGAACTATGAAATATGGTTGCTTGGCTTATATAATAATTTATAAATATATTAAGTATGAAAAATAATTTTCAATTTTTTAAAGAAAACTGAAATAATTAGACATTAGCAGGAAACCGCTCATTCATCACGCTTGTTTCACAACAGTCAGTATGATACTGTAGCAGCATCTACTATTAAAGAATAAAAATAAAAATGCATTCGTAAATCAACCGACGGCTGGCAGTATGCAAGAAAAAATATGTGTGAGAACAAAAAAAGGTTTTAGGAGGAGTGTGGCCTTCGTTTAATTAAATTAACAATGTTTAAATATAAATATTCCTCTTATTCTTGTATGCTAAAAGATTTTGTTTACAACGTAAACAAGCTAAGGTAAATAGATACCAATTAGATCTGCTACAGTGTTATTCTTAATGTGTTTTTTTTTTTCAAAATACATAAAAAGGTGTAAAGAATTTTTCTGTTATAATAAATTTAGAAATTAAACTATATATAAATCATACGTGGAAGAAATTATTTAGATGGACTAATTTTTTGGCGATTTCATTAGCATTGAATGATAAATAATGCTAATTATTTTTTCTTTTTAATGAATGATAATTGATAAAAAAAAAAACAAAATCCTAACAATAAATTAATGATTAAATAATTTCAAATATATATCATTATTGAATGTATTTTTTGCCTTTGTTCACTTTATACACATCTTAAAGTATAAGAGAGCATTATTTTGATATTTTGATATTTTGCTACCTCTAAAGTTCCATATTATTTGAAACAAAGAACTAACTCTAATAAAAAAAAAAAAAGAAAAAAAATATATGGAGCGATAGAGGATTAAAAAAATAAGAAAAAAACATTAAGTGAAAAAATTGGCACTAGCCCATTATTTTCCAAGTTACGGGCCTCTGAAATTTAAAAACTTTTAAAAATATCAATATGGGTATCTCATAAAACTTTTGATGAAATTTGTCAGGAAATACTTATACTTTTTAAAAATGCTTACCCCATTAAGAGCTGACGACACTTTTATTAAAATTATATATATGTATGTAGTAATCAATTTTTTTTCTTATTTTTTTAATTCTCTTGCACCCCAATATTTGCTTTTTTGATTGGAGTTACTTCACTAAACTAGATTTACATAGATGGCGAAGGGTATATAAAATCCGGCATAGCCGAATATAACACTCTCACTTGTTATTACTCAGAAATACAGTATGCACCCAATGTCAGCATTTTGGTAAAGAAAGCAAAAGTCCAATATACAGTAGAAATAGAAAAAATGTTTGGAAAAAAAATACCAATTTAACAACTGCTGGTCTATTTCACACAAATTTGCAAGAGCTAGTAACAAAGGACGCAGTATTAACGGAGAATTTTTTTTTCTCCAGAATATAAGACATATTCAAGACCATATACAAATATTTAATTTATCGTCTACAATTAAACTCCTTTGAAAATTTACATTTTAAAATATTTCCGGTCCTTAATCCAGTTTTTTTTCCAAAATTACGGTACAACGATTTTAAGCAATTTCCCAGCTTCAGTAAAATAAAAAAAATATCGCAAGCATAGTTCCAATCATTCCTCGATAGACTTGTGTTCATATTAAACTAAACAAAAAATGTATACTTTGAAAGTACCCGAATTTAATGCATGTAAAATTCGTGTCCAATGCGAAAAAAAAAACTTAAGATATTCCCAATTTATTTCAGGGTCATTTTTTGACCTTAATATTTTTTTTTTTTGCTTTGTATTGATTTGCCGAAAATAAATTGTCTTCAATTTTGCTAATTAAAAAAACCAAATTCCCAACCTAAACTTCAAAATTAAAGCTTGATTAATTTCTGTGTTTGCTTTTGTGAAACTTGTTTGGCATACATTGAGAAAAGTAAACAATGCCAATAATCCCTTTTGTTTGATGGAGGACTATTTTGGATATTGTGGCATCATAATTTCAAAAAAACAACCCAAATATACGGCAAAGAAAAACACAACAGTAAATATGATTGATTTGTAGAAGATTGAAAATTTAACCATTGCAGAATAAAATTTTAATAAACCAAATGTGTATCACACTGCTACAGAGCACGTAAGAAATAGAAGTTAAACAAGAAAAACTCACATGTACGTCAAAGGAAATGTATACACATTACAAAAAGGGAGAGTTTACAAAATAAGCAACAGTATGATAATTTATCATTTTAACATCAAAGCGAAGAGATGAAGTTGACACAAACAACATTGTTTTTTTACAAAGGAATAGAAGATACATTTAAAGAATGGTCTACATACATTTTGATGTGTAAATATATCTACATACAAACACATACATACCTTTTTGAAAAGACATTTTGTGATACATGTACATGAATATATGACATTGATGGGAATAAAAATAAATTTCATAAACCTGCAAAAAACGGAAACTGAATAAATATCCATAGACGCATATATCCACACATTAACAAGAACTAAAACATACATGAGAAAACCCAACAAATTGAAAATTTATTTTCTTAAATACTTATACCAACAATACCGGCAATGAATACTATAAAGATAAGGAAGTCGATAAAGGAATGATAAAAGTAGGGTTGAACAAGACCTTATGATTTTTTTTTTTTCTTTTCTAAAAACCACATCCAATGGAAGGAAAATATAAATTGGCCAAAATCAAGAGGAAAATTTCAATATTCTGCACAACAGCCAGAAATTAATAATTCAAACATATGAATTCGTAAAAGGATGAAACGGAAAAGTAGGGATAAAAAACTTAAAAAAGGACAAGCTTGTGCATATTTTTTTTTGTTTTTTTGGTTAATAAACTATTGTGTCATAAGAACCAAGTAATCTTAACTATTGAAAATTTTAGGTTTTTTACGTTATTTATTTCTTTATTTTAATTTTTGTTAATAAAATAACTACAGACCAAAATCTTGCTTCTATTTAAAAGTCTTTGCACAAAAATTCTTCGGAAGATATTGTTTTTTATTGGATGAAATTACTTAATTTGAATGGATAATAATTAAAGAAATACTTGTTCATATTAAGTTTTTGTATTCGTAAACCATTTTTATACCATTCAATACAAAAATTGGAAGAGTGGTATATCTAAGTTTGTCATTCCCTGTGTAATTTCTACAATATCCAATATAAAGTATATATATATTCTGAGTTCTTACGCAAAGCTAAAGCGATTGAGCGATATTCGTCCGTGTTTGTTTTGAAATCAAGTTTGCCAAGGCTCTATATCAGCTAGAGAAAATTTAAATACACCAATCAATCAGACATAATGTCGAAAGAGGTGCTATTGGAAATCAACAAAATCAGTTCATGTCCTTCGAGGCAGCAGTCAAAACACCACGGATACCTCTAATTTTTCTATATCATTTGGAATAATGAAGTAACTCCTATCAAAAAACAAATATATGAAGCGATAGAGAAATTAAAAATACGAAATAAAACAGCAAACGAATAAGTTAGCGCTCGCCCATGTTTTCCGAGTTACGGGCCTCTGAACTTATCAAATTTTTTAAAATGTCAATATCAAAAACTTTTTAAGAGATATTTAAGGAGATACTAAAATTATTTAAAAATGCTTAACCCATTAAGAGTCGATAACATTTTTATGTAAAATTATATATGTAACACTAAATTTTTTTTACTTATTTTTTTAATATTTGTTTTTTTATGATTGGAGTTACCTCACTAAACTAGATTTACATAGATGGTGAAGGGTATATAAGAATCGGCATAGCCGAATATAGCACTCTTACTTATTTCAATAAAATTTTTTTTTTTTGTTTTTGTTTTCGATATCTTATTCTATTACTGAGTTAAGTAAGTTATCACACAAAATCCATTCTCAGTCGTTGGTAAATCGTAGGTGCTTTAGCTCAAATTATTTACTGAATCATAAATAAATTAATGTATTCTTTAACATAAACAAACTTTAATGAAAACGTTTTTAAAAATAACAATGAACTAAAACTAAGAGTTTAAAGTTAATTTAACAAAATCTTCTGGCCGCTTTACGTAGGATAAAAGATTTTATATTTAAACAATTAGCCATTTAGACTTAATATTTTATTATTTGACATTTTAATAGTGATATTTTAGTATTTCGTTAAGCTACATCATGACTTTATAAAAAGTTAGTATATTATTATTTTTATTTAATTTTTTTTCTAAAGAAAAGAAGAGCCTCCTCTAGGGATTTCATAAAACTTTAAAATCAAGCGATTTGTTTTTTTACTAAGAAGACTCTGCCCATGAATTCCAGTGAGGTCTATGATATTGACTGATATTGAGTTTTATGAACTTATTTTATTTATAACTATGCAAAATATGCTTGAATATAGCTCTTACTTTTTCTGCTATTCAACGTGTGTGAATAATTTATTAACAATCGGTTAATTATCGATTGTCTGTCAGTGATGCTTGAAATAACAATCATTACGTCAAAAAAAGTTTATAACATATTCTTTGGAGCTAAATAAGAAAAAAACTAACTAAAAATTCCTGGATGTCTTTAGCAGGCAGTGTTGCCACAGAAAAAAAAAATAAATAGATAAAAACATCCACGAAAATTGCTTAAAAATTAAAAACTAAATTAATTAAAATTAAAAATTTTAATTCTACTTACAATCAATCTTGTAAGGTTTATTTCGTATTTCTCTAAAAAAAACATCTATAAGCACAAGATAAAAATTAGATTTCGTCTTCTAAAAAAAATTAGCACCAAAAGCTCTTCAATGGCAACTTCGTTCAATATAAAAATTTTTTCAACCAGTTGGTTTATGTATAAGTTTTCATTATCCATTACTTTTAACTTGCAGTTATAATATTACGATGCGATTTTAAAGCCGGTTGATTTAGTTTTAGATTCTAAGTTAGACTTTTAATTTCAGGATAAAAATCCTTAGATTCTATGAAAAGTTGTTTGTATAAGGATTTTTTATTATTCTTCTGTTTTTAAATACGTGGTCACAACATTTTTAAAACTAAATATTTACTGTAGAGGCTCGCGTATAAATAATGCCAATATTACTACTTGGATAAAATGGATGTAGCCAGTCTTTACTAAAACTAGTTATTTCCCCAAAATAAAAAAAAAACTATACTGAGAAAATACAGGATTCTTTTAAATTTGTTGGTATAATTTAGACTGGCATATTAAAGAATATTCTCGATGTGTATGTAAAAATCATACCTTTAGTATAAGAAGAAATTTTGTAATTAATTTACAAATTCTCGCAATTCATTACATAATAATTACTAGAGATCTGTTATTTTACAAAATGTCAAGCTTTTTAAAATTTACTTGTAAGAAAAAAGATTTATTACCTTCAGATAACTGATACTAAAAATACTCTTTACAATAACATGTAAAAGCTTGTATCAAGCACAGCAACGTATCACAACCATTTGTGTAGAAATACTACTAAAAAAGTAAAGTCAGCTACCAGATCTTTCCATACTAGAATAATCTAGACGCTTTAACCCGCCTGTAAATAAAAAAAGATATTGTTAGCAGTATGACAGCATTAAGCAAAATATTAAACAGAGAAATTGTGTGTGCATATTAGTAAGTATTTTTATGACATCAAAAGCTGATAGTTCTTGTCACGTAATACAACACTGTACAGCAACCAGACTAATAATATTTCTTGATTGAAATAGCCATCTATAAGCTGCTGGTAGCATTGCGATAAAATTGTAAGGGGGCATAATTGAGCAATACTCGTTAGACCTCTCGGAACCGCTTTGATTTTGCTTAGAATACCGAACACAATGTTTTTAAATGTTTCCTCTACTTTTTAGAAGTGATTTATGTATGTAATATTTGCAATTTGTAGAATTATAGCTTTGAAAAGTAGTAAAATTTTCTGATATTTGATACATACTTGCGATTCCAATTTTAGTTTTTCTATTTAAAAGTAGTTAATATAAAAATATAAAATATTCCAAATTTTATGGAACCAAAAAAAAACCTTTATTTGTTTAAAACTTAAACAAAAAATTCAGAAGTTATTTAAAAAAAATCTTAGTATATATTTTTCAAAGTTATTTCACTTTATTATTGCTTAAATATATTACGTTTAATACATAATACAGTGAAGATATTCCTTAAACTACTTAAACAACTAAATGTCTGTAAAAGTAGCTCAAACTTTAACATTTTTTTAAATAAAATTTTCTTTGTTTAGTTTGAATTTTTTTTCTCTGGTCAAGTTTAAAAATTTGCTAAAATAGATTTTCAAAACGATTGGTCATAATATCTGTCATAAATCAGTGAAGCATGTATAAATAATTGAAAGGACGACATTTATTTGAATAGTCGTCTAAACAAAAGCAGTCAAAGGCAGTTGTACAAAGCACAAACAAAACGAGACAGAATGGAAAAATACTCCCACAGCAAGGACAACTGATGATTTCGATGAAGTTGATGATTGTGTTGTTGATTATTGTGTGTCTCTTGTTGATATGTTGTTCAGCCGAAGTTGGTATTGGCAAAAGTTTTGTTAAAAAGTATGAAGATTTCTTAATAAAGAAGTTGTTTTCAAAGAGGGCAACACAGAGAGAAGAAGAAAATGTGATTGTTATGCTTTTCATGCTATATTTTAGATAATTGCACAAATGCCATAATAAAAGTAGTAAAAAGGACAATCATTCCAAAGATGATGATGACAAAAATTTCATAAACAATATTCAAATGTATGAACTCTGCAAAAAAAGTAAATGGAAGGAAGAAGCAAATCCAATAGGGGACACAAGATCTTTTATAATGTTTAGAAGTAAAATTATTGTTATTCGACTTGTTTCCATAACAGTATTTGATAAGTTTGTAAACAAAAGATTAGGAAATAAAAGTAGTTTTAACAGTTTTGTATTTAAGTTGCATTTATATATATAAAAAAAAAGCTGCAAATCTAGTTATTTTTAAGGGGAAATGCTTTTCTAAACGCTTCAAGTTTATAAAATTAGTATTTGTCTTCCAACTAACTAAAAATATTTCTATAATTTTTTTTTCAAAAACCTCTTATAAAATTAATTTTAATAAATTCAAGTTAACAAGTAATTCAACTGATTTGCACTTCAAAAATTATATCCAATATTATTTATTTTCGATATGGATTTAATCATCTTCCGCTTTACAAACATATGATATTGATATTTCTTTTCAATTATTTCCTTTGGGGCCACAATGAGTCACTGCTTTATGCTGATAAGCTACAATTGATATTCTGCAAGCCAACATTGTTCACTTTATTTGTGTCATAAGGCCAGCAATACTCGAAAAACTCAACCAAAACAGGCAGTCCAGAAGTCGTTTTGTTAAGAGCAGAAGCAGTAGCCATACTAAATAAGTGATAGTTTGATTGATGGTCTTAGAATTGTCTGTTATTCTTATTCGTGTAATAACAAGACTAGATAATTGACATTATTGATCATTAAATTTTAGTGTTTATCAAAAAATAAATTTTACAAAGCTGAAGTAAGGTTATAAAAATGATGATGAGGTTCCCTAGGTTTAAAGCATCACATTTCACTTTTTTAATAAATTCTGGTATTTGTCCGGATACGCACTATATATATTAAATCTCCTACGGTAGATGTCTTCGAACGCTATCACTCAGCATCTATACGTATTGTTTCATTTTGCTTATTTACAACGGTCAAATCTATTAGATAATATTTTCACTCTCATCCTCTTAAAAGATGCGTAGTATTAAGCGTCAGATCAATTGACAAACTTCCTTTGTGTCCTTTATTGCTTCACTCTTTAAGTTAAGTTGGAATTTTTTGGACGTGTAAAAGTAAGTACATACAACCACAATTTGTCAAATTGACTTTTGTCCAATTTAATGTGATAAAAATTTCAGATGAATAAAGACCGCCTTTTTGGAGGTCAGTAAAGATTTTTTTTAAGTTTCCAGAAAACAACTACCAACAATCCAACCAACCAACTTTTGCTACTATTTTGCACGCTTAATGGTTGGTCAATAAAATAAAATATAATTAACATTAAATCTTAAGCTAATGTAAAATTTTGTATATTATTTATTATTTCATTTATTATTTAACTGTTAAAATAATTTTTGTAGTTTTATTTAACGTTAGGAATTATTTATAAATTAATTTTATAAACGTTTAAAATTTCACACTATTTTTATTTATCTTTTTGGACTTAATACACTTTATGTAGCTGAGAATAAGCTACGTATTATCTGAGTACGGGGAAAGAAAAAAAAACATTAGCTTATCTGGCTTACAAATAGATTCAGGAAAAAATTTTGTTTAGTAATCTTACCTAAGCTAGGCCGACTATAATTTACATTAATATTCTGCACAGGTAGTTTCAAAAATTTATAAGTCCTTATTTATTTTGCAGCATTTAAATTGCTCTCAGGTAGAACCTCGTACACATTGTATGGTCTACAAGGTAAAATTTCTATTTAAGGTATTTTCACTAGTTAAATTAAAAAAATCAAAATATACACAACATAAATCAATAATTCAATAGCCCAATTCTCAATTTTGTGCAAATGGTCTGGCATCATAGCATTTGCAAAATTTTGTAGCATATTTTACTCATTACTATATGTTTTGTTAGTGTAGACTAAAAATATGCTACACAATTTTGCAAATGCTATAATGCAAGACCATTTGCACAAAATTGTGAATTGGGCTAATAACACTCAGTTAAATTTTATTTTCAGGCACAAAATATTTTGTTTAGAGTTTTGGTTGTTCTTTGGATATGTGTCAGAATGCAACAAAAGCCCATATATATTTTCGGTATTTAATGTGCGTATACATACTTAATATGAATCCTCTACAATTATGTGTAGCAGTATGTGTTTTTGTAGCACATATTTATAAATTAAAAGTGCGTGCGGACTTCGAAGATTTAAATACTTGATTGAATATTTAGAAATCATTAAGTGAACATACAATAATAAATGACCAGTTTTTCGTGTGCCAGTATCAAAAACTACAACAAATATATTTTAGTAGTTAATGTGTGTTTTTGTTGTTGCCTGATAGATTTTACATAAGTATGTATGTTTTCAACAATAATTATTAAATTAATAATTTCCTTTATTTTAATGAAAACAGCACTTTTAGGTTTATATATTGTTACGTTTTACCCTTTTTAGCAGGCAAACGTACGGATTCTTTTGATTGCAAATACCACTGTGGCTAAATTCTGTCTTCGAACTTTATGGCTTTCTCTGGCTATAACTTCTCGATCCTACCGGTCTTGTGAACCCTCGGTCTCGTATTTACTAAATATGCGTTATCACCACAAACGCAGCCATCCACGCTACACTACTGTGCTACTCCGGCGAGACATGAACTACTCGATGCCTTGTTTAGTAACCTTAACCATCCACAGACATCTCCACTACTCCTTTTATCCAAGCCAGTCTTCTCCTTTAATCCAGTAGCCACAACACATGTCTGCCATACACTGTTGTTATGCTGTTACACTTCCCTGCGGAACCGCCACCGTTTCTTACTTTTTCTTATAAAGGGCTTCTTGACAATTATCTGTAGCTCTTACATTAAATTGGACGTCTTCACTAAATTATCTGCCATGGTTTCACACAATAACTGCCTTTTGCCTCTCGGAAGGTTTAATTGCTTATAACAATTATTATTTTTGTCGTTGCACGCATGCCCGCATGCGGTATCGAACTCGGACCCCCTGGTTTGTAGTACGCACCTCTACGAACGCAGCTATTGAGGCTGCTCGGCTTTTGTTGGCTAACTTGTGGTTTTGTTATTCTATAAACACACCATTAGTTGAATTAGCTTATACACCACGCTCATACGGAAACAACTACAGGGTTTGCCAGATTTTATTATTCGTAACAATATGTATGTGTGTACATACATATATATGAATGTATAATGTTTTTTTTACTGAAAAACTATAGATTTATTGAAAAAAAAATTCAAACTTAAAAATGAGTAAATTTAAAAATGCTAAACTAAATAACTAAGAGTTCTATATTCATCTAGGCCGAATCTTGACACATATGTAAATCTTGTTTAGTGAAGTAACACCACTCAAAAAAAGAAACAAATATTGGGGTGAAAAAATTTAAAATATAAGAAAGAAAAAATAAAGTACTTAATAATTTTACATAAAATGGCCCATAACTTGGAAAATTTGGGTACGCTCCAAATGATTTTTTGTTTCTTAACTTTTTTCTCTGTCTAGATATTCGTTTTTCAGATTGTAGTTTCTTCAATAAACTAGATTTGTTTCAAATGAGTTGGAAAAATTAGAGACAGGCGTGCTGTTTTGCCTGCTGCCTCGAAGGACATGAACCGATCTTGCTGATTTTCAATATAAACATTTTCTTTTGAAAACACTTTAATTAAAAACCTGTTATTTACTTATTTTATACTATGATTCAGCTTTAACTGGTTGACACATCAAATAAAAAAATGGTTGCCCATAATTTGTAACAAAGTTAAATAGACTATCCATCTCTGATCAGCTACCAGTATTTTGTGTTGAAAAGAAAAACTGTAAAATTAATTAACTTTAAGAGATAAAATGGTTACTGGCTAACTGGTAGTCTACGAATGGATATGCTCAATTCCAAAGCTCCTTTCGTGTATTGCGTACTAGAGCACACCTTTCACATTATTATACACTTCACCACAAAAAGGGGAAAAGGGTATGACTAGGTTTGTCATTCCATTGAAATTTCTACGATATCTAATTACGACCCCATAAAGTATATATAAGCTGACTTCTTATGCATAGCGGAGTCCATGGAAAGATGTCCGTCTGTCCATCCGTGTTACTGTTGAAATCAAGATTGCCAAGGCACTAGATCAGCTAGAGAAAATTAAAATACGCCAATCGGTCAGACATAGTGTAGAAAAAGATGCTTTTAACATAAATATAAATTTTTGGTTTTAAGAGATAAATATTAAGAAATAAATTTCACCCAATATAAAGTTTTATTTTAAACTGGGTAAATCCCTAAAGTGATTGTACAAAATTAGTTATAAAATTCATATGCAGCTGATTACACATTAGTGTGGTTTAATTTTAAAGCAAATTTTTAAATACAAGTTGATAACAATAAACATAAAATATTGTAAAGCAAGTTTACGATACACCATTTTACTCTGTTGCAATATATATTTTTGAATAATTTGTATGTATATAACTATTTATTCTTTTGTATTTATTATAGAATAATTTTGCTATTGTTTCTTAATAATTATATTAAACAAAAATATTTATTACAAGCACTATTTTTGTTTTTATTTTGATGCATTTTGTTTAAGATTTTTATTAAAGATTTTATGATTTTAAATATTTTTTATGCATCTCATAAGCATAAACCATAAATTTATTATATGTATATTTTTTTCCTTCCTGGCTATCTTTTTATTATTTATTATTTTTCTCATTTTGTTTTTTTTTATCCTTAACAATTTAGATATGGTATACTTATACACACGAACTCATACATTTATTGTGCGTGTGTTTAAAATAATTCTTTAGTTTATTTGCGTAAATCCCTTTCATTGTAATAATACTCTTAAGAATATAAATAATAAGGACGATTATTTTGTTTATATCGGTAAATCAATGGATACTTAAATAAAATACAATTTTCGTATATTTCCATTATTTATATCAAAATAAAATAAAAATATAGATTTAAGCTCTTTTTTATTTTTCTACTATCAAAAATTCATAAATTTATGCTTGAAGTAAATTTAAGTTGGATTTTATTTGTTAAAGGAAATTTGTGGGTTTATTGTAAAGAAATGTTCGACCTTAAAAATGTTTTATTTCAATACATAAAATTTGCTCGTAGAACAAATTTGTTAAATCGTTAAATGGTTTTTTCTTTATATTTAAAACTCTTTCAAAAATATGAATATACAAAAGGGTTTATTTTCAAATACTTGTCATTTAGCACTCAAGTCTAGTTATTAGTATGAATAGTGTGCTTAAGCTACTTTATTTTTTGGGGTAATTGTAATAAAATTTAAATTATTATCTGGTTTATTTTTTATACAAGTCCTTTTATCTAAATCGCAAGGAGCTTATAACATACTTTACAAAAATAATGGAAGCGTATCAAAGAGATGATTTAAATAGATAATAAGTGATTAAAAAATAACTAAAATTCTTAAAGAGTTGAAACATAAGTATGATAAAGTTGAAACATATGTATGATTATAAAGAAGAACCCTATAAAATGTTGTGTTGGTAGAACATATTTTAAAGTTAATAAAATTTATATTGAAAATTAATAAAATCTCTTTGCCTTTGATTTTTTTAATTTATAAAATTTTTCATGGAATTTTTTTTTCTTTATATCTAATGAATAACTCCCATGTATGAAAGTTCAAAATAAATAAAACCATGCAAGAATATAAAATTTTTCATATTCTATGCTATAAAGAACCTCTAAAGGGTGTTCTTAAGAAGGAGAACAATAAAAGGATGGAGCTAAATAGGAATTAGATTCCACTTCTTAATTATGATAATGTGAATTCCGTTTTAAAAATTGCCATCGGTTTTGTTTTACATTCTTTAGATTCCGATCGATTTTGTTTAGTTCTAAAAAATGCTGAAATAACACGTTTAATCTCAATGTAACACTACTGAACACAGCAAAGTAACACACATCTAAATAAAGATACAAACGGCAGGACACGACAAATAACAAAAATTTAAGGATATTAATTAATTTTGCTTTGATATTTAAAATTCATTTCACTGTGAATAAATTTTCGGTTTTGCGGAATTGAAGTCACTTTCAATCAGATTTATTTCTGTGATATGTCTGATTATATTTAATAAAAAAATCTGCTTAATTGCACATATATTTTTAAGTATAATTTTTATAAGAAAGAAAAATTATTAAAAATTTTTTTTTTAAAATTGACTTATTTTCGGCTTTTAGTTCATTTTTAATTTAATTTCTAAACATGCAATGCAAACGTTTTCCAAAGAAAACAAGAAAAATTAGATGCAAGCAGATCAGCATTCTTCGCATCTATCTACGTACGTCGTAAACATCATCTATGTAACCCACTAATCTTAATGTTAATTTGGTGAGACGAAATCTACGTACAACTAAGAGTATGTCTTTGTCATTCTCATTGTAACTCGTCTTTTTTTTCTAAAAATATTTAGAAATTACATCAAAAATGAACCAAAAGCCGAAATAAGTCAATTTTAATTTATTTGTAAGATCGATCTTCATATCCTGATTGGGAAAAAATTAAAAAAAAATTATTTATAATTATGAATTAACTAATTAATTAATTTTTAAAAAAAATATAAGAAAGCAAAGTTATGCAGTTGGGAGCTGTCTTTTATATTATACCCTTCACCACAAAAAGCGGAAAAATGGTATATCTAAGTTTGTCATTCCGTGTGTTATTTCTACAATATCCATTTACGATCCCATAAAGTATATATATATATTCGTCGATTGAGCAATGTCCGTCTGTCCGTCCATATGCCCATCAATCAGATATAGTGTCGAAAGAAGTGCTTTTGAAAATCAGCACGATCGGTCAATGTCCTTCGAGGCAGCATGCAAAACACCACGCCTACCTCTAATTTTTGCATGTCATTTGGAACAATAAAATAACTCCAATCATTTAAATAAATATATGGGGCGATAGAAAATTCAAAAATATAAAATAAACATCAAGTGAAAAAATTGCCGCTCACCTATATTTTCCGAGTTACGGGGCTCTGAAATTTTCAAATATTTTGAATTATCAATATGGGTATTATTTTAAAGCTTTTGAATGGATCTTTAAGGAAATGCTAAAAATTTGATTTCATCACTAACACGGGTGGACAGATGAACAGACGGACGGACAGACTTCGCTATGCATAAAAAGTCAGAATATGTATATAACTTATGGGGTGGGATATTCCCTTTTTTCCACTTTTTGTGGTAAAGGGTATAAAAAATGTATGTACTCCAACAACTTTTTAAATTAAAAGAATATTTTTTTTGTCTTTGGTCTATTCAGTGAATTCAGTATTTTAAAAAGAAAAAAAACTTATATGGTACATCTCATTTGTAATGATGCTCATTATATTTCTTTTTTTTTTTTGCAGCAACAGTAATTATTACGAAAAAATTATTTTTATTTTAGCTTTCAAAGGATATAAAATCAACCGCATAAAAGAGATTAACACTTAGATAAATGTTGGGAAACTAAAAAAAAAAGACTCTTAGATTGAAGGATGCCAAAATGAAAGCACAATACATACATTCAACCAGACATAAAGAAGAAATAAAAGCCGAAATACAAACAAAAAAGAGGTGCTTAAAATGTAATTACACGCCGACAAATTTAGCAAAAAATTAAATAAAGAAAAAAATAAAAATTAACCAAGAAAATAGAAAAAGTGTCTGTAATCATTATCAGTAGCTAGGAATAAGAGAAAAGAAAACATTTTCCAGCGATTGTCTATTGTTATAAGAAGAGGAAGCAGAAGAAGAATAAGGTTTAAAATCTAATATCATGACTTTACTCACCAACACTTGTACACCAATTCCAATAATATAAAATACAAAAAAGCCAAAGGCATTGAATGATAGAAGACAAAGTGACTTCTGTTTTCAAAATTTTTTTTATTAACATTCAAAATGAGACATTTGCGAGACATCATCAAGTGAAATGAAATGTGAACAATAATAAGCAAGAAAAGAAAAAACTGTGCATAAGAAAAAAGAAGATTCATAAAAGGGAATAGAAATGGCCAAATGTATAAATGTTTCCAATGTAAAACGGAAACCGGAAATGGTACACAAAATGACATTAGTACGACAAGTGTTTGGAATAATGTTTCAATGTATGTTGTGGGCTAAATGCAAAAAATAGAAATAGAACTTCAAAGAATAGAAGTATACGTATTGATATCTGGCATCAACCGCAATTAGAAATGGTATAAAAAGAAAAAATAATTAAATTTTGTTATATACACTGTACGTCACTGGAATAAAATACCAACCAAAAAAGTAAATTTTGTTATATACACTGTACGTCACTGGAATAAAACACCAACCAATACAATTATTTTTTATTAATACAAACTCTGGTTTTCACTATGAAATAAATCATAACATTTTGCTAGTTTCTGTTTTTACAAAAATAATTTTCGTTCAAAATAAATTATAGGCTTAACTACTTTAACATTTAGTAAATAATATTTAGTACTCTGAAGTCATGTATATTTATATTTCTAATTTTACTAAGACGAATAATATTTTCCTAAAATATTTTTGGATCAATATTTTGATACTAGCGTTCTGCTTCTATTATATGCCCCTTTATTACCATTCTTCCTATTTTTTGTTAAATTTATATTAAAATTCATCTATTTTAACTACCAATTTAATTAAAAAGAATATAAAAATATATAATGATTAACAACTTTGAGTTAATCAGAACATAAGCAACAAAACGACTAAAAAATCGAATTCGTTCTCAAAGTTCGTTTTATTTGTATTTTAAATATGCCATTTGTTAATTAATTTGTTATTCATTCAAGACTTATTAATAGACCCTAAGTAACTATTATTAAGATATTGTGGTTGCTATAGTCAAGGTATCAAGCACGCTGACTACAAACCTGGTTGGCCAGGTTTCAACCCTTTTAGAAATCAATAAAATAAACATATGTTTTCTGTTTTACAATATAAATACATATTCAGAAATTAGATTGAACATGCATCCTCTTTCTATTTTCAACACCTGTCTTATCGCTCATCTATCACTTTCCTAAAAAAATGTAGAACGGTTACGAAAACAACTAAAAAGGCTATGAAGCGC
The DNA here is from genome assembly GCA_916610165.2 of Gymnosoma rotundatum. Classification (NCBI taxonomy): domain Eukaryota; kingdom Metazoa; phylum Arthropoda; class Insecta; order Diptera; family Tachinidae; genus Gymnosoma; species Gymnosoma rotundatum. The sequence goes on from OU744336.1 coordinate 30,162,474, forward strand.
TAACTACTTCTCTTTTGTAAAAAAAAAATATTTTTGTTTCATTGCGAAAAAAAATATTACGTAGTACACAATGCCTACATGGTTTCTAATTTTGTATTAAAATTTATTTCTACCGGTTTCAATGGTATTATACATTAGAATTTTCTCACATAAAGTTCTTAACTCTTAATTCAACAATAAAATCATGAAACCATTTATTATAAATTTTTGATTTATTTAAATCTGGTTGCAATGATACACAATTGTATCCTTGAAATATATAAAACAATTTTGGGATTGCTTAATATTATTAAAAAATAGATAAAAAATAAAAGTGAAAAATTGGGCTATACCGAATTTTATGTACTTTTCATCATATATATAACCACATATCTTTTCTTTCCTACAATTAAGATTTTCTGTTAAAACAAAGCGTCAAAGATTGTATGATTTGCTTACGGTTGTTGTTTCAGCTAAATGAAAAGGTTGCTATAACAGATCCTTGTAAACAAAATAACGCAAAAAAATAGCAAACACACTACAAACGAAAGTTATAAAATATATACCATGGATTAAAAAACTGGTACTTATATATATTTCGTTAATTACCTAAGGAAATTATTATTAAAATTTTTAGAAAAGCCAAACACATTTTTGCTTAAGTAGAGGAACTTAATAAACAACATGAGAATTATTTTTGAAGCGCATATAAAAATATTAAATCTATATAAAAAATTACCAACCGAATGTTTGCTACATGCCGAATCCTAATACAGACAGTAATGCGTATTAAAAAAAAAACTTTCACAGTTTTATTTATTTAATCTGACAACAGAAAAGAAAAATACAATTAGTTGATAAACAGTTTGCACAAGCAAGTTTTTCAAATTTCAAGTAAAAATCATGTTATTACTTGCTTCAGTGTAAGTCGCACCTTTACTACTGATACAAAACTAGTCGCTCCAGTACAGTCACTTTAATAAAGGAGGAGGCTTTGAGATAGAAAGATGCTTCGATTTTATTCTGTACTGTAAGTTTAGAATTTTAAAAACTATAATATTGGAAATTCAAATAGAAAGGACTCTTAATGTATAAGCATTCTCGTGTTGGTATAACTGAAGTAAATTTATTTGCAAAACATATGAAATGAAAGAGTTTACTTATATCAATACAAATATTTGTTAAGTACGATTTGACTTAATTAATTATACTTCTTATTTATTGAAAGTACCGGAAATACTACGGACATTTGCAAATTGCTGTCGCTAAAAGACGATAATTGACCCTCAAATGGCACAGATGTGTTAAAAAAGACTTTAAATCGATATGCGCAAACTGATCTTATCTTGCATTAAATAACTATAAATGTAAGGAATTTGCGTTTATCTCGTAAATGTGCTTTTAATTTTAAGTATAAGCATCCTGATCATTTTTATTATAAAACGACTTCTTTAGCTCTTTTATAAATGAGAACAGCGTTCTGGGAATAATAATGCGTCCCCCCTATTCGTAATGATTACAACATTCTTTTTCTGCTAAACGCCTAAGAGCATTCCTAAAATTTTATTAAAATGTGGGCAAAAAAATAAATTTACGATTTTTATGAAGCGGTAACATTGCCATTTGTATATATTGTCAGCACAGTAAAGTTTATTTTTTACTGAATGTGATCAAAAAAATTGAACTAAAAGCAATTTTTAAAACGAGAAGAAAAATGTCACAAAGATAAATCGTTAGTAAAGGAAGCGGAGTCTGGTCAATAATTTTTTTGATTTATACAAAGCTCGTGCTGGGCTTCTTGATTTATATTAAGGAAAATTAATTTAAATATAATTTGATTTAACGTGTTTATTTTCTCTTGAGTTAATTACAACTAAACCTGTTTTAATTTAAAGTTAAACCTGAACAATGCAGCGCCGTGTTGATGCATTTAGAAGGGCTAAAAATTTTATTCGTATTACTGCAATATATGTTGTATTCAAGTTAACAGCAGTGTGCCTGTAAACACCCTCGAGGCTTTTCAATGAGCCAATTAAAAAGGGGTTAATAGGGTTATGAGCAAGTGTGTAAAATCAAGTTGCCCATATTATCCTTTATCTGTATAAAAAAGGGATGTTTTTGCAAAGCAAATTTTACTTTAGCACTAAAATTTGTTCAGTCGAGCAAATTCAATTAAATTTTTCGGTCAAGCAACAACTTCCCAAACTTTACACAGTAATTAGCCAATTTCTTTCTTTGCCACAAAGTGGTTGCTGCCCTTTTTTGTTGTTAGTATCTGCATAAAAGGATAACAATAAAATGATTACATGGGTGATAACAAATTAAATAAGAGACGCTTACAAAGACGAAAGAAAAAGTTGGCAAAACTGTTGAAAAGTTATGTTTAATGTAATTTTTATGTCCGACAAATTAATTTGAAACAGGAAAGTAATTAAAAGGTTTTGAAGTTGAATTTTGTGTTGGGCTGGTTAAATAATTAAAACATTTATTAATAAAATTTTATTTGCAAAAGAGTTTCAGTAATTAAATCTTAACTGAATCATAAAGTAATAAATAAAGGGAAGTGAAATATTAATTTAAAACAATAATTTAAAATTTATTTTATTTCATCGATATTTCTCCACACAGAAAAAAAAATTGGGAAAAATTCAGTTGATATGCTTAAAATTTAATTACTAGTATAATTATTTGATTTGATTCTTCCAAATGTTTGTTGAAGAAGCTCTTAAAAAAGTTATCTTTACCGATTTGTGTATTTACTTAAATCTATTGTATTAAACAGAAGATACAACTAAGCTTATTTAACACATTACTACTGCATACCAAATTTTGGTAGTTAGAATCATAAAAATCGATTGTGTCTTTTAAACTCGAAAAATGTTTGACATATTAAAAATGAATTTGTACACATTGTACAAAAACTAACCAATATTTCAGTTTTAAAATACAAAAATACATATTCTGTTAGTTGTGAAAAGTTCTCCAATATTGTAGAAAAGTAAGTCCAAAATAAATCTCACAAAGACATTTGTAAATTAAAAAAATTCTGAAATGTTAATTACTCGTATTAATTAATTTACAATAATACTTTATAGTCACCCGAGAACCATTTTTTTAAATAGTTGTGAGTGCCACATTCATTTAGTTATTACAACCAAATTCAATATAATACACGCAATCGACAAAATTCGATTGGCAACGAATTCGGTTCTCAGAATGAATTTCTGTTCTCTTTGTATGATTGCTTTTCCTAGTTGAGCTATTCAATATTTGGTGATTCGAGTAGAGCATTTTAGTGAACGTTCATCACTCATCTGTATAGTAGCGAATTAATAAACTAGCAACCATGTGCTGTAAATTTCATATTTCCCAGAGCAATTTTAGTTTATAATCAGTTCGACCACACAGCCAAATTATATGACAAACAGAAAGACACTTTCAGGAATATTTTGCCGTTAACCAATGATGAGGTCATATCTTAAGAGCGATTACGCAAATATTGAATCGTATCTGCTTAATGCCAATTCCAGAGAGGCTATCCCTGTAATACTGTTCAAACTGATGCCATGGAATATTTATATTAAAGTATCTCAATAGTTTTATATTTTCATGAAATTTTAGGTTTTGTTAAAAGTCTCGATACAAAAACTTTTATTAAAATTTATAACAATACTAAACAAAATATAAAAATTTATTCTGAATCAATTAAAGCAGTAACATCTTGGTAATACGAAGGGGAAAAACATCACAGGCTACAAGGCACTCATCATTCAATTTTTTATTACTTGCATGTATATTTTTTTAAGCCTAAGACATTAATTTGTCGAAATATTCTTATTATTTTATTTTATTTATTTATTTATATATTTGTTTTTTAATAACCTAGCCTCTTGGCCATAATCGGTTACAATATTCTGCTTAAGTAATATTAATAAATAACAATTATTTTATTATGTAAAATTAATAAAAAAAAGGAAAATATTTAAATTAATAACAATACTAAAAGTAATAACAGAAGAGAAAAAAATACATGTATAAATTTATTTTGCACTAATTTAAATATATATATATATATATCAGAAGTCTGTCACAAAAAATTTATAAAACAATTGTTACGCTATTGGAAACCAGATAGATAGGCCACAGAAATAATAAAAGTAACAGCTACGGCTTCGGTAAGTATGAAGCTCATGAAATAGCTTTCAGAACAATCAAACATCCTCAAAGATATTGGTAAAGCATTATTAGAAAACAAATGCTTAAAAAATGCGACTGAAGCTTCTTGAAATATTATTCATTCAATTATTTATGGTATTCCTTAAAAGAAAAAAGCGCAAAAGTATTTTTATCTATCCATTCATTTATAAAATTTTCCAGCTTTAAAGTTATTTTTAATTAAAAATTTCCACAATATAAATACAAAAAAAAAAGCGTTTTATCTCATCTCATAATTTATGATATTCTTAAAAAAAAAAATAATAAAATTATTGTACATTTTAACAGCATTATATGTTCTATAAATAAAAAAACCATTTTAAAGACGACACTATAAAATATATTTATTTGTGTAACATAAAATATAAATTGTGAGTTTTGTGTTAAGACATGCATAAAATATATCCTTCACACATGAATATATTTTAAGCACGAAAACGACTAAAAGATAAGCTTAAAAAGCACAAAACACTCGTATTTCTATATACACTTACTTATAAAATTTAAAATATTTAAAATATATTGTTACAATAACAGGGGATGCAATTATTTTATAACAATTTATTTCAACTTTTTTTTAAATAACGGTCACACTAAAGGAATTGCGTCTTGTTAATAAACATCCAAGCAGAGCAGAAACCGAGATTTCAGTTTAAGTTCAACGCTGTTTTAAGCGAAAACAAATAAAATCAAATATTAAAAATCTAAAGGCTCTTGAGATAATCTTTCTTTTAATAAAATAAATAAATTGATAAATATTTTAAATGGGGCTTAATATTCGTTTTTTTATTGTCTACTAACAAAAAGTTCTTACACCTTTTGAAGATTTTACCTAATTTTTATTTTTTTCCTAACCAGGATTTGAACCATCTGCTAACGTCTAATTTTTCTTATTTTCTTTGGAAAACATCCGCATACATTTGTAAATAATTTTTCTTTCTAAAAATGCTTAGAAATTAATTAAAAAGAACCAAAAAGCCGAAAATAAAGTCAGATTTAATTTTACCTAATTTCATATTGAACTTCAACAAAATTATTAATTGTTTCAATAATTTATTTATTTAGAAAATTTTTTTCTTATTTTTTAATAAGACGAGTTTATAATTGATTCAATTATTTATTTAATTAGAAAATCACATATATCTTTTTTGATTAAATAAATAATTGAATCAATTAAAATATTAATTAAATATTAGCTATAACCCCAATTAAACCTTTTATTAAACCTACTGTGCTTTTAATGCCAGAAACTTTAGACGTTTACCATTTTCGTCTAAAAAGGTCGATTTTGTGTTATTTAGATTGGTAATTTGGGGTAAGCAGCCTGTTTATCAACGTGGGAGCAGCTTGTTTATTAACATGGGTAACATATTTTAACACTTCCTGTCTAACTCGATATTGAGTCCAGAAAAGGTAACCATTTAGGACTTATCAAAGATCCAATGAAATTAATTGTCTATATTTCTTTTAAGCGAAAGTATTATAGTCAAAATACGATAACTTACTTTTCATGTCTCGTAAGGCGATGTTAAGGCATACAGTTTTATAATAAATAACACTTGATAGAAATTACTGTCAAAGAAGTAATATGACAAAAAAAAAACTATTTCATTGTCAGTCTTGAATCCTTTTATTTATTTACTCTAGAAAAATAAGCATTTAATGTGTTAAAAGCGATTTTCCCTAAAAAGTCTGCTTCATACACGGCATCAGAGGATTCCAACCAAATTTTGTATAGAATATATCTCAAGCTTAATTAAAACTAAATGAAATAAGCAGCCCAAACATGAATATTCCCACGAAATTTTTTCTTCCCGGAAAAAAATTTTTCCTACACTCATGAATTCCGTGGGAACAAAATAATAAAAAAATGGCATCCTCGTAATTTTAAGGGACTTATTTTTTTATTTGCATATTATTTTTCTTTTATAATTCGTAATATCTACTTTTTTCCCTCGAATTTTTTTCGCTCTACGCAGTCAATGAAAAAGGAAAAGTTAAAAAAACTCGCACAAATTTTTTGTTTATAATTGGGCTAAAAAACTGCATTTAATCAATAAAGCTAAAACACAACAAAAACAAGAAATATTTTATAAAAAAAAACACAGTCTTATATCTCAATTTGGCTTGATCATATCCATGCCATCTCCGCAGTTACAAATTTTAAGCAGCATTAACGTCTTAACTTAATGATAATAATAATAACAATTAATTTTAAAAAATTAAAAATTTTGTTTTGAATTATTCTGAACTTGGATTTCATCAGTCTGATCTCAACACGATTGCGGTGTGAGCTCAACATCAACCTGCTGTGATTTCGATTCACATATGTATGTAGTCAAAATCATTGTAAATTTAGCAACCTATCATTTTAACCCTATCATTATAAAATTTAATTTTATATTTATTAAGCCTTTTTTAACACTAGTAAGAGGAACAGGAACAACATAGAACAAAAGAATAATTTTTTGTTATTAAGGTATTATCTTAAATATCAATAATATATGTCAGCATCAAGCTTTGTTCTTGAATTAGAATAAAAATTACATAGAACAAAATACATAAGACGAAAAGCAGTACGCCCCTGCCTCCGAAGCTTACATAATTAGATAGATAATCTCCTTGAATAAACTCAATTCTAAATGAAACAAAAATTACTTACTTAATAATACAAAAATTCAAAAATTAAAATAAGCGAAAAATCATAAAAACAGTACCATAGTGAGTTTTAATATTTACATTAAAATTAGGCGTTTCTTTATTGATAAAACCTACACGTAAAGTTAATTTGTATTAGTCCAATTAAAATATTTCGTTGACTAAAAATATTGCTAACATAGTCATTGTCTTGAAGTAAAAGTCTAGTCATAAACCTTTTTAAAATGTTGAAAATATAGGGATTTATTGGAGTAACTTTTGACTGACTATAAATATATCGATAGAATAACGTTTATTGACTGATTTGTAGTTCTTTCCTATACAATATTTCAAAACTTTTTTCTCCAGTATTGCCATTTCTTTAATTATGTTTGGCGAAATACTAAACCATATCGGAAAGCCATTAAGAAAACATGGCCCTATACTTGTTGTGTTTACGCTATCGTTATTAATATGTCGTTATCAAAACGCCACTATTCGTATTCAATTTGACATTGTATGTAAATATTTTGTATACACAAATGGATGTACGAGTAACAATTCCCTTTATACTAACAAATTCTACAAAACTATATTAGAAATTTAATAAATAAAAATAAGTAATAAAATAATTAATCTTAAGAAATTATTGTTAGACATTCAAGTTGAACGGAATTCTTTGCAAATTCTTTTATAGTACACCCTGTATATACGTTATGTATGCATCTCTGTTTCTGCAAACATAAATAAATTTGACATTTTATGAATTATATAAAAACTTTGATACATACACATACAGACGCATATATATGCATATGATTAAATATGTTTAAACAAAAATATACAAAATATATTGTAATTGAAACGGAATGCGTAAAATGTATGTTATGATTTATATTTAACGTGATAGGAATTTTAATTACAATATATGATTAAAAAAATGAAATCTACCCAATTAAAATTATTTTCATATTTACGACTTGCAACATATACAGTTCAAAGATATAGCAGGAAAGTAACATTCAAAGGAACTATATTGAACGTGATTTAATTACACAAATTTAATTACGAAAAAAAATATTCAAAAGAATGAAAAACATACAAATTTAGACATTAAAATTATGTAATTAATTTAATGTTGTTATTTTGTTTTCAAATACTTCTTTTGTTTTCGATTATTATAATATTTACTATTGTTTATAAAATTATGATTAATGACTTTATAAAATATTTTTTAGAATTAATTACAATTTATTTTTTATAATTAATATTATACTCCAAAAATTACAATATTAATGAAGTTTTTATAAAAGTGTGTCAATTAGAGTGGTTCATTTTTAGCCTCTTGTATATAATAATATGAATATATCAATCTTTATTCCAAAATATATCTCAGATTACTTAAACAAAACAAGCTGTTAAAAGATTTCAATTCACACATTATCTGTAATGAACATAAAGACGTGAACATTTTTAATATTATATATTCCTTAAATTTAGTATATATTATAAATCTCTTTATTAGTTTTTTTTTTTTTTTTTTGTTGATTCGTTTGTTTGTTTGTGCGTGGCACAATCACAGTTAAACGACTGAACCGATTTTAATGAGTTTTGCCACGGGTAGATATCTGTGCTCTTGATAAAATAGGGGTAGGGAATGAGTCTGAATAAATTTTAAAAAAGTCTCGGCTAATCGAATGATACAGAGGTCCTCATGGGCATTTACGTATGTACCTATTACAATAAGACCTTAAAAATAGTTAGATATTTATGAGAAGGGTAGAAATTCTTAGTTTAATTAAAAAAAGAATTAAGATATTTAAAACATAGATATGTTTTGGATAGGAGACTTGAAAGATTTCTCAGATCTTCGAAGTAAAGCCTTAAGGCAACGCCGGGTGCTAGTATAAAATATTAATAATATCGTTAAAACATTTTACTGTGGGTTTGAAGTAGACGCAAGACATGTTAAGTTTAATTAAGGCTTTATTAATGACGTGTAATATGAGATGAAGAGAAAGAAACATTTTTAAATATAAATATTTTTTTAATTTTAAACATTAAAATAATCTTATGCAGCTGCATGCAATGCATTATAAATATTTTTATAATGCATTGTTTTTTATATATTGATTACAGCAACCCCGAAATATTAGATAGTCTTAGAAAATTTATTAAGGCTTTTAATAGAAATCCTTAGAAATGTTGTGATCTTCTGTCTATATGGTTCCAGTTGCTTCCAACGATGCATGAAACGAAGGCTCATAATCGAGTAAAAATTTTATATTATAGTTGCTTAATTTAGTCATTTCTCTTAAAAAATTAAAAAAAAAATAACTGTTTTGTTTTTTACTAATGGGCCTTACGTTTGCATTAAGTTTCGGAATGTAACCAAACTAACGCAGAAGGAAATGTAAGCAAAAATAAAAACGTGGTTTGTTTGTTGGTAAGTTTTATTGAAGCCTTAACATTTCTGTATTGGCTTCTAAAATAACTCTCATGTTGTTTTTGAAGTTTTTATACTTAAAGGAAATGTTTTTGGCTTTTCTGAAAATTCGGATAGAGGCTTCCTGATAAGCTGGCTTTAGCAACAGGCGAAATACATATAGATACCAGCTATTTCAAACCAACAAATAAATTGAATTTTTATTTGAAAATATTATGAGATATTAGCAAAATATAATAAATAACAAACTGCGAAATATTTGAGCAGTTTTTAAAATAAAATTGTTTATGCCATCCTAGCAAATCATTAAGTGAGTACTTCTAAAGAAATCAACAACAAAGTTTTTTCTAGGTGACATGTCATAACGTCCAAGGACATAATATCCATGGCTATTATGTCACATCCAGTGTTTAAATTGCTTGCTTAAAAATAGCAACAGCACTGAAATGTCTGCTTACATGTTTTTCAGCAAATAAAAAAACAAAATATCTCAGCATTTACAAAACATTTCAATTTAAACGAAGCAACAGCAAAAAGCATATGCAAAAAAAAAAGAAAGAAATGCATTTGTATCAGCTGACTATGTGTTCCCTTCTGCAGCAAAGCATTTATTTTGAAAACGTTTGCTGTTGCCTAAGTAATAAGTTGATGTTTTGCTGTTGCTTTTTAAGAAAAAAAAAACATCATTTAATGGTGTAATAAAAACAACGTTTGTATTGTATGTATTTTCTTACGTATTGAAAGTAATAAATACATAAATACATTTCCAATGTTAAAAGGGATTGAAAGCAGGGAATTTCGGCAAGAAACAGCAATCTTAGTCAGCCATAACTTCATAGTAGAGAATTAAGGAAAATCAAAAATAAAAATAAAGAAGAACTGATTGCTCAAGCAACAGCAAACGGTTTTCAAATAAATTCTTTGATGATTGCTTTGCTGCAGAAAGAAACACATAGTCAGCTTAAGCAAATGTGTTTCTTTCTTTGGCATTTGCTTTTGCTGCACATTTTTCTATAGCAACAGTTAAGTCACTACATATGCATTGAAAATTATCAAGCACTTTTAATCACTGGACACATCAGAAAGTTGTATAGTGTCCATGGATATTACAAGTATATTTTGTGGTATTCTATGTAAGAAAGATGTAACCTTTTTTTAAACTGGCTTGTGAAAGATCTTTGGTCAGCGAAGCCGGTGTTGTTTATAACAGAATGATGTAAATCCTTGCGACCTGCCGAAGTCTGGCTATGTAGAAAATTTTTGGTCAGCGAAGTCGCACCCTTTTAATGGAGCAGAGAAATTGTTTGAACCACACACTAGTGCTCTTGACCCGCTACCACAACATAGCGGTCATTATGGTCGTTTCAGAAAATCCGGCATTAAGCAAAAACTTAAATTTACAGACGAGATCGGATCTCAATATTCTTGTGTGTTTCTTAAAGTAAAACGTCTAACATTAGATAGAGAGAGAGATTAAAATGGGGTTTTCACATTTATAAGTTTTTTGTACCGCATGAATTGAAAATCAATAAAAACATTTTCGTTTTTGTAAATTTAGTTCTGTCTGTCATAAATAATTCCACTGAAAAACAATTTTTTCTGAAATTAATAAAGAACTCTTTAGAATCTGAGGACTTTCAGGTCGCAAATAATTATTTTTTCGTACTCTTAAACCGCGCAAAAGCTTTATCGTTTGCTAGGAAAAATTAATTGCTATAAGAAGTAGCTATTACGTACTAAGTGTACTCGATTTTGGTATACACAAGCAAACAAAAACTTCTCCCCTAAAAAAGTGAACTACCTTACCGCTCATTCATTTAAACATTTGTATTTAATAACTATAATATATTTATTAAATATTGTTATTTACGACAAGTGATATAATAGATTTACAAAATTTTTTAATTCAAAAGCAAGCATAATTATTTCTATAATTAATTTGTATTTAAACATCTTTTTCTTCTTAATAATCAAATAAAATATTTACAATTAATTTGACAAAATACCGCAAACTAAAATATTTATTACAGATTATAGATTAGTAGTAATATTTAACATGATTATAAATTTTTCTTTGTATAAAAAGTGCAATTGAACTGTGCAACTTTTTTAATACTCTCAATATTTTTATATTTAAAAGCAGTAGTAAAATACGACTGTTTATATACATTTAAACGTTTTAGTTTTTTGTTGTTTATTATGATTAAATAATAATTATTATAACTTTGATTTATTACTACTATATGCAAGTATAATAATATTTGTATGAAATTAATGCAAATAAAAAACTAAGAGATATAAGAAATATGTTTTATTATTTATTTACAATTGAATTATTGTTTTTAGTTAAGCCTAAGTTCCTTTTTGTATGCAATTAATTGTAAAGTAGACAGCAAGAAGCAGGTACTAAAAAAAAAGCATTTTCTGTTTCGCTTTGCAAAACTGGTATATATAATTTTAAAATATAGCGCACGAATTTCCTCCCTCTTAAAAAAAAATTGTACGACTTATATACGAAATTTTTGATTAAGGATTGAGCAAAACATTTTAGAAAAGGTAATCGAGTGTGGAATTAATCATTGTTGCTGGAAGGACTTTCTAACTAGATTACCAACCTAATGATTTTAATAAGGCGTGAGACTTTTATAATCAATTAATGAGAACTGAATTCATTCATTATTATAGGAAATAATGATGATCATTGATATGATAATGTCATTCTCTTTTAATTTAAAAAAATCGTTCAATTACCACTTACTTTTTAGGGAACTACTGTAATGTGTTTTGTAAGCGAGAAAGACAATATGGCAATCACATAAGTAAGTCGTTATATGGCAAGTACTTTTTATGGTAATGTCTAATTTTTTAGAGTCATAACTTGCAAGTGTTGATCACAAATACTTTATAAACATGGCTGAAAGATGTTTAGAAGGAAATCATATTTACCTGCCCCTAATTTTTTTTTGTTTTTTTTTTTGTTTTACTTTCGTTTGTATTCCTGCATGTGGATTTTATTTATGATAAAAATTAATGAAAAATTATTTAGCTTTCATTCTACAGCAACATTTATATTTTCTATGCTGTGATAAGAACCCTTGCAAAACCTAATCCTTTCGAAAAAAAAGCTGCTTTTAAACAAAAAACAAAATTTATGGTAGGAAAGAATTTCTTATTCCGATTTTTATTTAAACTATTCAATGAGAAATCGGTAATATGGTACATCTGGTTATACATATATGGTGAAGAGTATATACGATTCGGCATAGGCGGATATAGCACTCTTGCTTGTTAAGTTTATTTTTTAATAATTTACTTTAATTGTGCTGGATTCCTTCAAATATAAATATTTCATGATATTCTTATGGTTACTGTGTTTTTGTATTAAAATTTTTTGAGTTTTTTTATGGCTTTTTGCCTTATTGATTCAATGGAGGTCTTATTTAATCAATTTGGCTTTAAGTATAAGACTCTGAGGTTTTTCTTACAAATTTTGGGTAGAATCCACTGATGAGCTATATATGAGCAGTAGCGAAATGGCCATATGGATATGCTCTCCCCGCAGTAATACATTTCATTTTTAGTTTAGTTTAAAAAAATAAATGTCATGAAATATTTATATTTGAAGGAATGAAGCACAATTAAAGTAAATTATTATAAAAAAGATTCCAAATAATAAATGTTCTTATTAAAGTTTATTTTTTAAGTTGAGTATTTCAGAGTATTTTCAGACAGTTTCAATTTCCAAGTAATTATTAATTTAAATATTTCCAAGTAATTATTAATTTAACTAGATATATTTAATATAGTATGAATTTATTTAAACAAAACTTGATTTATGTTTAACATTAAAAGATAATATATTACAAAAAAAGAGAATAAATGTACATTCAGATAAGTCAAATATTGGTCACGTGTTTTGGTCAAACATTTGACTAATCTGACCATATTAACAACCAATAATTGTTTTTCTAATAGCTCTGTTTTAATAAAATTGACATACAGTCTGGTACGGTAATAACGAATACCAGTCATATTTCCTTAAAAATTTGAAGTTTTGTTAGAATTATCTCTAGAATTTTTATCTACTATGACGCTTGTATGGAAGCACCAACATCTGATGTCTTACACAAAGTTTTCTGTGACGCAAGCATGAATTTAAATGTAAGGAAAATATACAGTATAGAATGCCAGTACAGATGCATTATGCTATTATTGATTTGGATAAATCTTTCACTTACTGCCTAATAAGCAAACTCAACGAAATAACAGGTGCAAGAAATTAAGGCCACAGACATTACATTAATATCTTCAACTTAGAAGCAAAATAAACGAGAGCAATAAAGGGCTAGAATTCAAAAGAATTACATTTCTAAAGATTCTACAGAACTCCATTAATGGATTATGTAATGTAGCATGCAACCTTAGACCTTTCCTTACAAACTTCCTCTTGAGTTTAAGTAATAAAACATATACCAATTAGAAATTTATATCGACTTTTTAAACTAAACTGAGTCTTCCGAAAATAAGAAATTTAACTGTATCTTTTATATGTAAATAATTTGTTCCTTAAAATAAAACATTTATAGCCTATTAAACGATTTAGCCTATTACATTATTAGTAGTATTATTATAATTTTCTTTTGTAATTTTTTAAGCACTATGTCAGTTTACAAATAATATAATTTTAATTTATATTTTCAATATTTCACCACACCGTTGGGTGGCATCATTAAGAAACTGGAAACAAAAAATATTAAAATTTAGATTTTTTGAAAAACAAAATTAAGTTGAAGTTATTTTTCCAAACAAACACAGAACATTCAAAAACCAAACGACAAAAAATTCGAATATTTAAACATATAGGCCGACTTCCTAAACGCCTGTTGCAATGCATAATTTAAAAAAATGCGTATGCAATGCTACACATGTTTTAAATGCAAACTTGAGTTGCAGAGAGATTTTTTGCATTTTATCGGCAATAAGGAACGTCGCTATGCAACTCATACGTAAAGCAAATGTCCAAAACATGGTATAAAATTAAATCACTTTTCTTGGAAAAATAGAGGTTACACAAAATTATTAATCCATTTTGTTGGCAAGTGCTGAGGAATTATCTCAGGTAAAATCTTCCAAAAAATATTGATTTGCTATAGAAACCTATTAAAAAGAAAAGACAACTTTGTTAAGGACAATAAAAATCCCGGAAACAAGTGATCAAAAATAAATATTTTTTTTTTTAAGAATTCATTGAATAAATGGATGATGGCATTTTTTTATACACATTTCATTTTAAAAATAACATTTTTAAAATGTTTGTATACAAAATAAAAATGATGCGTGATTTTGACTTCTGATACTCATTAAAGTGAGTTGCCAAACGATTAGGAACATTGTACGTTGCCAAGAAGTTTAGATATGAGTTTACGAAGTGTATGAATTGTAAATATGCATTGCAACTTGCGTTTAGGAAGTCGGCCATATATTCTCATAAATTTAAAACTCAGAAAACATTCTCATAATGGTTGCCCGCACTTAAAGAGATCAAAGATGCTTTAAATTCCAACTTATGTACTGAATTACTTTTTTTACATACACTTATCTAAAAATTCTTGAAAAAAAAGCCGTCATCCAAACTGATTTCTATAAGATATATATATACATCAGCTATAGGGGTACCCTTTATTTTCCAAATTAAAATTTTATACTTGCTATTGTAGTAGACTTAGCAATTAGGTTCCTTGTAAGTTTCAACCGTCTGTCTATAACCGCTTAACAGTTTGGCCATAAACATCAAATTACATCAACTATGGTTACACCCGTTAATTTATAACTTAAAATATTTACACTTCTTCTTATAGGAAACAAGGTAGTGAAATTTTGTTTTATTTTCAAGTGCTTGTATACAACAGTTTAAAAGATACGGTCATATAGGTCATATTACATTAATTTTGGGAACACCCTTTAATTTATAAATTCAAATTCTCAATTTTATACTTGTTATTTTAGCGGAGTTAGCAATA
Source organism: Gymnosoma rotundatum (assembly GCA_916610165.2). NCBI lineage: Eukaryota > Metazoa > Arthropoda > Insecta > Diptera > Tachinidae > Gymnosoma > Gymnosoma rotundatum. The sequence goes on from OU744336.1 coordinate 30,177,771, forward strand.
AAGGTTCTTTGTAAATTTCAATCGTTTAAAAGTATGGCCGTATACATCAAATTAAACAAACTATTGGGGCACCCTTTAATTTATTATTTTAAATATTTATATTTGTTACTATAATAGCCGACATTCTGTCCAATTTTCAAGCGTTTGTCTATAACAGTTCAAAGGATAGATCCATATAGGTCAATTTTCGTCACCTATGGGGATACCCTTTAATCTTTCGATTTGTGTTTTTATTAATTATTGCCACCAGATGCTATAATAATACTCAGTTTTTTAATTTTAACGTGGAACTCCCTTTAATTTTTAAGATTATCAAATGTTTTTAAATGAAGAAAAAAATTTCCAAATCGGTTGATAAATGTTGAGTTTTGCAGTTACACACATTGAAAAAAAACAACATTCAAACGAATTGCTTTGAACATCCTTCTTTTTTTTAATCGGTTTAAAAGAGAGATAAAATTGTACTGATTTTCTAGGCCTAAGTATGAGAGGTTAAAAAATCTTATTTTCTCCCTCTATCTCTCTGTGTGTGTATGTAAAAAAAAATTTAAAAAGTAGAAAAGATTTTTCGCTCCAATGGTCACCATTTTTTTGTAATTAAGGAACTTATTCACTTAAAATAATTAAAATTTTATATCCTTTTAAAATAATTTGTATTCGTTCTCTTGCTATGATATTTGTTTTCTTTTTTTTTTTGTGCACATTTTGACTTTGTGCTTTATAAGATAAATAAAAAGTAAAGAAGTATAAAAAACTGTATTTTTAAGGAATGAGATGAAATGGGATGGTATCTGATTATTCAAGTTTATTCTTTAATTAAATATTCATTTAATTTTAATTAAATATTCTTTTAATTTTAATTAAATATTCATTTAATTTTAATTAAATACTCATTTAATTTTAATTAAATATTTTTTTTTTATAAAAAGTAACAGAATTAGGCTCGCTGAAATCCGATCAAATACATAAAATATTTTAGAAGAAATTCCTTGAAATATATTTGTAATTTAATCGTTGTAAATATATCTGTTATTATTGTTGACAACTACATTCATACGTTGATTATCTTATTAAGTGGAACCGCTAAATTTAAATTTATTTTTATATAAAATTCTTTTATGTAATTTATCCAATAACTTTAAATTTATCCATTATGAGACTTCTATTTGAAATTTTATTTTGATATCGTAGCCGTAAAATTATTTTTTTATTCTACTTTGATTTCTATAATTATTATCGAAATTCAAGTTAAATTTGTAAAATAAGTAAATAAAATTTGCTTTTCTTTCAGTAATTAGAATGCTGTATTGTATTATCTTCTGCACAATTTTTAAACACATTTTAACACTCACTTTTATAAGAAAATATATACCACTTTAAAAACTACGAGGGCTGCTCTATATATTTATGGCCTAATAGTGAAAATGCGAATATTTATAATCAAAAATGGTTTTATTGTTTTTCAAAGTATTCTCCAGCATGATTTATACACTTTTGCATGCGCTCAAACCAGTTGTCGCAGCACTTTTTCTACTCCGATTGAGACACCTCTAAAACATGGTTTTTGAACACTTCAACAGCTTCTTCTGGCGACGAAAATCGTTGACCACGCATTTTTTTCTTGATGTGCGGAAACAAGAAGAAGTCATTAGGTGCCAAGTCAGGGCTGTACGGCGGATGACCCATTAATTCGACGTTTTGGCCGGTCAAAAACGCTCTAGTTTGAGCCGATGTGTGAGAGCTCACATTGTCATGGTGAACAATGATTCGTCTTCTCTTGTTGATTTTTTGAATTTCTCCGATGACTTCAGGCAAACAAATTGTAGTGTACCACTCAGAAGTGACCGTCCTACGTTGCTCAACCGGAACAGTCGCCACATGACCAGTTTTGCCGAAGAAACAAGCGACCAATTGCCTCGAAGTGCTTCTTCCACGAACAACTTTCGTTGGATTTTGCTCGTCTTTGAAGACCCACACGGTCGATTGTTGTATCGAATGTATGCTGGTGGAAGAAATGTCCAAGGATGTCTCTATCTCTCGGTATGTCGCATGTCGATCTTGCATTATGAGTTCACGCACGGCATCAATGTTCTCTGGCACAACAGCCGTTTTTGGACGACCTTCACGGAATTCGTCTTTGAGCGAGCTTCGGCCACGATTAAATTCATTATACCAATTTTTCACAGTGCTATAGGATGGTGCTTCATCGCCATACAAAGATTTGAATTCATCAATGCACTCTTGTCGTGATAATCCACGTCGAAAATTGTGAAAAATGATGGCACGAAAATGTTCACGAGTTAATTCTATTTTTTTCTTTTAGTTTAATAATGATTATTTGACCCTTTTTTTTATTAAATTATTTTCTATTTTTTTAAGCTCTGGGTCCTTATATTTGTTAATAATATTTTATTTCAATATTTCGGTACTTTCTGCGTACCTTCTTCAGGAAACAAAATTAATATAAAAGCAAAATAACAAAATTAATTAACAATTGAAAAAAATTTTTTGTCATAATGAAGTTAAAAAACAATGTTTCAAAAAATTTTCAAAAAACAAAAATATAAAAAAGTGTTTTGTGTTACATACATATATTAAGAACAAAAAACATTTATGTTATTTTGTGAATTAAGTGTCTGTATATATGAGCGACATTATCTGTATCTGCTTTAAAATTAATTCTTTTAGTCAATGGAGTATTTACAATGTGTAACATTTCCAAAATATACCGTCTCTTATAATTTTTTTCAATACTAAGAACTGAAGCATTTTCAAAGTTAGGATAGTGACCTAAGTCAAAACAATGAGTGGATAATGCTGTTTTTTGTGAATTAACATATCTTAAGTCCGACTTATGTCCAGCAATTCTAGTCTTAAGTTTATTTTTTGTTGTACCAATATATACCTTATTGCAAATCTCCTGATCACTACCCTTACAAGGTATTTCATAGACTACATTAGAAATGTCAAATTTATTAATTCTATCTTTAGTCTTACTAAATAATCTATTCAGTGTATTATTTGTTTTATAAGCCATGTTATATTTTTCCTTATTGAAGATTTTTGAATTCTTTAAACGTTCTGAAAAACCTTGTACATAAGTTAAAGACTTATAAATCTTAGTTTCCAATGTGCTTATCTTATTTGTATTTCTTTTATGTCCGTATTGTCTAATAAATTTATAAATAAGTCTTTTTGGAAAGCTATTATCCGCTAGTATATTTTTAATCTTTTCTTTATTCTTTTTATGAAATTCTTCATCACTTATAGTTAAAACTCTTTCAATTAAATTTTTAGCTGTATTAATTATTATACCTTTGTTGTGCTTTGAAAAATAGTTAATAATTCTTCCTGATGCTGTCGGTTTTTGATACCAATCCATTAATATATTATTACCTCGTCGAATCAATAAAGTATCTAAGTAAGGAAGTTTGGAATCGCATTCCTTCTCAATTGTAAACTTAATATTAACATCAAAAGAATTGAAAATCTTTAACATATCATCAATAGCACTATCAGAAATAATGCAAAATAAATCATCTACATACTTAGTAATAACTTTTGGTTTTATAATTAGTTTTTCTAAGCAAAAGTCCAATAATTTCTCCATAACAATGTCTGCAACAATTGGAGATGCCGGAGATCCCATCGGAAGACCCTGTTTCTGAACATATATTTTTTTATCATACTGAAAATATCTATTATCCTCTATGCAAAATTGAATAATACGTAAAAATAAATCTTTATCAATTTTAGTGTGTGGTCTAATTATATCCCACTTTTCTTTTATTGTATCAATAGCTAAATCTACTGGTATACTAGGAAATAGAGATATCACATCTAAAGAAACTAATTTTTCATTATTTTCTACTTTAAGTTTTTTTATCTTATTCTTAAAATCTAAAGAATTCTTTACGTTATATTTTGAAAACTCAGTGATTTTCTTCAAAATATCTGTCACATATTTGCATAGTTCATAAGAAGGCGAATTTACAAAAGAACAAATAGGTCTTAAAGGATATTCAGGTTTATGAATTTTTGGAAGTCCATATAACCTAGGAGCAGTAGCAATGTTGGTCTTTAGTTTCTTCTTGTCAAAAATAGTTATAATTTTTCGTTTAAAAAGTTCATCTACCAAATCATTGTTAATCTTCTGCAATTTGCTAGTCGGATCTTTATTTACTAATTGATATTTAGAAATATCTTCTAAAATATTATTAATTCGAATGTTATATTCATGTTTCATTAAAGCTACTGTTGTATTACCCTTGTCTGCTTTTACAATAAGCAAATTTCTATTCTTTTTTAAAAAACTCTCTGTTTTTCTTACTTTATCTAAAATAAACCTATCTCTATTGGTCAATTTCATTTTATTATAATGATTGTCAATAATTAGTGACAACCTAGTTCTTGCTACTTCCTGTTCCTCTTTACTTTCTAAAGTTTGTATAAAATCTTCTCCTTCAGTTATCATATTCACAATAGGTAATTCATTTTTTGCAGTGGGAAGTGCATGCTTATTACCTAACGCTAGAACAGATTGTACTTCTAATGGAATATCTAAATTAGTTTTATTAACAAACCAGTTTTCATTAAATTTAATACCTAACTTCTTTTCTTGCAAATCGCGGAGACAATCAAATTTTCTAATATGTATGTTTTTAACTTTCTTTTCAAAGGAAACTGCCTTAATATCTTCAAAATTAAGAAAAGATATCATATCCCTTTCTGTAAAATATCTATTTAAATTTCTTTTTATAAATGCTAACTCACTTTGAAAATGCTCCAATAACCTGTGGTTATTCTTGATTGACAACTTTAAAATTTTGTAATGTAGATCACTCATATAGTTATTAAGTGTATGTTGTATATCAGCCAAACATCTTGTGTTAAATATATTTGAAATGACTTTTGTAGAATTGACAATGAATCTTGGAATGATTCCAGAATTTCTGCATCTGATCAGGAAAGTTATTGTTGACCTTATTTTTATAATTTTGTTCTTCACCGTATTAAATCTGTTGACTAGTCTTCTAGTTATATTGTTATTTTTTAAAAAATTAATTTTGAAAAATCCATGTGAATCTTGATTTATTTGATAAAATCGTCTATCTTGATAATCTTGATAATTTTGAAAATTTCTTATTCTTCGAAAATCTTGATTAGTTTGAAAATTATGGTTATCTTGAAGATCTTGATAAGTTCGAAAATTCATCTTTCTTGTGCTCATATTCTTAATTAGTTTAATAATGATTATTTGACCCTTTTTTTTATTAAATTATTTTCTATTTTTTTAATTAATTTTGTTATTTTGCTTTTATATTAATTTTGTTTCCTGAAGAAGGTACGCAGAAAGTACCGAAATATTGAAATAAAATATTATTAACAAATATAAGGACCCAGAGCTTAAAAAAATAGAAAATAATCTATTTTTTTCTATATTAATTTTTTCAAGTCACTGTAAGCAACACAAATAATGGTCGTACGTCAAAACGTTTTGAGTACGATTATGCTTAAAAATGACAAACTTTCTAATGGAAATGTCAGATTGCACTTGGCAGCACTCAGTGTTGCCAGACCAGAAATATATATTTCAGCCCTCGTAATGCTTGTTTGAACTCAACCATAGCAATCAAGTCATAATTTTAAATTTATAGCAATGTGACAAAACTCAAAATGATCGAAACTTGTTTCAGTTCAACAAAATGGTTCTTCAGAAAACGAAAACTTCGTAATAAAATTAATTTTAAATTTCAAAGAGGAAATATCCTTTAAATTTTTTAATTGGCGCTTTTTAAATTTGCTTTTATTATATGACCTTAGATCAGCTTTGTTGTTATCTTTTGCGTGCGTGCTTTTAACAACTATAAATAAGAAAGTAAAAATTTAGCTTTTTTAGGAATAAACAAATCGATTGGATCTGAAGACTGGAAAACAATTCTTAAACCCTAATTCAACGCCATGCTCAGAACACTGGTCTTCATGAGCAACTTTGACAACAATTTTGAACAAGATTTGTTTCCATTTAAGAATCAGACACAAGACCTTCGACAAGAACATTTACGTCGACGTACATGCCAATAGGATTTGATAACCCTAGTTTTCGTGGAGAAATCATAATAAGTAATGGCGCACATTTTTACATTTGAATGGATATGTAGATAAACAGAATGGTAGGTTCTGGGCAATGGAAAACCCTCAAGTTACTCATCAGTTACCTTTCACTCCAATTATTTGAAAAAGTGGGTATCAACAAGACTGTGCAACATCACATGCAGCCAGAATTAAAATAGAACTGCTGTAAGACCTCATTCCACAATATGTTATTTCAAGAAAAAGTGATGTTGATTGGCCTCCACGGTCGCCTGATTTGACCGCTCCAGGCTTCTTTTTGTGGGTGTATCTGAAAAGCAATATTTATGCAAACAAATAAGAAACGCTTTAGGAACTCAAATAAATATTTGTGGGGAAATTAATGAAATAACGTGAGAAATTTGTGGGAACATAAAGAAGAAGACGCTTATTTATCTGATATTGCATACATAAATAAAACATTTATCAATATAGGATCCATTCGCTTTCATTTAATCAAAAATTATAAACAATCAAAATAGTATACCTTTCCTGCGGACACCCTGTATTAAAAAAAAATCTATAAAAAAATGAGAACCTTTAATAGAATTCTCATTTTATCATCGTTTGTACAACGATTCACAGTCACTTTTGTCCTTGCTGTTGGCTGTATTAATTTCCTTTCCCCAACAAGCAGACCCTTTAAGTTTAAATGTTTTTTGTCCACTATCAGGTATGTGATGAAAATCGATTTCGAAATCGAAACGATTTAAAACCAAAAATGGTTGCGATATGTTTGCTATTTTCGTTTTTTAAATACCTTCATTATAGTTTTCAATAACTCTCCATTCAATCTCTATAATTACTTTCGGGTAACTTCTTTATTATTGTTTAAAAAATATCTCAAAACGAGTCGTTTTCAAATCGATCGATTTCCATCACATACCTGATACAGGTACAGGTGACGTGTTTTTAACATATCCCAGCAAAAATTTTTCATAATTTAGAAGCAATAAAAACTGATGGAAGCAACGTTATGCTTACTCAGTTGCAAAAGCTTCCAAAAATGCCATAATATAAGGCTTCATAGGAATCATAACATCAACTTTATAAAAAATTATGCTTATTAAGAAGCATAATTAAAAGGCTGACAAACTGTTTTTTTTTTACAAAATATACAAAATTAACAAAAAGTTATTAAATTCAAATAAGAAAATTTAAAGATTTGAATAGGAAAAAAATATAACAAAGAAGAATTAATTATTAACAAATTATTGATTTTTAACAATAAAACTAAAGCATAAATGAAATATATATAAGTCAATGGTCCAAGAATAAAAATACATAGACTACAGAAAGAAACGTTATTTTTTATATTAAATTGAAGAGAAAGAGAGACATCTTGGCTTAACTAGTTTTTTATTATTATAGTTTTCCTTATTTAAGTGCTTTTGAAAAGCAATAACGTAAGGGAGGCCTTACATAAAAGTAGAAATTGTTGTTTCGTTGTTGCAAAAGCAAAAAAGTTTAGAACCAAATGTTCAAAAATAATATTTAATTGCTTCTTTGTTGCAATAAAGTAAGGTAGATATTATCTTATATGTAAAATTTTTATTTACGATCACCTACGAAAAATAGCAGAGCACAAACGAATGCTGGAGTATTGTTATAAGAAAAATAGAAATATTGACTTCAGTTGAACTCTTGCTACCGAAGCGGGAAGTGCTTTATTTAAACTATTTTTGACCTTTAATAAGAGAATAAAAAAAAAACTAAGGTAACTGTAAAATCGTTTATGTGTATGTTGATCAATTAAAAACTGATTTTGTTTGTACCTCTGGGTTTTTATTGTTTTTGTTTAAAAATGCTAAGTAAAAGCCAGAAAAATAAATTAATAAAAAAATATTATAGGAAGAGCAAACATTAGAAAGAAAGTCTCATCCGTTTTTGGAAATAAACTCTTGTATCATTTCAACCTAGATGGCAAAAAAGACAAAAAACGGCTCTTAGATTATCCCAAAATCATGAACTGTATTTATAGTAAGTACTAAATTATAAATATATAATTATTGCATTTCAACATGCGTATTGCATTAATTTACGTACAACTATTTTCAGAATCAATATACAAAGAACAGATGCTAACTAAGGATGCTTTTTTTAAAAGAAATGCGAATAAGAGTGCGCTTGGTAAAAAATAGAAATTACAAGGAAGAATTTCTAAAGAGAAAAGTTCAAAATGAAAATAATTCGAGGATGAAACCAACTCATTTCATAGTGATGAAGAAAGAAATTACAGAGAAAATGAACTTTCTTTGGTCCACCTTTAAATTAAAGTTTTGTTTCGCTAATTATTATAAATTCTAAATATAAAATATTATTAAATTCTGAGAAAATTTTAGTAATTCATTTTATTCTTTCTTAACTTTTAGAATACAAGAAAAAAAAATCAAAATAATTTATACATTTATGTTTTTCTTACAATATAAGTTTACTTTTTTCTACTTAAAACAAAACGAATTCTTAAATTTTGGTTTTAATAAGACTTAAATTTAAAATTTTTACTATTATTAATTTTACTATTATTAATTTTATTGTATTATTTTTAAGAAATTAAATTTAGTGATTAAATGAACTGAAAGAATTTTAATTTTATTTTGTAAAAATAATTTTTTTATTCCTTATTAAAAAAAAAAAAAAATAATAAAATATTTTTTGAATTACAAAATATCGTTTCCTTTGTATAGCTTTATTGGAAGCTTTTTAGTATAAAAAATATGTATATAGTATTTCGCACTCAAGAATGACAAAAAGAAGATCTTCTTAAGGCAGTGAAATATTCGATTGTAATATAAAATGTAAAAAGCGCATTTCACATGCACTGTAAAAACTTACTTGCAAAAGCAGTAAGTGAATGCATTAAATCATTTGATAAAAAAAACGCTATTCGGTAGCAAAACCGATTGCTTCTAGCCGGCTCATCTCAAACAAAATAAATGCCTTAATAATGCGCACCAGTAAGTGCTTTTATAACATTATCTCCCTTACAAAACTGCTTCCTGTCAAGCAGTAATTTCTGCTGGGATATGGCAAAATGTGCAGATAGTTAGAATTTTTACAGCGTGTGTAGAAATATGAAAGCTAAAAAAATTGGTGTGAACAACAAATTTAAAAAATTAAAGGCTGTTCTTGACGAATATTGCCTTATCTTTTAAGCCGTTGTAAAGAATTATTTGCGTAAAATCAAAATTTATTTTTAATAATTGCTAATTAAGCTACTATGTACCAGTATTCTTTACCTTAGTATATAAAATTTTTGATCCTAATTTCTTAAGTTTAAAATAGATTTTAATATTGTCTATTATTTATATTATATTTTATAAATGAATTATATTCTTTTTAACTTTGGCTTAAGTCCTCGTTATTAATTGTGATAAATTGTAAACTGAACAGCAAAACTTAGATACCAGCAGAATAAAATGCACATCTTGGTCCTAAGCATGATACAAAAAAAACCTATTAGTTTAATAATTAATTTTGGGAATATGAAAACATGTTTATGTAAAATCTATCAGGCAACAACAAAAACACACATTAACTACTAAAAAATAATTCTAGTTTTTGGTACTGGCACACAAAAGCCTGGTCATTTATCATTGTATGTTCACTAAATGATTTTTAAATATCCAATCTAGGATTAAAATCTTCGACGTTCATACACACTTAGAATTTATAAATATTTGCTGCAAAAACACAAAATTATAGAAGATTCAAACAAAGTATATATGTATATAAACATACACACATAATGCCGATGGTATACTTCGGCTTTTGTTGCACTGTGACACATGTCCAAAGAACAAACAAAATTCTAAAGCAAAATAGTTTGTGCCTGAAAATAAAATATAACTCAAAGTTATTGAATTATTAATTTCTGTTGCGTATAACTTGATCTCTTTAATTAAACTAGTGAAAATACCTTAAATAGAAATCTTACATATTGAAATATTTAAATTTTTAAAGGTTTTAAATGGAAATAAATAAAATGCCACTTAATAAATATAGACCTCTAAATCACTGTGTCGAAAAAAAATATATATATAAAAAAATATATACAAAATATATACAATATCTCGAAGGGGGAACATCTGCGTGCGAGCAGATTTTCCTTTTTCAAAAAAGTGAGGTTATAATCAAAGACGCATCGCGCACGTTTTTTCAATTAGCTTACTAAAATGCTATCGTGTTTAATAAATAAAATAAAATTAAAATAATCATTTATACTATAATATCCTGTTCAGGATATATCACTTCCTATACGAAGGTATAGGTCGATGTGCCGTTCCTGGAGAGACTAATGATATATTTCTGAAAATTTTTGGGATACCCTGGCGCTGTGGTTATTTACCCCTGCCATTTTTAAATTCAAATTGCAAAAAAAAAATACAAAATACATATAAAAAAAAATTTATATATTTATATATAATTTAAAAATTAATGACCAAAACTCATTTATTAGCTTACAATTTCAGTTTCCTAAATTGAAGCAAATGATGGTATCATATTATTTTAACGCACAACTATTATTTGGGTGAAACAGCAAGTTATGGTGGCAGTAGTAGTTGTTTTCTAGATAGTACTAATCAGGAATATTAGGTCCTTTTGCAAACCCAAGATTTTTATTTAAAAAAACTAGAAAGAACACATATTTTTAACCGGCTTTAAATAATGGGAAGGTTTTCAACTCGTTTGTGTTTATTATTCGTGGTCGCAGAATTCAATCATTTCTGAACCGATTTAATCTGTTTTTTTTTTTTTTTTTTTTTAAATTAAACGTGTCGTCTAAAGGTTGGTCCCATTTGAAAGGACCAACTAGGGTTTAAATTGATTGCTTAAAAATAGCAAAAGCACTTACATGTTGTTTAGCAAATAAAAAACCTAAATTTTTCAGCATTTACAAAACATTTCATTAAAAACGAAGCAGCAGCAAAAAGCAAATGCCAAAAAAAGAAACGCTTTTGCTAAAGCTGACTATGTATTCCTTTCTGCAGCACAGCAATCAGCAAAGATTTTACTTTGATGTTTGTTTCTTCTTTTGCTGTTGCTTTTTAAGAAAAAAAAAAACCATATTTTATGGTGTAATAAAAACAAGGTATTAAATATGTATTTTCTTACGTATTTTAAGTAATAAATACGTAAATACGCTTCCAATGTTAAAAGGGATGAGCAGCAGTTAGTTACAGCAAGAAACAGCAATCGTAGTCAAACACAACTTCATAGTAAAGAGTTAATCAAAAGCAAAATAACAAATAAAGAACAACTGATTGCTTAAACTACAGCAAACTTTCTCAAAGTAATTGCTTTGCTGATTGCTTTGCTGCAGAAAGAAACACCTAGTCAGCTTTAACAAATGCGTTTCTTTCTTTTGCATTTGCTTTTTGCTTTTGCTGCACATTTTTCCTAAGCAGCAGTTAAACAACTATATACGCATTGAATATAATAAGGCATTTTTAATCACTGCATCACACAGGATTTTTAAATGTAGCACGATTTTAAATTTTAAAAATGGCTCCTTATAAGAAAAATAATAATAATAAAAATAAATTAAATAAATAGATGTCGCCATAGGTGACCTAACATGACTTAGAAGGCCTCATCTTTTAAAATGTTATATTCAAATGCTTGAAAATTAAACACATGTTTAACTCTACGTTCGTTCTAATAAACAATATAAGTGTTCCAATTTAAATATTAACATTTTTAACCTTCATAATTAAAATTTCTTTCTAATTTGTCAAGCATAATTGATAAAATTTGACTAGCAGTTGATATTTAATTAGATCTTGTATTGCTAAGTAGTCAAAATTTATCAGAACTTACTTTTGCGACTTAATTTTTATGCATCATGTACATGACAATAGATTTTTAAGACTTCTTGTGTTATTTAAATTAATGTCAGTTTCAAAAAATTTTTGTAATACCTTTTTTTCTAATTTTTTTTAAGATTATAATTTTTCAATATTTCCCTTTTCGTTATTCAATTAAAAAGAAAGCAAAAGGTGCTATTAAAAATTAGCAAGATCGGTCCATGTCCTTAGACGCAGCTGGCAAAACTCCACGCTTGCTTCTAATTTTTCAATATAATTTACAAACTCCAATTACAATTATTACAAAATAAGAAAAAACATCCAGTGAAAAATTGACACTCGTCCATTTTTTCTAAACTTTTCATATTTGTTTAACATTTAAAAGCTTTTGAAGAGATCTTTAAGAAAATACTAAATTTTGGTGAAAATGCTTAACCCATTAAAAGCAGATGATATTTTTGTGAAATTATGTGTCGTAATTAATTTTTTTTTCTTCTTTTTTTTTTTATTGGAGTTACTTTTATAAGCTAGATTTACATACATGGTGAGGGGTATATAAGTTTCGGCATAGTCTAATAAGTAAGAGTTTGTGAAGTAGCAAGAGCATTCGAACATGTCATTTGTGCCCTTATAAAGCAGGATGATTGGCTTGCTAAAATAACTTAATGTGAAAGAAATTAATTACACCGTTTATAACACAATTTTCACTGCATGTGCCATAGAACCTTAAGCTCAAGATTTTGTAGAAGGAATTTCTTATTGAGATTTGGTTTGCAGTATAGAAGCAGCTCTTAAAATTTTTTAAAATACTAAAATGTTACAATAATTGAAATTACTTGTACTAAGTGTTCAATTTTTGTACCCCTAGTATGAATTAGTATGTTAACAATCATCACACATTAAATCAAGCCTAAAAGCACATTGTATATCCCATGGATATTTGTTTGCATGTTTGTTTGCGTGAATGTGTAAGTGTTTTGATACGCGTTTAGCTTTTTGTTTTTAGCAAATTTATTTTTGTAAAAATTGATTTATTTTTAATTATCATTGACGTGCCACAAAACAATAAATAAACGCTAAAGTGTATGATAGTAACTATTTTATGGTACTTGAAATTAAACAAAAACAAAAACATTTGCGCACCAAAGTAAATGTGAGTGGGAGATTGTTTATACTGGTTTCTCTGTGTCCATCTAAAATTTGTTTACGAAAAATCGATTCATGGCCAACCAAAACTCATTTAACCAATCATTTTGATAACGGAAGAGAAAAATTGGTATAAGTGTATCTCAAAAACATTAATTTTAGTTCAATACTTTGTTCGCTTGTTGTCATTGGAAAATAAATAAGTTTCAAATCTAATTTTGTTAAATTTTCAAAACTAAATTTTGAATTTGGATTTGCTGCTTAATAACGTTTTCACTTATGTTTAACTTCTTAGTTACATAAATTGTTATTTTAGCCACATAATATAACTCTTCATCCAATATTAAAGACTCTATTTCAAGTCATTTTTAAAATTTACAATTTTTCGTTTTTGTTAAATTTCAGTAAAATTTTACTGCTGCGAACGTATACTGAAATTTGTTTGAAGATTTATTTTAAGCCAATTTTTTTATTTCCGCTTTCAATCGAAGTCACAGAATAAACTAAAGAAAACTGGGTGGAACATGCAAAATTAGTGAGCTTGTGTGTGTTTTCCGCATTTTTATAGAGGCATGTTAAAGCCCTATAAATACTTTTGTGATTCAAAAAAAATCTAGTTTTGTTGGAATTGTTGCTGCCTAAATTATTTACAAAAGTTTACATGCAACTGTGTTGAAAGTTTATTGGTATCAAATTGTAATTTCAGTTTGTAATATTATGCAAAAATTATTTACAACAAGACTGTTAACATAGAAACACATACGTATGTACATATTTACATTTTCATCAATCTTTGCTAAAATTTTACACGCAGAATCTTAACAACAAAAAAATTTTTCCTTTAATTGACGACAAAAATAGAACTAAAGTAGAACTGATCGTTAAGGTTGTTATTCGAATGCGTGTTATAAGTTTATAAGGCCTGTAATAAGGAAACCTATAATACATTATTTTACTTTAAAAAACCGATTGGGTATAAAAAAAATTCAAAATTCTCACCAAATTTAAATATTTTGTTATTTGTCTTTATAGATTTTTCGAGCTAAATGATCTTAAGTGTTACAGCACATCTTTACTTTATAAGCTTCCCTAAAAAAATATATAAAATTTGGAGTTTAGAGAAGCCGTAACAAGCAAACGAACTAACGACGCGTAATTTGGATTGTTGGCTGGGGAATCAATTTTGCAAAAATCAGGCACGCTAAGCAGTAAGTGCTGTTGATGCTATACGATAACAGCTTATAACCCAATATAATTCAACTTACCTATAAAATATTTCCTAGTCGTATACTTTTACTTATAACTCAATAACGGAGTGAAATTTTTAACACAATGTTACTGATAAAATCGTCGCTCTAAAATTTATTCAAATTGAGTTTAAGTAAATTGAAAAAGAAATGATAAAAAAGAGATAAAAAACGTTGGCTTTGATACTATTTGAGTGTTAAGCTTAGTTGGTGAGGGATCCCATGACTAGTTTTCGTCGCACTTTGTTATCGAGCCTTATGAAGTGGTTTCTTGCTCAGCAGTTTTTTACACTGTCAGCGATTCAAACGTTCTCCACGCTTGCTTGGCGCCATTATCTGCTTAAATGAATATTAATTAAATAGTATTGAAATGAGCAATGTGTTAAAATAAGTCCGGTGCATAAAGGCAAGATCCCAATATAAGTATGTAACACAGTATGTTTGATAAATAATGAGGAGCTCAATGGAAACTAGGTTTTGATTAGATCATTATGTATTAATTTCTGATGAACGTAAATATGTTAGTAAAGTTGTTAATGGTAAGTGGATAATAGTGTTAGTATGCTATCCATTTGAGTTAAATTATTCAGTGGGTAAGACTACAACTTTCGTTATTGGACTGTAGGAAGGACTATATTTAAAGAGGTAAGAGGATGGCAACAATAAAGTTATATACAAAAAGAGTCCCACTTGCTGCAGATAAATATAATAAAGAAGTCGACTTAATTTATATTATAGCTAAAAATAACGTTTACAACCGCACTACCATCGAAAAACAAGCAAGAGTGCTATGACGAATCTTATATACCCTTCAACATCTTAATCTAAATCTAGTTGAGTGAAGTAACTCCAATCAAAAAAGCAAATATTGGGGTGACAGAGAATTAAATATAAAAAGAAAATTTCGCATTTATATAATTTTACATAAAAATGGCATCGGCTCTTAATCGGTTAAGCATTTTTTACAAATTATACCGATATTGATATTTAAAAAAATTTGAAAATTCCAAAGCCCTGTAACTCGGAAAATATAGGCGAGCGCGATTTTTTTTTAATAAATATTTATATATTTATTTAATTTTTAAGCACTAGGTCTTTTTTATTTTTCTATATATTCTCGATATCATCAGGAAAACAAATATATTAATTATGAAAAAGGTCAAATAAAAACTTTATTAAAAAATATATTTATTTATTTTTTTGATTGGAGTTACTTTATTATTCCAAATGACATGAATAATTAGAGGTAGGCGTAGTGTTTTGCCTGCAGCCTCGAAGGACATGGACCGACCTTGCAGATTTCCAATAGCACCTCTTTCTATACCTGATCGATTAAGATATTTATTTTTTTTTTTTTTTTTTTTTTTTTGTGAAATCAATTTTGCCGATGTAAACACTAACACGGACGAACAGAAGGACGTCGCAGAATCGACTTCACTGTGTATAAGAAGTCGGAATATATACACTTTATGGGGTCGGAAATGGAGATTGTAGAAATTACACGGAATGACAAACTTATGTACATATACCCTTTTTCCATTTTTTGTGGTGAAAGGTATAATAAACAATTGTGAGTTATGACTCTCTTGTAGCAAATTCTTGATATTTCAATGACACTTTCTTAAGTAAAGCAAACAAATATAAAACTCTTCACTTTGACTTTCTAGACTTTGTGTAATATACTCTGATAAAAATTTTCTTTCTTTCTAATTTCATTAAACAATAATCTTTAAAAAATTCTCACGTATCTTAAATAAAATTTTATAAAGAGAAAAAACCTTAGCAACAAAGTGCTGTGTGCTCAAACTCCCATAGCAATTTATTAAGATGTTTGAGAATATTTTCTTTTCGCTTTTTTTTTCTTTAATTTTTTCTTTTTAGACTTTGTTGAGTTCACACTATTAAGTGCATTGAGGTTTTTTGTGTTTGTTATTTTGCCTACTCTGTTTCATGTTTTTTTTTTCAGAAATCGGTATTAAAACAAAGAATAAAAAATATAATTTCCACGACACCAGCAACAACAACAAGGTAACAGTTTCTTCTCCTTGCTTTCAACAAAAAGCATCAACTGAAAGTGTTGCATAAATATCAAGTGTTGTTTTTTATGCACTACATAATTTATAACACGTTGCTGATATTGCAACAATATTATTATCGCTTTTATGGTCTCAAAGATTTTGAATTTTTAAAAGTTGAAAAACAAAAAACACATAAACTGCAGGAGCTTAACGCTGTGCAGTCAAGGTAAACATTAAATTTATAAAGAAGTAATAAAAACTTCTGGCAGGAGAACTTGACATTGTTAATGTTGTGTGTTTATCGTTATATCTAAATTATTAAAATTTATGTTATTTACGTTAATATAATAACGAACCTTTCAATTCTCGAGAACCCACTGAAGAATTTCTGGAAAATCGCCGTTTTCCAAAGAAAAGGCATCTTACATTGATCCAGAGTAGAACAAAAAAGCTATATAATATGTACTAAGCATTTTATAAATAAATTTTCAATATTATTGACAGATATTATGCATTGTTACTACATTTTATAAAAACAGAATTTAATTTGTTTGTTGGTTAGAAATGCGAATTGTTTCAGGAAGCATTCATCTAAAATTTTTAAAATACCCCAAAACAATTTCTTTTAAGTAAAAAAGCTTTAAAAATAACATAAGAGTTCTTTTTTAATAAGTATTAAATGAAAGGATAATTGATTTTGTTTTTTATATGTCCACCTGCTGAGCTCATAATTATTTTAAACTTTTACAAATAATTTTTAGTAAATATTTCAGAATATTTAGGTAACTGGCTTGCAGGAGCTGGCTTTGCTTCTCAAAATATGAAAGATCAGTTCGTAGAAAAATGTTACTTTTAACACAAATGAGCTGGTTTTTTTTTAAAGAGGTACAAGTTCATTTTTTCATATTTGAGATACTAGCGGCTTGCGTTTAAATTAATTTAAAAATATTGGCCAACCTTAATGAATTTGAATTATTTTTTTTTCTACCATATACCTTTTAAATTTTATTTTAAAATAATAATTACGAGGGCTGCTGTATATATTTCTGGCCTGGCAACACTGAGTGCTGCCAAGTGCAATCTGACATTTCCATTGGAAAGTTTGTAATTTTTAAGCATAATCGTACTCAAAGCGTTTTGACGTACGACCACTATTTGTGTTGCTTACAGTGACTTGAAAAAATTAATATAGAAAAAAATAGAATTAACTCGTGAACATTTTCGTGCCATCATTTTTCACAACTTTCGACGTGGATTATCACGACAAGAGTGCATTGATGAACTTAAATCTTTGCAAGGCGATGAAGTACCATCCTATAGCACTGTGAAAAATTGGTATAATGAATTTAATCGTGGCCGAAGCTCGCTCAAAGACGAATTCCGTGAAGGTCGTCCAAAAATGGCTGTTGTGCCAGAGAACATTGATGCCGTGCGTGAACTCATAATGCAAGATCGACATGCGACATACCGAGAGCTAGAGATATCCTTGGACATTTCTTCCACCAGCATACATTCGATACTGCATGAACACCTGGCCGTAAAAAGGTTTGTTCTCGTTGGGTCCCGCACAATTTTAAAGTCGCTCAAAAAAAGGCTCGTGTCGATTGGTGCAAAGAAATGTTGCAAAAATACTATTGCGGTGCTTCAAAAGACGTTTACAAGATCGTCACAGGTGACGAATCATGGATCTATGCGTATGAGCCCGAAACGAAATAACAATTGACCGTGTGGGTCTTCAAACACGAGCAAAATCCAACGAAAGTTGTTCGTGGAAGAAGCACTTCAAGGCAAATGGTCGCCTGTTTCTTCGGCAAAACTGTTCATGTGGCGACTGTTCCGCTTGAGCAACGTAGGACGGTCACTTCTGAGTGGTACACTACAATTTGTTTACCTGAAGTCATCGGAGAAATTCGAAAAACCAACAAGAGAACATGAATCATTGTTCACCATGACAATGCGAGCTCTCACACATCGGCTCAATCCAGAGCATTTTTGACCGGCCAAAACGTCGAATTATTGGGTCATCCACCGTACAGCCCTTACTTGGCACCTATTGACTTCTTCTTGTTTCCGCACATAAAGAAAAAAATGCGTGGTCAACGATTTTCGTCGCCAGAAGAAGCTGTTGAAGTGTTTAAAAACCATGTTTTAGAGATGTCTCAATCGGAGTGGAAAAAGTGCTTCGACAACTGGTTTTAGCGCATGCAAAAGTGTATAAATCATGCTGGAGAATACTTTGAAAAACATTAAAACCATTTTTGATTATAAATATTCGCATTTTCACTTTTAGGCTAGAAATATATAGAGCAGCCCTCGTACTAATATTATTTAAAAAAATTTATCGATTTTTTAGCTCCACTTAGACTTATACCACTTTCAAAAATAAAATTTATGAAGAAATAAAAACAGGAGCAAATTTAAGTCGATATTTTTAAAAACATAAGCTTTACTCAAATAAATTTTTATACAAAAAGTAACAATTTAAATGAAGACATGTTTGTACACGAATAACCAAATGTTTTAAGAGAGTTTATTTCAGTTATATTAAAAATATAAAAATACAAATTACTTCGTTTTTAAATAAGAAAAAAGATGCTTAGTTTTCTTTAACATTAGCATATCGAAGTATTTATGGTGAACAGGCGGTGTATGAGGTAATCAACTCATCATATCGTTATATTTCTCTCTTATTATGCTCCGTGACATTTTATAAAGAGGTAAAATATTAATTTTGCTGAGGTGTTTTGGCCTTTCCTTATTTCCAAACAAACATTCAAAATATCTTAAGGCAATTTACAATATCTCTGTCTGTATTTTTTTCTGTTTAATATTGTCTCTTCCAGAGCTTCAGTTAAGATAAAGTCTTCTCTTTTCCTTTTTTACAAAACGAAAATTAAAGCTGTTATTTTCGGAAAGCCTTTATTGCATTATAAAAGTCTTGGGCAGTGCATAATTGGTCTTTTTCTTTAATTAATGAAATTTGTTTTATTAAATGAAAAAAACCAGGAAACATTTATTAAATGAATTCATTTTTTTTTTATTATTTAATTCTTTTTTCGGCTTGAGGTAAGTTGTTTTCTTCTACGCAATAAAATAATACATAAAAAAGAAGAAACTTTTTTATTTACTTTCTGTTTTATTTTATAGATTTTTCCCAATATTTCAATCAACTTCGTTGATTATCTTCAGGGGATCTAAAACATAATTACAATCACAATTAACAATAAAATGAACATAACAATATTTTGTTTTAAATTATATAATTACAATTATCATTTAATTAAAAAGTTATGACTTTTTTATCTTCCACACTTCAGTGGTTGCACTATTATCAAAGAGTAGAAGAAAACAACTGACCTCAAGCCGAAAAAAAGAAGTAAGCAATAAAATAATAATACAACAGGTCAACGAAAACACAAAATATATATTTTTTTTTTAATTATTGTGCTAATTTCTAAATATCCCCATTTCAATTATAAATCACCGATATTGATAAAAGAAGGTGAAAGCACGTCTGGATGTCCATTTCGGTACCGCTTACTTAGCTCGTCATATTCGTGAGAAGTGTCCTGTCGAGCTAAGTAAGCGGTAGCGAAATGGCCATATGGTTCGACATAGCCGAATACAGCACTCTTATTTGCTTTTTATTGTTTTGTTCGTTTTTTATTAGTCATGTCTCTTTAAGCTAGAGCTGACTTTGCTATTTTGTTTTGAGTTTCCGACTATGGAATCACGCTTTTGTATAACAACATAAATTTGCATACAAAAGTTAAAGTTTTGTAGCGTAAATTAATTTTTAAAATAAAAATTTATAAATGTATAGAAATTATTTTTGTTTTAAGTTCATTTATTTTTTTTTTTTTAATTTCTAAAAATCTTTTTTAGAAAGAATATTTATTTTACAAATGTATGCGGACGTTTTCCAAAGAAAACAAGAAAAATTAGACGCTAGCAGAATGAAATGCTGCACTTTCTGGACCGCTACGACCTTCATCAGCATTCTTCGCATCTATCTACCTTAGTTGTGTATTTTTATAAACATCATCTATTTAACCAACTAACTTTGTAAATAAGAATACTCTTATACTCATATCAATATTAATTTGGTTAGACGAAATTTACACACAAACCAACGTATTTCTTAAAAAAAAAAAAAAAAAAAAATATATAAATGAACTTAAGCCAAAAATAATTTCTATTCATTTATAATATTCACAGTTTAAATAATAATTCAATAAAAATTAAAACAAAAATTTATTTCATTTAAAATTCTTAGGAAATACCTAAACTTGAAAAAACCGCAACAACCAAGTTATCTGCTTATATTGAAATTAAAAATGTATTGATTAAAATTGATATTTTAAGAATGTCTTAAATTTGAGGGAACTCTCTACAAAAATGGTTAGGTTAGGTTAGGTTGCACAGGCGATTTTTGCAAAAAAAAAAAATAGAAAAGAAAAGAAGAACACAACCACGAATTTGGTAATTTAAGAACGTTATCTGAAGAGAAAAAGGCGTTAAAGAAAAAACTAAGTGTTAACTGAATTATCTTTAAAACTTAAATATTTAATTTGCTTCATTCCCCCTCTAACGTAGTTAAGACTTGCTGTCCACCTATACCCTAAGGGTCCGATCAGTTGCAGCTCCACTTAGAAACACCTCCTCTTCAGAAGTTCATTATACAACTTTTCTGTTCTCTTTGACAAAAAATCACATTGAAAGCTTTTTTTCTAGAAGTTATACAAACTCAAGATATAATAAAATTTATTAATGAATTGAAAAATATTATCTGAAGTGCCAAAGTCGGTTAAGAAAAAACTGCAATTTTTGGTATTAACGTTATTGTATTTAAAATTTAAATATTTATTTTTGATGCTTTATTCTCCTTCTAACATACCGTTACTTGCTGTTAGCGCACTTCGTCGCCTGTTAACCTTTTGTTAAGGTTATAAACAACTAAAAAGAATTGCAGTTTTGTGAGACAACATAAAAATTAAACTCTATGGTTGTACATAAGTGTAAAATTACTAACATAAAGGTAGTGGCACATATTGCTTCAGCGCTTTAAGCTTAAAAAACACAATAAACCTTACAGCAAAAAGAAAAATGTGATATTTATTTAGCTACAACATGGGAAATTTTCCTTTGAAATTAAAATAAAGGAGGGTAAATATTTGACAAAATATGTCTTACCTCAAGTTTTAATCGACAATAAAATAGAGTTCAATTTATTTTAGCAAAAAAAAATAAATAAATAAAAATCAAATGTATTTATTTAAGCAATTTTAAATAGGCTTTCTTAAGCATTAAGGCATAGCTAGCTTCTGCAATATCCTAAGAAAACACTATAGGCTGCTCTAGTCAAGGTGGTAAACACGTTGACTACAAATCTGACTGACCTGTGTTCAACCCTTGCGTCAGTCAAGAAATAAAAATGTTTTTTTCTGTTTAATGGTATAAATACATAAGCAGAATTAACATAAAAACATGCAGCCTCCTTTGTCGGTACTTCTTCATAGCATATTCGCCGGCGAAGTCAAATAATTAATAAAATGGCTATATCTATATCCTTTCGCCATCTGTCTTCTCTCTCATCTATCCCTTTCCTAAAGAATGTAGCACGGTTAAAAAACTAAGTAGGTATTAATGCCTGAAGTGCTACTTCTCTGACAATTTGATAACACAAAAGATTAAAAACTAATCTTATTCTGATCCCTCTCTTTTTCCTACTCTGATGCTCTCCATTTGCTTCCATAATCTCTTGTTTATTAAACGGCGACTTTAACAAACTTTCTTATTTATTATTTATTAAAACAGCACGATGTTACTCTGGCTATACTTGCACTCCTCGAGTATTAGTTTAGCAGTGTGTCACTTTAATCCTCACTGGCGTTCGAAACACAAAATGCAGAGGCTCAGGTGAGATTTAAACTCTCCAAAGTGCTGATTCACCAACTCAACAACGACTGCAACAAACTAATTTGTAACCGACTTAAAAAAATGAAGAAGGTTATCAATCCGACTAAATGTTAATTTTTTTTGATGTTGATGTTTTATGTTAAAAAAAAAACTGCTTACCACTAAAGCTCCCAAAGTGTTAGAGGGCTATATTCGGCTATGCTGAATCTTATATACCTTTAATCATCTATGTAAATCTAGTTTAGTGAAGTAACTTTAATCAAAAAAAAGCAAATATTGAGGTGACAGAGAATTAAAAAGCCAAAAAAAATTTGATAGTGCATATATATATTATTTTACCTAAAAATGACATCGGCTCTTAGTGGGTTAAGCATTTTTAAAAATTTTTAGTATTTCCTTAAAGATCTCTACAAAAGCTTTAAAATCATACCCATATTGAAATTTAAAAAAATTTGAAAATTTCAGAGCCCCGTAACTCGGAAAATATAGGCGAACGCCAATTTTTTTACTTGATGTTTTCTTCGTATTTTCTATCGCCCCATATAATTATTTTTTTGATCGGAGTTACTTTATTGTTTCAAATGACATAAAAATTAGAGGTAGGCGTGTTGTTTTGCCTGCTACATCGAAGGACCTAAGGGCCAATATTTCGAACCGTTATAGTCAAACGCTTGAAAATTAACCGTTATAGTAACAAGAACTAATATAATTCATTTATGGATATACTTTTAAGGGGTCATAGGCAGACGTTTGAAATTTACAAAGAACTCTTATTGCTAATTCCGCTTTAAGAAGAGGTATAAAATTTAGATTTAGAATTTAAAAGGTGTCTCAATAGTTGATCTAATTTGATGTCTGTGGCCAAACTTTGGAACTGTTACAGAAAGACAGCTGAAACTTCTAAGGAATCTGTATTTTTAAGACCGCTATAACAACAAGCTCATAATTGTAATTTAAAAATTAAAGGGTGTTCCTAAAGTTACTGTAATTTAACCGACGTGACTGTATCTTTTGAACCTTAATATACATACACTTGCAGATATGCAGAATAGCCACTACTTTGTGTTGAAGAGAGTTACAATAGTTTTTTTTTTATTTTTTTTTTATTCGTTTTATTTACAATCTATCCAAGTTCATTGTTGAACTCCAGTAAGAACAACAATATACAAAAACGAAAATTGTTAAAATTATTTAAAAAATCTATAATGTATACATTATATACAAAAATCTTAATGTTTTATCTATATATGTACAAAAAAATTTTATTTATGTATAATTGATTAGGTTCGAAATGTCAAGTCCAATATCTGGTTCCTTTTCAGTCTTCTTACTTTGTTTGTGTCATCTAGTAGCATTATTGCCAATGGGTTACAATGATTACTCAGCCTCTCCAAGTAATTTTCCCAATATTTTCTAACTTCTTCTTTAACCATCGGAATTGACAAGTCATCATGGATTGTTTTGTTTGATACAAACCATGGAGCGTTAACTAAGGACGTTAATGTTTTTGACTGAAACCTCTGTAGAATTTCAATGTTAAAACATGTATACCATGTGTCCACACTGCTTATAAAATTACTTTGTAAAAAATTACTTTATTCTGGAGACTAAGTTTGGATTTGTGACCTAGAGTTACAATAGTTGACGTAATTTTAATGTTTAAATTAATATAGAACCTGATTGCTTAGTCTACTACAATAGCAAGTATTTCATTTGAATTATGAAGTTAAAGGATGTCCTTATTACTTATAGTTACTGTAATTTGATGTGTTTTGCTAAACTGTTGAAAAGTTGTAGACAGACGGTTGAAATTCATAAGGAGCTGTAGCGCCAAGTTCGCTATAAGAAGTATAAAGTTTAAAGTTTAAGGGTATCCCAGTAGTTAATGTAACTTGATATATGGCCACTATTAAGTCGTTACAGACAGACAGATAAATTTGGTTTGAAGTCGATTGTTTTCCCAAGAATTATTATTTTCTTAGCCTTTCTCAATTTCTCCAATGATT
The DNA here is from genome assembly GCA_916610165.2 of Gymnosoma rotundatum. Classification (NCBI taxonomy): domain Eukaryota; kingdom Metazoa; phylum Arthropoda; class Insecta; order Diptera; family Tachinidae; genus Gymnosoma; species Gymnosoma rotundatum. The sequence goes on from OU744336.1 coordinate 30,202,046, forward strand.
TAGTTTTTACAATGATTTCCTTGTTTTACTATCCAGGGTCTTGACCATTCCTTCTGCTGTTTTTATGTAGAGGCACCCTCGCCAACTTGTCAGCAGTGGCTAGACAATATGGTATTTTTAAAATCAAGAAGCCAGGAGAAATGAAGTTTAAAAATGCATTCTTTTAAATAGCTTGTTATTTGCGACTGCTTAATAGAAACAACTTTTGAACCCAAGTTCTTATATTTTATAAATAAATATTTTTTAGTATTAAGAATTTTCTATTCGTCGAACTTCTCAAATGATGAATTTTATTTTGTATCAGGTAATCGATTACAATTTTAATAGTGTTTGTAAAAAATTAACCTACAAATCAAGGCATATTTATTATACTAGGTAGTAGCGGCTCCACAACAAATACAACATTGGAAAAAACAACATGGCTTTTTATTGTTGTTTTGTACGTTAGAAATATCAAAAGCATAAAGAGAAATAAAACATAGTTGCTCTAAATACAAATGCTTGTTGTTAGTGTTTTTTGAAATTCGTAAACAAACAAAGGAAAATACAAACAACTTTTGACATTTCCAACTACAAACCAGCTTGGCAGACAACACTACCTAGTAAAATAAATAAATAAACTCAACTTTATCATTTCGTAGTTTGATTTTGATTATTTAGTTAAATATTTACTAGATGTGACCTTCCATAGTGTTTGGCTACAAATTTTAGCATCATGTCACTGACTTAAAGTGAACATTTTACGTTATTTTTACCCTTTACAAGTGTTAAATTTATTATTATTTTTTTTCCTCATTCAGCTTTTCAACAAAGTTGCAGGCAGGCGAATAAAAAAGAATAAATATTATATAAAGAATTCATTTTTACTTCTATTAAAAAAAAAAATAAATTAAAAAAAAATAAAATTTAGCACATTTTCTCTTTCGTGAAAAACTGTTTGAAAAAAGCAGACATTTTACCAAAAATACATTTATGCAACTTAAGTTTGTGTGGTTGCATAAACAAAAATGTGCAACAAAGATGTTTGTTTTTATTAAGTTAAATTTTAACAGAAAAACAATTCAAGAGAAGTACAGTGTATGTATAAATATTTATGTATTTGTGTGTGTGTGTGTGTGTGTGTGTTTGTAATTGTGTGGAAAAACAAAGAAAAAATTTAAATCAGCGTTAAAAGAATTTGTTGTACCGGAGTAATTTTTTGTGATTTCGTTCGTAAAAAAGTGTAACTAATTTCATATATTTATATTTTTTTTTGTTTTTTTTTTTTTTTTGTATGAAAGAGACTGTTTATTGTGTTGTGATGTGTTGTGTTAGAAAAATACAGACTAGTTTCAAAGTTGCATTTTTGTGACGTTTACTCTAAATGAAGGCATTCGCTGACAACATCAATTATTGTGCAACTAAAAATTGCTTTGTTTTTGACTAAAATAAATGGAAAGAAACATGTTCGCACGCATTAATGTTTAAACAGAAAGGTAATTGCGTTGTATTTTGGAGTGAATTACAAATCCCTTTATTTGAGGAAATGTTAAATAGCAAAAAAAAAAATTGGGAATAAAATGTGTTTGCTAACGGAAGAAAATATTGGTTTTTTTGTACTTTATGCTGAAATATTTTTTGTTTTATTTGTATAATGTTCGAGTTTAGTTTGCGTAGTTTTATCAATCTAATGTTCGATGTTAAACAAATAAGCAACAAGTACCAAGAACACGAAAAGTTGGAATAATAATTGCATTAAAAGCGAATGGTAACAAAAACCCATCGTCCATTTTGACCCTTTGAATCACAAATATTTTTTAGTTCATTTTCAAAATTTTATTTATTTAAATTTTGATATGAAAACTTATTACTTGGAATCTTTTTTATGTTAATCTGCTTTATTTCTCAATTTTGTTTTTTTTTTCTTTTTTCATTTAATCGTTCAAATACAATATAATTTATGTTTAGAAGGCTTCAAGGAGCATTGTGTTTAAGATATGAGTTTCAATAAATATATTATATATTTAATATGAAACATTTTAGCCCATATTAATAGATATAAACTGAAGTCGACTCTGGTTAAAGTATACTCTAAAATAAAATGCTCTTATTATCTTTTTTGCTTTCATAGTCAAGAATAAAGTATACTTTAAGTTTAGCCGTCTTCTACTCGGTGTCAACTGTAATTTAATAAATGTTTTCATACAATTTCTAACCAAACATTAGAAAAAAGTAACCTTGTTGTTATTTTGTTCACTTTGGTATAAAATTCAGATATAGAGAATTGTGTTCTTAAACCAAATAAAATTATTTTGGAAAAATGAGTTTAAAACAGCTTTAGGTAGTTTTAAATTTAGAGTTGACTTTCTCGCCAAAAGTATATTTTAAATTGTCTATGAATGAGTTAGAGTCGACTCTAAAGTAAAACCGACTTTAGTTCCCTTAAAGTATACTTTATTTTAACTATGAATATGGGCCTATATTTTTATATATGTATATATTTTTGTAAAATTTATCTGGCAATGTTCAGTGCATAATTTTGGGTATATACAACTGTCGCGTCTATACAATAATTATAAATTTCCCCGTCAAAATCCAGCTGAGGCAGCCACTTTGGTGTTCATTAACAAAATCCATTCACTACATTATATGAATCACATAGGCCAAATAGGCGAAGAATGCAAGAAAACACGCCTTTATTTACTATTGTTATTTATAAGGCAAAATACTCAAAAAAGTTTTAAGTCTATTTCGCATCAAAACAAATCAAAACAAATTGGAGTGTTTTTGTAAGTTTTAAGCTATTTCCAAATAAAAAGAAAAGCTTTGGAGGAAAATCTTTTGTGACATAAAAAAAACACATTTAAAGCATGTTATTTAGAGATATTATTTTGGGGACTATTTACAAGGCGCACAACAACATAATAATAAATTAACAAAAATACTTCTTTGTAAGATAAGTTATATATACAATCTTGCAATTTTCTTTTAGCACTAAAGTTAAAAAAAACGAACTCGAACCCAATTTAGAAATTAAGAATTACTAAAACAGGACTTTACAAAATAGTTTCTTTTTTAAATTAAAATTCTTCTTGTAAATAAATATTAAGACAAGTTCAAGCAAATTTTCCTTAACCTTTATTTATTCTTAGTTTGGCACTTAACATTTTTAGCTAACATTAAAATAAAAAAAAATAAAAAAATTTATTTTCATAATTTTCTTTGCTTTTCGTAACAATTTTCTTAGAAATCGATTTGTCGTTAGTTAATTATTTTTCAATAAATTGTCTATTTATTAAATTAAGTTCTTATTTTTATTAACTGATATTATAGGCTCATTTACACTATTATACAAGTATTAAGATTTGCATAAGATTTTTTAAGAAAGAAATCTAATGAGAATTGTTGCAACTGTCAAAAATCTAAAGTACCATAACATTTTGTTTCTACACTATCACACTTCAAGTATAATGAAATTTCCTAGCAAACCATATGAATCAGAAAGCAAACTTTACTGAATTATTTCTCATATTTTTTGCGCTCGTAGGGAGTATAAAAACCCTTATTTGCCATCCGAAGACCTTTAGAAATGACGGCTTTTTTTCTACTAAACTGGTACAGCTTAATTTATTTCAGAAAAAACTATTTTGGATAGCTTTTTGGTTTCTTAAAGAGCACTTCAATTTATAGCTCTGAAAATACGCATATTTGAGTGTCATAAAGGAGTCATGGCGTAAGCCTTTTAAAGGCATACTCAGTAATAGTTCCTTAATAAATTCTTTTAAGAGTGTTTTTTCAGACTGCTCATTTAATGGTTGGCTGGGTTAGTTGCAGAAAAACAACCCTGATCAAATGAAAAATCATAGTATTTAGAAAAATGTCTTAAAATGAATTTGGTTATTGGGATGTCAAATTCCTTTCCGTATTATTTGACATATCGCTCCTTTATTGCAACATAGTCATATCTCAAAAAACTTGAACTTGGCAAAATGCTATTTAAGTTTTCAAGACATAAGTAATATGATCTAATTGCCGCAATTGCAATTGCTATTACTTCGGTTCAGCTTGGGATATAAAATTGGTTTTTTTCAACATGTACAGAAGGTCTAAAAGAGCAGTTTTTCTTAAGTAACTATAACTACAATAAAGGAGCGATATAAATTATATTTGCTTTCACACTACAACAATTATTCACAAAATAGAAGGTTTATCCAATAAGTAGTTTAGTGTGTGCTGATCCTAAAATTAGCTCTCGTAATGCAAATTTAAAAAAAAAGGCAAAAAGAGAAAGTAAGACTGAGTGATTAACATTATTCTATTTATTGCAAGAAACTGATCAGACTTTGCCCAAGGTACAATAGAAAACAAAAAAATTGTGAGCTTCACGCTCATAAACGTCCGCAAAAAGTATTATTTAACAGTTTTATAAAAAAAAATTAAATAACAATAACATATTTAGGTTTTTTTTTAATTTCCTAATTTTTTTTTGTATATTTGCTCATACCTACATTCTGTTTGTGTTTTTAAGTGTTAAAGGATAGATTATTAATCGCATTTGGCTTTTAATAATGAATTTATAAATAAATAAAATGAAGTAAGGAATAAATAATTAAATCTAAATATATAAATAATTGTCCTTGTAAAACTCTTGCATTTTTTGTCTAAAACAAACCTACATTAGTAAATAGATTACTATGAAGCAAATTCAGGCGTTATTTTAACCATTCAGGTAAAACAGGATAAAAACATAAACAACTAAAAAGAGAAAACAAAATAAAAGAACAATTTTTTTAAAAATACCTTAAAGCACCTTGGTGTCAACGTACCTGAAAGTAAAAAGATTGAAGTAAAAATTATTTATAAATCAATACAAAAATATATTTAATATTTATTAAATTATTTGAATTAACAGGACAGATATCAGGCAATCTACTTGCATAAAACCATTTAAACGGACAAAAATTACCTTAACACACCACCTTTTATTCTTAATACTATCATTTTTTAACACTATCTCTTCAGTTTTAATAAACACGTGGCTTGAAAATGATGTTATCACATCAAAAGCGCTCGCCAAACGTACGAAATACACAGCCAGAGACGACGGTTTTTACCGAAAATTATAATAACAGTTTAATATTTATTATTTATGTTAATCTTACTTAATTCCTTTATCTTCTAACAATCTATAATTAAGGAGAAACGGTGAAAAATTGTATTCAAGCAAGAAGACAAGTAAATCTTGAAGCATTTATACAATTCTCATTTGGTTAGTTAAATTTTGTACATAAGCTTATGCAGGTTGTATGTAATATGACCGTGTAGTCAACTGATCACTTTTAAAAGTAGTAGCGAAATTGACATATTAATATATTCTTTATTAGAAAATTATAAAGTTTTTACTGGTCAAAAATAAGTTTTTTTTTAATAATTTACTGTACCTTAATTCATTTTACCTTAACCTAGGTAATGTTAAATTAAAAATACAAAAATATAGAAAATCTTAAAAAACCTAGAACACGAAAAACTATAAACACAGAAATAAATAATCAAGTTATCTTTGCACTGCACTGCAAATATATTTTTAAATTAACATTCCTCTGTTAAGTAATGCAATTTTAGAGCTATATTTTGTCTTTATTTTGTTAGTTCTTCTTTTAATCATCACCACAAAAAGTGGTAAAAGGGTATATCTAAGTTTGTCATATCAATTTCTGACCCCATAAAGTATATTTAGAATGGATTATTATTCATAGCGATATCAATTGGCCAATGTCCGTCTGTCCGTCCTTGTTAGTGTTAAAATCAAGTTTGCCGAGATACTATATTAGCTAGAGAAAATTCAAATACATAGTTTCGAAAATTTCGCTATTGAAAATCAGCAAGATCGGTATATGTGGTTGAGGCAGCGGGCAGAACAACACGCCTGCCTCTAATTTTTCCATATCATTTGGAAGATAAATTAACTTCAATAAAATGAATATATGGATAACGAAAAGCATCAAGTGAAGAAATTGGCGCTCGCAAATATTTTTTCCGAGCCTTTGAACTTTTCAAGAAAAATTACGATTGTGCGCCATAATATTCTAGGATATCAATAATTTAAAAGCTTTTGAAGAGATCTTCAAGGAAATACTAAAATTTCAAAACTTTTAATTTAAAAAATTGTAATATTTCTCTGTCACCCAATACTTGTCTTTTTGATTGGAGTTACTTCACTAAACTAGATTTACACTAACGGCGAAGTGTATATAAAACTCGGCATAGCCGAATAAAATGCTCTTACTTTTTTGTTTAATTTTTTTTTGTCTTAAAATAGGAATTGCGGAATAAGTTACTATCATTTGCAAAAACGTTGATGATCAAACAAGTGATTTAGTTTTTTTTTTGTATTTACAAAAATGCTTTATAAATTTAGAGGCAGAAATTAGCGATTGACGCACTTTATTTCCCAATACTCAGTTACTTTGTATTGACTCGAAAGTTCTATTTTTAGGAATCAGCGCCTACAATAAAAAAATCCCCTGCACAACAATACTTTTCTTCTTAAGGCTTCGTTCAAGCTTATGCTACAAGTACATGTTTACCTTTTTTTCGAGGCTTTTATTATTTTTTTTATTTATTATTCGCTTTTAAATATGAAAAACAATAAAATATTATTTTAAAAGATCAACAGAAATTTTTGTGAAAAAGCCGGTATTGCTTTTGGTCAATTGTATTATATAATAATAGTGTTGTAGAAAAATAAAAATTTTAATTATTGACTTTTAATTGTATTATTTATTCATTTTTCCCCTACCCTCGCCTTACTATTCCATTCACACACATGAAGAATTGAAAAAATCAATAATAAAAAACACATGTCGAAAGACTAACTATAAATGCGAAGATGCTCTTGCTGCAATGTTATGTGTTTACAAATCTTAACTGATTTTGACACTTGTCTATTAAAACAGACAACAACAATATTTTGGCAGCAGCTAAGAAAAACGACAAGTGACAGTAACAAAAAAACTTTAAACGTTTGTATTACATATGTACGTACAAGTTTAAACAAAAAGTATTGCAATGTTTTAGTGAGTGGCAGTAATGCTGATTTGAAATGAATCCCAAAAATGAGTTGCCAAATTTGATAAAATATTTAGAACTTAAATATAAACTATTATATTTTTTTTTATATTATGACAAATGAATTAAATCAATTTTGGCTTAAGTTAATTTTATTTAAAAAATTAAAATAAAAAAATAAACATAAGCCTAAACTAATAACTCCTTTGTATAAAGCTATAAATTTTGTTTTTTATACTTCTGGAAGAATAATGAGACTAGGCACAGTATTCAAGAAGAGAAATATTTTGCAAATAAGTCAGAAATTTCAAATTAACTGGCCAGATGAATGCAAAATTTTAATCTATCCGCTGCTGAACAACGTTACATCTTCAAGTTTTTCATACAAATTACGCAGATTCTGATCCGTTTAGAAGAATGGGCAATCAGTTTAATGAACTATTTCACCTTATTGATTTTTCCATAAATTTTGATGTTGTAAAACATAATAATATATTGTTTTTAAATACTCACATTTAAATTATTATAATTGTAAATAAATTATTATTTTCTTTGCTGGTCTGTAAGCATTTACATCCGTAGACTTTAATTTAAATAAATACATAAATAAAAAAATAATATCAATGAATTGAAAATTGATTTTTTAGCTTAAGTTCATTTTCAAAA